>JANHMN010000002.1:60492179-60506163 GCA_030674055.1 Rhabdomys pumilio
AGCTGTATACAGGTAGGCATTAACCTTGACCAGCTGTATACAGGTAGACACAATAACCTTGACCAGCTGTGTACAGGTAGGCATTAACCTTGACCAACTGTACACAGGTAGGCATTAACCTTGACCAGCTGTAAAGAGGTAGGCTCTGTTCCTTGGGAATATAAGCTAAGAGTCTGGTCTGAAAGGGCACAGAAGGTGGATGTGTGATTGTGGGAATTTGCTTCCTGTGTTGGGAACATATGTTTGCCAGGTGCCTGACATCCACGAGGCAGCCAAGCACTGAAAAGCTTCCCAAATAAAGCATCCAGAATGGAATTAAATGTGAGCCTCTCGAGAGTATGCCACTTCTTCACAGATGTCGGCCCTCTCCGTGTGTTCATATAAGACTTGCATATAGAGCCATGTGTGGTGGCCCACTCCTTTCATCCCAGCACTCAGGAGGCAGAGGCCGGAGGATCTCTGTGAGTTCAAGGCCAGCCTGATTGACAAATCAAGTGCCAGGACAGCCAAGATTTGTGACACAGAGAAACCCTATCTCAAAAAACCAAACCAAACCAAACCAAACCAAACCAAACCAAACCAAACCAAACCAAACCAAACCAAACCAAACCAGATGAAGAGATAAAACATGTAATAAAAGCTTTCCAGAAACCCTGGAGATCAATTTGGTTTGTTTCTTCTAAATTTATTTACTTTTACTCTGTTGAGGTGTAACTCGTAAAGACCACATGCCTTTTAGGTATGGCATGGGATGAGTTGGTGTATATATACACCGGGGAAGAATTCCTGGTCAGGCTAACGGTTATACCTACCACCTTCCCCGCTCTGTGTGACTGCTACAGCGGGGTTCTCTGGGAGCTGCAGCAGACACATGGTACAGTTTTACTGACATGGATACTGGCCTGTAGAGGAGAGTCACAGAACTTACTTATTTTTTTTTATCTTTTGCACCCTGTGGTCTGCATCTCCTCATTTTCTTAAAATGTTAGAAATAGATCCATTGCTGGTCCAGCAGTGGCTTCCCTGGGGTCATAGCCCAGCAAATAGAGATCAGTCTGAGCACACCTGTGTGGGCTGCAGCACTAATCACAGTAGCCAAGGAACAGAAACAACCCAAGTCCTCACCAACTGACCAGTGGGTGAAAACTGTAGGGTGTACTGTTGTCATTTGATATCCTCAGGGCATTTGCTCCAGGATGCCCTGCCCCCACCCCGCTGACGCCAAAATGCACAAATGTTCAAGTTCTGCGTTCAAAATGGCGTAGGGATTGCACAGAATGTCTGTATGGCTGCACAGTCACAGTCCTCGGGCTTCAGCACCCCATTGCCGGGATTATAGTTTTGTGTCACTATACTCAGCTTCTCTACTATTTTTATTCCTCTCTAGCTGGCTGCTAAGACCTAATACAGTGTAAAAGCTGTTTAAATAGCTGTCTGCTCTTCCCCAGCCCCCCAGAAATTAATAACAAGAATAGTTCACACATGTTCAAGACAGACAATCCTTTTTTTAATTTTTTTTTTGTTTTGTTTTTGAGACAGTCTCACTATGTAGCCTTGGCAGATCTGGAACTTGCTGTGTAGACAAGGCTGTCCACAAACACATGGAAATCCAACTTCCTCTGCCTTATGTGTGCTGGGGTTAAAGCTGTGTGTCTCCATGGCTGGCTTTTTTGAATATTTTTTAATCTGAATATATCCAATTGAATCTGAGGATGAGGAATCCGAAAATTAAATTGGGGCTAAACACACAGAGTGGAATTCTATTCTACCTAAGACAAAATCCCCGTTATTATCAAGTACATGGAGGATACAGAATGACAGGTGCTGATTTATCACTCAAATGTGAAATAAAAAATAAATCACAAAGAGGCAGTGTAGATACTAGGGGCTGGCAGAGGTGAAAGCTGAGAGCTGGCGAGGGAGGGTGGATTTGGGTTTCGGTTGTGGTTTTGCATGAGTGTCAGATTCAGTGTGTGTGACTGTGTCCCTGCTGGGGTAGAGAAGTGGCCAGGCTCCTGAGCAGACAGATAGAAACACAGATATACACAGAGAGGTGACCCACAGCCTGAGGACACAGGAGAGGTACAGACCACTACAAGTGCTAGCTTCCAGGTAGGAAAAGGGAAGGGCAGGGCCTCTTTCAAACAGTCTGGAAGCTCATTCAGCTTGGAGGAGAGAATGTGGGAGAGGGGTCCAGGGCTGCAGAAGGGGAGGGGTTGCAGAGGTGCTCCATTGATCAGAGTGGGAAGACAGAGTCGGAAGTGGGGAGGAGTCATTTAAGAGAGGGAGGAAGAACTATATAGAACAGAAGGAGTCCAGGCCTTGTGGAAACCCATGGTTGGTTCACTACGGGGCTGTAACAACACGGTCATGGTCCTGTGCATCTCCAGTCTCCCTGCCTTTGTCCCAGAGGATGTGTGCCCGATAGTCCTGTGTTTGTAAATACTCCTTCAGGGTCCACATGCTGCCTGTCAGTCTGTGTGTGCCCGCCAAGTGGAGGGCTTTCACTCTTACAGCCTTTCCTACATCCGATGTCTGGGGCATACAAGCAGGTGCTTCAGCCTCCTGGTGGCTGTGTTCCCTTCAGTTCCATCAATGATCCTCTCTCCTTAGAAACATCCCAGCTGTGAGAATCCCTGGAAGTGTGTGGGAATTGGTGGATTTGGAGTCAGAATCTGCTTTTCTATTGCATTGGATGACTAGAGAGACTCAGGGAACGGCCCCTTTGTTAAAAGACTCAAGCAAGGAATGGGGACAGATCCTGGGCTGAGCATCCAGTCCCCTAGCCTCGGATGTATGGGCGATACATATGGCTGCATGGGTCATTGCAGTTTTAGAAATCTTAGACTTAGACCCAGGTTGGGGGACAGAAAACTCGGCCTCGGTGGTACTTTATGGATAAGCCAGTGTGACAACGGTGAGGACCACCAAGAGGCCAGGGCCACGCTGGACTCTGGACCTGGGCCTGATATCATGTGCTTGAAATCCCAGCCCTCAGGAGGCTGAGCAGGAGAGTCATGAGCCGGTTTAAGGCCAGCCCAGGGTACGAAACAAGATTCCAAACAAAAGAGGAACCTACTTTTCCTAAGAGGCCCTGGAGGCAGCCAGGAAGACTGGATGTTTCCCCTGTCTTGCCATGCGTGCCCTAGGAGGTCATGAGGCATGCATGCCGCTGGTGTTTCCATACCCACCCACAGGTGTACACACACATGGACTAAGACCTGTGCAGACTCTGACGTTCACACACCACACACCCATACTCATAATTGCCCATATTTGTGCAACAACCGTGGCTCTTCGTGATATTGCTCCTGGGCCTGGTATTTTCCATGTCTTTCTTTCCTTATTGAGATCAGGCTCTATCTCCTTTAAAATGCACATGCTAAGCCCCCCCAAACCCCCCATAGTACCGATGTTAGGGTGTCCCCCCCCCCGACATAGTACCGATGTTAGGTTGTGGGACTTTTGGGAAGAAGATGAATCCATAAGAAAGAAAACTTTCGAGATAGAATGGATGTACTTAAACAGGGACCCCAAGAGTGCTCCTGCCTCCTCTGTCAAGCAGGGACTGGAGATACTAGTTAGAAGAGGGTCCTTAGCACAGATCACAGAACCCTGGCCTTGTCTCCAGAATAGGGGAAGGCAGGAGGTAAGAAGCAGCCCCCAGCTGACTACTTCAAACTGACTTTTCCTCTGGATCCCACGGCACTGGCAAATGTTAGATGGTATGTGAGCCACAAGAGACAAGCTTTGGCATTCCCGCCCCACTCCCATTCCCATGTCTTTAGATGAGGCCTGCAGGGAGAGCTGTATACTTCCCTCACTCCTGGCTCTGTAAGAGTTAGGAAGGACCAAGGATCTCACCAGCTATCCCCCAATTCCAGGCTTCCCTGCTGCCAGCTCATCTCCCCAGGCAGGGTCTACACAATGTCCACATCTGTTCCTGGGTTTGAGGGAATGGGTAATCCTGCTTCGGACATGAAACAGCAGGCACTGCCAAAATCCACAATGGAAGAATGAACAGGCCTTCCAGGAGCATCAAGCGGTAGGTAGTGCCAGTGCCCAGCTCTATCCCAGTGTCAGACCCCTTGACTCTAGCTTAGTTGGTTTTCATTAGGGTTCTACTCTCGTTTAAAGCCACCACAGATCCAGATAGCCTGAGCATGGCACAAGGACCAAGGTTACCTGAGTCGGAGGTGTGGACAGAGCAGAGTAAGTATGAGTAGGTATATCAGGGATATAGCTCCTGGCTGTCCCCTTACACTGCTGGGACCCAGGAGGGCCAGGTGGGGAGCAGAGCAGGTTGCCCTGGTCCCTTGGAGTAAACTTGATCCTCAATCCTTAGGGAAGACTTGGGTTCATTCTAGTCTTTCTATATGTTCTGGTTTTCTTGGGTGCCCATGGGCTCCTTTAAAGTGCTCCTGAGTCTTTGGGTTGGTTGTGTTAGGCTGATTCTAGACCTCCAAGTGGTCCCTTAGATGTAGTCCTGGTTCCATGTAGTGGTCCCGAGTCCCCGGGATGATCAGTGCCAAGTCTTTAGGACTGCTGACTGGACCCTCTTGGCACCATCCTGGGACCCTAGGATCTTTCCCCACCAACACTTCAGGATACTGGTCTGAGGAAAACTGGACCAGCTACCTTTCTCCCCACCACCCTCATCACACTGGGAGGACACAGGCGTCTTCCTGCTCCTGACCACCTGCCCTTTGCCTCCTTAGGGCTGAGGGTGAAACTGAATCCTGGACAGTGACACCAGGGCTATTTTAGAGCTAGGCTGGGCTGGGCTGACCAGAATGGGGGTGGGGCAGGGGCGGGCCCAGCCTTCTTCAGCTGACAGCGTTTGCCTGTCCTTTCGTCCCTGTCCAGTCTGAGGACCGGCTGGAGTGTGGGCTGCTGGGTGGGAACCACATCGTCCTGGGCCCCAGGAAGGAGGCAGACCCAGCAGCCCCCAACTCACCATCTGTGCCCCTTGCCTGGGTGCTGCCCCAACCCCTGGTAGACACAGGTGAGGAGAACAAGCTGCCGTGAGGGCCATCTTTCGTTCCTGGAGGTCAGATGGCCTGAAGGTCATTGTGTTCTGTGGAACTTGGGGACTTTAGGGGTTCAGTCATCCTGGGCCCCTCCCTGAGAAGAGAGTGGGCCAGATGCCAGATCTGGGCCCTTCTGTGACTCTGAGTTGAGATCTCAGAATGGGAAGGGGTAGTTTGCTCTAAGGGGTCTGGGAGGGCTGTGGCTGGCACTGTGCAACTAATGCCTGGCTGGGTTACCCCTTAGTCTCCCTACTGCCTGGGGGTCTGATGTCCCTGCCCCCAGCTCTTCCGAGATGGATGCCCGCTGACAGCTGGGGCTATTTTGGGCCTGTTGGCTCAGTGGAGGGGACAGCCAGAGGGGCACTGACACTTGACTCCAGGAAAGAATTTCCCGGGGAGTGGGGGAAGTCACAGGCCCGGGGTCTAAGGTGAGGCTGAGCTCAGGGGTTGCCCTTGGAAATTCATTCTAGAAGGGCATGGGGGCCACAGGCCTGCGCTCTTGGAGTGGTGTGGATGAGAGAATGGGCCAGCAAGATGGAGTTCCAGGGAGGGGGTAGTCTCTGCTGAGGACTTAATAGTGACAAGGCCATCAGGCCCCAGGCTAGTTAGACCCAGTCTGTGCGCCACCTCCCATTTGGTTCATCCAGAGTACTGGTCCACCCTGCAAGAAGCAGAATAGCCATGTTCTGTTAAAGTTGTGGAGGGTGTGGGTTACAGTATGGCCAGTTGCATGAGTGAGTGTCAGGGGCTCCTGAAAACCACCTTAGGCAGCAGAGGAGACCAAGTCACCTGTTGGGGTGAGGAGGGGGTGAGGAAGGAAGAGCTGACTTTCTAGGAGGAAGAAGCTCCTCTGAGAGGCTGGGGAAGACCCCCCAGGACCCCTCTGCTTAGGAGATGCAGCCTTCAGCCCAAACCAGGCAAGAGGAGGGGCCTCCCTGGGGATAGATTTTCTGGAAGCATCTGTCACACTGTGGTTTCCTCATCTTTAGGAAAGAGAACAGATCCCCAGTCCTAGGAGCCCTTCTTTGGCCTTAGACCTGAGGCAGGGTGGCCAAGGGGCTCTGAGGCTGTCATTCTGAACCCATTAATAGTGGTCAGTGACTTGGTGTGCAACTGACTGGTAACAGAGTTGTAGAGGGGATACAGGCCTTGAGCAGACAGTGAGACCCAGGGGCAGCATCTGTGGAGGCCTAGGGAGGCTCTGGAATCTCCAATCCAGGGCCTGTGGACCTGCTGAGGCTGGGCCCAGCTCCCTTTAAATATATGTGTGTCAGGCTGTTTGCACACTCTTGTTCATGTGTCTCTGGCTGGGCCACTCCAGCCTATGCATAGGATGGTGGGTAGAGGCATAAGGTGTCCTGCCTTGCTTCTGGGGACCTACAGGTTGAGCACTCAAGGCCCCTGATGTCAAGGCAGACCTATGGAACAGACGCTGAAAGGCAGCTCTGAGGGCTGGACTTGATCCCAGTTGGTGCTGCCTGACGGCCCTATCCGAACCCTAAGAGATGGGGCCTGTTTGTGGGTGGGGGACAGAGCTGCTGACTGGACAGTGAGTCAGCAAACCAGCCAGTGCTGCCCAGCCCTGGTCCAGGATCAGTCTCTTGGAAGAGGATTAGGGGATTAGCTACCTGAATCACAGGACCAGGAGCTGGAGGGTCAGGGAGCACAAACCCATCAACTGGCTGGTCCCATGTCAGGCAGCCCAGGCTGAGAGATTGGAGGCTATGTCAAAGCAGAGCAGATGCAGAGGCTGATGTCTATGCACTGGGGAACCCACGTCTGCCAAAGGTGGAGGAGGTTAGCTTGTTGAGCCAGCTGCAGCACTCATTGTTCCTATATGAGACCCAGTGCAAGCAGGTAATTTCACCCACTCACTGGATCAGTGGCAGCTTGGCTGGGGCTAAGCCTTGACTGGGCAGAGGCCTGCCTTATTTGGGTGCTGATGGTTCCTGGGGGTGGGGGTGGGGCTGAGGCATGCAATCACATTCTTGCAGGGGGATCCAGATTGACAGGACCATGCTAAGGACTGAATAGTGACAAGGCCATCAGGCCCCAGGCTAGCTAGGTCCAGCTGGTCCCCAGCTCTTGTAGAGAGAAGCTGGCTGTACTGGTCCCAGACTACAGGGACCCTCCTGCCGCCCTCTGCAGTCACTGGCTACACTGCCCGTACACCCTGCTCTTACCTGGGGGCCAGGGTTTCCTCAGGGATTGGCAGTTTGAGGGCAGACAGGTGCTAGTGGGTTATCTGCAGCCCAGTGAGTGAGGACACCTCTGTTAGCATGAACCCCACTTTAGGTGACATCACTTTGGGTTGAGAGACTGGAGTTGGGCATAGAGTGGAGGCACATCAAGATAATTGAAGATCCTAGACTTTCAAGTCACAGAAAGGGGCCAGTCTGAACTGCTGGACTTTGGAGCCACTAGAGTGGCTTGGGAGTGGAGAAGAAAATGAGACCTGGTGAGGAGGGAACCCATGTGGAGGTGTCCATTTGGTTAAATTGGCCTCTCCTGGTAACACTGGATGAGGAGGAAGAGGGTCAAATGTGGCACAGGCGACTGGCTCATCTCATCACCATTATGACATTCATCTCTGCCTTTTGTAGTCCCCCAACCCTGCTGCCATCATGGACCACTCCTTCAGCGGAGCACCCCGCTTTCTGACGCGGCCAAAGGCCTTTGTGGTATCTGTTGGCAAGGATGCCACGCTGAGCTGCCAGATCGTGGGCAACCCCACGCCACATGTGAGCTGGGAGAAGGACCGGCAGCCAGTGGAGGCAGGAGCACGATTCCGCCTGGCCCAGGACGGGGATGTGTACCGCCTCACCATCCTCGATCTGGCGCTAGGTGACAGCGGGCAGTACGTGTGTCGCGCGAGGAACGCCATAGGGGAGGCCTTCGCTGCCGTAGGCCTGCGAGTGGACTCGGAGGGCACCTGTGCTGAGCAGGCGCCCCACTTTCTGCTGCGGCCCACGTCCATTCGCGTGCGCGAGGGCGCAGACGCCACCTTCCGATGTCGCGTTGGCGGCTCACCACAACCTGCTGTGAGCTGGTCCAAAGACGGGCGGCGACTGGGCGCACCCGATGCCCCCCATGTGCGCGTGGAAGATCATGGCGAGGCGAGCGCGCTTCGCATCCGGTCGGCAAGGCCTCGCGATGGTGGCACCTACGAAGTCCGAGCAGAGAACCCGCTGGGCTCCGCCAGCGCTGCCGCCGCTCTCGTGGTGGACTCGGACGCCGAGGTTTCCGGACCACCCGGAACCTCCACCGCCACGCTCCTAGCGCATCTGCAGCAGCGGCGCGAGGCCATGCGCGCAGAGGGCATCCCCCCTTCTCCACCCGGCGCTGGCACGCGCACCTGCACGGTGACCGAAGGCAAACACGCACGCCTCAGCTGCTTTGTGACCGGCGAGCCAAAGCCCGAGACAGTGTGGAAGAAGGACGGGCAGCTGGTGACCGAGGGCCGTCGACACGTAGTGTATGAGGACGAGCAAGAGAACTTTGTCCTTAAGATTCTTTTCTGCAAGCAGTCCGACCGCGGCCTCTACACCTGCACAGCGTCCAACCTCGTGGGCCAGACCTATAGCTCGGTGCTGGTGGTCGTGAGAGGTGAGCAAACTTGTAGCCCCGCACATGCGCAGGACTGCAGCTCTTTCCGGACAAACCCCTCTCCCCACACGCACCTCGTCCTTTCACTTGAGCACCAGCTGCGTTTCCAGGAGATAACCTGGTGCAAAGATCTGCTAAGGTCGGGTGGCTACATCATGAGGTGGAGATCTGGGCAGCTCTCCTTCCTCAAAACACACGGGCAATGATGGCCTCTAGCCTGAACCATCTTAGTCCCAGTCACTACCCATACATCCCTCCTTGCACACCACTACCTCACATATTGCCTGCTATTTCTTTCGTGTTACACTTTCTTCTCTTACTCTCCACTCTGTCCCGTCAACTCACCTATTCGACCATGTCCCTTCTTCATTTTTGGTCCCTTGGTCCGTTGAGGACATCTCTCCCCTCCCCTTCCCCCCCACCCGCCAACTCTGATGGTCCACGCCTATGTCCCGGACTCCTCCCTTGCCTCCTTCGGGTCTGTTAGCTTCAGGTTCCCTGCTCTCATTCCTCACCACAAGCTCTGCTCGCTTGCCTCGTCCCTGCCCCTGCTCCTGTCGGAGCCCCGCCATTGGCCGCCCTCTCTCACTGTCCCCCTCCCACAGAGCCGGCGGTGCCCTTCAAGAAGCGGCTGCAGGACCTGGAGGTGCGAGAGAAAGAGTCTGCCACATTCCAGTGCGAGGTGGCTCAGCCAGCCACCGAGGCGGCGTGGTTCAAGGAGGAGACCCGGCTATGGGCCAGCGCCAAGTATGACATCGAGGAGGAGGGCACCGAGCGCCGGCTGACGGTGCGCAACGTCTCGGCAGACGACGACGCGGTGTACATCTGCGAGACCACAGAGGGCAGCCGCACGGTGGCAGAGCTCTCTGTTCAAGGCAGGCAGGCGGGCGGGGCGGGGCGGGGCGGGGCCAGGAGTGCAAACAAGCCTAGGTGCAGAGGTGGCAGGCTTCTTACTCAAGGGGTACTGATGGCGCCAGTTGAGTATGGGCAAGAGGGCAGATGAATGGGACTGAGTTGAGAGGGACAGGGCAGAGGGGATCTGGGATGTGTGGTGGGGGTGGGGTCGAGTCGAGTGTGATGGGTCAGGTTGACAAGAGGGTGCCTTCCGGAACTTGGGGAAAGATAGGTTGGGGTACAGCAGGTGAGGCAGATAGGGAAGAGGGCAGGGTGCACACGTGGTGAGTCAGTAGGTGGGGAGGTTCTAGGGCATGGCGGTGTGTAGTGGTCTGGGGCTGGGGAGAGTTGAGTCTGGCGGCGGTTAGAGGAGGCTAGGGTTAGGGTTAAGCCTGGTTCTGGACCAGTGAGGGACCAGATGGTTGGACAGGTGTGTATGAGTGCGTGCGTGCGTGTGTGCGTGCATGCGTGCTTGTGTGTGTGTGTGTGTGTGTGTGTGTGTGTGTGTGTGTAAGAGAAGCAGGCGGGAGGATGGGCTCCACACATAGGAAACTGAATTGGAGGCCAAAAGAGTAGGGGGTGCGCAAAAGGAGTATGGGGTACCCAGGGGGCTTGTCTTACCATCTCGGCAATCTTCCCACTCTAGGAAACTTGACCAGAAGGCTGCCTCGGAAGACAGTAGTGCGCACTGGAGATACAGCCATCTTTTGGGTGGAGCTGGCTGTCCCCGAAGGCCCTGTCCAGTGGCTACGGAACCAGGAAGAGATGGTGGCAGGGGGCCGGGTCGCCATCACTGCAGAAGGCACTTGCCACACACTGACCATCTTCCAGTGCACCTTAGAGGACATGGGTGAAGTGGCCTTTGTGTCTGGTGGCTGCCGAACGACCACCCAGTTCTGTGTATCAGGTAAGGGCTGGAAGGATGGTCTTTGGATGGCCCTCCCTGCAGGGACACGGCTGCACTCCTGTCCTCCCCCCATGCTGTAGGCTTCCCTTACCAGTGGCCATCCAAGGGTGGCAGAAAATTGTTGTCACGTGTTCTCCACATTGTGTTCCTCTCTTGACAAGGGGACTTTCCAGTTCAACTGGGTGGCAGCAGGTCTGGAGAAAAGCTTCTGAGCCCACTGATGGTGGGTGGCACCATGCCATCCACCAGAGCAGTGCTTGGGGTGTGTGTTTGTGAGTGTGTGGGGAGACTCAAGTTCCATTGGTCATTCCATCAGGCTGGGGAAGGGAGCTCTCAGATGATGACTTCAACCTGTTTTCTACCCAGCACCCAGGAGGCCACCCCTGTACCCTCCTGCTGACCCTGTTGTAAAGGCCAAGACCGAGAGTTCTGTGACCCTCAGCTGGTCCCCACCACCCCATGGGGACCGCCCTGTCACTATTGATGGTTATGTGGTGGAGAAGAGGAAGCTGGGTGCCTATGCCTGGAGCAGGTGTCATGAAGCTGAAAGGCTGGCCACAACTGAGTTTACTGTCACCAGTGTGGCTGAGGAAGGGGACTTCCAGTTCCGAGTGTCAGCCATCAATCACTTTGGCCAGAGTCCTTACCTTGAGTTTCCAGGGACCATGCACTTGGGTGAGTGAGACCATTTAGTAACATCATAGGGGGCTGCCACCTGCCCTTGAGTTACCTGACCCTAAAGCATGAGTCTGCCTCCAGGGGAGCCAGGATGATCTAAAGGGGACTCTCTATGTGGGTTGGGAGATGTCTCCTAAGATGTTGAGCATCCTAAGACAGTCCCACTGAACCTGACTCTGCTTAGCAGTCTCAGCGAGTTAGGCTTCAGCTACTACTCCATCTGTGTGGGGACAGGGAAGAGGAGGGGAAGACAAAGGCTGTGCTCTCATCTGTCCCCAACTCTTCCCTTAATCCCTCTCACTCTGCAGTCCCCATGCTGGCTGTAAAGACACCTCTGAAGGCGGTGGAGGCAGTGGAGGGTGGTGAGGTCACTTTCTCTGTGGACCTCACGGTGGCCTCTTCGGGCGAGTGGTTCCTGGATGGAGAGCCCTTGAAAGCTAGTAGTATATACGTGATCCGTTGTGACCGTACCCGGCATATGCTCACCATCAGAGAGGTGCCTGCCAGATTGCATGGGGCACAGCTGAAATTTGTGGCTAACGGCATTGAAACCAGCATCCAAATGGTGGTCCGAGGTAGGCCTGAGTTCCAGAGTCCCATCTTTTTTTTTTTTTTTTTTTTTTTTCTGCAGTGTGGTGGTGGGCAGGAGGGAAAGTCTCTAGAGAAGGTTTGTCTGGAGGTCATGTGATAGAGGGGGCAAGGCAGCTGGGTGCTTGGGGCTGTTCACCCCAAGCTGGCAGTTGAGGTTGGGCGTGTGTGTGTGTGTGTGTGTGTGTGTGTGTGTGTGTGTGTGTGTGTGTCTCTCTCTCTGTATGTCTCTCTCTCTGTCTCTGTCTCTGTGTCTCTCTCTGTGTCTCTCTCTGTCTCTGTCTCTCTCTGTCTCTCTCTCTCTCTCTGTCTCTCTCTCTCAATGTCTCTCTCTGTGTCTGTGTAAGATGCCCTGTGGTTGGACCACATCTCTGACTGCCTCTTTTCTCATTCTCTTTTTTTCTCTCTATCTCCTCTCTGTCTGTCTGTTTCTCTCTCACCCCCATATCGCTCCCCCATGCTGGCTTTTCCCATGCTCTCTGTCTTTTCACTGGCGCCCTGCACTCACCTGTCCCTCCTCTTCCTCACTCCTCCTTTTGCTCCGCCCTTCTCTTGCCTCCCACTAACTTGCTTTTCATGGCTGCTCCTTTGCTCCCAACCCACCCCTTTTCCTGGGTCTCTTCCCTTTTGTCTCTCTTTTTCTACCCTCATATCCTCTCTCCTCTCCTTCACTGCCCACGACTCCTTTTGCCCACTTTCTTGTGTGTTTTTTTTTTTTTTGTCCCTATCGACTTTTGTTAAACCATTCCTGACCTGTAGCGGCTCTGGGGCTGCCCAGCAGCAAGCTTCCTGCTGTGGCTGCCCAGGAGGTGCTGGCCCAGTTGCATGAGGAGGCACAGCTGCTGGCTGAACTGTCAGACCAGGCTGCAGCTGTGACTTGGCTGAAGGATGGTCGTGAGCTGTCCCTAGGGCACAAGTATGAGATGCAGGTATCAGCTGGAAAGCGAGCACTGCTGGTGCGAGATGTGGCACAGGATGATGCTGGCCTCTATGAGTGTGTCAGTCGTGGGAGCCGCATTGCCTACCAGTTATTGGTGCAAGGTGAGTGCAGGTGGGCAGCGGAGCTGGCGTCCTGTCCTTGTGCTGTGTTGTGGTTCTGGATGTGTATTCTTTGTCCTGTAGCTCCAGGCATCCTCTGAGGGGTTCTGAGCAGTGGAGTAGCTGTTTTCTGACATGTGTGTGTATGCGTGTATGCGTACACACATGTGCACACATATGTGTATGTGTGCTTCTGTGTGTGTGTGCATGTGCCTCTGTGTGTGTGTTTTAGTGGTGGTAGGTTAGTAAGAAGGACTTCCTAGCTGTGGTGGAACCTCTCTGGTCTGGGTGAGCATCAGCATCCCGTGTGGTCTAAGTCTGGGCAGCTGCATCCTTACTGTATAGGGTTCACAGCTTCTCTTCACAGACATAGCCGATGGCTATGTGGATACTGTGACTGGGGGCCCAGCTGGACCTCAGGAGCACATGTGCAAGTGTGCTGGGCAAAGACAGCAAGATGCTTGGGTTCCTCTTGCTACCGCTTCCTGTAGAATGATGTGGGGTATGGCATTGGCTGGGGGCAGCTTTGGACACCAGGCAGGGCAAGGGTACCTCCTCCTGCTCCCTGCATGAGGGTGCTGTAGACTTCCAGTGCTGGCAGAGATGCATACTACCCTCCAGGGGACTGGGATCATTGGGTGGGTGGGGTCCATATATGACACAGATGAAAACTCTTTGCTGCCTTCCAGAAGCATGTGCTGCCACACAGGCTCTGAAAACTTACAAATGCATATATTCTGTGCACCAGGATTCTTAGTAATATGCACGGCTGTAAGTTTGGGTGCATCCAAAAGCAAAAATCATGCCATGGCCAGTGTCTGGTTGGTAGAGAAAGCAGGGGATATGTTCAAGAATGGGACCTTCCTCTGCTCTGTGGAAAGTATTTCTGAAGGTGGGCAGATTAGGGACTGAGAGGACATTGTCTGCCTGGAAGGGCTGGCCTGGTGATTCCTTGTGTCCCTTCCCTGCCAATCTGTTCTGGCCAGTGAAGGGCTGGAGATCACATACTCAGGTTTAAGAAGAACCACAGCCAAGCAACAGGCCGTGGAGGATTTTTGTGGCAGGAACTGGAGTTTCTCAGAGTCCAGAGTTTATTAATCAGGATCCAGAACTAAGGAGCCTGGTAGGATCCTCTGAGTAAGTGTTCTTGTCTGTCTCCAGAACCCAAGCTGGTGTTTGCCAAGAAGCAGCCAGCTTACAGCGAGGTGAAGGCAGAGGCAGGGGCCAGTGCCACACTGAGCTG
>JANHMN010000002.1:60506173-60524724 GCA_030674055.1 Rhabdomys pumilio
GAGTACAGCTGCGAGGCCGGGGGACAGAAGGTGTCCTTCCGTCTGGAAGTCACAGGTGGGTGTTGAGACACTAAATTAGTTTACAAATGTTATGATCTGGGTTATGGCTAGGCAGGCCTGGTGTTTTTCCCACTAAGTATCATCTTTGCCAGTCTTATCCCTGTGCCTGGTCCTGGTGCATTTGGTGGATGTGTGTTCATCTTGGCCAGGGCCTCTCGTGTGCCCCACAAAGTGTCTTCATGCTGGAATGTCCCATTTCATGTTCTCAGTGCCTGCTCAGCTTTACCACTGTTCCTTGGTGCCATGGACCCTGGTCTCACCTGTGTGCAGGGCTGAGGTGACTAATGTCTCTCTCTGTCTGCCTGAGGTCTCTCACACAGCTCTCTGTGGTCTCATCTAGTCTCACATGAGGAGTCTATTAAAGAGAAATTTTAGCTCATGTTCAGCCAGGGTAAGGAGGAATGTTAATCACATGATCATATTAGAAACTGTATTAGAAACTGTATCAACTCTGAACCACGGGCTGTGGGGGTTCAGTTAGGTGTTCTGGAATACTCTCTCCCTTTTTCCTGGGTATAATGCAGGACTGAGAACAACAAGACCTTTCTCAGTCCAGTTGTGCTTGGCCCAGAGACTTAAGGCATCGGAAACTCAACGACCACAAAGTCAACCGGAGACAATGGCTCCTGGTTTGTTCATTCACGCCATTGAAAATGTGAGATTTCGACATTTGTGGGATAAAGTGAAATGGAAGCAGGCTTCCTTAAGAGACATTAGACAAGCCGGCAGTGGTGGCGCACGCCTTTAATCCCAGCACTTGGAGGCAGAGGCAGGTGGATTTCTGAGTTCGAGGCCAGCCTGGTCTACAGAGTGAGTTCCAGGACAGCCAGGGCTATACAGAGAAACTCTGTCTCAAAAAATAAAGAGAGAGAGAGAGAGAGAGAGAGAGAGAGAGAGAGAGAGAGAGAGAGAGAGAGAGAGAGAGAGAGAGAGAGAGAGAGAGAGAGAACACATTAGGCAAAAGACTGGGAGGGGTTCCCGTAGGGGAAAGGCATTGAACTTCTTTGAAAGTTTTTATAGGACTTATGGCAGAAACTGGGCAAAGACTGAGGTAATTATATTTTAGTTAACCAATTAGAGCCCTATATTCTATCCCTTACCTCTTGATTGAAGCAAAGAGATTGCCTGTAGTACCTGCCCAGTTAATGGGGTTGAAATGCTTCCTCTGCTATTTCTGATTCCAGCTAAGCTTACCGACCGAGATGGCCTGCCACCTGTAGGTCACATAGTTGCTGATGTTGTCCTCTGACCTTGAAGGTATCTCAAGTGCTGTTATTCATACTAAGCTCACGGCTACCAAGAAGTAACTGTAGTTGTTCTTAGTTAATTTCCAGTCTATGGGATGGTCAGGAGTGACTAGTGACTTAACTAGTCACCATGGGCCCGTCTCCCTTATAACCCACTAAGTTAGATCCTGCGTTAGTTCAAGCAGGCTGCCCTATTCTATGACATCATCTAGACCCAAGCACAGATGACAGATGATCTATGTATGGAGTGCTATTTGTGTGTGTGTGTGCGCGTGCATGCACATGAATATGTGAGAGAGAGGGGGAAGGGAGAGAGTAAGAGAGAAAGAGAGAGAGAGAGAGAGAGAGAGAGAGAGAGAGAGAGAACTGCATATCCTGCTGGTGCATGCTAGGTAAGTGCCTTACTACTGTACTTCACCGTCATCCAAGCTCAAGTCTTCTGTATAAGAATTTCCCCTTTGAATCTGATTTATGGTTGCAAGTGAAAAGACCGAGCAGCTCACGGGGGCTCAGTTGGCATCAGTGAGTTTCCGTTATCAAGTAGTGTTCATTCATAATCTCTCACCAATGATTCTGCTCCTCCTGAGCTGCCCCTGAGGCAGTGGTGCCATGTGTGGATGAACCGTGGCTCTCTTTTGGGTTTAGTGAGTACAGAGCTGGAGAAGGGTGTTCATCACCCACAGCAGGCTCAGCCATGTCTTTGTGTGACTTTCATGACTCAAATGGTTTCTGATTCTGTGTCCCCATCTGTCCCCAGAGCCCAAGCTGGTGTTTGCCAAGGAGCAGCAGGCATGCAGCGAGGTGAAGGCAGAGGCAGGGGCCAGTGCCACACTGAGCTGTGAGGTGGCCCAGGCCCAGACTGAGGTGACATGGTTCAAGGACGGGAAGAAGCTGAGCTCCAGCTCGAAGGTGCGAGTGGAGGCCTCAGGCTGCTCCAGGAGGCTGGTGGTGCAGCAGGCGGGCAAGGCGGATGCTGGGGAGTACAGCTGTGAGGCCGGGGGACAGAAGGTGTTCTTCCGTCTGGATGTGGCAGGTAAGTTTTTTTTTATTTTAATGTTTTGTAGTGTGCATATTAGAAATTAAGGTGAGACACTACTGCCTTGTGACTTGCTTGTTTTCTGAACCTCACCTATAATCACTTCTAGAGATTGCCGAACACATTCAGGCACCTTGATTTTGTGAAATTCTTCTTATTTTTTAAAAGATTTTAAACTTCTCAGCAATTTTACGTGGAAGAATCCTGAGTACTTTCATTTTAAGATGAGGCACAGAGGAGCTTTGCCTTGGTTAGCTAGACCATTGCAGAGCCACGACTTGGGTGGAAGTTAGTTTCCCCTGAAGACCTCTGCTCCACTGACGTCTGTTGTAGCAGGTCTCTGGGTGTGTGAGTTCTGGAAATTTCTTTTTGTTTGAAAACACTGATTTTTGGCAGTTGTGTTGATTATTTTATGTCAACTTGACACAAGCCAGAGTCGTTTGAGAAGAAGGACACTCAGTTGAGAAATGTCTCCATAGGACTGGTGTGTAGGCAGGTCTGTGGTGCATTTTCTGAATTAGTGATTGATGTGGAGGCCTCAGCGCACGTTGTCGAGTTCTACGCCTGCGTAGTGGTCCTGGGGTATTTGAGAAAGCGGTACATATGGAAAACAGGTGTACAAATAAACCTTTTGCAACCCAGAAGTGACTGTTAAGTGTGAGCTTTGACACACAAGACAGCTCAAAGGAATGCGGGTGTTCATAGTGAGGCTTGTCCTGAACGGGAGGTTGGAGCTGGAGCTACCTGTGAAGGGATGCCTGCTCCAGTGGCACTGGCAGACCCTGCACACAGATTAGTAGTCTGGGAGTGTCAGGAATGAATATGATCTGAAATCATTCTTAAGAGAAGTGGGGGTTGGGGTCAGCAGGTGAAAGGTAGATTTACTTTGAAATGATTCCTGAAGTAAACTGTTTAAGATAATTGCCAGAGAGCCGCTTGTGGAGAAATTGGAAGTGAGTATGTGTCTTTAATTCAAAGAGAGATGAAAGAAAGAAAAGAACTATGGACTGATAGAACAACTGGATTAAAGATCTTTCTTTGAGAAAGGGGCATCTTTAGAAATTTTGAACTTGAGTGACCTTGATGGACAGAGAAGGAATCACATGTAACATCCCAATAAATAATTCTGTCAGGTTCTATACAATAAAAGAAAATAAAAACCCTCTACACAGATGAAAGAAATAAACAGGCTGAGCAAGCCACGAGGAGCACTTCTCCTACCTCAGCTTCCTGCCTTGAGGCTTTGTCCAACTTTCCTTCATGATGGACTGTGATCGGGACACGTAGGCTGAAACAAACTCTTTCTTCCCCACATTGTTTTTGGTCATGGTGTCTTACAGCAGTAGATGCCTTGATTAAGGCAGCAGTAATACAACACAGACCTCATGCAGTCTGCTTGATGCTGGGGTTAAGAGCGCCCTGGGTCTGTGGGTATCCTGGTCTTTGGCTCTTTTATCCCATCTGTCCCTGGAAGAACTCCTGTCACACTGGCTGACGCTGTCATGTTCTTATGCTGTTATCAAGCACATGCTTCTCCCTGCTCAGCCATGTTTCTCTCTTTGCTATAGTTTGCATATTTGCGTTTGGTCCATCTTCCAATTCACTAATCTTATGTTCTAGTACACACAATGCCAATACCACTGGAAGTAGGTTTACTTTCGGTTGTCGCATTTTTAAACTTTATGATTTCTGTTTGACTTAACAGAACGTATGGATGCTAGATTTGGTGACTAAATTGCCATCATGTGTGCATTACACACACACACGCACTCACACACACACATACAGCCACATACAGATACATAGACACACATAGACACATGTAGATACACACAACCACACAGATACACACATACACAGACATATAGATATACAAACACAGACACACAGACATACACAGACATACAGACACACACAGTCACATATACACACACACAGAGATACACACAGACACACATAGAGACACACAGTCACACAGACACATAGACACACAGATACACATAGTCACATACACACACACAGACACACATAGTCACATACACACACACAGACATATACATAGACATGCCTAAATACACATAGAGACACACAGTCATACACACAGACATATAGATACACAAACACAGACACACACACACATAGACAGATCGACAGACAGGCACACACATGCACAGACACCCCCCACCACCACATTTTGATGTTGAACCCAGGGCCTTTCCCATCCTAATTACATCCTCTACAGCTGAACTCTATCCTATGTAAGCTCCCACATTTGCGTTTTTTTGTCTCTCTATGGCTGCACCCTTGTCCAATAGCTCTAATGAATGGTGTGGCTGTTCCTGAGGGTGGACCCCCATGACGTCACCACCTCCCACGTGGCCCTGCCATTTTTGCAGTTGGGCTTTTATCACATCTATTCCTGTGCATTCCTGTCCTGGTGTGATAATTTCTTTTTTATTAACTTCTGTACATTTTATACTTAGACTCAATTACGATGATAGCCCCTAGTTCTAGAGCAAGGAACACCCTCTATTTGCCGGGTAAGTGGAGAGCACTCAGTAGCAGAGCCATTCTAGGCCTGCTGCAGTTTGATCAGCCTTGCCTACCTCTCATTTATTCAAGTCCTTGTCCTAGTCCTCCAAAGAATCTTGCAGCCACCCCAGCCTTCAGAGGGCCTCTGCTGGTCTCTGCTCTGTCTGGATGTGTGGTTTCTCACATAAGCTCATGTGCTGGTATTTGGTTGCTATTGTGTTGAGATGAGGAGACATTTGCAGAGCAGGCCCTAGTGGGAGTGGAGGCCATGGAGCTTCTAGCCTCATAAGTAGCGGAGTGCACTGTGCCAGGTCTTGTGGGACTGAAGTGGCTCCTGTGAGAGTGGACTCTCCTGAGTGAGCCTAGTACTTTTCACGTCTCCTTTCCTCTCCTGTTACTGTGGTGCTATCTTCCATGAGTCCTCATCAGAGCCTTGCTGCTGTCAGGGTGTTTTCCTTCAGCTTTGGAACTGTGAGCTGAACAAACCTGTTTGTTTACTTTAATGAAGTACCAGCCTCAGGCATTTTGTTCTAGCTATGTGAGCAGACTGGGGTGGCTGTGTAACCTTACCCCACGGATTTTTCACAACCTTTCAGCCACAGAAGGGAAAGTGCTAGCATGTGGGCCTCAGGTATCTTGCTTCACTGGGGTTTGGCATCATAAATTAGAAGTCTATCTACAGGGGATGTCATCACCTCATTGATCCTTCCTCTTTGTTGGTTTATTTACTTTTCGAGCCAGAGTCTTATGTATCCCTGGCCAGCTTCAAACCCTCCTAGCTCCTATTTCTTGGAGAAGCCCTGAGCCTAACTCAAGGCTTGAGTTCCATTGTCACACTCTACCCAGCATGGAAAAGCAGGGGTGACAGACACTTTTCTCAGCACTCTGTGCTACAGGCTAGGCACCCACTTTCTTGCTCACGAGTGCAGATCTCTGGTAGTTATCCCTCTGTGTTCTACTTGTCTGGCTGCGAGTCTCTTAAATACCTACCACAGTGCACCAAGGTCTTCCTGCACCACCGAGTCTAGGTCTCCTACTTCCTCTACCATGCCAACATGGATTACATCTTTATTTCACTGACCAATGCTGTATGGTCTATATTTGTGCCCTGCCCATGAGAAGGGGAAGCATGACTTCTGCTGTTCACTGAAGACCTCCCAGCTCCAGGCCCCCAGGAGGCCTCTGCTCACCTTGGCTGTGGTGTGATCGAATGACCAGTGAGTCAGTTCATCAGCAGTCTGGAATCACTGAGGCCTTCACCTACATTTTCCCATGTCGCATGTGCCTTTGACGATTTTATGCTAACTGGGAAAAAATACAGAGTTTCCTGTGTGAATTGTCTTAATAAAATATTCATTTTAATTTTACTGTAGTTAAATTACCTTTCCAATTTAAGGACAAATCATGTTAATTTGAAACAAAGGCTTCTTACAGATGAAGAATGAACAGGATCATGGAAGCTGGTGTTATATGACATAGAATGTCATCTGTGTCTTAGTTAGGGTTTACTGCTGTGAGCAGACACCATGACCAAGGCAACTCTTATACGGACAACATTTCATTGAGGCTGGCTTACAGGTTCAGAGGTTCAGTCCATTATCATCAAGGTGGGAGCATGGCAGCATCCAGGCAGAGATGGTACAGGTGGAGCTGAGAGTTCTACATCTTCATCTGAAGACTGCTAGCAGAATACTAACTTCCAGGCAGCTAAGATGAGGGTCTTAAAGACCACACCCACACTGACACATCTACTCCAACAAGGCCATACCCACTCCAACTGGGCCTTCTAATAGTGCCACTTCCTGGGCTGAACATATACAAACCATCACAATTAGGGATGGATGAAGCATATACAGTTTAAGGACTTGGATGATGACAGGTGTGTGGATGGATATGGAGAACTTGTTAACAGTGCAGTCTCTCTGAAAGCCACACAGAGTCCTTTGTGCTGTCATTCCCGTCACCAAAGATGTATCCAAGGATATTTTAAAAAGACATTTAAATTGTGTGTATATATATATATATATATATAATCTGCCTATACGTTGGTATGTGCACATGAGTGAGGATGACCTAGAATGTTGTGGATCCCCTGGGGCTGGAGTTACAGGCAGATGTTAGCCATCCACCACGGGTGTCTTAGTTACTTCTCTATTGCTGCGACAAATCACCATGACTAAGACAACGCGTAAAAGAAAAGCATCTAATTGGTCCATCATGGTGGGGCAGTGGGGTAGCACATAGCAAGTATGTAGGTTGGAACAGCTGAGAGCTCATATCTTGATCTTAATCAGAAGGCAGTATGAGAGAGGCACACTGGGAATGGTGGGAGTCTTTTGCAACCTCAAAGCCTGCTAGTGACGCACCTCCTACAATAATGCCAAACATCCCAGTCTTTCTCAAACAGTTACACCAATTGGGGTCCAAATATTCAGTCTTATGGGGGTTATTCTTAATCAAACCACCACAATGGGTGCCAGGAACTGAACTCTAATCCTCTGTAAGGACAGTTTGCGTTCCTAACCATTGAGCCATCTCCCCAGCCACCGGATTACACTTAGAGCAGCTTTACTGATTGTATCTCTAGGCAAACAACCCAGATGAGCTGTAAGAAGGGTCAGAAAAAGTTGTTCAGTTGTGGTGTTTATTCAGCACAACTCTATGTTAGCAGCTTGAAGGAACACATTTCTGTTCTTCCTCTTCCCCTTCCTCTTCCTCCGCTTCCTCCTCCTCCTCTTTTTAAGGACAGTGTCTCACTATGTACCCCTGGCTGGCCTGGGACTCACAGAGATCTGCCTGCCTCTGCCTCTCAAGTGAAAGTTGTGCGCTACAATGCTTGAATTACATGAACAAACAGCATACAATGTGGATGAGTCCTTCAGACGAGTCAAACGGAAGCAGCAGAGCACGATACAGTGCATGTGATGAAGACTCTGTGGTCGGCTGACTCTCCCATTGTGTGGGTGTCACAGAGTGCAGTCACCCAGACTGAGATAGCTATCATGTTGCTGAGCAACACTCCCTTAAGGGACCATCATGGTTATCTTGGGGTCAGTCACTGAGCAGAGGAGCATTAGCGCAGAATATGTAACTTGCCTAACTGGTGTGAACTCAAAGCCCAGGTAGAAGTAACTGATGGTGAGAGAAGTCAGAGTAGTGACTGTGCGTGAACAGTGTGTGTGTGTGTGTGTGTGTGTGTGTGTGTGTGTGTGTGTGATGCTTTGTTCATAGGTGTGGGTTCTATGGGGAGAGGTATTAAAGTTCACTGAGATGAACAAGTGTTTGTGCATACTTTATATGTGGATAAAAACATCAGGGAATGGAGACTTCAGAGCATACTGTAAGCCAGCTGGGAGCAACAGCATCTGCTGTGAACTTGGCAGAGACAGTAAACCCATAGATAAAGGTGCAGGAGTAGCCTAGCCTCTTTCCTCTGGCCTTGAAATTGCTTTTCAGTGAGAATAACTTCCAAATGTTCACCTGAGCCACTGAGACTAAAGACACAGTTTGTGAAGACATGTCTGAATCCCACTGGACACCTGATGTCTTCAAGGACACAGTTTATAGAACCCTGGAGAATCAGTGTCTGTGAAATAGGTACCATATTGTATCTCTCACTGTGTGTCCCTCACTGTCCCCAGAACCCAAGCTGATGTTTGCCAAGGAGCAGCAGGCACGCAGCGAGGTGAAGGCAGAGACAGGGGCCAGTGCCACACTGAGCTGCGAGGTGGCCCAGGCCCAGACTGAGGTGACATGGTTCAAGGACGGGAAGAAGCTGAGCTCCAGCTCGAAGGTGCGCGTGGAGGCTTCAGGCTGCTCCAGGAGGCTGGTGGTGCAGCAGGCGGGCAAGGCGGATGCTGGGGAGTACAGCTGTGAGGCTGGAGGACAGAAAGTGTCCTTCCATCTGGACATCACAGGTGGGTGTTCAGGTATCAAGGCTGTTTGTTTCCACATGATGGGAGATGGACTGATGGCCTAGATGATCCTGTCTCTGTACATGTACCACCGTTCTGTGTCATACTACTTTTTTCATGCTGATATGTGAAGGAGAGAGGGCGAATGTTGGGTCCCACAGTCCCTCTGGAGGGCACATGCTCATTGACCTAGAATGTCCCACTAGACTCCTAAATACTAAAGCTACCTCCCAATGGCATCACTCTGAGGACCAAGCCTCTACCATGTGGGCCTTTGGGGAGCATTTCATATCCAAACAGCACATCCAAAGCTAAGGCAGTGGCCTTTGCTGCACCATATGAATTTAGCATACTTTAGCATATTTAGAATATGCTAAAACCAAATAGTGAAGAAGACATGGGTGTCTCACTGCAGGGACAGGCAGCCAGGATGAAGGAGCAGAAATGTCCCCTCACAGCATCGATTTCCTCACCCCACCTCTTCTCCTTTCTCTGGGGCGCATGGAAGGGCCGCAGACAGTATGATTGCTTCATGGGAGAATTTGGACCATTCATCCCTATTGAAAAAACACTGCAGCAGTAATCACCACATACAAAGCCAATTCTGAGTCCCAGACTTAGACCAGAAAGAGAAACACAAACCCTCAAGGTGGCATGTAGATGTTTCTATGATTCCTCTTAAGGACTGACTCATTATTTTTAGCCAACATATAATGATACTCAGCAAGGTGCGGTGAGGAATCCGACAGCGTGTCTGTGATGTACGCTTAAGTGCACTAGTCAAACTCTGGCTGTCAACATCTTCACTTCCTCTGATGTCTATTTTATGTGTTGGAAACTTCAAACTCCTCACATGTAGTCATGATGAGGTTCTTAAGTAGCTGTTTAGGAGAACACCAGAACTTATAGAATGAGTGTATGTGCCAATGGAACACACACACACACACACACACACACACACACACACACACACACACACTCTATTATGCCGAGAATAAAATCCAGAGCTCAGCGTATTCTGAGCTCAGGCTCACTGTGGAGCCACCCTCAGCCCCAGGAATGAGTTCTTTAACAGAACAAACACACTGACCACCATAGAACACATCTGAATACATTGAAATTTAAAACTGTGATTTAGTCTGGTGAGATGGTTTGGCGGGTAAAGGCACTTGCTGAACAAGCCTCGTGACATGAGTTAATCCCTGGAATCCACGTAAATATGGAAGGAGAGAACCAACTCCACAAAGTTGTCCTCTGGCCTCCACGTGCAAGTGTGGAATACTTCTTCTCCCATATCACATGCAACAGTAATGCTAAATAGAAATGTAAAAACCCAGGGATTCAGCAGAGCCTTCCATAAATGATGAGAAGACAAGCAACGAAAGAAACATGGAAAGTGTCTGGTGTGTGCATGGTTGTCAGTCCTCTAGTGTGAAAATATTCACAGAGGTCCTGAAGCGAACAAAGACAGTGCTCTTGGACCAGGGCTGGAGAGATGGCTCAGCAGTTAGAGCTCACTGCTCTTCCAGCAGACTCAGGTTCAATTCCCAGCACCATGTGGTAGCTCACAACCCTCTAACTTCAGTTCCAGGGGACCCAACACCGTCACTCAGGCATACATGCAGGCAAAACACAATGCACATAAAATAAAAATAAAAAAATTATTTAAAAAATTGGGCCAAAGTTCTGTCTAGTGACACCAGAAAGGAGCAGTGTGGTATGTGTCAAATTGTGACGGTCATTCTTTTTATCCTGAGTAACATGTCATGAGTTTATTTACCCACTGTCATCTATGGCTCTGCATTATATGGAAAATTCCATAAATAATTCATCAGATGGGTTGTCAGGGTGTTGCATCACTTTTGTTCAGTTGGTCCATATTTTAATTAATAATGGTCCAGAGTGTGGGCTTTTGTTTTACTATGTTGCTTTAATTTTCTGTTTTATCATTAATTGTTGTGATTTTTAAAATTTGTTTTGAGGCAGTCTTTCTACATAGCCCTGGCTATCCTGGAACACACTCTGTAGACCAGGCTGGCCAAGAACTCGCAGAGTCCACCTGCCTCTGCTACCCAAGTGCTGGGATTAAAGGCGTGCACAGCCACATCAACTTTTTTTTTGAGACAGTGTCTCACAATACGTAGCCTTGGCTGGCCTATCCTAGAACTTTCTATGTAGACCAGGCTAGCCTCAAACTTACAGAGATCTGTCTTTTTCTGCTTCCTAAGTTCTGGTATGAAAGCCATGCACCACCACAGCTGGCTTATGAATTTCTTACATTGCCTAATTTATCAACTAAACTTTGTCAGAGGCACTTCAGGAAAAACATACGTAGTATTTGGTGTTATCTGCATTTGAATGGGTGGATAAGGAAAATGACTTTCTCTGTGCTTAGAGGCCTTAAGGCTTTTCCTGAGAATACTGCAGAGCCTGGATGACACTGTGCTCTCCAGTTGACCCATCCAGGGTCTTTCTGTTTGCAACTTGCTGATCTGGACAGTGCCTCTAACTCTGAGTGTGCCCATTTGTTCCCAGAACCCAAGCTGGCGTTTGCCAAGGAACAGCAGGCACGCAATGAGGTGAAGGCAGAGGCTGGAGCCAGTGCCACACTGAGCTGCGAGGTGGCCCAGGCCCAGACTGAGGTGACATGGTTCAAGGATGGGAAGAAGCTGAGCTCCAGCTCGAAGGTGCGCGTGGAGGCCTCGGGCTGCTCCAGGAGGCTGGTGGTGCAGCAGGCGGGCAAGGCAGATGCTGGGGAGTACAGCTGCGAGGCCGGGGGACAGAAGGTGTCCTTCCGTCTGGACGTCACAGGTGGGTGTTGAGATACCAGTTTGTTTTGTGTTGAGGGGATGAATGGATCGGGCGCATGGCTGACCACTGGTTGTTTTCTGTTACCATCTTTTGTCCTGTCATCTTATATCCAGGGGCTCAGTGAGGCAAACAGTCAGGGGCAGGCCCTTCTTACACACACTGAGTGATATCCACATAGTGGTACTTAACTGTACGTTCTAAGAGCCTGCCAGAGCCCTTTGGTTGGTTCTGTTTGAATCAGTTGGTTCTTGGCTGTAAGGTGACCATACAGTCTTCGCTGGGAGAGTGATCTTCCTTGAATGGGAGACACTGGAAACTTCCAGGTTCTCTTCCAGATCCATTTGTTGTTTCTCCATGGCCTAAGTTGTTTGCATCCCACTGACTCAGGGTGAGGACAAGCCACAGGCCAGATGCTTGTCACACCTGTTACTGTCTCAAGACTGAGTTGTATTCTCAGCTTTTGCTTCCTTTTTTAAAAAAAGATTTACTTATTCATTTTATTTGTATGAGAACACTATAGCTGTCTTAAGACACACCAGAGGAGGGTATTGAATCTCATTACAGATGGTTGTGAGACACCATGTGGTTGCTGGAAATTGAACTCAGGACCTCTGGAAGAGCAGTGAGTGCTCTTAACCTCTGAGCCATCTCTCCAGCTTTTACTTCCTTATGGTCTCTTTCACTCTTCTCTGAGGAGTTAGAAGATGCCTCCTACACACTGCTTGTAGGAAAATGCCTGTTGGTGGATGGGCACACAATTATGGTGATGTGTGGAGAGTAGAGACTTGATGAAATATGTCAACATCCACTTGTCAGGATGGATGAGTTTTTCATCTTTGCCCTGTGCCCCAGTTGTTTTATTTTATTTTTTTTATACAGAGTATTGCCATCATTAGCCGTCGGAAGCTGACGTACAAGCTAGTGTGGGGAAGTGTTGATGTGGTGTGCCGCCATTTTGCTGTGGCATCTGCCAGCAATTGGAGTGCTGTACAAAATCTCAGTATGTCCTTGGTGACTGGGTGTCACTGGTTCTCTGGCTGGTGCATAGAGATGGCTGAAGAGCATATGCCTTTCTTCTTGTTAAGAGACTTGATGCTAAGTCACTAGAGGCTGCACTCCTGCTTTTGGCCTGTAGGTTTGTGTCTTGTCCTCGGTGTCCTTGTGAGTTAGTTCCAGGACGCCACTGCAAGATGCGACCTCCTCAGGAGTGCCAGTCCTGTATGTAAAATGACGCTACATTTACACAAAAGCGGCACACATGCTCTCCACAATTTCTTCTTTTAAGATCTATTTTATATTTTAAAATTATTTTTATTATTTTTAATTATGTATGGAGGCATATGAGTATAGTCACTGCTGGGAATCTAAGTCTTCAGATCCCCCTGAACTGGACTTAACAGCTATTGTTGTCAACCAGTGTGGATGCTGAGAACTAAACTCGGTTCCTCAGGAAGAGTAGGAAGGGACTCTTAACCACTGAGCCATTTCTTCAGTCTCCTATTTTATTTTATTATTTTGTTTTGTTTTTTTTATTTTATATTTTTAAAATTGTGTGTGTGTGTGTGTGTGTGTGTGTGTGTGTGTGTGTGTATGTGAGTACAGGCATTTGCAGAAGCCAGAAGAGGGCATCAGATCTCTTGGAGCTGGAGGTAGAGGTAGTTGCGAGTTGCTCAAACTCAGGTTCTTCAGAAGAGCAGTAAGCGCTCTTAACTGCTGAGCCACTACTCACTCAAAAACAAAACCAAGCAACACCCCAACCCCCAAAACAAACTAGATTTATTTATTTCACGATTATGAACATTTTGCCTGCATGTATGTTTGTGTACCATGTTCATGCCTGCTGCCCATGGGATTCATGAGAGAGCATCTGATCACCTGGACCTGGTGGTTGTGAGCCACCATGTGGGTGCTGGAACCGCACCTGAGTCCTCTGCAAGAGCAGCTGGTGCTCGTAACTGTGGAGCCACCACAGCCCTTTCCCTCTGTACATCTCCACTTGTTTCCTGGTTGACTGTACCCAGTACAGTGTCAGCACCACCAGTTGCTCTTCTGTGTTATCCAGGGCCTAATGACAAGAAGGAAGCCTGTGATTTTCGTGGGTGCAGTTCTGCTCCGCCCCTGTATTTTCTATTTGCTATATGTTGTGTTCATGACATATACGGCCAACTAGACAGTCAATTATAAACACGGACAACTGCCAAAAAAGCCTGCTGGTTTTTTGTGAGACATTACTTGAAGAGACTATGAGAGCTAATTTTATGGTTTAAAAAATTGGCAAGTTGTGACAGTTAGGCTAATTCCTAGAACATTACGTCAAAACTGACTAAAGAAGAAATTGAAAATTCAAACAATTCTGTGACTTGAATCAAATGGAAACAGTCTTTTCAGAGCTGGTTTAATGGAGGGGGGTGGGATGGGCAGCCCAGCAGGAACATCCATCATCCCACAAGTTCTAGAAACAAATTGTTCTTCACTTTGTTCTTCCGGGGAACAAGAAAAGGAAAGATGGACCATGTAATGGAAACAATGTGACATGGAAATCAAACCTTACCTGGAAAATATGCAAAATGAAAAGGTCATAGCCACTTCAAAGTCAGGACAGGGAATGCCTGGTAGAAAGCTGCTCTGTGGTATTTGAAGACTGTGAGGAGTTGGCTCAACAGTGGGCACAGAAGACCTGGATGACAGGGAAGCCACTGAGGTCTCAGTCGGCGCTGGATGAAAGCATTTTGTAACGTTCACTGTCTTCTGGGCTAGTGAGATGGCAGAGTGGATAAGGGCTCTTGCTGCCAACCCTGACAATCTGATTCCTGGGACCCTGAGAGTGGAGAGAGAGAACCAGCTCAGACATGGCACACACATGCCTACACACACACACACACACACACACACACACACACACACACGTGAGAAATTGAGGCACACCGGCAGGGAGAATATTTAAAATATATTTATAATACACATAGCTGGTAGGACTCCAGGACTCAAATACATACAAAGCTCCAAAAATCTGAAGACAGACAATGGAGGGTCAGCCTGCGACACCAATAAAACCAAAGGGCAAATGCAGAGGCTGAAAATGTCAGTCTCCACCACAGAGCCATTGAAAGCAGCTTTTAGAGATACACTCCAGAGCAGCCCCCTAGCCGAGGCAGGATGTGTGGATCTGGATCTGTGCTGAGGAGCATTGGGCTTCTGGGCACAGTTGGGTGTGGAGTCTGGGTGATGTTCTGCTCTTCCCTGATTTGGTCTTCCTGGCCTGGTTAGTACCTCTGACTCTATGTTTCCTTGTCTGTCTCCAGAACCCAAGCTGGTGTTTGCCAAGGAGCAGCAGGCTCGCAGCGAGGTGAAGGCAGAGTCAGGGGCCAGTGCCACACTGAGCTGCGAGGTGGCCCAGGCCCAGACTGAGGTGACATGGTTCAAGGACGGGAAGAAGCTGAGCTCCAGCTCGAAGGTGCGAGTGGAGGCCTCGGGCTGCTCCAGGAGGCTGGTGGTGCAGCAGGCGGGCAAGGCGGATGCTGGAGAGTACAGCTGTGAGGCTGGGGGACAGAAGGTGTCCTTTCGTCTGGATGTGCCAGGTACCTATTTGTCCTCATGAGACAGTGGAGTGGGCCTGACTCATTCCTTTGACTTATATTAGCCTTCATCTCTCAAACTCCCATCCTTCCTTCTCCCCTGCAATTAGGCTGGGAATGAATACATAAGGTGGAGGAGAGGTCTATTTTGTAAACCTCAAGTAGGGTTACTATGAAGTATTCTGTCATTTCACGTTTCCAGAACCATCTTGCTGTTGTATGAGATCTGGCACTCAGTCTGGACCTTGTGTATGGTCTCAATTCTCCTTCCCCTCCCCCACAACAGTGTCTAGTTATCAGCAAATACCACTGATCGATCCTTTGCTTTCAGTTTGGGTAGGTGTATCAGAGATTCCCATAGAGTTCTTGCTCTGACCTCAGGAACATTAGGAGTGAGTGTCTTCTGTCTCCTGTCCGGTCAGCCTACATTCCTGTTAGTTAGTGCTGGGCTCCATGTCCTCAGAGGGAGAAGCCTGAGACTGACAGCTGTTGAGCTTATGTGCAGGCAGAGCCTTGAGGACTTATAGGGTGGTCTGCAATCCTCACTGACCTGTAGTGCTCTCAGACAGCAGTGCTCCATCAGACCCCGCCTCCCCGAACTGCCATCCATGTTTAGATATTGAGAAACAAGCTATCAGGTCTACATGAAAAAGCTATTTTAAGGGAATACAAAAAGATATTTATGGTGCTAAGTCAGGCTAGTTACTAGTAAACTGTGTGAGAATAATAACTCAGTAAGTCTCATGCCTTCTGAATAAGTGGAATAGCAACCAAATCTTCAAATAATTTTGTGGAGAAAAACGTATCAAATAGTATTGAGAACAGTTATTCCATACTCATGGAGAACTTTGGAGATACTACACAAAGGGAATGAGCCTGTAGGTCATTTCATGCAGTCGGCATAGCACTGACATGGGGATCGGACAAGGAGCATGGGATGAAGGCAGGAACCAAAGAGCCGATTGCTGTGAGTGTCACAGGTAAAATCTACTGCACAGCATTAGCAGAGTCAACTGAGCAGAGGCAGGAGGCCCTACAGTGTGATGAGAGCCATCCATAGTCATCCATTAAGGTTGAGAAAGTACTATCCGCCACTGCCCAAGCGAGCTTTTTTCCCTGTGGTCTTTCTGACCTAGACAATGTCTCTAACCCTGTCTATCACTGTTTGTTCCCAGAGCCCAAGGTGGTGTTCGCCAAAGAACAACAGGCACGCAGCGAGGTGAAGGCAGAGGCAGGGGCCAGTGCCACACTGAGCTGCGAGGTGGCCCAGGCCCAGACTGAGGTGACATGGTTCAAGGACGGGAAGAAGCTGAGCTCCAGCTCGAAGGTGCGCGTGGAGGCCTCGGGCTGCTCCAGGAGGCTGGTGGTGCAGCAGGCGGGCAAGGCGGATGCTGGGGAGTACAGCTGTGAGGCCGGGGGACAGAAGGTGTCCTTCCATCTGGACGTCACAGGTGAGTGTTACACAACTAAGCTAGCCTTGGATAGAGGTGTTGAAGGCTGGCTATGGCTTAGACAGATCCTGGTCCTAGTCCCTTTAGAAATTGCTTTATTATTACCTTTTAACCATGTGTATATGTGTCTGGGTGTGTGCACATGAGTGCAGGTACTCAGTGAATCCAGAAGAGGGCACTGGATCCCCTGGAGCTGGAATTACAGGCAGCCAAGAGTAGTAGCCCAATTTGGGTGCTGGGAACCAAACTTGGGTCCTCTGCAAGAGTATTATGTACTCTTTATTGACAAGCGTCCCTTGCTGTCCCCTCTTTGCACTTCATCCCTTAGCCTCTCTTGCTCCTTTTTCTCTCATGTATGGCTGAGCTCAAGGGATCTTGCAGGAAGGGACAGGGTCTTCTGCAGCTTAGTGCTGTTTCCATAACTGCATTAGGAAATGCACTTCATGCTGTGGGCAGTGAAGCCTGAACAATCCTCCTCAGATCCCTGGGGTGGGTGGCGGGGGGAGGGGAGGGGACTCTGCCAAGATGTGGCAAGGTCCTTGACAGAATTAGCTAGTTTACTGATGAAGCAGAGAGAACAGTAAGCCAAGGGCACTTGAGAGTCCCATGCAGGCACCAGTGGAGAAACACGTTCCCTGTTGCTGTGTCTGTGGTTTGGGGCCCTTGCATTTACTTAATCTGCAACTGAGTTTAAATATTAGCCAAAGTACATGCTGGTGTATTCCCCACCCACCTCCCTTTTTTAACCCATAGAATTTTGTTCTTGACAAAATGGACAAGCCACATCTAGCCATCTGTCACTGGGATCAGACCCACAGGTCATACCTACTATGAGGGAGGATAAGTGCTGTAATATATAAACAGGTTCCTGAAATAAATATGAAGAAGAAACAGTACTACCAAGAATAGCGTAATTTTGCATACCGGCTATACAGAGAAACCAGACTCTGATGACTGGAGACATCAGTGAGACACAGCAGAGGGTGACAGATGGCCCAGGAGCTCCCTTTAACAGATGCCACGGCTGAAAATTACTCAGAGTAGGAAAAGGTATCGAGAGTCAGGATTTTCAGCTCAGTGAGGCATGTCCCACCAAGTCCTAGGGGAGATTCTCTGTTGCCATTGTGGGGGTGTCATGACTCACAGCCTTTCCATGGAGCACTGTAACAACCATGTCTCCCCTTGAGCCGTCCCAGCAGTGGTGACAGGCTATGTGGATAAACTGGGGTTGTATGTTGAGAGGCTCCAGGGACTCTTCCTGGACACAGTGTGTAGAGCCTGGGTGATGTCCTGCTTTGAGCTGCCCCATACAATCTTTCTGTAGGTGGCCTTGCTGATCTAGACAGTGTCTCTGACCCTCTACATGTGTCCTTGTCTGTTCCCAGAGCCCAAGCTGGTGTTTGCCAAGGAGCAGCAGGCACGCAGCGAGGTGAAGGCAGAGGCAGGGGCCAGTGCCACACTGAGCTGCGAGGTGGCCCAGGCCCAGACTGAGGTGACATGGTTCAAGGACGGGAAGAAGCTGAGCTCCAGCTCGAAGGTGCGCGTGGAGGCCTCAGGCTGCTCCAGGAGGCTGGTGGTGCAGCAGGCGGGCAAGGCGGATGCTGGGGAGTACAGCTGTGAGGCCGGGGGACAGAAGGTGTCCTTCCATCTGGATGTGCCAGGTCAGTCCTTTGGGACATCCACGAATGCATTCATAATTATTACATCTTTTTGACATAATGAATTGCTTCTCCCATTAATGCATAGTGAACTTGTATTTTCTGACTAATTTTGCCTTGAACTTTGTTTAATGAGATTTGAGTCTAGCTACCCCTGCTTGCTTCAGGCTTTCATGCTTTTGATCCATCCCTTCTCAAGTCTGGATTTACCAGTAAAGAGTGTGTGTGTGTGTGTGTGTGTGTGTGTGTGTGTGTGTGTGTGTGTGT
>JANHMN010000002.1:60524734-60536119 GCA_030674055.1 Rhabdomys pumilio
TGTGTGTGTGTGTGTGTGTGTGTGTGTGTGTGTGTGTGTGTGTGTGTTTTAAACTACAAGGAGTTCAGTATTAACACAATTAGTAACATTTAAAAATAGTTTTAGATTTATTTGTTTTATTTTACGTGTATGAACATTCTGCTTGAAGGTCTGTCTGGGTACCAGGCGTGTGCCCCGTGCCTGTAGAGGTAGGAAGGCATCAGATTCTCCATTACTGGAGTTACAGGTGGTTGTGAGCCACAAGGCATGTGCTGGGAGCTGAACCCGGATCCTCTGCCTGAACATCGGGTGTTCTTAACCACTGAGCCATCTTTCTAGTCCCTGGATTTTATTTTTTAATCCAATAGGGTACTCTGTCAGGGAGTGAAGATTGTTTACACTTAAGATTATTATTGAGAAGTGTTTTCTGACTCTTGCAGTTTCACTGATCATTTTCCTGGTTGGCTGTTTTAGTTGGATTACTATTCATTCTTTTTCTTTAAAAAGATTTATTTTGATTTTATGTGTTTGCATGCATGTACATACATTGTATGTATGCAGTGCTCACAGAGGCCAGAAGAGGGCATTAGATCCCCTGGAACTGGAGTGACAGATGGTTGTGAGCTGCCACATGGGTGCTGGAAATTGAACCCTGGTCTTCTGCAAGAGCAGCCATTGCTCTTAACCTCTGAGTCATCTCGCCAGACTCTTTTCTTCCAGCCCCCCCCCTCCCGTCCCTACTTTTGTTAATGAGGTTTACTCATTTACTGGATTGGTCACAACAGAATCTTTTTTAAGTCTTCTTTGTTCATCTACTCTTCTTGTAAAATGTATTAATCCACTTGCTATTGTGATTGTGATTAAGACTTTTTTCCTCCTCAGAGTTTAGGATTTCTATTAGAATCTTACGTAAGTGTTGTCTTGGATGCCACCAGTTACTCAGTTTGTTTCTCTTCAGCTGTCTTTATTTCTGTGAATTTTAAGAGATAACTTTGTTGGAATAGTCCTTGTAGCTAGGAATTTCATTCCTCCAGGGCATGGAATATACCATCCCTTGTTTTCCTAGGGTTGGGGGGGATTATACTGATATATCTGAGGTTATTCTAATGGGTTTGCCTTTTCAAAAGTTATGACATTTTAAGTTGTATGTGTGAGCCCGTGGTGCATACACGTTGATATCAGAGTTATCTCGCAGGAGTCAGTTTTCTCCTCCAAGCAGGTTCTGGGGCTTGAACTCAGGGTGACAAGCTTGGCGGCGAGCTCTTTATCTGCTGCACCATCTCCCTGTTCCTCTTATGGCATTTAACATCGTCTCTTTGTTGAGTTTTAGCATGTTCCTTATCATATATTATAGGAAAGACTCTCTGGTCACGTTTATTTGAGGGCTGTAAATACCCCATGTGTTCTGATACCCACATCTTTTAGTTGGGGATTTTTTTTTTACTCTCATTTTATTGACTCATTTTCTATGCCTTTAGTTTGTACCTCATCTTTTTCTACCCCATAGACTCATAGGCTTGATCTCTTGACCATATCCCAGAGTTTCTGGATGTTGTGGGCAGGCTCATTTTTCTTTTCTTTATCACTGTCTGGCTGTAGCCTTTCCTGGTGTTCTCCACCCGTGATAGACTTTCATATGCTTGATTAGCCTGCTTGTGGTACATTTTAGATTTTATTAACTGAAAGTTTCATTTCTATCATATATATATTTCTATCATATATACCTATGTATGTATGTATGTATGTATGTATGTATGTACGTATATATGTATGTATGTATGTATGTATGTATGTATTTCAAGATCTTGATGCCCTTGCTCAGTTTCTTATGCGTGTTTCTGGCCATCTCTTCTGCGTTACAGATTTATTTACATCCTGAACTGATTTCCTGGCCTTATCCATATGTTTGTTTCCTCCTTGAACTCGCCGACCATCTTTTTGGGTAGATTAAATTATTTGTCTAGCATGTCAGCCATTTTGGTGTCTTTGAACTCAGTAATTGAGGAGTTATGGTCTTTTGGGGGTGTCATTTTGTGTTGCCCTCTTATGCCAAAATCATTGCCTAGGACGAGACTTGAGAATGATTTCTAGACCACAGGTGGTGCAGAGGAAGCACGGCCATGCTTGCACGGGAGGTGACACTTTTAGATTCACTCTCACGTCAAAAGCATCGCCTTACCAGTCCCAAGTCCTACAAGGTATGTCAACATGCTTTGTGAAAGTTATTAAGCATTCTGAAGCAACCATGAAGAAGATAAACTAAGTGCACACAGTCTGGGAGACCTGCAGGGGATCACTCTTGGTTCAAATGTAGCAAGGGATGCGTTTGTCCAAGTGGGAAAATGAGGAGCCAAACCACGGTCAGAGATCCACGTGGGGGCATGCTATACCAGATGCCGGGATGCTTCAAAATCTAATGAAGACAAAAGCAATAATGAGACCTAAATAATTAGTGGGTGAGCTCAGAACAGACAGTGTAGAAGCAGGTCTCCCTCCACCTCTCCCCCAGTCTCAGCGACTTGTGAGGCACACGCAACACAGGGCAATAAAATCATAGTGGCTGTCCTCTTTGCCACCGAAGAGCCAAGGGCAGGTGGCTACAGGTGTCAGAGTGAGGGAAAACAGTGTAGCAAGGGTGACAGGCTTTCTTATGGTCTCAGGGTCAGGCAGAGTCCTGGTCAGATCCTAAGTGCCTTAACCCTAATGGCTATCATTGTCTACAGTGCAACTACTATGCTGGAGCTGCCCCCAAATTTGTGGCAGGATATGTGAATGAACTGATTTTTGTCCCAAGAGATGTTGGGGCCTCTCCTGGGCACAGCCAGTGCAGAGCATGGGGGATATTTTCCCACCTAGCCACCCATTCAGACCCTTTCTCTGTGTGGCCTTTCAGACCCTGAGTTTCCTTGTCTGTCCCCAGAGCCCAAGCTGGTGTTTGCCAAGGAGCAGCAGTCACGCAGCGAGGTGAAGGCAGAGGCAGGGGCCAGTGCCACACTGAGCTGCGAGGTGGCCCAGGCCCAGACTGAGGTGACATGGTTCAAGGACGGGAAGAAGCTGAGCTCCAGCTCGAAGGTGCGAGTGGAGGCCTCGGGCTGCTCCAGGAGGCTGGTGGTGCAGCAGGCGGGCAAGGCGGATGCTGGGGAGTACAGCTGCGAGGCCGGGGGACAGAAGGTGTCCTTCCGTCTGGATATGGCAGGTCAGTTGTTTGAGGGCACTAACATTGCTCATTTAGATGAGATGCTAAGACTGACTAATAACCTGAAGGACCCTGACACTACTTCAGGGGGCTTACCCTCTGCGAGCTTTAAATCTTTCACATTCTGTTTTCACAGCCATGGCTTGGCTGTGTTAGCAGAAGCTGATGCAACTAACTAAGTCAGGAGAGCCGAATCCTTGTTTTAATGCGGTAGTATTTATCATCCCCAAACATCCCAGGTGTTCTCTGTGTTGCCGACTGGTGCCCAGGGATATCCCTGGCTCCTCCTGGTGTTTAGGATTGCCCAGGGATATCCCTGGCTCCTCCTGGTGTTTAGGATTGGGGTAAGCGAGATCTGTCTCCCTGGACTCCAAGAATGTCCAAGTGTCTGCAGGTCCTGCATGTCCTAATCCAGCATGAACATTCTTGTTCATAAGAAGCATTTCCATTCAATTTAAATACAACTAGGGAAATTTTGATTCCCCTAATCATAATTGGATTTTTTTTTTTTATAACAAAAGCTGGCTTATGTTGTTTCTGGTGCTGGTACCTGACTTCTCTTTCCTGAGATGTAAAGGTCTGTGCGTGTACTGATGTGTACACACATTGTGTTGCAGTTTCTGCGTGTGGTAGGGAACAAGCAGAGGGCTTGTGGGCATGCTGCTGTGACGGTAGAGAGAGAGCTCGCCGTGGGCAGAGTCTCATTTTCTAAAGGCTGGTTAGAAAACTGGTCAGAAACAGTGCTCTCCTTGGAGCATCATTTGGAAAAAGCGAGAGACATAGTTTATGGGTTTTTTCCACCCTAGAGAAACAAGGTGCATTCTGGTCTTGGGGTTCTCTGTCTACAGTCCTTAGGAGTTCATCTGTCTGCACCTCCCCCACTCATTAGAAATCTGAGACGTGCATTTGTCTTCCTTCCCTAAGGAGTCTTCTCTTACAGTGACCTGTGGTTGGTACTAGATAACATTTCAAGTATCCCATCAATAGGAAATGGTTTCTGAATAAACATACTGACAAAACAAAATAAAACAAGACAAAAAAAGGGGGAAAATGCTTTGCATCTTTACTAAGTTTTATTTTCAAAGAATATTAAAAATTAAAAATTAAAAAAAAACATTCAGCTATTTTCTAGAAGTTGTATAAGAAGTGACACAAAAAGAGATAGAAAATTTGAAAGGTCATAGTGTCTTTTTGAAACATAATTATAAAAACTAGTTTGCTGGGGCTGGAGAGATGGCTCAGAGGTTAAGGGCACTAGTTGCTCTTCCAGAGGTCCTGAGTTCAATTCCCAGCACCCACATGGTGGCTCACAACCATCCGTAGTGAGATCTGATGCCCTCTTCTGGCTTGCAGGCATACATGCACATAATAAATCTACAAACAAACAAACAAACAAACAAACAAAAAACCCCAAAGGTAATTTACCACAGAAAAGGGGGTATGGATAAATCTTATCAAACATTCTAGAAGGTTATTATTAGTTCTGGTGCCTTATTGCACAGGAAGATAATTCTACTGGACAATAGTGTATAATGCATTTCCAAACTGCTAAGAGGATTGAAAATGTTCTCGACACAAGACATAAATAGTTGGTGCAGTAGATATGTTAATTATTTGTTTTGATTACAATGTAGACAGGTTATTGAAACATTACATTGTACCCTATCATTTACTATTTGTTGATTAAAAATGGAAAAAAAAAAAAGGAGAAAGAAACCAGTGAGATGAACCAGAGGGCAAAGGTTCTCGCCACCAATTCTGATGGCGTGAATTTGATCCCCAGGACCCAGTGAGCCAGTCTCACCTCTTTGATGCTCTTGGACCTCAGTTATCTCCACACCAAGGACCAAATATCTATCACATGAGCCTTGGGAAACATGCCACACCCCAACATAGCACAGGAAAGATGAGTCATGTGACTGTAGTAATAATAATGTACTATGGGCTTGAAAATAGTTGAAAGAGTGCATTTCAAATGTTTACACAAAAAATGATGTGAGTGTGGAAATATATGTTGGTTACTCTTTATTGTCAACTTGATATAAACAAGAGTCTCTTGGGAGAGGGATGACCTAGAACAGACTGTCCTGTGGCCATGTCTGAGGAATTGTTTTGGTTGGTGATTAAGGTGGGAGGACCCAGTCCACTGTGGGTATCTGACCTAGGCAAGTGGCTTGGGCTATGTAAAAAAACCGAGAATGAGTCAGCGTTCCTCCATGGTTTCTGCTCCACTTCCTGTTTAAGCTCTTATCCTGATTCTCCCCAGTGGTAACTCATGACTTATAAGTAAGCTCTGAGCAACCCCTTTTCTCCCCAAGTTGCTTTTGGTCGTGGTGTTTTTCACAGCAATAGAAAGCAAACCAGAATGTGGTGGACATTCTATCCAGGTTGACTTTGTAATATAATAAGAAGTCACATCATGCTCCCTAAACGTGTACGGAAGGTGTCAGATACAATAGAGGACGCTGAGATAGAAATGGCTTTTTCAGGCATTAGGGTTTACTTAACATCATGTACAGATGGACAAACAGAAAACAGCGTGGTAGGTGTGAAGAGGGATCAGGGTCCACATCCGCCATGTGAACCCTCTCTACTCCCAGCTATTTGAGGACAAGAGGTTTTAGAACGGGGGTCTGCAAACAGAGTCAGGAAAGGGGCTGGGGGCAGAGGGCACGGCCACTAACAGCCTCTGGGATGTAAACTCACTTCCCCAGGCAGGAAAAGTGTGCGTGTGGAGTCTCTTAGCTAGAGGCATTGGACAGTGTCTCAGTCAGGAGCCTGTCAGTGTCTGAGAGGGAAAGCCTGCTGCTGTGGGTTACGAGGGCCTGAGCAGCAGCTGAATTCTAACTCTGCATTAATGGAATTTGCAGCTCTGCTTTTCAGTTAAAGCATTAAACAAAAAGCCGAAGCCAACATGTAGAAAACATTTTCAACTGTCTATTGTCTTGACAACACTGGTGGAAGGAGAAATTTTAAAGACATAACACCAAAAGCCCATTTCCAATTCCAAATCTAAAAAGGATCATGAAGTCACATATTTTTGGAAGGCAGTAAGAGGATCAAAATGCATAGAAATCCACAGAAGACCCAAATATATTCACATCTGATAAAATTTCAAGGGACTGTCTTACTTAAGGGAACTAAAAGTTAAGATTTGAAATTCCACCAACAGCCACTGGGGAGGAGCCAAGAGTGGACTCACAAAGTGGGCGGCCACACAGGTAGCCACCACAATTTGAGGACAACTTTCACACCCAGGGAACAGAGCAGAAACTGTGACCAGTCTTGTGAACAAAATAACTGCTTTTTCTCTTATGAGTGGAGCAGATGGCTCACTAGGTAAAGCCACTTGCTGCCAACTCTGACATACTAAGTTCCATCTATAGAAGCCATAGGGTCGGGAGGACTGGACGTTGTCGTCTGACCTCCACACACACACTGTGGAGTGCACATGCACACACACAGACATATACAGTAAGGAAATGTAAAAAAAATTATGTTTGGGTTGGAGAGTTGGCTCAGAGGTTAAGAGCACTGATTGCTCTTTCAGAGGTCCTGAGTTCAATTCCCAGCATACGCATGGTGGCTCACAACCATCTGTTATGGGATCCGATGCCCTCTTCTAGTGTGTCTGAAGACAGCTACAGTGTACTCACATACATTAAAAAAATGATCACTAAAAATTTAGGCAAGGGATGGCATAGATATAAATGATAGTTTAATCATTTCTGTATTAAAACAGTGGATTAGGAACTCACAAATCACATGTCAGGTGGGTTAGCTACAGCCTAAGAGTCTAGATCACAGGACCGTTAGTGGCCTTCAAGCATTCTAAGGGTTACTTATTCTGTGTTTACAGCTATCCCCTTAGAGACAGAAACGGAGGTGAGCCTTCAGTCCTCTGTCTGTATGTAGTATAGCATACTAAAATCTGGCCGGCATCTAAGAACTCTTATTTTAGGTCAACCTATTATGGGCATTGTGTGAAACACAGTATTAACGAACTGACCTCAGAGGCATACCCACAAGATTACCCACTGTGAGGAAATTCACAGCCAAGGACCAGCAGTCCTGAATATTAGAAAGTGAGTGTTCAGCCTGATCTTATCCGACTGATTGAAACTGTGAAATTATCTGAAAACAAAACAAAAAAGGATAAAACTCAGCCATGTAAATTAAAAAGAAGTATTTGACAAAATTTATCACCGGTCATGTCATAAAATTTGTAACAAATGTCATTAAATAGATTCTTTCTTGGCTTGGTAAGCAGCAGTGTGTGCAAGTTGAGGACTGGATTACTCTGCTCCAAGATCAGGAACAGCACAAAGAGGCCAGCTGTCACCACATCCTTCAGCATAACTAGGAAGGACACCCAATAAAAGGCACAAAGGTCAGGGGGAAAACAGATTCATGAATTATAAGATTTCTTTAAAAGACACATGAATGGAGGCAGAATCCTGCATACAAAGACCAATGTAAAGACCATTCTTCACTGTATACTAGCAGTAAGCATCTTGCAAAGTGAGTTTAAAAGCTTTAAAGTATCCTCAAATTATCATGCTTATAATGCCAAGTCTGGCACCAGGTGTGGAGAGACTCACTGTGGTAGATCATTAAACACTCTTGAGAAACACCACGCTCTACAAGGACAGATAGAAATGAAATGGGTTTTGCAGGTGTCCAGTTTCCATCACCACGGGATCATTGCTGTGGGGTGGGTTGAAAATGACATTTCTCAGGCCAGCTGCAGCCAGCAGAGTTGAGAGGAGAGCAGTGGTAAACAGTTGCCGTTAGGTACAAGACTGCCACAGAGGTATTGTATGTCTTTAATAAGACAGAATAACAAGGGCTGGAGAGATGGTTGGAAGCACTGGCTGCTCTTCCAAGGACCCATGTTCAATTCCTAGCACCCACATGGCAGCTCACAAGTATCTGTAAATCCAGTCTGGGAGTGGTATATAGTGCCCTCTTCTGACCTCTGTGTGCACTGCTGCATGCATTTGGTGCCCAGACATACATGCAGGCAAAATACTCACACACATTAAAAAAAAGAAAAAGAAAAAAAAAAAAAAAAAAAAAGAGGGACAAGATCACAGCCAATCTAGTTTTGTGAATCTTAAATTTATTTGTGATTCTAGAGTTTAGTCCAGGATGTCTCTGCCTCAGAACATGGGCAGGTTATGTTTACAGCCAGAGAAGAGGCAGTGGTGTACAGAAAAGGGAAGCGAGGTAGAAACAGCCTGTTTGCTTTCAGCTGGTGTCTCTCTTGTCTGATCGTATTAGGGGACTTGGGTTCTTGTCACAATAATAACCTATAGTCTGACACCTTCAAGATAAATTAGAATTGGACAAAAACCAAACCAAATTAAAACAAAAAAAAAATAACAAAAAATCCCACTCTAGACCGAATCTAATCCAGTTTAATACAATAAGACAAGAGATTCTCAGTGCAGGAATGGTTAGCAGGGAAGAAGAGAACCTAAGGCATTCAGAAGGAGAGTGTCTTAGTTACTGTTCTGTTGCTGCGAAGAGACACCATGACCAAGGCCACTGGTAAAAGAAAGCATTATATTTGGGTGCTCACAATTACAGAGGATTAGTCTACGGTCACCATGGAGGGAGCATGGCAGCAGACAGACAGGCATGTTGTTGGAGCAGTAGCTGGGAGCTTACATCTGATCCATCAGCACAGGGCAGAGGGCTAACTGGAAATGGTGGGGTTTTTGAAACCTCACAGATCTATTGTGACTTTGTGCTGAGAGGGACTGTGGCTCCTCCCGGAATCAGCCAGTGAAAAACCTAAACAATGTCCCACCCTCCCACTGTGCCGTCCAGTACTCTCACTGGTGTGGCCTCCCTGATCAATGATATATGTGACATTGTGCATCTGTCTGTCCCCAGAACCCAAGGTCATGTTTGCCAAGGAGCAGCAGGCACGCAGCGAGGTGAAGGCAGAGGCAGGGGCCAGTGCCTCACTGAGCTGTGAGGTGGCCCAGGCCCAGACTGAGGTGACATGGTTCAAGGATGGGAAGAAGCTGAGCTCCAGCTCGAAGGTGCGAGTGGAGGCCTCGGGCTGCTCCAGGAGGCTGGTGGTGCAGCAGGCAGGCAAGGCTGATGCTGGGGAGTACAGCTGTGAGGCCGGGGGACAGAAGGTGTCCTTCCGTCTGGACGTCACAGGTAAGTGTTGAGCCACTATGTTGCCTTTCAGTGACTGGCTCAAGTCCAGGGCTGCCTCTGCATGCCTTCTGTTGCATATTACCTCTTCAGGTCTCTCCTTTTTCTATTTTCATGTTCAGTCCAGCGTTGAGCAGGGAAGGTTATGACAAGAGTGTCCCAGGAAGGTCCTTTCCTTCCTGTATGTCTGGAGAGATGCTCCTGGGTTAGGGAGTTTCGTCTTTGTCATGTTTTTGTTCCTTCCCAGAGCCTTCCCAGCGTTCCTTGGGTTCATCTTTTTGACCCGATGAGGCCAGGTATCCGGGCTGCTTTGGACTGTGCTGGGCTCTCATGTGCACCTGAGAGCATGCGCTCTCTTCAGAGCGATCTCAGTGTCTCTGAATGTGATAAGGGGAAGTTTCACCTCCTAACCATACTCAGCCATCCCCAGCTCGGGCTTCAGGTCACCCAAGATTTGGTGTCTGGGCACTCCCTTTACCTTTCTCATGGAGAGCTCTGTGCATCCTAGTCTGGCAGTGCCAGTATCCATGCTTCATGGCAGTACCTGTGCAGAGGACCCGCAGCAAGGCCCCGCGATACATACTTCTGAGCTCCAGCTTCCTCTGTACAGTTAATCTTGTTTTTCTTTTGCCTCAACCACAACCTTATGCATGGATTATACTTCTTAAGAATTTGTTTTATACATTTAGAAATTTTAAAGATTATGTAGCTCATTCTACAAATGACAGCTTCTATCAGGAAAGTAACTTTGTTCCACAATATTTTACCAGATCCTCCAAATTGTTTAGAAATTCAGGCACCTGTCTCTCCCATGGAGAGATCTGTGGACCACGGAGAGATCTGTGAGCTGACATTACGTTCCTTTGTGAGAAGCGTTCAGCCTTGAGAGCTAGTGAGGGCTCAGCAGGTTTAAGGACCTTGCCACCAAGGCACACACACAGACACACACACAGACACACAGACACACACACACACACACACACACACACACACACACACACACAGTAGCATGTCCCATATAAAACAAAAAAAATGTTACAAAAGATAATTTAGCCTGAAGAGAGTGACTTGAAGTCCCCTCTGAGGCACAAGCACATGGCAGTTTGGAATTGATTTCTATAACATGCTTTGTTTGTGGGAGGATCAAATGAACGGTCCCAGTTGAAAATGGTATGAGGGAGTATGACCCAGTCTTATTCAAGCAAATTTTGAAGAGTTTCTTTAAACCAATCATTTCCTCAGAAATGTTATCAGAATGGATACAAGAAAAAACAGGGAATCCAAATAAAGGAATCCAAACAGCCATATAGCCCTTTGTATTAATAAACACGAGTTTAAAAAATGCTATAGGAGAGGGGCTGGGGAGATTGCTTAGCTGTTAGGAGCACACACTACTCTTGTGGTGGACCTGAGTTCAAATCCCAGCACCCACATCAGGTCACAATTGCCTGGAACTCTAGCTCTAGAGGGTCTGACTTCTCTGACTTGGAGCACCTGCAGTCACACACACACACACACACACACACACACACACATCTGTGCACAACCCCCCTCATATACACATACACACACATGCACACACACACTCATACATATACATATTTACACACTCATGCATATACACTCATACACATCACATACACATACATGCACATACGTACATACAACACACTCATACATATACACACCTACTCACACATACACACACAAATACACCCACACCCACTCATTCACATATGTATATACACAAATACATTTACACACAAGTATACACACTCACACACATATATGCACACACACATGTGCGTACACACTCAAATTTAAAAAAATATTGTAGGAGAAAGTTAAGTTCAGTAGCTTGTAGATAAATTGTTAAAACTATATTGGAAACAATTTTGTGTAATGGTCATGCCTCTAGAATTCAAAGGAACCTATATACTTTATAACTCACTTTATGTAGATAGCACAATATTGATACCAAAATGACATACATTATTAAAAAATGAAAGCACAAACCAATCTCTCATGGATACTGA
>JANHMN010000002.1:60552085-60575190 GCA_030674055.1 Rhabdomys pumilio
GCAAGGAGGCACAGAGGAAGACAGGCATGAGCCTCTGGGTACAGAGCTCAGCATTTCTGCAGACTTGCAGCAGGGGCTGGTGTCTGTGGTTGGCGGCGGTGTCCCTGCTGAGCAGGTGTCTGTCCAGGGCCTCTGTTCTGAATTGCTGCAGTGTTCAAGCAGCTCAAAGGTAAACTTTGGTATGATCTGTGCCTATAGACAAGGCATGTGAAGCGTGGATATGTGTGGAGCAGGAGGAGATTTCTCTAGGGCCTCAAGAGGTTTGATAAGAACGATCTCAGCAAAATTTACAGTTTGTTGTTGATGTTGTTTGTCTGTTCTCACTTGTGAAACGCTATTCCCCTACAACGTGCAAGGTCAGCTTTTGTCCTCTCTGGTTTGTAGAGAAGGAAAGTGGTGGTCAGCCTAGGTAGTAGGGACGTGTGTTGGTATCAGAACAGAGATGACTGTCGCTCCCCTGACCACAGCCTTCCCCTAGATCTGCAGTACTGGGTTGGAGTCTGGAATGGGGTTTACCGGAAACACCTCCTGAGATCTGCGTTCAGGGAATAACATTAGTCATGTTTGCGAGAAGCTTCAGCATCGATAACTAGAAGTCACAAGAGTTCACCCTCCGTATTTGCAGGTTCTGCATGTTCAGATCTAGCCCCTTGCTAATTAGAAACATGTGGAAAAAAGAAATTGTGTGGCTAAGGAGATGCCCCAGTTGTCAGAGCCCATGTGAATGCAGGTGTTTGGGACCCACATGCAATTTCTCTTGGAAAGGTGGAGACCATTGTTCTCAGAGCAATCTGGCTCTCAAGACTGGCTGTATGAGTGAGCTCTGGACTTGACTGAGAGACCTTGCCCTATTGAATTAGGTGGAAGAGCTATTAGGAAGATTCCTGACATCAACCTCGAGCCTCTACATGTGTGTGCACACGCACACATATGTGACTCCACAATGCAAATATGCACGCATGCACACCCAGGCATGTTGCACACACATGGAAAAACAAAGAATCTATGGCTGTGATGAATACAGACTTATTCTCTTCGTTACTGCTCCTGGTAATACAGTGTAATACTACACCGAGCACCTCCAGTGCATTGGCTACTTAAAGCGTACTGGCAGATGTATGCCAAGTGCAAATACTTCACTATTTTTTAATATGAGACTTGAGTGCCTTTGGATTTTGATGTCTGTGAGGTTCCAGAGCAACTCCCCATCAAGACTGTGGGAGGAAGAAGGAGGAGGGGCAGAAGATCAAGATCACAGCAAGCTCAGGTTTAACCCAGAACACTAGAGACCCTGCCTCAAAAAAAAAAATCAGTAAAGTGTAAACCTTAAGTGTAGAGCGACTGGCCTGTGGGTGGAGTAGAGCCATTCTTTGTATGACAGCCTACTGATCAGGGACCTTTCTGTCTGTCTGTCCCATCCAGTACTGAGGTCTTTCAAGTGGAGCCCTTCCTTCAATGCATTTGTGGGTGCAATAGTGTGTCTGCAGGACGCATGTCAATCTACTGTTCTTAATTCAACAACAACAAAATATTTCTAGGGATTTACGTGTGTGTGTGTGTGTGTATGTGTGTGTTTGGGTATCTGCATGTATGTTCACGTGAGTGTTGGTACCTGAGGAGGCTAGAGGACTTGTGTACTCTATAGCTAGAGTGCAGGTGGTTGTGAGCCATCTGATATAAGTACTAGAAATTGAACTTTGGTCTTCTGGAAAAATCAGTAGATACTTTTACCACCAAACCACTCCTCCAGTCTGCAATTTAAATTTTAATGCAGGCATAGCTCTCTGAATTTATTTTAATCTAGTCAATTAATATGTACTGTTTGGATCTACCTGTGATATAGTGTGATGATTGTGTATGTATAGGCAGCATGTAGCGATCCAATCAGGGTACCAGGCATTTCCATACGTGAGCAGTCATCATTTCTATATGTGGTGAGGCTTTAAGCTTTCCCTTGGGTCTTTAAAGTACAGGTGAGCTAAGCTAAGCACACGGATGCAGACACCACAAATTCTTCACATTTGTGGATGCTAGAAACTCCATCTCACAGAACCAGAGAGGAGAACGGAAGAGGCCAGATGGATCAGGAATAGGAAGTCTAGAGTCAGCTGAGTCTTGGCAGCACAGTAGGGTACCTGTGGCCTCTTTGCATCCATCTATGATCTGTCAATGTGAGGTGGACTGCAGTATGAATTATACTGTAATATGATGAGTACAGTTGGTGCAAGAGGTTTTGGGAGCAGGTAGCCTGTTAGCAAGCCCAGCTTAGTACAAAGGGCAGGAGAGAGTACGTGAGTTTCAGCAGGCTGTGGGCCATCCACCAGATTGGCAAAAGGACTTCAGAGAGGGATATAGGTCTGGGGTTCAGAGGCTGACTACAAAGGACTGCATGGCTCAGATCTGCTTTTAAGTTTCACTGACAAGGAGTAAAGTAGACCACTTGCTTACGGCCCCACTAAGGGTCTTGTGTGAAATCATTTCTCTGAGCCTGGCCCTAGGCTACAGGAACTCTGACGTGTCCCTTTGCCTAACAGGCCAGAAAGTGCGTGTTATTGAGGACCTAGAGGACACTACTGTCCAGGAGGGCTCGTCTGCCAAGTTTTGCTGCCGCATCTCCCCTGCTGACTATGGCCCTGTGCACTGGTTCCTGGATAAGACCCCCTTGCACAGCAATGAACTGAACGAGATCACTGTCGAGCCTGGAGGCTACCATGTGCTCACCCTGCAGCAGCTGGCGCTCAAGGATTCAGGCACTGTCTACTTCGAGGCGGGTGACCAGCGGACCTCAGCTGCCCTGCGGGTGACTGGTGGGTTTTGTGTCTAAGGGCCATCCATGATGGGGACACTACATGGCCTAGAGGATCCTTGAAGAGGGGCAAGTGACAGCTCCTTTGTGAGCTCTGTCTAGTGTACAGTGTGGTCCTGGGGCTCACGGAAAGGCAAGATTAGCTGTCATTGGCAAGAGAGTCTCTCATCCCAGAGAGGTAGCCAATGGCATGGGGGTCTCCTACCTCAGGGAATTGATTCAGAAGACTCAGTTGTGTTCTTTCAGAATTAATTTCTGAATTCAGAAATTGTGGGGGATGTTATTGTGTCCAGCATGGAAACTGCCCAGAGCCTGCCTTGTGCCCTCAGCATTTCTGTCTGGCTCCAGCCTGAGGGCAGCATGCAGATACTGATCAAGGCCTTGCATGGCCCATTGTGTTAGTCCTTTCAGAGAGATACCACCATCCCAATTACCTTTGGCTTTTCTCTATCCTCCAGAGAAGCCGAGCATCTTCTCTCGGCCACTCACAGATGTCACAGTCACGGAAGGTGAGGACCTGACTCTTGTCTGTGAAACCACCACCCTGGATAGCTCTGTGCGCTGGACCAAAGATGGGAAGACACTGAGGCCATCTGCACGATGCCAGCTGAGCCATGAAGGCCATCAGGCCCAGCTGGTTATCACTGGCACCACCCTACAAGATGGTGGGCGGTACAAATGTGAGGTTGGCGGAGCATCCAGCAGCTCCATTGTCAGGGTCCATGGTGAGTGCCAGGTGGCCATGTTTGGGGCAAGAATAAAAATATGTCCACATGCAGAAGGAGGCAGGGGGCCCCCAGAGCAGCTTCTGGTTTCTTTCCCATCTCCTTCTGCTGTGTAGGGCACTTGGCTTCCTTGTACCCCAGGGTCTCTACTGCCCCAGGAGTCTTCCACCCTCCCTTGGTCTCCTGATTCTTGCTTGTGGCCCATTCTTGCATTGGCTTTGGTTGATCCCTCTGGAGTCCTTCTTCCTGCTTGTGGCTTGCCTCTGTCTGGGTTTCCCTAAGCTAGCAGCACAGATAGGCAGCTTGCACAATGGGAGTCTGTTGTCCCCATTGTTGCGTGGAATGAAAGTAGGAGATTAAGGTCCTTGACTGAGTGGCATCTGGGGGGGGGTTCTGTCTTTCTGGCTTTAAGATGCCATCTTCTCTGTGACTCTAGATGGTTACTCCTCTTTGCTGGTTGGTATCCTAGTTAAGGATGCCAAAGCGGTGAAGCAAAGGCCCATTCCAACAGCCATGTTCTAGTTTATCTCCTTAAAGTCTACAATGCCAAGCAATCACAGTCTGAGGCCCCAAGTTAGGGCTTCAGCATCTGAACTTTTGGGGGACACAGTTCCCACTGTAATACTTTGCCTTTATGTTCATCTGGTCAGTGTCTACCTTCTCTATTTACATACTATCAGACTATCTTTCTCAGAGGTCATTGGGTCCTTGCTACTGGCATCCAATATTTGAGTTGTCCCACACCCTGTAGCTACTTCCCCTTCTGGACCCCAGGTGGGATCCTCCTCCAGGAGACTGAACTGACCCTTCCTGTTCATAGCTCGGCCAGTGCGGTTCAGGGAATCCCTGAAGGACGTGGAGGTGCCAGAGGGCAAGGCTGCCACACTACGCTGTGTGCTGTCATCCGTGGCTGCACCTGTGGAGTGGCGTCATGGAGATGATGTCTTGAAATCCAGCAACAAGTATAGCCTGCGCCAAGAGGGTGTCGTGCTGGAACTGGTCATCCGAGACCTGCAGCCCCAGGACAGCGGGCAATACTCATGCTCCTTTGGGGACCAGACAACTTCAGCCACACTCACAGTGAAAAGTAAGTGTGCCTGTGTGTACTGTGCTCAGGGCCGGATGGGAGCCTCAGCCCAGTGCTGTAGAAGAACAATGTTCTCTGTATTTGTGTCTGTTGCAGTCTCATCTGCCCAGTTCATAGGAAAACTGAGAAACAAGGAGGCCACAGAAGGGACCATGGCCACACTTCGGTGTGAGCTGACCAAAGAGGCCCCCGTGGAATGGAAGAAGGGAACAGAGACTCTGAGAAATGGGGACAAATACACTCTGAAGCAGGATGGAGCTGTGTGTGAGCTGCAGATCTGTAGTCTGCTTGTGGCAGATGCAGGGGAGTACTTGTGTGTATGCGGACAGGAGAAGACTTCAGCCACACTGACTGTCAAGGGTAAAGAGCACTTATGGCTTTCCCCCCCATGCCTGTGAACTTACTGTGCATCCCACCTTACTTATGAGTCATTATATAAACGAACCAGAAAACACCAGCACCTGCAGCTGGCTTCCCACTCCTGAGTGCCGGTGGATTCTTTCTTGTTGCTATGCTGTGTTCTGTCTTGTTCCTTATCCTGTCCTATGTCACGTTCTGTCTTCCCACACTCTGTAGCAGATCTAATGCTCCCATCTTTGTCTCACCCTCCCAGCTCTGCCTGTCCACTTTATCAGAAGGCTCAGGAGTAAGGAGGCCACAGAAGGGGACACGACCACACTGCAGTGTGAACTGAGCAAGGCGGCCCCTGTGGTGTGGAGGAAGGGAACAGAGACCCTGAGAGATGGGGACAGATACAGCCTGAAGCAGGATGGGGCCCTGTGTGAGCTGCAGATCCGCAGCCTGGTTATAGCAGATGCCGGAGAGTACTTGTGCATGTGTGGACAGGAAAAGACCTCAGCCACGCTGACCATCAAGGGTAAAGACCACGTGTGTTCCTGTGTGCGGGTGCCCCTGTGTATGGGTGGCTCTGTGCCTGAACATCTTCCACCCGCCTTTCCTGGTTGTCTGTGTCTCGTCTTTATCCCATTAGCTGATGTTTCTCATACTTGTATGGGACGCACTTTAGATGCCAGAAAACAAAGGAGAATTGGGTGTTTCTTAATCTTAGGAATGTCCTGGCTGTGTGTGTGTGTGTATGTGTGTGTGCGCGCGCGTACGTATGTGTGTGATCAATTACAAAGATGTAATTATAAGTCCTGGGGGAACATCAGGAAAAGAGGAAGGCAGGAAATGGAAGAATGGCACACACAACAGGGACACAGGAAGGACAGCCTTGTCATGTGCCTGACTGTGAAGGTGAAGATTCAGGTAAGTATCAGGCAAGGTTGAAGGCCCACTCCTTAGGATGAGTCAGATGAGGGTGGGGCACCACCCCATGGGAGTCAGGATGGAGGTGAGGAGATGTGAAGACAAGTCTGTGGGGGTGAGCCTGACACTTCCCTCCCTGGGCTTTCCCTGGTCAGCTCTAGATCTTCCTACTGGAGAAGAGTTTGTTGATCCTGCCACTGATTACTCTACATGTCCTGTGTCGTACATGTAGTGTCTGTGGCCCACTTTTCTCTATGGCTACAGAGTTTAATGGTCTTTGTACCTGTGTATCCCTCCCAGTTGTGGACAGTACTTCACAGATGGTTAGAGGCCTGGGAGGGCATTACAGGGAATAGGGTCACACCGTAGAGTGTGAACAGAGGAAGGTGGCTCCCTGGAGTGTGAACAGAGCAAGCAAGACACCTCCCTGGAGTATGAACAGAGCAAGCAAGGCACTTCCCTGGAGTGTGAACAGAACAAACAAAGCACTTCCCTGGAGTGTGAACAGAGCAGGTGCCTCCTGGATTGTGAGCAGAGCAAGTAAGACACCTCCCTGGAGTATGAACAGAGCAAGCAAGGTACTTCCCTGGAGTGTGAACAGAGCAAGGCACTTCCCTGGAGTGTGAACAGAGCCAGGTGACTCTCTGGAGTGTGAACAGAGCATGACACCTCCCTGAAGTGAAGAGAAAGGCTTTGGAGATCAGGGATGGAGGCACTCACAGATTAAGGCGGATATGATATATGGAGCCCTGTAGCCTGGCTACAATGGATCTTGGGAATTCTCATGTAGGCACTGGCAGCAACATACCTTCTGGAATATACTCCTGAGTCACAGTGTGTCAGGGAACTAGAATACCTATCTTGGTGTGACTGGTGACCTGGTGTTGAGTTGGTTCTGTGTCAGGAGTCCTCAGAGGGCCTGGGCACCTCAGCATAGGGAAGCAGCTGTAATGTACAGACATTGTTGGAGGGCTCTGGGCATCCTGGAGAACAAGGATGGAAAGCATCTCCTACAAGTGCAGGAAGCCCTTGTCCTGGTGGGCTCTGCTCTTACATGAAGAACCAACTACTGAGGGCACTGGAGAGGAAGGTATGGCAAGACCTGGCCATATCTTTGGCCAAGATATGGCAGGTAGCTCTATCACCTGCACAAACACTGGAGACACTTGAATGAAAACCAGCTGCCATGTGGAGAGGCCTGGTGTTAAAACACAAAGGCATTCAGACATTCCAAAGGATGGCAGAAGGGTGCACCCAAGGCCTGTCCCATGGCTACAGAGTTAGAAAGAGGTCATGGGAAGACGCACTCTCTATTCCCAATCCCAGGACATGCTGTTGATGACTGAGGTATGGAGGGTCCTGTCAACCAGCTGTTTTCAAAACTGGGTTTCTTCCAACAAGAGCAATGCATATGGATGCCTTACCTGGGCCTTTCAAGACTGTTGCATATTTAGTCGCTACACTGGACCGTAAAGTCCTGAGGATTATCTAAGCTACTGTCCTTAAAGACCTCCACGCACATAGAGATGGGCATTCAATAGTTGTCAGTCTTGGCTTGGTAGCCAGAGGAAGTCTCCAGCTTTGGAAAATAAGAACCAGTTTGCCTCTCCTCTTCTCTGTGACCGCTTCCCACATAGTAGCTGAGGACAGGTGTTCGATCCATTTGTTCAATCGTAAGCCTCTGCTTCTACTTAAACACCAGAGAGCGTGTCTGCACTGTGAAGATGGGGCCAGAGCTCTGTGGTCACCTACTCCAGGCGACAGTTCTAGGAAGAGGCTTGTGACTTCTTCCCATCTAGCCAAGCTGTCCCTTCTTCCCAGTCTGTTCTGTTCTGAGAAGTGGGGTTTGCTATGACTGTATGGGGGAGGGGCTCAGGCACCCCATGTGCTCTCTCAGCACAATCAAATTAATGGCATAAGAATCACCGAAGGGATTCACAACCAAGCCGTACAGTGACCTAGCAGCCAGGCCAAGCCATTGAGCCTGGAGTCTGTGTGAGGGGCTGGTGGTCACAGAAGACCCGGGGCCAGGGATATCATTGTAAATGCTTCTGCTGTTCAGGTCCTGTGCTCTCTCTCTAGAGCTGCTGGTCTTGAGGTCCTCTGTCTTTGATGCTTCACCAGGGTCAGGCTGTCCAGTCTATGCTGCACCCGCTGTGCTCTCCAGAGTGTATTTCATTGTTGAACGTCATGTCGTGTCTCCAGCATGCTCCATGATCCTGATGATCGTGGTGTTGTCCTCAGCCTCACAAGCTAAGCTCATGTACTCACGAGGGTGGAAATCATGGAACTGACTGTGGCCATGAGACGCATTGTCTAGATTAAGGGAAGCTCTCCCTCAGCTATGTGTATCATGCCCATAGTGTTGTCTGTGTGCAGCAGGGCTTCCTGTCTTCCCTGTACCAGCCTCATCTAGGGTTTTCCATGTTCTCAGAGAGTGTGATTGTGTCTGTGTCCTTCTGTCCTCCCCAGCCCTTCCAGCTAAGTTCATAGACGGTCTGAAGAATGAAGAGGCCACAGAAGGAACCACGGCTACACTGAGCTGTGAACTGAGCAAGGTGGCTCCTGTGACGTGGAAGAAAGGAGCGAAGACCTTGCGAGATGGAGACAAATACGGCCTGAGACAGGACGGAGCTGTGTGTGAGCTGCAGATCCATGGCCTGAGCACGGACGATGCTGGGGAGTACTCATGTGTGTGTGGGCAGGAGAGGACGTCAGCCACACTGACTGTCAGGGGTAAAGATGGATTTGTCTTTATGTTGCTCCTATCACTTGCTCCTGCCTCCATGTGTGGCACAGTCCCTGCGGTACCCTGTGGACATGTGTCCAATTTACTCAAGCAGATCCTCCTGCTGCTGTCCCTCCCCAGCTACCTGCTTCCTTCCCCATCTGTATATGGGTTCAGTTACGCTGTGGCTCTTGATCACGTGTGTGGCCTGGCTGTGGTGGATATTGGGGCATACTCGTGTTTATGTGGGCAGGAGAGGACCTTGGCCACACTGAATATTAATGGTAATGTTGTGTGTCCAATTGGGTTTGTGTCTTGGTATGTATGGGTGGCCTGCTTCTCTTGCCCATCCCAAATTCTGCCCCTTTATCTGTGGGTCACATCCTTTCATGACTGGACAGAATCCCAACTTTTGGGAAGGTGTAGGAGATAGGAGAAAACATGTTCATAGCTGCCTTCTCTCCACCTTGTGACATCATGAGTTAAGTACTTTTTCTGGTAGATTCCATGTCCTGTTGTCATCGAGGATGAATCATCCTCGATGTAGATGTAGATCCTGCTAAAGATCTACAGAGAATGTGGTACCCCTGTGGGTTTCAAGACCCATCTCCGATAATCATACCAGATCTATGGAAAGGACCATAGTCCTGATGTTAAGAGAACATAAAATTCATAGCCCGTTCTTAGCACAGCAGTATATGACCCACCAACAGTGGGGTTTAGGTCTTCTCTGTGCTATTCATGTCTTCTGTGTATCATACCCTGTCGGCTTCACTTGCTCTGGTCATAATAATTCCTGTGGCTTTCTGACATCCATAGCCATGCCCACCAAATTCACAGAGGGTCTGAGGAATGAAGAGGCCACAGAAGGGGCCATGGTGACTCTGAGGTGCCAGATGAGCAAAGCGGCCCCTGTGGAGTGGAGGAAGGGAACAAAGACCCTCAGAGATGGAGGCAGATACAGCCTGAGGCAGGATGGGGCCATGTGTGAGCTGCAGATCCGTGATCTAGCTGTGGAAGATGCTGGGGAGTTCTCATGCGTGTGTGGGCAGGAGAGGACCTCAGCCACACTGAGTGTCAAGGGTAAAGATCACGTGTGGCCACATAAACCTGAGGCTTGGTGTCTCCATGTTGTCTCCTCCATACTTCTGTCTCCACATGTGGTTTTCTGTAGGGACCCTGTGGCCATCTGTTCTATAACTACAGTCATCTGGGCATCTCCATCTGTGCTTTCCGCATGTCCAGGAGATGTTCTGTGTTCACATCTGTGCCACCACCCTCTCTGTTCCTCATGAGATTGTCTCTGTCACCATCTGTACCTTTCCTCACAAGTTCACATTGTGTTCTTTTATAGTGTGTCATTCTTTGTGGGTGTGTGTCTTGTGTGTGGTATTCTCCAATTTGACATTCTCAGTGTGTGTTTGGTCCTTTCAGCCCTACCCCCCAGATTCATAGAAGACATGAGAAGCCAAGAGGCCACAGAAGGCACCATGATGACTCTGAGGTGCCAGATGAGCAAGGCAGCCTCTGTGGAGTGGAGGAAGGGGTCTGAGACTCTGAAAGATGGGGGCAGATACAGCCTGAGGCAGGATGGGGCCATGTGTGAGCTGCAGATCCATGATCTGGCTCTGGAAGATGCTGGGGAGTTCTCATGCGTGTGTGGGCAGGAGAGGACCTCAGCCACACTGAGTGTCAAGGGTAAAGATCACATATGGCCACATGAACCTGAGGCTTGGTGTCTCCATGTTGTCTCATTGCTATGCTTGTTCTGCATATGTGACACAGCTACTGTAGTGACCTGTAGTGGCCATCTGTCCTGTAACTAGAGCCATTTGGAGATCTCCATCATTACTTTGAGTTGTCAAGAATGTTCTTATGTTCACCCCAATCCCTTGGGTCTTCTTTTTCATCTGTTTCCTAGTTCACTGTTCCTGACTCAAATCTTTCCAAAGAATGTGTGTCTCCTTGTGCATTCTGTGTCCTGTGCAGCGTGTCTTTCAAAGAGTCCAATGTTCTCAGTGTCTGCTTGGTCCTTTCAGCCCTACCCCCCAGATTCATAGAAGACTTGAGAAGCCAAGAGGCCACAGAAGGCACCATGGTGACTCTGAGGTGCCAGATGAACAAGGCAGCCCCTGTGGAATGGAGGAAGGGGTCTGAGAACCTGAGAGATGGGGGCAGATACAGCCTGAGGCAGGATGGGGCCACATGTGAGCTGCAGATCCGTGATCTGGCTGTGGAAGATGCTGGGGAGTTCTCATGCATGTGTGGGCAGGAAAGGACCTCAGCCACACTGAGTGTCAAGGGTAAAGATCGCGTGTGGCCACCTCAACCTGAGGCTTAGTGTCTCCATGTTGTCTCATTGCTATGTCTGTCTTCATATGTGACACAGCTACTGTGATGACCTAGTGGCCATCTCGCCTGTATCTGGAATCATTCCACTTGCTGAAAACATATTGTCATGTTCCAATTCATCCCACTGCCTTTCTGTTCCTTATGCAGTGTTTCCTCCCATCCACCCTCTATACATTCCTTTACCTGTTTTTTGTGGTGTTTCCAGTTCTTTGTGGCTGTGTGTCCTATGTACAAGGTCCTCCAGTGTCACCTTCTCAGTTACTCCCTGGTCCTTCTCAGCCCTGCCAATCAGATTCATAGAAGTCTTGAGAAGCCAAGAAGCCCCGGAAAGTTCAACAGTCACATTGTGGTGTGAGCTAAGCAAGAAAGCCCCTGTGGTGTGGAGGAAAGGGTCTGAAACCCTGAGAAATGGGGCCAGATTCAGCCTGAGGCAGAATGGGGCTGTGTGTGAGCTGGAGATTCGTGACCTGACTGTGGAAGATACTGGAGAGTACTCATGCACATGTGGGCAGGAGAGGACCTCAGCCACACTGAGCATTATGGGTAAATGCCTCCTGTGGTCACATGATGGTTTTGGACTTCCGTTCTTGCTCTATATCTGCTTTGACCTCCTTGAGCTGTCCCCAGGATTGCTTCATTCACGACTGGTCTCAGCCACAACACTCTCCAGGGTCTTGGTGTCTGTACCTCAACTCTTATGTCCTCACACGACCAGTCACCATGCTGGGGCAGAATCCTCCCTCCCCTACCATGTTCTCAGATGTTCTACCCTTTGCCATCCATATTCCAGTTTCTGTGTATCATGTTTAGCCAAGTATTCTCTTTTGCTGTGGAGTAAGTTGGATATCCAGGGAGGACAAGTGGGTCCCATACTCTTCAGCGTGGCGACATGTTCCTTGTGTGTCCAGTGGCTGTTCCAGAATGTGGAGAACAGAGCCCTACCTGATCTTGCAAGGTCTGGCTATTTCCTGGAGTCTATGGGACCCACTGTACCCTAGTAGCAGAGGGATAAGACCATACCAGCAGCCTGGGAAGGGCAAGGCTATGCTCCAAGATCTGGTCTAAGGCTGTGATCTTGGAGGACAAAGCCCTTTTCTGGGTTCTGGTCTGTAGGGACATGACTAGACTTGATTCTATTCTGGGTGATCTGATATGCATGTCTCTCTGGGTCCTTTGTATATAGCCTTTCACGGGACTGGATTGTCTAAATGTGAGGCAAGCCCCAGAGTCAGACCTTGAGTAATTTCTAACCTCCTCACCAACTCCCTTACCCTGAAGTCCACCTAGACCTATGTCCCCAACCTGCATCAAGCCCAGGGCTTCCAAGGGACTATAGAGAAGCTCGGCCTCACCCTCTCTGGTACCTTAGGTTACTTGGAGGCAAGGCTAAGTTGAGTCTCCTAGCCTCTCATCTTCTCGTAGCTCCACAGGTGGTATTCCAGAAGCTACTGCAGGATCTGCAGGCAGAGGAAGGCTCCATGGCTAGCCTGAGGTGTGAACTGTCAGTCCCTAACATGGCTGTGGTCTGGAGCAAGGGCGGCCTGGAGCTGCAGGCTGACACACGCCGAGAGGCACGGCAGCAGGGGTGTGTTGCAGAGCTGCTGCTTAGGGGCGTGCGCCGTGAGGATGCGGGCGAGTACAGTTGTACCTGTGGCTCTCAGACCACAAGTGCCACACTCATGGTCACAGGTGGGTGCCCGAGGCTAGTTGACTCCAGGCTTGGGGGCTGGCTGTGTGGGTACAGTTTTCATGCTAACCATCACAGTTACAGCCCTGTTTCATGGATCCCAGCCAGAACTCACTCAAATTGGTGGCCTGGAGGTCTGCCTCCCTCACTGGGTAGCTGGACCTCTGAGTGTCTCCTGTCATTGTTCAAGGACATTGTTCATGTTCTCCCTCTTATGGTAGCTTCTTTATTGTCTTGTCTGGTGACCCAAGTCTTCTGTGTCCTCTGTCACTCTTCATATCTGTCCCATAGTTCTTTCTGTCATATCTTATATTATATATATTATATTATATTATATTATATTATATTATCACTTCAGGGCCCCCTTGACTTCATCTGTAGCTCCTCAGGGACATCCCTTCATGTGTTCTCTTCTCCCTGGTAGCTTCATAGGCAGGTGTAGAAACCCCCTTCACTGCCATGCACATAAAGCTCCCCAGTTCCTCCCTGCAGTGGTGTCCTGTGAATCCTGACCACAGTTCTACTGTAACACACTTATCAATTCAGGGACGTGCTCTCATGCTGTCCGTCAACCTTGCAGCTGCTCCTGTGCGGTTCCTCCGGGAGCTGCAGGCCCAGGATGTCGATGAGGGGACCACCGCACGCCTGCGCTGTGAGCTGAGCAGAGAGGCTGTGAGTGTAGAGTGGCGCAAGGGCTCCCTGGAGCTTTTTCCTTGTGCTAAGTATCAGATGGTGCAGGAGGGCACAACTGCGGAGCTGCTGGTCCATGGGGTGGAGCAGGAGGATGCCGGTGAATACACCTGTGATGCAGGCCACACGCAGAGCATCGCCAGGCTCTCCGTCCGAGGTGAGCTGCCTGTGGTTGGTATACGCCCGAGCCCTCTTCCCCTCCTTAAAGAGCATGGAATGTTATTCAGTCAGAGTCAGGGAGTTGGAACACATGGCTCTAAGTATTCTTTGTTGGTCCTCAGCCCCCAAGCCCAAGTTCAAGACTGGCCTTCAGAGCACAGAGCAGGAAGCAGGTGGCATGGCCCGGCTGTGTTGTCAACTGAGCGAAGCTGAGCCAGGGACTCCAGTGCAGTGGCTCAAAGAGGGGGTAGAACTGCATGTTGGCCCCAAGTATGAGATGCGGTGCCAGGGAGCTATGTGCGAGCTGCTGATCCACGAGCTGGAGGCCAAGGACACTGGGGAATATGCCTGTGTGGTGGGCGGCCAGAAGACTTTGGCCTCTCTCAGAGTCAAAGGTGAGTAGCTGGATTTCAGGAGGAAAGTTTGAGCCCTCCCCACCACGCCCACTCCCTAGGGATCTCCTGGGTGCAGCTTACACTGGGGCCAGGACCTTCACACCATAGCTCTCTCCACCTTGCTCCTACACTATGTCCAGTTCTGATTCTCTGAAGGGCCCTAGCAACCAGGACAGTCCTCAGACCCCAAAGGGGGCCCTGCCTCCTCTTCTCCAGCCAGCAGGAAATTCAGCACTGCTGTGGGGCATTCTCTGAGCTGTCCTTATTCCTATAGAAAGTTTTGCTTCGTAGTGACCTAGCCAAGACAGGCAGCAATATCAGGGCCAACCATAGCACTTATCCCTCTGTAACTAGTTTCCCTCTTGGACTGTGGGAAAGCACGTGTCTCTGCTCAGCTTCCATGCCTGTAAGCCCAGCAGGTGACTTGCCGTGTCAGGTAGCAGAAGAGCTCTGGATGTCAAGGAAGGCTTTCAGGAGAAGAGGCCATGGGAATTTGCTCAGACTGATAAAGAACCCCTCTCCTCTGTGCCCCTCCTCCAGAGCCTGAGGTGACCATTGTGCGGGGACTCATGGACATGGAGGTGCAAGCTGATGAGGATGTGGAGTTCATGTGCAAGGTGTCACGGGCAGGAGCCACAGACGTGCAGTGGCACCTCCAAGGTCTGCCACTGCAGAGCAATGAAGTGACAGAGGTGGCTGTTCTCGGAGACGGCTGTACCCATGTGCTCCAGTTGAAGGGTGTGACACTGGAGGATGCTGGTACTGTCTCCTTCCACGTGGGCAGCCATTCATCTTCTGCCCAGCTCACAGTCCGAGGTATCTGGCTCTGGCTTTCTCTCTCCTGGGAAGAGATTGTTCAGGCTTAGGCAAATTTGGGGAACACAAATAGACACTTTTTGGAGGCTGAGGTTCTGGTTGTGAGGAGGACCTGTGTGGTGATTTCACAGGTGGATCTGGCCGGTAGGTAGGTACAGTGGGCTTCCCTGTAGCTCATATGGCTTAGAACTTACCAACTATTGCTCAGAGATTCTGCAGACTGTACTACTCCAAGCCTTAGGTTACCTCTAGATTCTCCGTGGGCCTGAGCCTAGGGTGTGTTCTCTATATAGATCTAGAGAGGTGTTGTTAGCATGCTCCTATGGGATTGTTCTCAGGGATTGGGTTGAGGTAGCATGTAACTCCAGGGGTATAGGAGCTCTATCATTTGAGGGAACATTCCAGATGCAAAGACTGATGCCCGTGCTTCTATGTCTAGTCCCTGAGGTGACTGTTCTGGAGCCCCTGAAGGATGTGCAGCTCAGCGAGGGCCAGGATGCCCACTTCCAGTGCCGGTTGTCCAGGGCCTCGGGCCAGGAGGCTCGCTGGGCTTTGGGAGGGGTTCCCTTGCAGTGCAACGAGATGAACGACATCACTGTGGAGCAGGGCACACTCTACCTGCTCACTCTGCACAAGGTGGGGTTATGCTTCTGCCTGTAGATAGAAGGTTCTTAGCTCATTAGGGAAGACCTTCCTCTAGGGCATTGGGTTGGGGAGGTGACAAGCCCTAATCACTGGAGACTGGGAAGATGGATCAACCCACTTTGGTCAGGGTGGGATGCAAGCCAAGCATCCTCCTCCTGCCTCCTCAGGTGACCCTCGAGGATGCTGGAACCATCACTCTCCAAGTGGGCTCATGCTCCTCAGAGGCCCAGCTGAAGGTCACAGGTAAGCATCCCTATCCTCCCTCAGCCTCTCCCAGTGGATGTCCTTTGTCTCTGAGCACTGCAGCTGCTGCAGAGGGGTTAGAAGCCCAAGACTTCTAGCTGTGATTTTTGCATTGGGGCTGGCAATTTTCCAGCACATGGTATCTCAGGCCAGAACTGCCACGGCATCCTGGAGGTGCTAGGGAGTCTGGCTAACCTGGGCTTGGGCCTTACATGGTGACAAGGGCCAACTGTGTGGTTTAGGTCCTTGTACGTGCATATCTGTCCATGTTGATGTACATTTACTTACTCAAAATGCTTAGAGATGTGGGCACAACCACACACCTATGACACATGTATGGCTGTGGCATTGTAAATGTGGCCTGTGCCCGGCAGACAGGACTTGGGGAACCTTCAGTGAAGAGTACACCTTGTCCCCAGAATATGTGCATCGTGTAGCGCTCGGCTTTGAGCTACCTTCCCGTGCTGCCCTAGCCTTGCTTTCAGTGGGATCCCACTGGCACCTCCATCATCTTCCCACTTCCTGATTTATCCTCTGTATGCACGCATCCATTTACAGCCACCCTTTGTCTCCCACCTAAGCCTGTTCTTCATCAGTCTTCCATTCATCTATTGTCCATCTTCCACATCATGCTACTACTCATGATTGTCCATCCGCCTACCTACTACTCATTTACCAAACCATTCACCCATCTACCCTCTATACATCCATTCATTTGCTTATCATCCAACCATTCATCCACCCACCTACCCACCATCTATCCATTCATCTAGTCATATATTCAAGCTCTTATTTGCCATCCAACTATCTGTTCACCATTGGATGAGACCTCTGATCTCCTACCCTTCATGTCTAGGATCTCAGAATGGGTTACATGTAGTTTTACTATAATGGAACCCTTAGTAGGCTGAGCAGAGCTAGACGTGGAGAACAGAGCATATTCCGAATCCCAGTTTCCTCTGGAACTTTAGAGATCGCCCGACATGGTCAACTTCATGGTTCATGGGGGCTGAGAAAGGCTGCCAAGTGCCAATGCCTGTAAGTTGATTGGTGAAGAATTTCATGGTTGTCTTGAGTAGGGGAAGAGCAGAAAGGACCTGTGTTTACCTCCATGAACCTGCAGGATGTGCCTGGGCCCTGCTTTAGGCTAGATGCTCCCATTCTGAGAGAGCTGGTTCATCTGCAGCTTTGTGGGCCTAAGGGGAAATAGGCATCCAGGTAGCTTTGTGATGGCCAGGCTTGGGAGCTGGCTCAAGAGGGTGACAGTCGTTGGGAGATTGTGTTCAAAGGCTCCTAAATGAGCTTTCTGGGGGCGATCCTGGGAGTTGTCCTGTCTTCCTGGGTAATTCCAAATGGGTCCTGGCTGACTCTTCTCAGCCTCATCCTGTACTATAGAAGCAGATGAAGCAGAGGGATCTGGACTTCGCCAGTTGCCCCCCAAGAAGGCCTCTGGTAAATGTTCAGAGAGAAACACAGGGTGGTGGTGGCATCCTTCTTGCCTGGCTCCAGGTAGCAAGTGTTCAAAGAGATTGTTGGTTTTTTCCTGTCTGGTCTGGGGCATGGGAAAGTCATGGGGCTATGAAATCATTAATGCCCTGGAGTACTTTGGCCATCCATCTCCCGTGATTACCCCAATTACCCATTCAAGAGGTTGATGGGATGCAGATCCAGGTGGAGGACATTTACACCAACGAGGCTCCTAAATGTGAAGCCTGCTATGTGGTGGTGTACCCAGTAACTAAGGCCCCTGAGTCGCAAGGCTGGCAGAATCTTGGAGGACATCTAGATAGAGTGCCCCTGTCTGTGTCTACAACCCCATAAATGGAAAGCCACTTCCTGAGACTGAGCCCCATGCTAAGGGAGCAACAGGTCCTGAGGTGCCCCCTTCTTGCGCATCCTATGTTAGAGGAGATACCTGTTGTCAGAAAAAAACCCCAAATGTAGAGTTTATCCTTTGTTCCTTCTGAAAAAGATGCCAGATAGGTGTCATTGGCCTACTAAGGATGAAGCCAGGAGTGCTCTGACCATGTGTGGGATGTTCATTAGCTCACAGACTTTTTGTGGGCTCAGTGTGGATCGTCTCTGTGTTTTTCTCCCAACCAATTGGTTGGGATGGATTTCTGGACCTCTGGTCTAAGCTGTTCTGGTCTGGGTAGTACCTGATCCCAGAAGATTCCAGGATGCTCGTATCAGTCAGTCTCAAGGTTGTTCTAGTAAAGCCACTTGGGACTCTAGTTGCAGGGGTCAACATTCTCACTGCAGTTCCCCTCAACAATGTGTACAACACAGGACACCTGCCTAGAACGGTGGGTTCCCCCCACACCAGTCAAGTGATACTAACAGATACCAACTGGATGCGCTTTAACTTGATTCAATTCTGACACTACCCAAAGTGAGCACAGACTCACTGGTTACAGGCTCAGTCCCATGAGACGCCTCCACCAGCCAAGTCAGTTGCAAGCCTAAGCTTGCTGACTAAGTGGATGTGGGTGAGACTCGCACTGTCCTCCTAGGTTTGGCTAGTTTGCTAGGACAGCTGAGAGTCATGAAACAGTTACTGTTACTGGTTTGTTACACAGGACACCACCCAGCAATAGTTGAAGATTAGCTAGTGTGGGGGGCAGTTGACAGGTACCCCATCTGTTGTCCATTGATCATGCTCCACCCTCTTGGTACCCTAAATCTCGAAGTCCATCAGATTTGCTTACGTTTACCTCCAGCCTTGCTGCTCTCCCTGAGACTGGTGGATAGAGTTAGACATTTGACCCCTCTTGTCACTTAGTATTCCTGGTGACCAGCCCCCTCCTGAAGGCCCCACCTCATTAGCATAGCCTCTGATGTGATCAATGGGTTGGTTATGTATAAGAACACGTGACGTTCAGAAAGTTCTGTGTTAGGAACTGGGACAGAGAACAACCTGACTTTTGGATCACATTTCCACACCAGTGCCCCTGAGGGTGTCCCCTACCCCATAGACCCCAGGGATTTTCAGCCAAGACTTCCTTCTCACCTTCTTGAACAGAGGCAGCACTATGCCTGGTACGAGGCTTGCAGAATGTGGATGTCTTCGCAGGGGAGGTGGCCACGTTCTCCTGTGAGGTATCTCGTGCAGGTGGGCCGGAGGCCCGTTGGTGGCTGGATGGCACCCTGCTTCAAAACAGCCCTGAGAGTGCCATCACTGTGCGAGAGGGCACTGTTCACTCCCTCACGCTCTCAGGCCTGGGGGTGGCTGACTCAGGCACCATCACCTTCCGCACAGGGCCCCTGGTCTCCACAGCCAAATTATTGGTCAAAGGTATTGGCCAATGGGGACCTCCCCATGCTGGTGCTTCTGCTCTTGCTGTCCCTGCATGCCTCCTGCAGAGTTCTGGGGAATTGAGGAGTGTCAGGTACTGACCCCAAGGGCCATAGACTAGGCAATGCTCTGTGCCCAACATGTACCCAGGACAACCCCATGTGGGCAGAGGATGAGCTTCCACTCACTTTCTGAGTGGGAAGTTTAGTCTCCATGAATTGTTTAGTTGAAGACTGGCCTGCACGTTTGCTGTGTGGGACCTACACACACTGGCCTTGTTTACTGTCCTATTGATTGGACATCCCGGCCAGAAAGGGCAGTGGGGGGTGGTGCTTCCCGCGCTCCTGATGGAGAAACCATTGCTTCTGGCTCTGGTTTGCCCCTGCGCACACCTGCTTCTCTTCCTTGGGAACTCTTCTGGGGAAGAGTTGGCTGGGCAGGGAGGGTAGAAGGCTGCCGGGGACTCCAAACAGCCCATCTGAATCTTTCATCCAGCGCCTTTGCCTAAGGCTTCGGAGAACCAGATCCAGGATGAATAGCCAGCCATTAGTTGAGTAGGATTTCAACAGGTGGGGATGGGATGGGACCCAAGGGTATCAGCAAGCATCTTTACACTCTTGGAGAGGGGCAAGATGGGCTACAGATTCAGATTGCCAGGATCTGGGGTCCAGGTGTGTTTAAGATGGGACCTGGGTGTTCACCTTGGGCTTAGAGGGGCCCAGCCTGGACAGTCAGCCTAACTGTCATCTGCTATGGGCAGAATGAGGTGTGTCTTGTGTAGCCATGATGAGTCCCCTTCCTAGCCACATGCCACATGCCAGACACCTGTTGTTAAGCCATTGCCCACCAAAGCTCCATGCTTGCAGCGGCTAAAGCCACTAACACAGCAGAAGGCGGGTGGGCCATGGTGGCACTGTCCAAGGGGCTGATGCATGTCTGGCATGTTGGCTGACAGATCCCACAGTGGAGGTGGTGAGTGCCATGCAGGACCTGGTGGTGGAGGAGGGTGGCTCGGCTGAGCTCCTCTGCCAGTACTCGCGGCCCGTGCAGGCCACGTGGAAGATGAACGAGCGGGAGGTGTGCGCGGATGGGCACCGTGTCATCATAGAGCAGGACTGGACCGTAGCCAGGCTGACCCTCAGGCCAGCCCTGCCCTGTGACAGTGGCATCTATTCTTGTGAGGCCGTGGGCACTCGAGTTGTGGCACTGCTCCAAGTGCAAGGTGAGGCCACCTGGCAGGCAGGCTTGATATAATCATTGTAGAAAGGCAAGCAATGGCTGCCAGCCTTGCAATGCAGGTGACCTATACACTGAGACCATCTGTATGGGTGGTGACGCAGAGCTATACCTAGGTTAGGACACAATCTCACGAGCTTGCGGCTTTTATGAAAAAGTGGCTAATATAACTGGCCAGACGGGAGGGGTATGAACTTGGGAGGTCTCCAGTCGATACAAATTTGAGGGAAGCATCCTAGGCATCAGGATAGGTCTAGCAGTGCTTGTTAGGGACTTAAAGAAAGGCTGTGGCCCACATCTTGAAGCTGCAGGCACCATTGTGGGAAAGGACACCGCTCTGCATCTCCAGAGAGCTTGATTCTGGGGTTGTGAGGGTCTGGTTTGTGAATACCTATGTGGTTTTCCATCTGTAAGGCTCGGGACGCCCCTCTGCTATGTGGAGCCCAATGCTAATGTGATGGGATGGGTGGGCTGGATAACCCCATCTCCTCCAGTGGACCCTGAATGCCACCCTCCATGGTGGCTGCTGGGGTCCTGTTCTGTTTGGCTTTTTATAGTTTTGCAGGGGTGGTTCTTGCAATAGACAGCTGGAAGTATGAACTCCTAAGCCCTACTTTCTCCGCAGCCAAGAACACAGTGGTGCGTGGCCTGGAGAATGTGGATGCACTGGAGGGTGGCGAAGCTCTGTTTGAGTGCCAGCTGTCCCAGCCTGAAGTGGCTGCCCACACCTGGCTGCTGGATGACGAGCCGGTGCACACGTCAGAAAATGTGGAGGTGGTTTACTTTGAGAATGGACTGCGACACCTGCTTCTGCTCAAAAACCTGAAGCCACAGGACAGCTGCCGAGTGACCTTCCTGGCAGGGGATGTGGTCACGTCTGCATTCCTCACCGTGAGAGGTACCAAGCTGAGGGAGGGTAAATGGGATGAGACTCTTCTACCAGAGACTGAGCTGTGAATAGAGGTGGTAGTGAAAGGGGCTGTATAAAAAGCTGTCCTCTGAGATCCCTCACCAAAGCCCATGCAGGAAGGGGAGAATATTGGGTTTGAGTTTTTCCACCTCCCAAACTGTGCTGTTAGCCTGGTGGAATTCAGTAGAATGGAAGGACTGGTGTCTGGGATGAGAGCCACATGTGAAAGAGTCACTTCCAGGGTGAGGTTCAGTTGACAGCTGGGAACTGCCGCTCTTCAGGGGTAGGGACCCCAGTGAGAAGAGTGATGTCTCTAGGATCCCTTTCAACAAAGGCTCTACCTGGCTGGGGAGTTGGTGGGTGTCTCTAGACCCTTCCTATAGGTGGCTGGATCTCCTTGGTCTACAGGGATTTAGAGACGGAGGGCTGGAGTTTGGAACAGGAAATGGGAAGGCAAGAGACGTGTAAGGCACCCTCCTGATGGACCTTCCTGAAATCTCTCAGGACTTCCCCTTAGAGGCCCTGGAGGCCATCAGAGTGGTGACAGTGGGACTTGTGGATGAGGGTTGTTGACCTCCTAGACTTCCCAACATGAGGCCTTCCTGGTCCAGGAGAATTGGGTGAACTGTCAGACTGAGGCACCTCCAACTTGAGGCTGGGCTGAAGGAGGCTTTGTAAGGGCCAGGAGCCTTGCACTCCTTTTCTGGAGCACGCTCACCCTCTGCAAATGCTCATGTGCAAATACTCCCCACAGGCTGGCGCTTGGAGGTCCTAGAGCCCCCACAAGATGCATCTGTGAAAGCTGGTATGCAGGTCTGCTTCACTTGCATACTAAGTGAGGCAGTGCCCGTGGGCGAGGCTACTTGGTACATCAATGGGGCTGCCATCCATCCTGATGACACTGACTGGACGGTCACCGCTGATGGCAGCCACCATGCCTTAACACTGAGTAGCGCCCAGCCCCAACATGCAGGAGAGGTCACATTTGCAGCACGTGATGCCGTGGCCTCTGCACGCCTCTCTGTGTTGGGTGAGTGGTTGCCAGAGATCCCTTCCCTATAGTTTGGGTCTGAGGCACACCCAACCCCCACCTCCCCAACCCCCAAACCACTTTGCCTCAGATGGGTGACCATCAAGAGCTGGATTCTGTGCCGTTTCATTAGACCTTCAGAGCCTGTGACAGTGTCTCCTGAAGGTCCAATAGGGTGACTTACTTGAGATGCTCATGCTTATCCTTGAGCACTCCCTGAAGCCAGAGTCCCTTGAGATCTTACCCTGTCCCCTTCTTCTTTGTCTAGTGTAGGTCTAAGCCTAGCTCTTGTGGGGGAAGGGCCAAGAGGAAGGAGGTCTTCCAGTCCCAGTGGCTGTCCTTAGTGGTGAATGCCAAGATGCACAAACACCAACCCATGGAGGCTTCAGGAGCATCCCTTGCTTCCCAACAGTCTGTGCCACTGGGTTCAGGGTCCTACAGAACCCATCAAGGAGTCTACCCCAAAGTGTATGCTGTGTCTAGTACTGGACCCCAGTAACTGCTGGAAGCACTGCAGGCCCCAATGTGTGTGCTAATCTATTTTCTTCCATGCAGCTCTCCCTGATCCCCCTGAAGATGCTGAAGTGGTGGGTCGTAGTGACCGTTCTGTGACCCTATCCTGGGTGGCTCCCCTGAGTGATGGTGGTGGTGGTCTATGTGGTTATCGTGTGGAGATGAAGGAGGCATCCACAGGCCAGTGGCAGCTGTGCCATGAGTTGGTACCCGGCCCAGAGTGTGTGGTGGATGGCCTGGTCCCTGGGAAGACCTACCGCTTCCGAGTGGCAGCTGTGGGCCCAGCAGGTGCTGGGGAGCCTGTACATCTGCCCCAGATGGTCAAGATAGGTAAGTTACTGCTTTCAGTCCAGGAGAGTGCCCAGCTGTGCAAGGTGGAGGGAGGGAGCCTTATAGGGTGGGGCAGTGACCCTGGCTGATGCGAACTATCCTCTGTGGACATTGTTCTTCAGCAGAGCCAATGGAACCTAAACCAGCCCCAGCCCCAGCCCCAGCCCCAGCCCCAGCCCCAGCCCCAGC
>JANHMN010000002.1:60575200-60610741 GCA_030674055.1 Rhabdomys pumilio
CCAGCCCCAGCCCCAGCCCCAGCCCCAGCCCCAGCCCCAGCCCCAGCAACACGGCAGGCAGTGGTTGGTGAAGATGTGTGTCTGGAGTTGGAAGTGGCAGCTGATGCTGGCGAGGTCGTCTGGCACAAAGGAACAGAGCGCATCCAACCCAGCGGGCACTTTGAGGTCCTCTCTCTGGGTCAGCGGCAGATGCTGGTGATCAAGGGCTTTAGGACTGAAGACCAAGGGGAGTACCGCTGTGGTCCCATCCAGGGCCCGCCCTCCTCAGGAGCTGCCGCTTTCAATGGTGCGTCTGGGTTCTGGAGCTTGATGCTCTGTGAGAAGGGTCGATTTAGCCTTTCTTTTTGATGTGTTCTGGAGATGAAACTGAGACTCCTCTTTCCATAACTCTATGTGACATGCAGAGAAACCAAGGCTTGGCCAGATGAAGCAGGTCCCATGTGACTGAATTATTCTGCAGGGCAGCATCCTGTCCCTAAGTAGGATTGGTGGTAGATTTCTTAAGTTCTGGGACCCCTGCCCACAAGACTTTGGAGGTCTTTTCTGAAGCTACTTCTACTCGGAGCATGGCCCTCTCAGTGTACTCTGCATTCTAAGGCATTCCCACACACCACACATTGTCAGCTCTGTGACCCACCCCACTCCGAGCATCACCCTCTGCACTCTAGCTTGTCCCCACTGTGACCCTCCCTTGCTCTTAGTCCCCTCCTGCTCTCCTGTGCCTGAGGTCCTACCTATACTAAGAGTCTCTCGCCCCCTCGCCCATGCTCTCCCAATTGTTCCGAGTCCATCCCTTAACTCAGTCCTCCTGATGGAAGCCCTCTGTGTTCTGGGTACCTCCGCTACTCACTGCACTCTGAGGTACACGCTTCACTAGGGTCTCTTGCCTTCTGAGCCTGCCCAAGTGTAAGCACATTGTCTCGGTGTAGTGCTAATGTCCCTGTGAACCTGGGCTCCTATACCAGCAGCAGGGCTGAACAGGTAGAAAGAGGTTTAATTTTGGTTTTGCTGAGATATTTCCTGTTCTGGTTGAGTTAGCGTAGGCCCCTTGCAGGAGGTAGACTGAGAAAAAAATGGGGATAAGGATCTGAGGTTTGGAGCATCTCAGAGTAGATAAAGGTACCTGGCTCATGATGAAGAACAGAGGTCCAGACACCCACAGCCAGGTCATACCCCAGTCAGCAACATAGGTAGGCTTGGGCTTGTGGCTCTGTCTAACCTCACCCAGTGACTGTTCTGTTGCCCTCCTCAGTGGTCATGACCTCAGGCTCTGGGGATGAGGTCCCCACACAGCCTAGCCTCCCTCCTGAGGCAGCCCAGGAGGGTGACCTGCATTTGCTTTGGGAGGCCCTTGCCCGGAAGCGCCGCATGAGTCGGGAGCCCACGCTGGACTCCATCAGCGAGCTGCCCGAGGAAGATAGCCGAGTGCAGCATCTGCGGCAGGAAGCAGAAGAGACAGCTCCTGACCTCTCCGAGGGCTACTCTACAGCTGATGAGCTAGCACGCACAGGAGAGGCTGACCTCTCACACACCAGCTCAGATGATGAGTCTCAGGCTGGCACCCCTTCCCTAGTTACCTACCTCAAGAAGGCCGGGGGTCCTGGGATCTCACCCTTGGCCAGCAAGGTGAGCCTCTTAGTTGGTCTGCAAGAAGAGGTCTCAGGTCTTCACCACCCATATATGTGCCCATCTCTAATCCCCTAACTCACCCATCCATTCATCCAGCTCAACGCCGTCTACCCGCAGTGCATAATCTTTGCATCTTCTCATCCATCCATGCATCTGCCATCCACTCCTCCACCTATCTTTGCATCTATCTGTCCACTCACTATCTGCTCACCATCACTCCTTCCATCTGTATCAGTCTGTCCATTCATCCAAGCATCCTTCTACACCCCGTCGATCTGTTTGCCCATTTGTCTGTTATTTGCAGTTCATCCGTTCATCTGCCCACCATCCATCACTCACCCCTTGAACTGTTGGACCACTTATCTACCAACCTAACCCCACCCACCTGTCCACTAATCTACAATCCATACCTCCTATACTTATTTTCCTGGTTTATCTATTTGTCGTGCTGTCTGTTTGCCCGGTCTCCATCTACCCATTATCTACCATCCGGTTGTTCCTCCCTTTGCTCAGACATGGGTGCACTGTCCCCCATTCTATTCACCACCCACCTGCTAGTTATTCCTGTATTTGTTCACCTGCTCATTTTTTCTGCTGACTTGTGTACCCACCCATCCACCCAACTATCCTTCCATCCATCCATCAGCAGCCACCTTCCCACCACCCATCCAACCACACAATCACCTGCCTGCCTATTTTTCTTGCATTTTCCATACACCCACTAAAAAGTTACAAGAGGTGAGCATGGTCTTTGTGATATTTCCCACAAAGTTGTTGGTCCTCCTCTGGGTCACCGTATACTTTGATTTCTAGGAAGAACATTTGCTTTGCAGAGCAGTAGTAGCAGGGCTCTAGCAAGTACCTAGGCAACCGCTAAGCTGGAGGCAGATGGTGTGCTGGAGTGGTACTGGGTCTGGGGTGTTCTTGATCTTCATTTCCCTGTCTTGCTCTGACCTTACATCCTATGTCCATAGCATGAGCCCCAGGTGGTCACGTCTGTGAAGCCACAAAGGCAGCAGGAGCCAGTAGTGCCCACATGCTCACTGCCGGGAGACTTGAGTGCAGCAGATTTGAAGGATCCATCCCTGGACAAGGCAGCTGTGAAGATCCAGGCTGCCTTTAAGGGCTACAAAGTGAGGAAGGAGATGAAGCAACAGGAAGGGCCTGTGTTCTCACGAACATTTGGGGACACCGAGGCACAGGTTGGGGATGTGCTGCGGCTGGAGTGTGTGGTGGCCACCAAGGCTGATATGCGGGCTTGCTGGTTGAAGGATGGCATCGAGTTAACAGATGGGCGCCATTACCACATAGACCAGCTCAAGGACGGTACCTGCTCTCTGCTGGTCACTGGCCTGGGCCCCACTGACTCTGGCCGTTACACCTGTCAGGTGAGCACCAAGTTTGGACATGTGAGCCACAGTGCCTGTGTGGTGGTCAGTGGGACAGAGAGTGAGGCTGAGAGCTCCTCCGGGGGCGAGCTGGATGATGCCTTCCGCCGGGCAGCAAGACGCCTGCACCGTCTCTTCCGCACCAAGAGCCCAGCTGAGCTTTCGGAAGAGGAAATCTTCCTTAGTGCTGATGAAGGCCCCGTGGAGCCAGAGGAGCCTGCAGACTGGCAAACATACCGAGAGGATGAAAACTTTGTGTGCATCCGTTTTGAGTCACTTGCAGAGGCCCGCCGGGCAGTCACCTGCTTCCGTGACATGTTTGCCACCATGGGCATCGAGGTGGAGATCAGCCTAGGGGAACAGGGACCCCGGGGAGTGGAGATGCGCATTGGCAAGGTGGCCCCCACTGTCACCCCTACAGTACCACTTGCAAAGACACCTGGCCTGCAGACTTCAGATGCTGGTGAGTCTGTGGGCTGCAGCGGCCTGGGGTGGGGGAGCTTGGCCTGGGTTAGAGGAGAGAAGGAGATGGAGGCTGACTGAAGAAAGAGAGAGCTCTGGCTAATTGTCTCCCAGCTTACGGGGGTGGCAAAGCCCTGACTTAAATAGGTTAAATAGTTGAATTTGAACCTCAGTTCTGTCTTTTGCTAGTGGTACATGTTGAAGTCCATTCTTTACGATAGTTTCCATGTCAGTTACTGAAAGTAAGACAACTTCAGTGTGCACTGTCTCTACTGGGCTACCAGGAGGTTATAAGGAATGACCTTCAGTGCAGTGTCTTGAGACTTCTCCCCAGGTTGGGGCACCTGGGGTCTAAACCCACTAAAGTTCCATCCTGAACATCCTCTTCTGTCTGCCTTTTACAGTGATCCACTTCTCAGCCTCATGGTAGTTGGGAACCAAGAATAAATTTTTTAGAGACCGAGGAAGGGAGAGAAGCTCAGAGTGTCTAATTGTGGAGTTTGGGAAATCCCTTATAGGAAGGGATGCTGTTCCACACTGCCCTCTGGTGGCAATCTGCATGTATGTAGTATCTGGGTATGATGGGCACACCCATGACTGACTCTCAGCACCCTCTATCTGCCTGTGTCAGCCCCAGTGTTCCTGACCGAGCTGCAGAACCAAGACGTGCAGGATGGATACCCCATGAGCTTCGACTGCGTGGTAACAGGTCAGCCCGTGCCCAGTGTGCGCTGGTTCAAGGATGGGAAGTTGCTAGAAGAAGATGACCACTACATGATCAACGAGGACCAACAGGGGGGTCACCAGCTCATCATCACAGCGGTGGTGCCAGCAGACATGGGAGTCTACCGCTGCCTGGCTGAAAACAGCATGGGCGTCTCCTCCACCAAGGCTGAGCTTCGTGTGGAATGTGAGTACTGGACTGAGCTGAGTGTCTAGGGTGGCCTGGGAGTGGTCTGGCCACCTCCTAAAGACCCAACTCCTAATACCAATACCACACTGATTAATTTTTTATACATTGTGTTTGTGTGTGTGTGTGTGTGTGTGTGTGTGTGTGTGTGTGTACACACACGTGTGTGAATGTGTGCCATGGCACTTGTATGGCTGTCAGAGGACAATTTATGAGAGTTGGCTTCAACCAATTGGGTTCTAGGAATTGAACTCAGGTCACTAGGCTTGGGGACAAGCACCTTAACCCACTGAACCATCTGGCCAGCCCAAGATTAACATCTTAAAATGTGTGTTTCTGGGGCATGAACATTCTGTGTGTAACACCAAAGCAGTAAGTAGGGAAATCTACTCCTTCTTACTATGCCCTGTACGGAAAGTCCCCAGCAGTTGGTTTTGAGGCCAGTGTCTCTTTAACCCCTCATGATATTGTAAGATGGAACCGGAAGGTTTTGCATGTGCCTTTGTAATTGATGAAGACTGCAAATTGTTTGACAGCTATAGATCGCTGGACCCAAGAGGCTTGCAGTTAGTTTTAGCCTAGAAGTGTGGGCCCAGTCATGGGCTGGGACAGGGCAGATGCATGAAGCTGGTGCCCTTCTCCATGTTGAGTGCAGGTAGCTCACCTCAAGACAGCATGTTCAGAGCCTCCTAGAGATAAGGTGGTCCAGGTGCACATGTGTTTCAGACTGTGACCCAGAGTCACCCTTTCTTCTCCAGTGACCAGCACAGACTATGACACTGCTGCTGATGCTACTGAGACCTCATCCTACTTCAGTGCCCAGGGATACCTGTCCAGGTAGAGTCTCTCAGAGATGGAACAGTCCAGTGGCTGGCCCTCCCAGGGCCTCTGAAGAGGCAATCTTGCTGTCTGTGGGTGAGGGTCAGGGTGTTTGGATTGGCAAGCCAAATCTTGGAGACTTCCATCAGGCTATGACTCTGTTTCCTCTGTCCTTCAGTTTGGGGAATGTCACTATCCTTTCATGTCTGACATCACCTCGGTGGCCCTCCTGCCTTGAGCCTTCTTACTTATATGGGTGTCCCCTTGTTTGTCCTTCCTGCCAGCCGGGAGCAAGAGGGAACGGAGTCAGATGAGGGGCAGCTTCCCCAGGTGCTAGAGGAACTGAAAGACCTCCAAGTGGCCCCTGGCACACGCCTGGCCAAGTTCCAGCTGAAGGTGAAAGGTGAGGAGCTGGTGAGAACTGGCACTGTCCCACAGGACAGAGGTCACATCCTACCAGTCACAGTTGGGATGGGATCCCAGCCAGCAGTGTTTGGGTCATCATGTGTGTGTCCTGTCCCTTTGGTCTCTGAGGGACCTCTGCTCTGGGTCTTCCGTTATCACTGGGAAATGGTCTTGGGATGACCACGTACCTTTGTTTACCTCAGGCTATCCAGCCCCCAAACTGTACTGGTTCAAAGATGGCCAGCCTCTGACCACATCTGACCATATCCGCATGACTGACAAAAAGACCCTGCACACCCTGGAGATTGTCTCTGTCACCCGGGAGGACAGTGGCCAGTATGCAGCCTATATCAGCAATGCTGTGGGTGCTGCCTATTCATCAGCCCGGTTGCTGGTCCGAGGTGAGTGTCCTGAAGGACTAAGCATAGGTGAGCTACAAGCCCCATCAGCCTTAGGGCCTGGGCTCTGCAGTCATTGCTCCAGTGAGCAGAGACTCAGATGGCCAGAACTCAGCCCTGCAGGGAACAGGTGACCATGGTGGCCTGGAGGCCTCCTCTTCCTGAACATGGAAAGTGAATTCCAAACTTGCACCAAATCTGTCTTGTTGTGAGTGACTGTGCTTCCTGTGATCTCTTTTGCCAGAGTTTGGGCGATGTGGCTCCTAAGCTGCTGGGCTGTGCACATGCCCATGTATTTGGGTGTAGATAAAGGCCACAGGTCCAGGGAGGCTGTGGGTAACAAGGAGGGGTAGCAGTATGTCATCCATCAGGTCCATGTGGCCTGTGGCCATCCCCATGCTACATGGTAAGCTCCATAGCTCTCCAGCTGAGGTTTCAAGAGGTTTGGGTATCTTTGCTCTGGGAGTGAGGCTACCAGGACCAGCGCATCACCATGCATTGGGTTAAGGGTCAGAGCACCTATGAGTGCTGAGAGTCTGACTCTGTGTTTTCAGGTCCCGGTGAACCAGAAGAGAAGCCAGCATCAGGTGAGATAGCCCCAGATGGGCACAAGAGGTTAGCAGACCATGGACAGGAAGCCAGAGAAGCCAGAAGTTTGAACAGCCAGTGGACATAGGTTTCAGGGGATCTTCTGAGTTTAGGACACCAGAGGTGGGTTTGGGGGGGTTGTTTTGTTTTTGGTCAGGGGATCCCTATGGGTTGGCTGTGTCTTTCCAGATGTTCATGAGAGGCTGGTGCCACCCCGAATCCTGGAGAAGTTCACCCCCAAGAAAGTGAAGAGGGGCTCCAGCATCACCTTTTCAGTGAAGGTGGAAGGTGAGGTAACTCAGACAGGATGACAGCTACCCACCATGCTCTGTCCCTATGGGAGGGCCTGGCTCCTGGTGCGGGTGGTTCTGACTCTATCAGGGATGGACTTGCTACCCTCTGTCCCTCAGGACACCCGGCTCCCAGTGTGCATTGGCTCAAGGAGGAGGCAGAGAAGGGAGTGCTGTGGATTGGCCCTGATACCCCTGGCTACACCATGGCCAGCTCTTCCAAGCAGCATAGCCTGGTTCTGCTGGATGTAGGCCGACAGCACCAGGGCACCTACACATGCATTGCCACCAACTCCGCTGGCCAGGCTCTCTGCTCTGCCAGTCTGCACATCTCTGGCTGTGAGTGAAGGGTCAGGGATAGGCAGGATCATGTCCATGGGAGGGGCACCAGAACTGGACAGTGTACAGACTCGGGTTTTTGAGGGGTGGGCATGTTGACTTTCAACATCTGTACTGGGACCAGACTTCTCTTCCACCTCCCATTCTCTCATCAGCCCGCAGCCTCCCCTCATCCCCGAGCGTCTCAGGTCTCATAGTGCAGGAGAGTTTGGTGTGGGGTTTCAGAGTCTTTTAGGTCCAGCACTCATACCTGCTCTGTACAGGGGGTCTCCAGGGTGAGCTGAGCTCTCTGCTCCAGAGCCTTGCCCAACCTTCTGTGGGCTGGCACTCTGAGGGTAGACTCATGTTCTTGGTTACCACCGTCAGGAGTGAGGCAGGACCATTTGAGAATGATACCTGCTTAGGGTTCAGAGAATACAGTCCAGGTTCCTAGGCAGCTCAAATGTCCTGAGAATATCTGGACCTGGAATTACAAGCTTCAGGGTCCAGGAATTCACGCTGATGGCTCTCCACTCTCTTGACAGTGGCCAAAGAGGAAGAGCAGGAGAGGGTGAAGGAGGCCCTCATTTCCTCCTTCCTGCAAGGGTGAGTGAGGGTCTCTGAAGGCCTTAGGGCCAAGATCACAGACCAGGCCTAGGAACCGGAAACAGCACAGCTATGCTGCTGGCACAGACCAGCCTGTCTCGCAGTGTAGACCAGCTGTGGTTTTGTACCTGGGGTCACCCCTTTCCTCCCATACCTTAGTTTCTCCAGTGCAGAATGAGGGTCTCTCAGGATCCCTCTAGTGTGGAGATGATGACTGGGGTCCTAGACCATTGCCTCCAGACCCTTTTCCTGTCAGGAGCCTCTGCTCAACGGTGGGAGGTGGTAGGTGGAAGGTGGTGACTCCTACCTCAGGCCTCTCAGGATGCCCCTGTTTCCACAGGACAAGCCAAGCTGTCTCAGCCCAGATGTCAGAATCCGCAGGTTTTGCTGATCTTGTCGGGCAGAGGAAAGGTACAGGCAGGGTGGGCACACCTTGAGCCCTTCACTCCAAGCCAGGCCAAGTGAAAAAGAAGTTGCCTGGCAACAGTGCTGGGTTAGGGGTCCTCACACTCTTGTGCTCAGCTTCGGTTGGAGTCGGAGCCATTTATGACCTCAATGGATCTGGGAACCTGTGGGGTCCCAAGGGAAGCCTAGCCTAGACTCACAGCTCACACCAAGTGGTCTGTGGATGCCAGCAAGCCTGACATCAAGGGCAGAGGTGGCATGAACCATTTTCCATGTCCTCCACAGCCTGGTAACCAAGGTCTGACCCCTATGCAGGTCAGGTCTATCCTCTTTTAACCCCTACCCCACAGCTATGATGGCCACCTGCTGCTGGTATGTCCACTGCCCACGAGCTACTTACTGTTCAACTGAGCCTACTGTGCCCATATCACAACCCAGATCCTGGCAGGGCCATCCACTCCCCAGCTGGCTGCTGTCCCTTGACTGACCATGGGTACCCTGTTGGTCCTTAGCCATCTGCACTGCTCCTCAGCTGCATCTACTGTGTCCCCTCTGTCCATGCTTGCTTTTCCTTGTTCTTGGGCCCATTGGCTCAGACCACAGCAAGCCTACTATGACTTCATATGGCTAGCCTCACCATCCTGGCTCTAGAGGCTGTTCTCCTTCTCCAACCCCACACCATTAAGAAGCCTGGTCTTGGGCGTCTGCCATCCCTTAGGGCCAAAAGTGGGCCTGTGGTGTAGGGAATATTCAGTAGACACCTGGGGAAGAATGGCTGATTGAGATTCACTTTTATCACCCCAGGTGAGTCCATGGTGGTTGAGGAGGCCCACAGTCACCTGTCCCTCGCTGAAGTGGGCACAGAAGAGTTCCTGCAGAAACTCACCTCGCAGATCACCGAGATGGTATCGGCCAAGATCTCACAGGGTGAGGTGCTTGTGTGTGTCTCAAGAGGATGCTGGGGCCATGTGCTCTTGAGCAGAGGCAGAAGCTCTCTTGTCTCCAAGGTCTGGAAACTGTTTGGATATTGGGGGGACATTACAACCCTTGTGCCCATCTAGCCAAACTCCAGGTGCCTGGAGGTGACAGTGATGAGGAGTCCAAGACACCATCTGCTTCTCCTCGGCATGGCCGGTCACGTCCTTCCTCCAGTGTTCAAGAGTCCTCCTCAGAGTCAGAGGATGGGGACTCCCGTGGTGAGGTAGGTGGGCCAGGACCCTTGGGGAACATGATGGGGGAGGGGGCTCCTGGGAGATGATAAAGAGATGAGAGGTGCGGGGACGGGGTCCCAGGGGGTCTTGGAAAGTGAGTGTGTCACTGGGCATCAGATGGGCTCCTGGCTTTAGGGAAGCTGGGTCTGCTTTTTGTTCCCAAGACACATAGGAGGTAGGAAATGAACCAGGTCCATTTCCCAGGCCTCCTCCCTCCTCAGATCTTTGACATCTACGTGGTCACTGCTGACTATCTGCCTCTGGGGGCTGAGCAAGATGCCATCATTCTGAGAGAAGGCCAGTATGTGGAAGTCCTTGACTCAGCCCATCCCCTGCGCTGGCTTGTACGCACCAAGCCCACCAAATCCAGCCCTTCCAGGCAGGGCTGGGTGTCACCTGCCTACCTGGACAAGAGACTCAAGGTACTTGGCTGGGGGGAGTCATGGGAGAGGGTCTTCAGGTCACCAGCCTAGAGGACTCTGGTATTGTTGTCATCATTAGGAGAATAGGAGCCCCCTGGCCTCCACAGGGGCAGAGCTAGAGCTCAGACTACCTCTAACTGACACATGTTTCTCACCAGCTATCTCCTGAGTGGGGGCCCACTGAGGCCCCCGAGTTCCCTGGCGAGGCTGTGTCTGAGGATGAGTATAGAACGAGGCTGAGGTGAGTTTCTAGTAGAGCTTTCCCTAGCTGGCCCACTGCTCACGGGGACCTGTTGTCTGCCCTCTTTCAGGGTCCAAATGGAGTTCTGACCTGCTACTTTTATGGGGGCTGTGACTGTATCAGGGTACAGATGGGTAGAGATAGAGGAGGGTCAGTACTGGTTTGATGCTGATTCCTGCAGCTGTCCTCACATGGGCTATGCCAGCTTACTTCCCTGGTTGGGGTGGGGGTGCAAATATGCAGAGAATGGTTCCCTCCACAGGCACTCCTCATCTCCTCTCTAAGTTGACAGTGGGCTTCATGAAGAAGCAGTACTCAAATTTAGCAGCTGAGGGGGATGGGGGCTATAAGAGAGTAAGCCGCCCCGTGATGATGCATGGCCACTGAGTCCTTGAATACTCCCTAATGGCTTCTCCTTCTGCCAGCTCTGTCATCCAGGAGTTGCTGAGTTCAGAGCAGGCTTTTGTGGGTGAGCTACAGTTCTTGGAGAGCCACCACATGAAGCACCTGGACCGATCTCCCCGTGTACCCGCAGCTGTGGCCAGCCAGAAGACAGTCATCTTTCGTAATGTGCAGGACATCAGCCATTTCCACAGCAGGTGGGAGGGTGGGGCTACGTGTGATTGCACATGTGAACATGAGCACCTACTTGCAGGTCAGGCCTCATGGAGGGTGGGCAGGAACTGAGGAGGGGACAGCCTGTGCTAATATGTCACAAGGCAGAACTTCCCTTACTGGGTACCTTATGCAGGGTAAATCCTGCAGTATGCCTGCCTCTGAGTAGTGTGTACACAGCCCATATGCATGTAGACCCTCATATGTAGGCATGTGCATAGCTGCCACACTGTGCATGCCCATGTTCTTGTATGTGAATACTTGTACACACCAGTGCAAACTCATACCAACATGCCTGCTCAAGGATACGCAGAACATTTCACATCCTGTACGTGTACATACCTTGCAACATACATACCAACATGTGCACATAGTTGCATGTTTCTATGCATGTACACTGTCACCCAGGCATACAAGTACATATGAGTATACACATGGACACACCTGTGCCAATATGCATGCACGCCACAAATGTGTACACTACATTGCACATATACAATGTCTGCACACACATGTGTCCACATCTGTGCATGTTTATGTGTATATGCATGCATGCTATTAGAACTGGAAAACCTGCATAAGTATGCACCCACACATGAATGCTTTTGTACACGTGTACACATAATGTATGCCCATACTCGTGCATGGGCAGATGGGCACACAAGCACACACTTCTTACACACATGACTCAACATACTCTCCTTCCCGAGGAGCTCGGTCCCTGATTAGAACCCTGGCCTTCTTCTTGAGGAGAGGGCCTGGAGCTGGTTGACGGTGGGAAGTACTGACACTGTCCCCTTTGTGGCAGCTTCTTGAAGGAGCTGCAGGGCTGCAGCACCGACGATGATGTGGCCATGTGCTTTATCAAGAACCAGGAAGCCTTTGAGAAGTACCTGGAGTTCCTGGTGGGCCGCGTGCAAGCTGAATCAGTGGTTGTCAGCACCCCAGTCCAGGAGTTCTACAAGGTGCTTCCTGTCAGTCTCGAGCCTGCCTGCCCTGCTTGCTCCCAGGCCCCAGTTCTTGCTGAATGCTCTCTAAGTTGTAGGACTACCAGTCTATGTGGCCAGTCCAAGTTCACCTTCCCCAGTCCACACCACTGCATATGCACTGCCTTCCTGTGCCCTGGCTTAGTGGGAAATGCAATAGACGTTCCCACAGCTCAGTACTCCTCAACTGTTATTTAAGCTGCCCAAGCCCTATGCCACTGCCAATGACAGGGTGACCCAGTGTCAGTCAGTGCAGGGCTGTTCATCAGCGCTCTTGGCACCATCCTTTAGCTCTCAGGGGACATAGCCATGCTTGGGGGGAGGGGTGGTTCAGGGCTGTGGAGCCTGTGACACCCCTGGGCCTAGCCTCCAGATCAAGGTGACTCTAACCATCAAGGGACCATGCATTCATGCACAAAACCAGTGATTTGGTTCCTACAGAAATATGCAGAAGAGACACTGTCAGCCAAGGACCCCACTCAGCCACCCCCACCTCCTCTTCAGCACTACCTGGAGCAGCCAGTGGAACGGGTGCAGAAATACCAGGCCTTGCTGAAGGTGACATGTTCCAGCCTCGTCTGTGCAGGCTGCACCTGTTGTGTTGAGGGGAGGGGATTCCTGGGTTCAGAGCATTCTGTGGATCCATGACTCTTGGTTCTTTACCTCAGGAGCTAATCCGCAACAAGGCCCGCAACCGGCAGAACTGTGCGCTGCTGGAGCAGGCCTATGCTGTGGTGTCTGCCTTGCCTCAGCGGGCCGAGAACAAGCTACACGTTTCTCTCATGGAGAACTACCCAGGAACCCTGGAGGCCCTGGGAGAACCTATCCGCCAGGTGGGCTGTTGGGTACCTGGTGTGTGTGTGTGTGTGTGTGTGTGTGTGTGTGTGTGTGTGATACTGTATGAGGCTTTTGGAGGTGTTGGCATGTGGATGACTGTATTGCTTTGACAGGGAACTGGATACATGACTATCAGTGGAGCCTACATCCATGGGGGAGGCATGGCTAACTAGAGCTCATTCACACTTCCAGGGCCACTTTATAGTGTGGGAGGGGGCTCCAGGGGCCCGGATGCCTTGGAAGGGCCACAACCGGCATGTCTTCCTCTTCCGAAACCATCTGGTGATCTGCAAGCCCCGGAGAGACTCTCGAACTGACACCTTCAGCTATGTGTTTCGGAACATGATGAAGGTCTGTATGTGCGAGGGCTGACGAGGGCTGACGAGGGCTCTGTAGGAGCAGTGGACGTGCAGTGGGCGGAAGCCTATTTGCCTCTCAAGCATCAGGGTGGGTACCGGTGGCCAGTCCCTGGGTCACTGTGTGTCCCGCCTGGGTCCCACATCGTCTGAGAGTGGTCACATTCTCCTCACAGCTGAGTAGCATCGACCTGAATGACCAGGTAGAGGGGGATGACCGTGCCTTCGAGGTGTGGCACGAGCGGGAAGATTCTGTGCGCAAGTACCTGCTGCAGGCACGGACCGTCATCATCAAAAACTCATGGGTGAAGGAAATCTGTGGCATCCAGCAGCGCCTTGCCCAGCCTGTATGGCGTGAGTGTCCTTTTGTGGGCCGTAGTGGTCACAACAGGATGGGGACATGACCTTTTTACCCTAGTTGTCTAGCTGGGCTGCAATCTGGCTGTTGGGACTCAGAGTCTCAGGTAGTTGGATGACACTGCCTTGGCCCTTGCGTTCTGGGTGTGAGAGGGGGTTGGCTTTTTGAGAGGAGGGGAAAAGGGTTCTACTCTCTCCTCTGTCGGCTCTCAGTTGGATATAATAACTATATCCTCATGGGGAAATCCAGGTAGAGTATCAGGTTACTCCTGACCAGGGAGAGGACACTTAGGGGCATGATGGGAAGACCCTACATAGTGACCCGAAGCTCAGGACATCCGTCTGGATTCTGCAAGGTATCAGGGAATCTTGCACCCTGATCAGCTTCCTCAGTCAGAACAGAATCATCCAAACCATATGGGTTTTTAAAAATTAATTAGTTAACTTTTGGTGGTGTATGGATGCATGTACACATGTATGATTACATACGTGTGTTGTTATGTGGGCCTGTGCACATGTGCTGGAGCCAGAGGAGGACATCAGGTGTCCTGTTCAGTCACTCACTCTGCCTATTTCTTTGAGACAGGATTTCTCACTGAACCCAGAGCTTACTATCTGAGGGGTTGGCCTGCCAAATGAGCTCTTGTGATCTGCCTGTGTCTCCTCTACAGTGTTAGTGACACAAGCACATGGGCTATGACCCCATGTGGATGATAGATAAGAATTCAAACTCAGGTCATCACACTTGTATAGCAAATGCTTTTACCTACAGAGGAATCTCCCCAAACTCCTCCTTTTCTACTGTGGTCCCCAGCCCTTCCTACTGTGCATCCAACTCACCCTACTCGCCTCTGATTCTAAGTTCAGACCTCAGATGCATTGTTGAACATGGTGTACTAGCATAGGGTGGGGGAACCTGTCAGGGTATATACAATTAAGACTGTAGGCCTAACCTGCTATACACATAACATTGGGGACCCCCTTGTGTATCCTTAGGTCCCCCTGAATTTGAAGAGGAACTAGCTGACTGCACAGCCGAGCTGGGTGAAACGGTCAAGCTAGCATGCCGAGTGACTGGCACACCTAAGCCTATTGTCAGCTGGTACAAAGGTATGCCCCAAGGGATGAGGATGGCCAACCTTACTGTGGGGCGCTGGCTTGGCAACACAGATGAATCTCTGAAGGATATGGAATCTAGTCAGTGGTCCATGAGGGGCAGGAGACAGGAGGATCTGATCAAGAGCATGATGTAGGGTAGGGGACAGGTGGGGGATGAGTAAACCAAAAGCTAGGTAGTGCTGTGTCCACCCAGAGGACTAGTGGAATTGGGCAGTGACAAAAAGCAGGACAGCCCTCTGAGATAACAGGCCTGAACGTTTCTGCATGATTGAGAGGCAGACACGAGGGCCTGGGTAAGCAATAGCCGTGAGGTCGAGGAGCATCTCTGGTCAATATGTCACAGGGCACAACAAGCAGTCTCGTGGAGAAGTAGAGCTATGAGGAGGGAGGTGGGTTGTGGACAGTGCAGGGATTGAGGGTCAATCCTCGCCCCACTGTGATGCCTCGCCCAGCTGTGACAGATTGAATGGCAAAGGTCCAAGTGTCCAGCCGATTTTACCACCGACACTTCCTGCAAATTTGGGTTCCCTAGAACATGCATTCCTGTTATCAACTGTGGGTTGAGACGTCCTCAAGAGCACTCACGATTCTGATACCAAGTTTGGGAATCCCCAGAGTCCTCTCATTTCTGACACCAGCTGCAGGATCCAAGTTCCAGGAGCTCCCTTCCAGTTTTATCATTCACTCCATGGACTCATTGTAATTCAGCAGAGTGGTTCCATTTAGGATTGTGTTTTACTGCAGCAGAAGGGGCTAGCCTGAAGTCAGCTGAGCAGAGTCCATGAGTCGCCACGTGTAAGCTTCGATTTATCCCTTCCAGTGGAGTTCTGGGGCCAGCTCTCTTGGCTCCCAGCACCAGTGCATGATGCAGAGAGGAACAGTGTTGGTAGCAAGGACGATCAGCCAAACTTTCCAGTTCAGGTATTAACTGGATCTGGACCAGTAGCCATGCCTGACTTCTCACCTGGTCAACCTCAGTCTGAAGTCGCATTGACACAGCCAAAGGACAGAGTGCCCACCACAGACACTATTGATGTGAGGTGTTTTTGTGACCTAGAGCTTATAGCATGGCTTACACTATGTGTCATTGGCATGAGTGATTCCACGGGTCCTCTGACTTCCAGAATCTGGAGAGACGAGGAATAGTGAACAGCTTGTAAGAGGGACCCTTGGTAAATAAGGGTAAGGACAGCTGACAGCTTGACAGTGACCAAGAGCACCTAGAGCCAGTCCCGAGACGGAAAATGTGACTCCACGTCCACTTACCTAGTTGTGGACCACCCCATCACAGATTGCACACACATCGCACATACTTGTATGTGCATGGCACACATATGTAGCATGAACATTATACTGGTGCATACTGAAACATGCCATATGCATGAATATAACACAGAGGTATACACTAGACATACATGTATGCACAGATACACACTAGCATGTGTATACACACAGAGAGATATATATGCATTTGCACATGTATACTACAGGCACTACTTGGCTCGTGTTGGCCACAAGGCCACATTCACTCACTGATCAGAAGCAGTATAATAAGAAGAATGGCTGGTTTCCTGGGCCCATCTGCCACAGTAGGGATGTGGATACCTCACATGATACAGCCATACTCTTTGTAGACTTGAGAGCATCTCTCAATAACTTTCTGTCTAGTGTGTAGCATAGTTTTGTGTCTGTCTAGCTGGGGGTGGGTCCCAACGGTGTGGTGACTCCATTCAAGAGTCCTGGTGCTCTGGTGAGGTGTCCTCAGTTTATCAGGTGTTCATCTTTATTTGATCCATTCTTTTTGGCTCCAAAGAGGGACTCCTGTGGCCTGTCACTTTAGTTGTTTACATGGCAGAGCAAATAGCTGGAGCAGTAAGAATATAACAGCCTTCACTAAGGCAGTAACAGGGGCAAAGCTCTAAGAATGGCCTTGAACTCTACCCACTGAACAGAGAGCCACATCTCCACCCAGCTGCAGAACTTCGTGTGCTGCTGGCTTCCTGCTTATCTGGACAATGAGCGATCCATGGATCCAGACCCACGGGGACCAATGCAGTTTGACATTGGGGTAGAACGAGTGGGGCAGAGCACCCCACTCTGGGAGGGTAGCCACCTATTCAAGTTGGGAATCAAAGTTGGGAAATCATCTCTTTCATTTTAAAAAGAAGGCTGGATATGCACTGCTTGTCCAAACTGGCTCATCATAGAAGAGATATATAGGACATCACTGAATTGAACACCTGGTTTCCACCAGATCCCCACACATGCAAAGAATTGATTTTCAAGAGCCATGTGTCTAGTGGCCATGTTGGAAAGAGGTCAGATCCAAGCCCCAAGCTGTGCTTTCTATGCCAGAGACTTCAGCTGGCAGAAGGATGACTCTCAGAAACTTAAAGCTTGCCCAGGACCACGCAAAAGCCTGCTAACATTAGAGCTTCCACTTGCTGTTGCTCTGTACCAGCGTCTGTATTCTTTAGAAAGGAGAGATTTCCTTTGATATTAGGGTTTGGAGGCTGAAAGTCCTAAAGCCCAGTGTCACCTTGTGAGGCTTCTGTTGGCTGGCTGCAATGCTGTGTGGCAGCAGCCATCGTGCGGTGGGTGGGGATGGGGAATACACGGTGGATACAATACAAGGAACAATCATGAGAGACAGGAAGCAAGAGGAGCTCTGGCTGGGTCTGCTCTCAGAATAACTCTTGAAAAATGGATACTCCTAGAAACCAGCATCAACCACTTCTCAAGGCACCCTCCTCAGTGGCCTAATTCACTTCACCCCTGAGCCCTCCACCTAAGAGGTTTTACCACCTCAGTATAATCAACACTGGAGACCAAGGTTCCACCACAGGAACCTTCAAGGGACCCACCCCGAAACCATAGCAGAGCTCAAAGAAGCTCTCCATGTGGGGAGTTCTGAAAATCCACTGCAAGCCTCTGGGAATCCCTCAGGTCAACTCCAAACTGGCTGGGACCACAGAGAAGACATAGGTAGAACACACACTGTCCTCAGGGTCCAGGAGGCCTATAAGGTGTTGGTTCTGTGGAAGTCAGAGGATCCAAAGGACAGAGATTTATTATTGTGACTGCTGATCTAGTTCTGAGGCACTCCATGCTGGGAACAGAACATAACACTGAATCTTATAGGTCTCTCAGCCTGCCCTGCTGGTGGAGCTCAGCTCAGCCTGGCTATTTGAGACAGACGTATCTAACTTACCAACCAGAAGAGCACTGATCCAGCAGAAACGGACTGTCAAAGATCTGTGAAATTCTGAGTGCTATGTCCAGACTTAGAGGAGTCTTGTATGTATGTTACATACCTGGTCCTGTGAACTCAAAGGGACTTTTGGTCTTTATCATCCGAGACAAAAAAAGGAGGCACAACTGGTGTCCCTAACGTGGCCATCAGCAGCTGCTAGTCTCACCAAGGATGTCCATATCAACTGAAGCTACACGGAGTGCCTGGTCTGACTGAGCTAACCCATCTCCCGTAGTTAGTTCCCTGATATCATACAAGGGCATGGAACATGACTTGACCTCAGTGAATCCTGGAACACGTTTTCCTCCTGGGTTCTGTGTTGTCTCTGTCAGCCAATCTTGGAAGGCACAAGGAGACTGGGCTGGGTAACAATGACCTCCTGTGCTTTCTACGTGGCGTCTGTCTCACCTGAGTACAGTGTGTCCATAGTAGAGGGACACAAACATACAGAGCACCCAGAGGTAGAAGGCAAGGCATTGGCCCTCATATAAGGCCTCTCAGTGTCAGATTGGGTGGGACAGGAATGTGGCATCTGTGTCCAGCAGAGCTGGGAGGCTGACACTTTCTCCAGATCTCCACATGCTGGATGGGATGGATTCCAGCTCCTCTGGCTCCAGAAAGATACAGCCAGAGCCATTGGAATATGTGAATCTGCTCAGTTTCATTTGTTTTGAATATTAATGGCTGTGGATTCTCTATGGGAAAGTACCCATCTCTCCCCACCACCCACCCAGGAAAGAAGCAGGCTTGCCTGACATGCTAGGTGGCTGTCATCATATGGTGACTTCGTGGGAGATTTTAGATTTCAAATCTCTTACTGTGAGGCCATGCATTACCTTCAGTGACTGTTTCAGAATTTCCCATCTTCATATATGTTTTACAGAGAAGACTTGTAAAATTGGTGTCTGATATGTTCATACACTGAAAACGGATCAAGAGTGCCTACCTTTGGGATGAGCTGGGACAGCTTTGCTGGACACACATTTTCCCTGAGTGTGTGTGTGGGGGGGGGGTTCTGGCTGCTCATGGCTGAGGAAACTGGAACTTTAACTGTGAGAAGAAAGGCACAAGGGTGGGCTTGGAGCGGGGCCCTTTTGACAGGCCTGGTACTGAAGTCTGAGCCGTCTGCTGGGAGTGGTGTCCACTCACTCAGGGGAAACCCTGGGTGCTTGTCTTGCCACAGGACTGGCCGACTATAGGATGGGGTCAGATGTGGGACAGGAGGAAGAAGAGGAGGAGGAGGAAGAGGAAGAGGAGGAAGAGGAGGAAGAAGAAGAGGAGGAGGAGGAGGAGATGTGTTAGGGAATTGCTCGTGCAGGCTTTAGATTTTGGGGGTAGAGGAGACTGAGGGAAGAAGAGTTCACATTAAGTGTGATGGACATTTGTCACCATGTGAGATGTGCAGTCACTGGGGAGGTGCAGCTGACACAAGGCAGCTGTGTTTATTGAGTGTCTTCTACAGTTGAGGCTCGCCCACTAGCCTCTGTTGCTACAATGTTGAAGTTGGCCAGAGACAGATATCTGCTTCAGAGCCCTTGTGAAGAGACATTCAGAGATCGGGGGTAGGGGGAGCGGGGAGGAAGGGAGGGGTAAGGTAAGAAGGAGCAGGAGGGCTAGGGGAAGAGATGTGGAGGGACAGATTGCAGCCAGCCTTTTATTCCCGGGCATCAGCCTTTGGGACCTTATTCCATGAAAGCTTGCCCCTGCTTTCCAGATGGGAAGCCAGTGGAGGTGGATCCACACCACATCCTCATTGAAGACCCCGACGGCTCCTGTACCCTCATCTTGGACAACCTTACTGGCATAGACTCCGGCCAGTACATGTGTTTTGCGGCCAGTGCTGCTGGCAATGCCAGCACCTTGGGGAAGATTCTAGTACAAGGTGAGCAGAGGGGATTGTCTAGTCTATAGTCCATGGTATGAACCCTGCCCAGATAGGCTGTGGTAGGGCTGGTGTGTGGAATGACTCAGGGCCTCCCCAAGACTCCCAGAGGATAGTCACTGCTGGAAATGAGGACAGCCAGTTCCCAACAGTTCCATCTTTCTATCCTTCCTGCCCTTGCCTGCTTCTGCCCACAGTGCCCCCACGATTTGTGAACAAGGTCCGGGCCACACCCTTTGTGGAGGGAGAAGATGCACAGATCACCTGCACAGTGGAAGGAGCCCCGTATCCTCAGATCAGGTGAGGCCAGGGCTGCAGCTCCAGTCAGTGGTAGGAGGACCGAGCAGCATGATCTCCTGATTGGGGGGGTTGCGTTGTATGTGGTCACTTATCACTGCAAAGTCGGTATCATGGGGTTATGACTCCTGCTGGACATAGAGCCTTCTGTGGCTGAGAAAATCAACTGTGGCTTCCAGGAAAGGAATCCTAGAGATCCTGGATCTGGGGGCAGCTTGGCAGGGGTTCTAAGCTCAGGTAGCTTTGTCTGGGGGTGCTCCAAGCACCCTGAGAGTACCATAGAGATGGTCCTGGCAGAACACTGGCTCACAGGACTTTATGACTGGTTCCAGGTGGTACAAGGATGGTGCCCTACTAACCCCGGGCAACAGGTACCGGATGTTGAATGAGCCCCGCAGTGGTGTGTTGGTGCTGGTGATCCAGGCAGCCAGCAAGGAGGACCTGGGACACTATGAATGTGAGGTGAGGCGCTGTGTAAATAATAGCCATCCTCCAGGGTCTGATAGAGCCCAGGCTCCACTGTATAGGTATGGATGCTCTAGGCTGACCAGGGGACATCAGACTGCTGTCACCCACAGTCCCCAGCCACCTGTCCTCTGCCTTGTAGCCTCTCCTTTAACATTAGGCTGGTCCCTGTTATCTTGCCCCTTTGCCACTGCCCCCACCACTTCAAGATGAGGCTTAGCATCTGCCAGTTGGAGGGGATGCAGTGCTAACCTCAGCTGTCAGTCACTAACATAAAAACATAGTGCCATTTACCTGGTGATGTTGGCATTGCATAGGACAGAGCTCCACCTTGCCCATGCAAGCTGGCCTCTGTCTCTGTGCTCCTTGTCCTCAGATCTGAGGTGGAGAGCAGTCTGAATCCTGTGTCCATCTCTTGCTAGAGTCCTTGTCCAGAAGTCAGCCTCCTCTGTGTGGCGTTGACTGTGGCCCTAGGGCACTTGACTTCCCTTAGACTTCCTGGAAGCAAAGGTACTCGAGTTAACTCTGGTTTAGATGGCACAGATACCAGGGCCATGTAGTGACTTAAATCTGCAGTTATAGCTATCTCCAATTCCAGGTTTCTACTATTTCAGGTGCTCACACCCTCCCTCTCTTCAGCTTGGACAGGACAGCCTCATACTGGATGGAGAGAGAGAGGGAGAGGGAGAGAGAGAAAGAGAGAGGTCTCTATATTAAGAGTCTCTAGGGGTCCCCTGACTGGGCTAGGAGTCCTCTCCCCTATATAAAACATACTCAGGTAGTGACCCCATGGTAGACCATCAAAGTGGTCTAGACTCCTTTGAGGGTCCAGATTTTTTGAGGAGCCTGTCTTCTAGTGGACTCTGCTGTCCCTTTGGCAGTTGGTGAACCGGTTGGGCTCAACACGTGGCGGTGGAGAACTCTATATGCAGAGCCCTGCACTGCGTGCCCGGGACCAGCACCACCGGGAACAGCTTGTGGCTGCTGTGGAAGGTAGGCTGTGTGTCTGTGCTGTCTCAGTGAGTCACAAATTTTTAGCCATAGGCTCGAACTTCCACTGGTCTGGAAAGAGCCTGGTGGAATCAAAACTATTATCGTTGTTTCTAGGAGGAGGGGGCTAGCATCTCAGGGTGGGGAATGATGGAGGCTGAAAGTCTGTGAGGCTGTACATGAGGTCAGAGGAGGCAGCTGCAGGGTCATGTATGCAACTGCAAGTGCTGGAAGGCCATGAACCCAGCATGAGAGCTGGAAGTTACCCTGAATAATGGGGACCCTACAGTCTTACTCAGGTATTGTGTCTGCAGAAAGGACATAGCAGGGCTTACCTCAGCTAGACTGGAAGTGCTCATGGAGGCTCTGTGCGAATGGCAGCAGGAATGGGAGAGGGGTCCACACTGATGCAGAAGACATGACTGCTTGGAGCAGGGGCAGGTGTCAGGGCAACTTACAGGGAAGGAATCACACACAATACACAGTGAAGTCCTTGTCTTGGCCCAGGGCTATTCCTGGGGCACCAGTGTGAGGTAGGAGTAAGCTACAAAATAAACCTCACTAAGAGCTGGACAGATAACTGTGTGGTTATGAGCATATGCTGCTCTTGCAGAGGACCTGAGTTCAGTTCCCAGTACACATGCCAGGCAGCCTGTGAATCTAGCTCCAGGTATCCGACCCTGCCTTGTCTCAGTGAGTGGCAGTGCTCACAGGTATAGACTCAAAATCAAAACAAAATATTTAAAACAAAATGAACAAGCCTGATTACGGACAGAAGTTGAGTTTTGTTACTTATCCTGGAAGATGTGAGGAAATGTCTGTTCATTTCAGATAGGCCATCAGGGATAGACAATCGGGAATCAGTAACAGAAAGAACTCGACACAAGTCTTGGTAAGCTGAGGAGTCTGTTGGGATTAGAAGTATAGGTGAGGGATCACTTACAGACACATGCATAACTCAAAGGCAGCTGTTTCACTCTACAGTTCATCCCAGCATGGGTGACGAATCTTGAAAGCTACATCCCTGGAGCATGTCATCCATTTCACACACGTGCAGACAGCTCTCTGGGTTGACTTAGTAATGGCTACTACTTATGACCTTATTTTCTGAGCTTTGTAAATTTTGTTCTCTTCTCATGTCTTCATGGGTTTCCCTTGTTAAAGGCATGTTTCGGTTTGGAAGACACAGCCATACAGTATCCCACCCCTTCCTCTGGCTCTTACATCCTTTTTGACAGCCTTTTTGGGTGTTCCCTGAGTCTTAGAAGGGATGGTATAGGTATCTGATTATTTTCTTCCATCCATGGCTGAGCGTAGCAGAGAAACAGTTATTTGGTTTCAGGAGCTAATAGAATATGGGTCTCTATAGCTCACCTCTCATTGGAAAAAAAAATTCATTTGGAAAAAAATAAGTTTTCCTCTATGACTGGCCAAATTGACTGACCAAAGCTGGCAGCAGCTGTGAGTGATGTGTGTAAATGTTTAGAAGGCAATCTGAGAAGAATATCACAGCCAGGGAATGAAATAGTAGCAGGTGCCTCCCCTGTGGGACCACAGGCTCTCGCCCTTCCTTGTTCTGCCAAATGTGAATCCCCCCCACCCCCCACACACACCTGGAACAGAATTTAAATCTATAGGAATGTAGGCTATAGGATGGCTGTCCCCATAACAGTCACACCACGACTGTACTAGCAAGCACGTCTTGCTTGACATGTAGTACTATAGCACACAGAGCCATTTAGAGCTGATGAGGACGTTTCACTGGTTTCTCACCAGTGGTCCAGTCAGCAAAACCGGGCAGCTTCAGCAACAGGAACTTTATTTAGCTTTGATATGCAACAGTGACAACAGCCTCTATGGTTTGGAAGGCCTGGGGGGGTTGCTCCATAGATCACAACTTGTAGAGAGGCAGCCCACCCCCAGCACTGGGGTTTTTAGCCAGTGCTTCTACTGGTGTCTTCCTGTGCATGCAGGTGCTTTCATCTGCACTCTGTCATTGCTTTAACCAATCTGTAAGACTCTCCGCGGGGCTCAGCATTCTATGATGAAACCTTTTCTCTACAAAGGGTGGTGGGTGGGTTCTCTGAAGGCCAACTATCATCCGTTCCAAGTAAGTGCTGGGTGGTTTTGATCAACTAGGGCTGTACATAGTAGAAAACGATCACATCATTTCTCTCTGTTGCTTCACCAGAGACAAGTATCAGGCACAGGTGGGAGGTGCTACAACACCTAGTCTTCCATAATTCACAGACATTTTCCATGAGCCATCTGACTCCTTCATGCTGAGGTGCTGTTGTTGCCCTTTGATGGCCTTAGCGGGATGGAGCCTGGGTTGTGTATGTCAGCATCCATCGACAGATCCATGCGACCACTTAGAACACTTGCCCCTATGCAGGCACCACTAGTGTTGTGCAGCTTTTAACTAGTGAGAGGGGACATCTGTTTATCCCAGAGATGGCACCGAGGACAGATTAAAGCACAGTTCCACCCGAGTCTAACCTAGTGAGCCAGTGAGATTACTGGAGTTACTCTCAGGACACAGATTCAGGTATCACTGGAAGCTGGCTTTCAGCAAGAGCGAGGAGTCAAAAAGACATGTCCTAGGAACTCTCAGAAGAACCTGTTGGCAGCTCTGCTGGTCAAAGTCTCCCCTCCCCAGCAGTTGTTACTGCTTAGGTAACCCGGAGCAGAGCAGCGCCTTGTGAATTTTGTTGATTTCTTGAGTCTTAATGAACCTCCCTCCAAGAGGGAGTGTTTTGATTTGGAAATAGCTACGTAAGGAGAGTTATGACACTTGCATAGACGGTCAGGGTGGGGAGGGACCAGATAGTGCTCTCCCATCTGGAAGGTGCTCCCCAGATACTGGAGAACCTCACAACCTGGAGGATACCAAGCGAGCCACAACTTCCAGAGTAGGAGAGGTTCAATATATTCCTTTTAGTACTGAAAGCTGGTTCGTGTGGTCCCTGGGCCACTGGAATCAGTTCCTGCCATTTTGTGGTCCTGTATTTTTTAGACACTCCTCAGAACTGAGCCATGTCAACGCTCAGCAGCTTAGCCTTGGGACTTGTGATGTCCCCCATTGTCCTCTCAGAGACCCCCTTCCATGATGAGCAAGTGTCTTTGCTTCTCTTTGACCCTCTGGACAAGGCCTTTTCTGTGATTTCCCACACACAGTCTGTCTGACTACAACCTGGTAACTGAAGCACCATGGGTACTTGCGTGTGCCGCCACTTTGGAATATCCACTTCCTGTGCACCTCCTCTCCTGTGCACCTCCTGCTGTGCACAAGGACAGCCTATATACTCATTTACTTGTTGCCATGATGAGTCTTTCTCTGGGACAGAGGACGGGTGGCAGTATGGAAGAGCAGGCCTTCGGGACTCAAGGGGTTTGGATGTGTATCAATGCCTTGGAAAAACAAGAAGGCTGGTCCTGGAAGACCCTGAAGCCGGAGTCCTGCAACCCTGCTTCCTAACTCCCATCCTGCTTCCTGTTAACCCCGCGGCTCGCAGCCAGACTGGCCTGACAGAACTCTATGGGTGTTGCTCCCTCTTGCTTCATCCTGCATCAGGCTGGGAGCCCTGCTTTGCACAGTTGCAGCCTGCCTGTGGTTGCCAGCTACACCCAGGCCCATAGCTGGGCTGTGAGCAAAAGAACCAGGAATGTTCTCAGAGGTGTTGTGCCCACTACCCTTGGGAGTAGGAAAGTGGGATCCATTAGGGAAGGTGAAGGTGCTCGAGAGGGTAGGGAATACCGAGGTCTGTGGCTTGATCCCAGACTCTCGCTGAGGAGTCCCTTCCCATTAGGGGAAATCTACATGCACACACACACTCACGCCTACACACGTGTGCATACACACACACACACGTGTGACATGTGTGTATCCATGCACACAATGCATACATGCACATATGCACACATGTATGCATGTGTGCACAGGTATATACATATAGAAGCATATATGTGCCCGTGTGCAAGACATACGCATGTCTGAGCCTATATATAAGCACATGGTAAATGTTATCTTCCATACACACAGACACTGATGGTACTTTAACTCACACGCACCTCAGCTTCTCTGTTGCCCTCCTCTATGTGGCTTTGCAGCAAACCAGGAGTCATAACTTAGTGTCCCAGGCTACAGTCATTGTAAAGAAGGCTATTCAGATGTGAGGGTGCAGGTAGCCTACAGTCTGCCTACTGCCCAGCTGCCAAGCCTTGGAGGGGGGGTGCATCTGAGACACCAGATGAGGGTGCTATACGGGGAAGAGCCTTCTGGCTGGGCTGGATGGAGACAGACACAGCTTGTTTCTGGACCTAGAGCCCCATATACTAGGTAAGAACTGCGGGCCTCATTTACTGGCTATGGGGCAGAGACATACTGGGGTTGTCTCCATTGAGAGAGACAGGTCCCCTTCCCATGCTGTGGCACTGTCTAGGGGCTGTTCCTAGAAAGATATCTATGGAGGTCCCCCACTCTGAGTGCCATTTTTAGAACTCCAGGGTCCACCTCCACACTTCTTAGCCTTTGTGATTTTTTTTTAAGAGGACCAGCCATCCTAGCCTAGCCTTAGTGTGGCTGCTGGCTCACTGTGCAGCTCCAGGCCCTCCCTTTCCCTCTCTGGGCTCAGATTCCATGTCTGAGAAATGGAACCATAGGCATGACAACTTCACAGCACTTTGTGGGCTATGGACTGAGTAAAGAGTGAGGGTTCTGTGCAGAGGCAGACTTCACCCCACCCCCAGCCCATATGGTACACTAAGGACACTAGGTACTTTCTTCATGTGACATGAGAGGTTGACACCACCCATAGGACAGGGATTATTCCCAGTTCACAGATGAGGGAACTGGATTCCCCCAACAGCAAAGATCTCCCCAGGAACACCCAAACATGCAGAACCAGCCCATGCTCCTACACCAAGCAGGTTGCTATGTTTGCCACCACCACTCCGATAGTTCGGCCCCCAGGCGCTGCTAGTCTGTAACGGTTGCTGTTCCGACTGTTTTCTTTGTAGTCACTGAGCAGGAGACAAAAGTCCCCAAGAAAACCGTCATCATGTAAGTGCAGGCGTGACTCTAATCTTCCTCTGACTGTCGTGCCCATGCATGTTACTAACCTCCTCACCTTGCGAGCCTGGTGCCCCTGCTGCCTGCCTGCCTGCCTGTGCACACAACCTTTACCCCCCACCCCGTGGGTCATCAGCACCTTGCCAGTTCTTGCAGGCAATCTCAGCCACTTTCCACCGCCTGTGGAACCTCCATACACCACAGCTCCTTTCTAGGCCCCAGAGCACACCACACAGGGTGGCAAGATTCTACACACGTCATGGTGATTCACCAGGGTGCTGGCTTCTCAGTAGCTGGAGAGAGCTGGCAATGAAAGCCATTTCCCTTAATGGGCTCAAGACTGCCCTTTAGTGACCCAGAATTTAGGAAATGTTGGTGGCCGTGCTTCCTGCAGTAATGGATTCCCATTCTATAACCTTCCCTTCCCGATGCAGTATTTAAATGTTTACTGCAATGGAAAGCAAATCTAGAATGTGACCCAGTTTTTATTCATCGGATTTAAATTAAATTGTGCTACAGTGGTAGATACCATAGCCCTGGTGCTTTGTGTCCCCAAGCCTGGCCCCTGCCTTTGGAAAATGGGAAAGCAGGAGCCCTGGGAAGCAAGGAGGCCATCTTCTCTGACTCTCTCCTAAGGTGGGCTGTTCCCACAGAGCCACCCAGCCTATGCTCACCACCCTAGTCTTGGAAAGGCCCCACGCTGGAGTTTGGCATAGTTGGTTATCCATACCTGCTGTGTGGGGAGCAGAATTACAAGACACTTTGAGGCATCAAGACCAGGGTCCCTGGTGTCCAAGGAGACCCCAGGTAACCAAGTGTTTGTGACATAACTCTGGGAAAATTCTCCGTCTTTCCACCCTTTTTTATCCACACCTCTGCTGGGAGCAAGATGCAACTGAGCCCAGACTCAAATCTTGCAAAGTCCTAACCAATGCCTGCCACTTACCCTGGTGCCCAAGTTCTGCCTCCTCCTGTCACTCTGACTCCCATTTTGGAAGGGTGGAACTTGGACAGAGGACAGGGCATGAGAAAAGTCAGAAGGCCTGTGGCAGCCCAGCAAAGTCCAGAGCTAAGCCAATTCAGGTGCACTCCTTGGCCTGGTGAGGTGTTACTCTTCCCATCCCCTCAAACCCAGAAACCAGGAACATGGGCTGCAGGTCAGAGCCAGCTGCTCCCTGAGCTTTGGATTGTGCATGTGGCTGCTGCATCAGCTAGCCATCGATTCCTATTAACTGAGGGACTTCCAGCACTGAGATCTGGCCTGGTACTGTCCCTATGGACAAAGTACAAAGCCTGCTCAGGGGTTGGAAAAGATGGGGACCAACACAAGGAGCATTGCAAAGCACAACTCACTTTGTGTTAGGAAGCACCTAGAACTCTTAGTTAAGATCATATACCCAAGCCTGAGGTTAACCACTGGAACTTTGTGCTTTGTTTCTTTGGATTTCTGTTTTATTTTCTTAGCTAGGGTAGTGCAGGTTGGCCTCAAGTGCATGTGTAAGAGTTTGTGCTGTCTTATTCTCTGCTCGCTGACACATGTACTAACTTGGGCTCTGACATATGCTGATGGCACTATGCTGGGTGAGGTTGTGGGTCTCTTGGCCATCTCTTCTTGGGCCCTCTCCCCCTACCAGAGAGGAGACCATTACCACCGTAGTGAAGAGTCCTCGTGGCCGACGACAGTCCCCCAGCAAGTCTCCCTCCCGTTCACCCTCCCGCCGCTCTGCCAGTCCACGGAGGCCAGGGCTGTTGACCCCCGAGATGCTGTACCCGCCAGGGACCAGCCCATCCCGGAGGCCTGAAGTAGAACAAAGCAGGAAGGCTCCAGTGCCTGCATTGTATGTGACAGAAGCTGAGGCCCACACTCCAGTCTCGCAGCCTCAGTCCAAGTGGTTAGAGGTGGAGGAAACCATTGAAGTCCGGGTGAAGAAGACAGGGTCACGAGGTGCATCTCCTGTCCGAGAGATGACCAGCCATGGAGAGGGAATTCTCTTCACACTGCCTAGTGGGATCCCTGGTAGGGACCCAAATGCCAACAACTCCAACAACAAGAGTGTGTACCAGGAAGCCCGGACCTGGGGTCCCACTGTGGTTCATGTTGGTGAACCTTTTGTCTTCCAAGTGGACTCAGTTGGCAACGTGGACTGGGCAGCTGCTATACCTGAGCCAGAGGAGGTCAGAGCCTCCCAGGAGGAAGAGAACATTGAGAGAGAGGAAGGAGGCAGTGATGAAGACGAGAATACCTTCCGGATGGAAGAGCTACAGGACATTGACAGCCTTCAGGGCCGTGACCCCAAAATCCTCACACACAATGGCCGGGTGCTGACATTGGCTGACCTGGAAGATTATGTACCCCAGGAAGGAGAGACTTTTGGCTGTGAGGACCCAGCCCCCAAAGCCCCAGATAGACCTCCCTGTGAAGTCTCCGTGCTCCAGAGAGAGATCAGCGAGCCCACTGTGGGGCAACCTGTCCTGCTCAATGTGGGGCGTCCTCCAGGCCCCAGTGCCACCCCCAGCTTTTTCAGGTCAGGTTCTCAGGGCCACAGCCCTGAGAGTGTCTCCTTCCTTTTGCGTGAGGCCTGGACAGGCCCAGTGAGTGCTGCCCCTTGGACAAGCTCCTTCCATACCCATGTCCAGAGTTCTGTAGACGGTGGCCATGGAAGCTTCAAGACAGAGGTCTCCACCCAGACAGTCAGCTTTGGGGCTGTAGGAGAGACAGTCACTCTGCACATTAACCCAGATGGTGGAGAGGCCCCAGGCCCCTCTCAGGGCTGATGTCACACATTGGGGACACAGCATAGGGATAACAAGGTAAGGGTAGTGGCCCAGAGCCTTGGACCCTGCCAGGTACCAGCATCAACCTTGGAACCCACAGCTTACCTCGGGGACCTCCCACCCCCTGTTCTTCTCCAGCCTGGGATTGATCCTTCCTCGCTTTCCTGCCCGGTCCTGCCTACCTCACTGGACCTGATCTCTGCCGGGAGGATGGGGGAAGTCCCTGCAGAGTTGGAGTATGCTGATGTCACTTCAGAAGAGCCCTGGCCAGGAGCAGTCCCGAGACTCTGACTTTGGACTCCACCTCTCAGGCCCTTCTGTGGGGCTCTAGAAACAAGATCTGGACTTGGGTGTTTGCCCTGAGACATATCCCCATTGAGGGTCTTTTCCAGTGCTATACCTAAGACATGTGTTTACCTGGCACCAGCTCTGCCGCTCTTCAGGGCCACCTCTGTGGTGGACACGGTGTAGGGTAGGGGGGAAATCCCGGGTCATTGCCTGATGAGAACAATAAATCAAGTTCCAGACCCTCCTCTCTGCTCTTTCTTGCTTGTTCACCCAGAAGCTCAGGGTTCCCTCTTCTTGTAGCCACCTGCTAGACCTACTCTCATTTCTTCAAGGTTACATCTCAGATCACATAGGCCTCTAGGGTGGTTGATTACCTGTGTACCCTGATGAAGTACACAAAGGACCTAGCCTACCTTGAGGTTCATGGGTAGTGTCTTAATTAGGGTTTTACTGCTGTGAACAGACACCACAACCAAGGCAACCTTAGAAGGACAACATTTCATTGGGGCTGGCTTACAGGTTCAGAGGTTCAGTTCATTATCATCAAGGTGGGAGCATGACAGCACCTAGGCAGGCATGGTGCAGGAGGAGCTGAGAGTTCTACATCTTTATCTGAAGGCTGCTAAGAGAATACTGGCTTCCAGGCAGCTAGAATGAGGGTCTTAAAGCTCATACCTGTAGTGACACACCTACTCCAACAAGGCCACACCTTCTAATAGTGACACTCCCTGGGCCAAGCATATACAAACCATCACAGGTAGATTAGGGACAGGGTTTGAATTGGTCCTTGACCATCTGTAGAGCTGGTCCTTGGGACTCATGGTGTAACCAGGGCAGCCATCATAGTCACTTTTGACCTGTCAGGGTCTGAGCAGGTCTTCCTGATCCCTGGATAGCTGAAGCCATTCTAGAATGAATGGGGAGTCAGGTGTGAGATTGGGTGACCTTTGTGTTCTAAGCTCTTGGCATATATGGGTAAATCTTACCATCTGCAGAGGAGATGACTCAGGATACTAGCACTTGTTTGTGAGGGGATGGATAGGGCCCCAGGAAACCTCTAACCCTGAGGCCTGCTCTAAGGCTGCTTCTGGCCTGTTGGGGTTGGGAACAGTTTGTCCAGGTTGTGCCTGGGGATGTCAGAGATGCCTCATCCCCAAATACTGAGGAGGATCTGGGCTGGGGAGGCTCTGGGCAGGAAGGAGGTTTACTGGCAGAGGAGTGGTCAGTAGTCCTGCGGCATGTGTGTTAGGCCCCCACATAGGTATCCAGGTCTGAAAGGAGGCACAGGGGGAAAGTCCAGGAGCTACACCCAGGAGAGGTTTAGAGGCATGCCAGGGGTTGCTTACTAGGAATTGGGTAAGAACACAGGCCTGGACTGGGCTTGGACCATTTAGGTGTGGGGCATACAGCCACATGGGGTAAGGCGTGAGCTGCCCTGGGAGGTGAAATAAGGTCATGGTTCCTGAACACCCAATCCTACGGTTCCTCTGGTCCTTAATGTACACCAGTCAGTCTAAGATTTGGGATCTAGAGCTTGCCCTGAGGGGAGCCAGGGCTGGATGGAAGGTGTGTGGGACTAGAGGCACACAGAAGATGGTAGCTTTCTGAAGATGTAATTTCCCTAGAGCTTTGAAGAGGGTGGCCCCGAGTGTACATGGGCGGGGGCAGCAGTGGTCCTGTAAGCAGCAGCCCTGGACTCAGAGCTCCTCAATGTGCCTACAATTCCTCCTGAACGCCCCCCCCCCCAGGTGGCTTCTCAAGCAAGAACAGTGTTAGCAGTAGGTCAGGTGTGAGACGGCAGTCTCTGAGAACAGGTGTGCGTGGGCACTCGAGCCTGTGCCTGGGATTTCTATCCCCAGTCTAGACTTACCTTGTGTCCCCTCCCTCCTGTCCACAGACACCTCCGTGGAGGGCTCTGCCCGCCCCACCCAGGATGGAGCTGACCAACAAGCCGCTTCTGTCCTTTGGAGGCTGCTGGGCTCAGAAGCCCTCAGCCCCTCCCCAGGGGATTTCCAGAACACCACACAAAGTGAGCCACCTGCCTTTGAAGAAGCTGCTCCCCAGATCCCAGGCACAGCTTCCGGTACACCTGGTAAGGTCCAGTAAGGAGCTGACTGCAAAGACTCCTCCTCTCCTTTGCTAACCCCGCCCAATCCTTGGCCATGTGATCCAAAGGATCCCCTTGATTGCCCATCCCATGGTTACAAACTTGCAGAGCTCTGGGCCACCTCGGTATCTTTATGGCTTTATGTGTCATCATGTACTTTGCCTGGTCATGGCTCATCCTTAACTTGACCTCAGTTTTCCAATCTGTGAACTGGGCCCACCCAGTTCACCTGTGCATGTGAAAGGACGCAGATGTGCTCACTTCTATTTGGAGTTTGTTTCCCCAGATGTGTCATCTGTCCACTCAGTTAGTTCCACACTGCCACCTATGTCCTCTGTCATGTCACCATCAAATCAGCCTGGCTGGATGTACAGGTCCTAGAGGGCAGAACTACATCCCAGTGCCAGCCTGGCTGGAGGGCTGGGTACCAGGCTTGTTGTCCTGGTGGGGAACTAACTGGAGAGGTCTCAGATCTGGCTTCAGCAAGACAACCAGTGGACAGTACTAGGTTGTGGTGGCCAGGATTGCCTGGTTCTCACTCCGGGTTTTCAAACTGGCCCTGGAGCTGCTCTTGATTCTGCAATCTACCCTACACTGGTCACATGGGTAACCCATGCTTGTTAAAGAATGTCCTCCCCACCCCAGCCAGGATTCAATTTACTAGGCTCCCTACTTTCTACCAGGTGAACTCCCAGAGGTCTTGCAGCCTGGCACACACAAAGGCTTGGAGCAGAAGACAACTTCTGGGTCCCAGGGATGGACTGTACCCATTCGGTAACCTCCCAAGCCAGATGGGTCATGTGTGGAACTGCCCTCCAAGGGACACCCCTGGGTGGGCAGTGCAGAACCTACTTGGTTTGGCCTCAAGGCCTTGAAGAGTTAACAGGATGGACTTAAAATTCTCCAACACACTTCTTACAGGCCCCAGCCCAAGCTGGTGGGCAGGGGAGGGAAGAGGGACCCACCCTAGAGCACAAGGTCTTGGGGAGAAGCAGGGCAGGGGGGCTCTATGCACACATCTAACCCCACAAGTAGGGACGGTAGGATCCTTATCCTCTCATGGGGTTCAGGTCCCTGAGAGTACAGAGCCAGAGTGCTTCGGTGAGCAGAGACCACCCTGTCTTGACTTCAGGGTGGAGGGAACAGCCTGGCCAAGTGCAGGCACTGGACAGCTGCCCGTGTACGTGCACAGCCAAGTCATCATGGAGACCACACAGAGGACCTATGTGTGCCAAGCTCCTGACACAAGTGTCACAAGTATGGAAGCGGGTCAGCCAGATGGGAGTACACCCGTGCCGGGTGCTGGGGGGCATTTTTTATGAGGGTCTGATTAAGTCATGTGGCATGATGCCTTAGTCCATGTTTCCCCATCTCTTTTTTTCTGTGTCCCCTTGGAGGGCCTAGAACCCTCTGGGAAGAGGCAAACAGCAGCGGATGTGGTACCTGCAGGCTTCATACTTGAGAGCGGCTATTAGCGCTCTGCCTGCTTTGGCTTGACGTCCTTGTGATTGCTTGGCCAGCTGAAGTTAAAGCAGGAAGAACAGGGGCTGTGCTGAAGGAAGCACTTCACAACCGCCAGGGGCCTAGGCAGTGAGGTTGGGGTCACCAGGGAAGGAAGTGGGCTTTCTGGTCCGAGGGACATAAAGCTTTATGGACCACAGATGTACACGGTGGGCTGTGCGCCGAAGGCTATGAAGCCTGAGAGTTGCTCCACACAGACTCTCTTCCCTCCTCTCCCAGGGGCCCCATCCATGCAGGTCACTATTGAGGACATACAAGTACAAGCAGGGGACGTGGCACAGTTTGATGCTGTCATTGAAGGCAACCCACCACCCACAGTGACCTGGTACAAGGTAAGAGTAGGCCCAGGCAGCAGGGGGAGGAGACGGGCTTCAGGAGCTGGAGGGCTTGAGTGCATGTATGCATGAGACCATGTGGGAGCATGGAAGGGGGCTCATGTACCTCACTATGCAATCTGTAACTCCCATCCCATAGCCCCACCCTGCACCCCAATATATGTTTACCTTCCCATCCTGCTTCTGGCATGCACCTGGGGCTGGGCACACAGCAGGTATTGGAAGTACTGCTCCAGGAAGGGTGTGGGAGTCCAGGTGCTGGCATATCCCAAGATAGGCTGATGGTAGCCCAGTCCATCTCCTGTTTGTCCAGGACAGCACCCAGCTGATGAACAGTGCCCGGCTGAGCCAGAGGCAAGATGGAACTACTTATTCCTTGGTGTTGACTGACGTGGCACCACATGATGCTGGTGTCTACACATGTGTTGCCAATAACGCAGGTGGACAGGTGCTCTGCAAGGCAGAGCTGCTGGTCCATGGGGGTGAGTTGGCTGGCTCCTCCCGGACCCTCCCAGGGCAGGCTATAGGCACCAGGGAGCAGCCCTTGTCATTGCATGGGAGAGCAGTGGGATCAATTCATGGCTGCCTATAGTGTACCTGTCCTGTGCTTTGACTGTAGGGGACAAGCTGGATGCCGAAAAGCAAGTCTATAGGAGAAAACTGCATTCCTTCTATGAGGTTCAAGAAGAGATTGGGAGGTATCACTTTCTCACCTGCCCTACAATCTCCAGTCCTTCCCAGGGCACCCTCAGCATAGTACCTACCATGGGTTCCCTCTCTCCTTCTTCACCCCCAGGGGTGTGTTCGGTTTTGTGAAAAGGGTTCAGCATAAAGGAAACAAGATGTCCTGTGCAGCCAAGTTCATCCCCCTGCGGAGCAAGACTCGGGCCCAGGCATACCAGGAACGAGGCATCTTGGCTACACTTAGCCACCCACTGGTCACCGGGCTCTTGGACCAGTTTGAGACCCGGAAGACTCTCATCCTTATCTTGGAACTGTATCCTGCACCTGAACCCCTGAGAGAGTTCAAAAGGCATCAGGTCCCAGACTAGGGCCTGGGTGCTATGGTGACAAGTACTAACCCCACATCTGAGCATCCTGTTCCTGGTGTTGTGACTGGGTGTGACAGCAGCTCTTGAGCCCACAACTCAAAGTGATATGGTTGGGGTTTTGGACATGAGATCTTTCCTTTCTGTGGGTCACAGATGGGGGCCACCACAGTCTTGATTCTTATCAAGAATGGCCTGGATCCCTCTCAGAGGTGATCTCTTGGATATTGGAGAGGGGCTCCCATCCCAGCTCCTCTTGGTCTCTGTCACACCCATGGGGGCATGTTTAGGACTCTTATTTATTTCACAACCTGGCCGCCTATCACTCCTGAAGCTGTGTCTTAGGATCTTAGGAAAGGGGTGCTGGGAGTGGGCTCTGTGCGGAGATGAGAGGGTGCCCCAGTTCCAACAGGCTGCTGCTCAACAGCCTCGCTCACCAGAGGGTCTGTCTCAAGGCCCCTTTCTCGGGGTTGTGAGCCATCTGGGATCCAGCAGTCTTCATCCCACTCTCCTTCTTCTGAATACCAGCACCTCTAGATCTGGCACACAGGAGCCTCAGGTCCTGGGTACCTTTCTGTGAGCACAGGCCCAGGAGGCAGGTCGGTTCCAACCAGGTGCCGCTTTTCCTTGACCAAACCCAGGTGCTCATCTGAGGAGCTGCTGGATCGACTCTTTAAGAAGGGTGTGGTGACTGAAGCTGAGGTAACCACTACCTTCTCTTTGCCTGAGTGTCCCTAGAGTCAGAGCCCACATCCCAGTCCCTGGACACAGCCTCTTTGACTTGAGTCCCTGGTAGCTTCCAAGGTACCCAGGTATAATCAGCCTCTCCTACCCCTTCCGACCATCCCAGCCCAGCTGTCCTAGTGATGTCTGCCCCTCCCTAATTGGAACAGACTGCTGCTTCCTATTTAGGCTCAGCACACCTTTGGGAAACCCCCAGCTCTGGGGCTCACAGGTTCCTGACCTGTGACTTTGTTGGTCACCTGACCTGTGGGGCCTGAATTAAGAGGAGGAAGGCTTGACGATGGAAGCAAGCTGGAATGGAATAGAGGAGGAGGCTGAGGCTGGCCCCTTACCTGGACCAGGCTTTCAGGAGGTGCCTGAGGCTGGCCCCTCACCTGGGCCAGGCCTTCAGGAGGTACCTGA
>JANHMN010000002.1:60610751-60644256 GCA_030674055.1 Rhabdomys pumilio
CCTCACCTGGGCCAGGCCTTCAGGAGGTACCTGAGGCTGGCCCCTCAGTTGGGCCAGGCTTTCAGGGGGTATCTGAGGCTGGCCCCTCAGTTTGGCCAGGCCTTCAGGAGGTACCTGAAATTGGCCCCTCAGCTGGGCCAGGCCTTCGGGAGGTACCTGAGGCTGGCCCCTCACCTGGGCCAGGTCTTCAGGAGGTACCTGAGGCTGGCCCCTCACCTCAGCCAGGCCTTCAGGAGGTACCTGAGGCTGGCCCCTCAGCTGGGCCAGGCTTTCAGGGGGTATCTGAGGCTGGCCCCTCAGTTTGTCCAGGTCTTGAGGAGGTACCTGGGACTGGCCCCCCACCTCGGCCAGGCCTTCAAGAGGTACCTGAGACTGGCCCCTCAGTTTGGCCAGGCATTCAGGAGGTACCTGAGGCTGACCCCTCAGCTGGGCCAGGCTTTCAGGAGGTACCTGAGACTGGCCCCTCAGCTGGGCCAGGCTTTCAGGAGGTACCTGAGGCTGGCTCCTCACCTGGGCCAGGTTTTCAGGAGGTACCTGAGGCTGGCCCCTCACCTGGGCAAGGCTTTCAGGAGGTTCCTGAGCCAGCTTCTTGGGGGCTGGTTCCAAACTGTACCCGGCCTTTCTCACAGGTCAAGGTCTACATCCAGCAGCTGGTGGAAGGCCTACACTATCTGCACAGCCATGATGTCCTCCACCTGGACATAAAGGTATTGACCTTATGGTACCTCCAGGACTCAGGGTGGGGACAGGTGGGAGCCCTTGCGCTTGGATTCTACTGAGGACAGGGAACTCACTGCTTCACAGCTGTCAGGTAGGGTTTGGCTCTGAAGGAGTAGATGTGGTGCCTAGTCTGATGACCTGGGAACGCCCCACCGCCCTTTACCAGCTTCAAGGACTCTTCAGTGCTCTCCTAGGCCCAGAGAGTAGGAGGTTCCTCTCTCATGAAGTGTAGCTCTCAGCAATTTCCCAACTCTGTCTGACAGCCCCCCAACATCCTGATGGTGCACCCAGCTCGGGAAGACATTAAGATCTGTGACTTTGGCTTTGCCCAAAAGATCACCCCTTCAGAGCCACAGTACAGCAAATACGGCTCACCTGAGTTCGTGTCCCCAGAGATCATCGAGCAGAGTCCTGTGAGCGAGGGCTCAGACATCTGGTGAGTGGAATGCCCACCAGAAGGGCTGTTGATCTGGGGCCTCCCTGCCCTCTGTGTGTCTGTCTGGCAGCCTCTGAGCCTCTGCCTCCTCTTCCAGCCCCCACATGCATACCCCTTGCCTGTGGGACAGGCCTAGTATGACTCACAAATGTGTTTTCATTCTTGTAGGGCGATGGGTGTCATCTCCTACCTCAGGTAAGCAGACCCTGCTCCCACCTCTTCCAAGCTGATCCTCCAGTGCAGGCCAAGAACACTGCTGGCCACTCCCCAGATCAGCCCCGAGACACAGCAGGCAGCTATTTTGAGACCAGGCAGTAGGCCAACCCTGATAAAAAAAAAAAAAACAACCTGTTGTTTAACACTTCTTACTAACACCCCACTGTCGTGAGGCAGATCTTAGCTACTTCCCCTGCAGGTCTGGGGGCTTGACCGTGGGACACTCAGTGTCCCTGATGTCCTGAAGGTGCTAGTGAGACAGCTCAGGTTTGGATCTCCTCTGCTGGTTGAACTCTGATTTCTACCTTGGCAAATGCTAGTTCCTACCCTAAACAGACCTTGAATCTCTTCCCATTCTGAACCTGAGGCTCTGCCTTAGCTTAAGGCTAGATGTCATTTCAAAGTGACTTTGTATACATTTCTTGAACCCAAACCCCTACCTCAAATGAAGTCTATGTCCATACTGCAAGCTCAGTATTTATCTCTGTCCTATTTTGGACATGTGTCTCCATGTCAGGACAAGGGCATGTGACCACCTCAGGATGAGCCTTTATTTTTACTGAAGTCAGAGCCAAGATACCCACATCAGGGCTTACCGCATATGCCTCATTAAAGCTGAGCCTTTATCTCTGCTATGGGATAAATCCTAATCCCCACCTCAGCCTGAACCTGGATTCTCATCCCAGTCTGAGCCCTGGTAACTAAGCCTTGATCCTTGCTCCAAGCTAATCCTGGGTTGTTCTGGTCTAGCCTGAAACATTTCCTCAAATCCTCAGCTCTAGATGAGTGCGGTGCACATCCAGTCAGAGAATCTTTTCTGAGAGTCAGCCTCCCCACTTCTCTGCTTTCAGCCTCACCTGCTCATCCCCGTTTGCTGGAGAGAGTGACCGTGCCACCTTGCTCAATGTTTTAGAGGGGCGGGTCTCTTGGAGCAGTCCCATGGCTGCCCACCTGAGTGAGGATGCCAAGGACTTCATCAAGGCCACACTGCAAAAGACCCCCAGGTGAGTGCACACCCGTTCTTCACCTGCCCAAGCTCCAGTCAGCCCTGTCACAGGAACACCTGACTGACTATTCTGCCTGGCTTTCTTCTTCCTCCAGGGCCCGGCCTAGTACTTCCCAGTGCCTTGCCCACCCCTGGTTCCTGGTAAGCAGGCCCAGCTTGAGCTCAACTCGCTGCTCTGCAGAGAGGAAAACAAAGGCCAAGAGTTCTCATTAGTATAGATTATTCTAGTATAGATTATTCTGGCCTGTTCCCGTCCCCCCACCCACCCAATTCAGAGGACACCAGTGCCTTCATATACCAGTGCCTTCATATTGGCAAGGGGGTCCTGGAGTCCTCCATAAAGTTAGCAACAAGGGGTTCCTTTAGCCTTCCTGGGCATCTGGGAGAGGGCTTTGCAGTGCCCTGATCCCAGAGTGTCTGAGAGGAGACCCTGATGTTTGTTAGCTCCACCCTGCTGGGCCTGCATCCCTGGAGGACTACCACCAGGGCACCAGGGTCCGTTTTCTCATTACCACAGCCACTCCCCTCCTACTACAGAAATCCATGCCCGCTGAGGAGGCCCACTTCATCAACACCAAACAGCTCAAGTTCCTTCTCGCTCGAAGTCGCTGGCAGGTGAGTCCTCCTTTCCCAGGAAAGAGGTGCTGAGGTCAGGGAAGGGAACTGAATCTAGCCTGTGACCCACTTAGGCCAGGAGCACAGGGCCAGGCTGGCCTGCTCCATGATTCTGTGTTCTTGAGTGCACCAGGTGGTGGGGCAGAGCAACGGAGCAGCAGGTGCAGAAGACCCAGGCGTCCTGAGTAACCCCTCTGGGCCCTATCAAAGCAAAGAGGCAATGGGCACCCCACCTCCTGCCATGACCAGTCATGCCCAATGGATGTCCCTCTGTCCCCATTTCCAGCGTTCCTTGATGAGCTACAAGTCTATCCTGGTGATGCGTTCCATCCCTGAACTGCTCCAGGGTCCTCCGGACAGTCCGTCTCTAGGAGTGGCCCGGCACCTACGAGGGGAAGCCAGTGGCTCCTCCAGCTCGTCATCTTCCTCGGACAATGAGCTTGCCCCATTTGCCAGGGCTAAGTCGCTGCCACCTTCCCCTGTGACTCACTCGCCACTGCTGCACCCTCGAGGCTTTCTGCGGCCTTCAGCCAGCCTCCCGGAAGAGACAGAGGCCAGCATGCCCACTGCTGATGCAGCCGTGCCAGCATCCCCCCAGGCTGCTGGGCCTCCAGCAAGCCCAGGTTGTGTGCCCCGGCACAGTGTCATCAGCAGCTTGTTCTACCAGCAAGCTGGTGAGGGTGCAGAGCGTGGGAGCAAAACATTGGGTGCCAAGAGGCACCCTGCTCGGAAGCGGCACCTGCTAAAGGGTGGGTACATTGCAAGGGCCCTCCCTGGTCTTCGAGAGCCACTGATGGAGTACAGCTTGTTGGAGGAGGAGGCTGCTCGGGAGGAGCAGGCCTCTCTGATGACCAAGACACCATCCTTTGAGACTGCCCTGCGACTACCTAGTTCCAATGTCAGAGAGGTCCCAGGCCGAAGCCGCTCCCTGGACAACCCACCAGTCACAACCGGCCCCTCTGCTGAGGCATACAAAGAACAATACCTGGTCCCACCCTCCTTGGGGTTCACTCATGAAACCACTGCCAAGGACACGGGGCAAAAAGAGGGGTTCTTGCAGGAGTCTGTCCCCTTTCCACCTACGAGTGGTGACTCAAGGCCTGTTAAGCAAGAAGGATCATCCCAGGACAGTTGTAGAGGGAAACCAGCCCCTTCCTGTCACTCTGAACTGGGTTCTGGTCCCCAGGAGGGCTGTGGCTCTCCATCATCACAATTCCTTGGCTCCTTACCTTCACAGTCATTGAAGAAGGAGCTCTCAACACCCTGTGGCCCACTCTTTTCAGAACAGCCTCAGGCAGTCCCATTCCCAACTCAAGCAAGCCCCCTTCTGGGTTCTGAGAAGGAACCTCAAGATAGCTCTCTACCTGAAAGGCCATGTCCAGTTCCCTCCAGTACCCCAGGGTCAGCCTCCCAAGTAGATGCATCCCTGGATACTGAAGGCTTGTCTGAAGCTGGGGACACATGTGGCTTCACGCCTCCTCCACAGCGGCCTCAGGAGCAGGCTACCACCCGGAAGTTCTCTCTGGAATCCCGTGGGGGCTACGCAGGGGTGGCAGGTTATGGCACCTTCGCCTTTGGTGGGGATGCAGGGGGGATGCTAGGGCAGGGTCCTCTTTGGGCCAGGATGGCCTGGGCTGTGTCCCAGTCCTCAGAAGAGCAGGATGAAGCTGCGATTGAGAGCTCTCAACCACTGGACAGCTCAGGGCCCATTGCTGAGGCCAGTGGGGTTTCCCCAAGGACCTCTCCAAGCCTCACCCCATGGAAGGAAGTTGAGCAGGTCTCCCTAGTACAGATCCGGGATCTGTCTGGTGATGCGGAAGCAGCCGACACCATCTCCTTGGACATTTCTGAGGTAGACCCTGCCTACCTTAACCTCTCTGATCTCTATGACATCAAATATCTCCCATTTGAGTTCATGATTTTCAGGAGGGTCCCCAAACCTGTAGAGCAACCAGAGTCACCTGACTCAGAAACTGAAGCTGGGCAAGGACTGGCAGATTTCCTGGAGGAGGCCGTGTGGCCCTGGCCAGGCGAGCTGGGACTGCGTGCTGGTCTGGAGATTACAGAGGAGCCAGAGGAGCCAGGGGACCTGGAAGCACTGTTGGGCGCAGCTGCTGTGAGCAGGAAGCGCAAGTGGTCCCCCTCCCGTGGCCTCTTCCAATTCCCTGGGAGGTGCCTGTCAGGGGAGGAGCCCGTGGAGCTTGGGCTGCGCCAGAGAGTGAAGGCTTCCATGGCTCACATCTCCAGGATCCTGAAGGGCAGGCCAGAAGGTAACCTCCCCCATCATTTGGCATGTCCATGTCCCTTGTTCTGCATCCATGAAGCTACCAGGTTCTCTTGTGCCCTCTCAAGTCCCCACTGGCCTCCTCTTCCTGTTTTATGCACCCACACCCAGTCTGACCCCATAGGTCTTGGCTCAAATCCTGATTTCCCCTCTGCAGCCCTGACACCCCTCTTTACTGGATATCTGAGACCATCTTTGATACATACTGGCTACAGAGACCTAGAGCTAATAGTAGGGGCAGACCTTTGAGGAGAGAGAGGGTCCATGGGTTAATTCACCAGGCCCTGGATCTCTGGCCTAGGAGCCACCCCAAACCTAGATCCTCTGACATAGGTCATCCTCTCAGTGACCCTAGAGCCCCTTCATCTTCAGAGCCTCCATGACCTCTGACTTTCCTTACCCCAGGGCCAGCCTCCCAGCTAGATTGCCCAGGTAGAGGAAGCTAGTGCTATCCTGCTTCTCCCCTGAGCTCCTGGGCCTCTTTTTTCTACAGGTCCTGAGAAGGAAGGGCCTCCCAAAAAGAAGGCAGGCCTAGCTTCTTTCCGGCTGTCAGGCTTAAAGGGTAGGGACCAAGGTAAGCAGGGATCAGAACAGTGGGAGTCCAGTGTGGGGCTCTGGTATTGAGGTCTAAGCTTGGAAGGCTTCTGTTGGAGCTGAGCAGGGTCCAGACTGGGCTGTCTGGTCCGGCAGTCTCCACTCAAGGCTCTTCTTTTGCCCCCCTCTCAGCACCATCCTTCCTAAGAGAACTCTCAGACGAGTCTGTGGTCCTGGGCCAATCAGTGACACTGGCCTGCCAGGTGTTGGCCCAGCCAACTGCCCAGGCTACCTGGAGCAAAGGTAAGGAGCTGTCCTGGAGTCTGTGTGCTGGATTGGTGAGGACAAGCAGCAATCACAGGCCCAGCAGGATGCTGTGGCTGTCCTGAGGAAAGCCAAGATGGCTTTGTCTTGTCACAGATGGGGTCCTCCTGGAGAGCAGCGGCCACCTCCTCATCTCTTCCACCCTGAAGAACTTCCAGCTGTTGACCATCTTGGTGGTGACAGAAGAGGACCTGGGCACATATACGTGCTGTGTGAGCAATCCGCTGGGGACAGCAGTCACCACAGGTGTCCTGCAGAGAGCAGGTATGTGGTCCACACTGGAAGTCTCTACCAGGGCATGAGGGCTGGGCTAGGAGTTCCAGGACATCTCATTTTGCTTAGTGAGTAGGACAAGGCTTCTTATCTGAGAGTCCATGGAACTTGGGGCTTGTAGGGAACTCAAGAAAAGTCAAAGAAGTAGATAAAGCCACTAATACCACATATAGCGCCAAAGAATCTGTGTGCTCCACTGCTGGACAGAATGCCCTTACACATACATGCTTGAGACATGAACATCCTCTCTTGACTGCACCACCTCATCTTCCTGTATTGCTTTCTGGCTCACACAGCATCCGAGGGTACTTCTAGGGTAATGAAGACAGCAACTATTGGCCTAGCTGTGGGATCAGTCCATCACTGACTGGTCACCTCGGGCTAGGGCACTCAGCAGAGATAAGGCAATAACGAGGACCACTCCATAGGGCCTCCAGTGTGACCCAGTGAGGTGGCCAGCTGAGAGGGATTTAGATAGAGACTGCCAGGCAGGTATCCCTGGACCACCCCCTCCCACTAGGAGAGGTGCCAGCTTCTATTCATCCTAGCTTGAAGCCCCTCTCCATCAAATGACAGAACAAGTAGAGGGCAGACCTGGCAGCTGCTCAGAGTGAGACGAGTGTGGTCAGAGGTTGTTCCTTGAGGGTTGAATGTCCATGCTGACCATGGAGTTGCCCTTGCAGAACGCCCTTCATCTTCTCCACGCCCGGAGGTTGGGGAACTATACACGGATGCGGTGCTGCTGGTCTGGAAGCCTGTGGAGTCCTGTGGCCCAGTGACCTACATTGTGCAGTGCTGTATAGAAGGTATAGGCGTCCTGAGGCTTGGGAGTCTGTAAAGAGTTGGCATGGAAAGGCACTGTGGGTGTGTCAGCTCTCTGTCTGTGGGTAGCCTCAGGATAGGGGTTCCCTTGATTTTCCACAACGGCTTCTTACTCTCTCCTATGTGGTCAGGAGGCAGCTGGACAACCCTGGCCTCTGACATCTCTGACTGTTGCTACCTCACCGGCAAGCTGTCCAGGGGTGGCATGTATACCTTCCGGACAGCATGTGTCAGCAAAGCAGGAATGGGCCCCTACAGCAGCCCCTCAGAACAGGTCCTCCTCGGAGGACCCAACCACCTGGGTAAGCTTTGACCATGTGATCAGGCATAGGCACACAGTTGTCCATGAATGATCTGCATGCCTGCATTCAGTATTCAAAGCCTGCACTCCCTGGGGATCCCTGGGGATCCCTGGGGATCCTCCTGTCCCTCTTCACTCACCAACTCTCCTCATGTCACCCTGGCAGTCGATTGCGGTTGATTTTGACTTTACTGGGCGTTGTGTTTGCATCTAATGAAAGAACGCTGCTGTGGTTGGTTAAAAATGGATGGTGGAGACTCCAGAGAGGTGGATGTCATTTGACTGCTATCCAGTCCCACCTGGAATGTTCTCTGCCGTTATCATGAATGCAATTAGTTAAAATAACAGATTCTGCCACGACCCTGTCCTATCCAAGTTTCTCCTCCAACCCACACAAAGTTAGTTGTTCAAGGAACAAGAGGTCAGAGTGCACGGGAGCTTAAAGGGCCATTTTTGTAGCACTTGGGAAGGGACTGAGAGATGGTGGGAGGGACAGGGCTGCCTGGATGCCCCTCCCTGACTAGGTCCCCTATCTCACTTCTCACAGCCTCTGAGGAGGAAAGCAGTCGGGGGAGACCAGCCCAGCTTCTCCCCAGCACAAAGACCTTTGCCTTCCAGATGCAGATCCGGAGGTGCGGGGTGTTTGTAGAGGGTGGGAGGGTGGAGACCATCCCCCAAATCTTCCTGGGGGCTTTTCATGACCCACACTTCACAGTGCTACTGCCCAGCATGTCATTGGCCCCTGACCTTATCTGCTCCCTGAGCTTGGTCCTTGCTGCTCTAAGTGTATGGGGAGTACTTACAGGTTCCCCATGTCTCCTTCCTGCAGGGGCCGCTTCAGTGTGGTGCGGCAATGTAGGGAGAAGGCAAGTGGGCGGGCCCTGGCAGCTAAGATTGTTCCCTACCAGCCTGAAGACAAGACAGCTGTGCTAAGAGAATATGAGGCACTTAAGAGACTGCACCACCCACATCTGGCCCAACTCCACGCAGCCTACCTCAGTCCCCGGCACCTGGTGCTCATCCTGGAACTGTGCTCTGGCCCTGAGCTGCTACCCTGTCTGGCGGAGAGGTGAGGAGTAGTCTGGTCTGCCTGGGAGACAGTCAGTCATGCAAGCAGAGATCCCTGAGAAGGACTGTGAGAGCAGTCTGACCCCATCTAGGTGGGACTAGGCAGAACTTGATGCCCCTTCTGGCTTGCCAGGGCAGTTTCTCAGCCTTCCCATGTGTGCCAGGATACCCATTCTACCTGCCCCCGGGCCTGTTCCGAGCCATCTGTGTTTCTAGGGACTCCTACTCAGAGTCTGATGTGAAGGACTACCTGTGGCAGATGCTGAGTGCCACCCAGTACCTGCATGCCCAACACATCCTGCACCTGGACCTGAGGTCTGAGAATATGATGGTCACCGAGTACAACCTGCTTAAGGTCATAGACCTGGGTAATGCCCAGAGTCTTGGCCAAGAGAAGATCCCACCCCCTGAGAACTTCAAAGACTACCTGGAGACCATGGGTATGTATATGACTCTTGACCTGTCTTCTGATCGGTCCGGGCAGGGAGGAAGTTCTTCTCTACCTGTCTGCCCTCACTCCCAGCTCCACTGACACCCACCAGTCTCTCACTAGAGCCAGATGCTGGTGCCTAGTCACTTGGGCCCAGATGCCTTGCATGCCAGCTGGCTCCTCCATTGACATCTACCTCCTGACTTACCCAACTGTGCCCAACCTCCTGTCTGTCCATGCTTCTCTGCAGCTCCAGAACTTCTGGAAGGCCAAGGGGCTGTTCCACAGACAGACATCTGGGCTATTGGTGTAACAGCCTTCATTATGTGAGTCCTTCTGGGGTGTCTGGGGAAGCTGTGCTAGGTGGGTGGGTCAAGCTACCAAAGCCCTGTGTACCCCCACAAATACATCCAGAGGTGAATTTGGTTCCCATACTCCGCCACCCTCTATGGGGAGCTCGATGTCTCAGTATCTCCTATCTATCCAAGGGTAACTGAGTCTCATGTGCTTCTCACCCACGCAGGCTGAGTGGCGAGTACCCAGAGAGCAGCGAGGGGACTCGTGATTTGCAGAAAGGCTTGCGCAAGGGACTCATTCGGTTGAGTCGCTGCTATGCAGGATTATCAGGGGGTGCCATAGCCTTCCTGCAGAGTTCATTATGTGCTCAACCCTGGTAAGGAGCTCAACCTGTGCTCTGCCCCGCCCCACCTTGCCTCTCCCCACCCCCTTCACTGCTTTGGCTCATAGTCTAACCCACATAGCCAGTCCCACCCACAGTGCAGCCCTTCCCTCTTGGCTTGTTCCCCCACCCCCACCACCAGCCTAATCTTCAAACCCAGGCCTATCCACTCTCTGCTTCAGGGGCCGCCCGTGCGCTTCCACCTGCTTGCAGTGCGGGTGGCTGACGGAGGAGGGCCCCACTGGCTCCCGGCCCACACCCGTAACCTTCCCCACCACGCGACTGCGCGCCTTTGTGCGCGAGCGCGAGAAGCGGCGGGCGCTGCTCTACAAAAAGCACAACCTGGCCCAGGTGCGCTGAAGTCCAGCTCAGAACGAGATGTGCCATGCCACATGTGGACACCCGCCAATAAAAGATGCAAAACGGCCAAAGAGTGTTTTATTGAGTTACCTCCCTAGTGTTTGGGATCTTCATTCATAGTGTTATGGGACTTGGGGAATCACAACTTGTGTCCCAAGTCAGGTCTCTAAAGAGTGTTTCTTTAGAGCGCCACTGCTACCAGGCTGGTAACAACTGGAGATCAGCAGGAACCTTTGGCTCCTGAAGTCCTAGTGGTGCCCTCGATCCCTTCCAGCTGTTCTGTTAACCTCTGGGGCCTCTGCTATTTCTCTTCACAAGAACCTACTGGCCCCTCTCCCAGCCTGTGTGTAGTGGGTACCTCAAATCTCTTGGTTGTTAGGTCTTGGATAAAAGGTGTCAAGGGACTGACAAGATGTACTGCTGGCCATGAACCTCCTGGAGTCTTTATCCAGGTCTTGTCTTGGAATTGCTGGTTCAGGGCCACGGTAAAAACCAGGCTACCCTCAGTCTTCCACTGCCTCTGCTTGCAGTGCTGTGGTTTCACAAGGGTCAGTGCAGCACACACACACCTAGTTTGTTCTGTTGTTAGAACACCGAAGGCTGCTGAATATGTGGAAAGGGTTATGTATCTTCTGGTGTGAGAGCTGAAGTCCGTGTCCCCGTGATACTGCCTCTGGTGAGGGCCCTGTGTCACTTCTTAGCGGATGGCATTGAGAGAGGACAAACTTGAGAAGTCCTCAAGTTAATTATGAAAACCAGAGGGTGGGAGGAGAGTGTGATAAATTAGTCCCTCTTCAGCTAAAGCAACACAAGCAAAACTACTGTGGAAACCTTGACTTCAAGTCCACGTGCCCTGATGTATGAGATCTCTAGACAGTTAGCTGCAAGCTTTCCAGAAACACCAAGCATTTCTCTCCAGAGCTCACTTTCCTGTCCGATTCTCCATGACAGGAACCCTCTGGGACACAAATGGACAACACAAAATCAAATAGCTTCTGGCCAGCAAAGAAGTAATGGCTAGTGAAAAGACAGGAGAGCCATCTTTGCCAGCTAGTCATCTGACAAAAGAATCAATAGCCAGATTATATGAAGAACTAAAACTTACCAATGAAACTATTAGACAACTGTCAAAAAAAGTACAAATAGCTAATAAACACATGAAAACAGTCAATGTCCTTAGCTACTAGGGAAATGCAAACCAGAAGTACATTGAGGGGCTAGGTGTGGAGGCTCTTGCCTTTAATCTCATCATTCTAGAGGCAGAGTCCTGTGTAGCTCTGAGTTCAAAGCCAACCTGGTCTACAGAGTGAAACTTTGCCTCAGAATAGCAACTATATTGAAGTTCTATCTTGCTTCAGTCAGCAAGACTACCGAGGAAATAAGCTGGAGACATGACCTAGCTGTGGCTCTCAACCTGTGGGCTGCATATCGGATATTTACATTACTATTCATAACAGAAGCAACGTTACATTTATGAAGTAGCAGCAAAATTTTATGGTTGAGGGGTTACTACAACCTGAGGAGCTGTATTAAAGGACATTAGGAAGGTTGAGAACCACTGCCTCAGAGGTTAAAGGCATTGGTGACCTTGTAGAAGACGGAGTTTTAATTCACCTAGGTTAGCTAAAATTGTGTGGTTTGGAATCTGTGAGACAAGACTTTGACTTAGGTCTGAGGAATATGAGAATGAGTACAACAGGAGAGTAGCTCCCAAGAACCTTAGGGTGCCTCCCCGTGCTCTGAGAGGCTCACTGCTTTCGTGAGATCTCTTCCGACCAACATCTAACATTGCTCTCTGGCAATGTCTCATTTCAGAGTTCACCCACTGCTGGGATAGGACTCAGACCCTGCTCCAGCAGAGCTCACCCACTATGTTAACCTGTCCCTCATCTCGTTCACTGCATGGAAGCCACTCCTGATCAGGATATGGGAGTTCCTGGCTGTCTGTATGTTCCCTGGACAAGGACCATTTCAGACTTACAGAAGCTGGCATTTGGCTTTGGTCATGAACTCCATCCTTCCTCAGGACATGCCCTGTTTCTCTCCAAAGCCATGGCTAGGAGCACATGCTGGTCTCAACCTCGCAGCTGCCTCATCTATTGACCAGGGTCTCCTGCCCCAGAAATCACAGTAGTACAACTGTCTACAAGTCACAGCCAGTGTGACTGCACAACCCAGGTGTTGTACTCACCTGCTACACTTCCCCTGCCTGGGACAAACGTGGAAATGTCATAGGGTGTCCTCCTCTAGATAAAGCTGGTAACAGGAAAAGGGCTAGTTGACAAGCTATACGACAGGGTCCCCACTAACCCCAGGGAGCCAAGTCCTTTTGGCAGGTCATACTCATCCAACACGTGACAAATCACATATGGAACCCCCACTCTCATGCCTGTGTGGGAAAGAGCTGTGTGTCGTAAGTCTGGTGGCCTGTGAACTCCTTGCTTCTTCAGTGACCACATCTCCGCCTGGCATGTCAGCTTTCTCTTTTAAATACACTTTTTAGTAGTGTGTGTTTGAGAGGGGTTTATGCAGCATGTGCTTGTAGATGCCCTCAGAAGTCGGAAGTGTAATTCCCGCCAATGGGAGTTACGAGCAGTTACAAGCTGCCCAACATGGGAGTTGGAATCAGTCAGATCCAACTGTAAAACCAGCGTGTGCTTTTACCAACCCAAAGTCTTGGTTATTTACCCACAGGATAAGCAGAGGACACTATTTCAGATGAGTTTATTTAAATGTTCCCCTTTCAATAAATAGAAGATAAAACTCCGGGAAGTGAAATACAAAAGCAGTCACTACTGGCTCCTGTTCACTCACGACTGTGCAGCTCAGTGTGCAAAGCAGGCAACCAGGGGCAGTGTACCACAGCCAGCCAGCCAGCCAGCCAGCAGCCAGCCAGCCAGCCAGCCAGCCAGCCAGCCAGCCAGCCAGCCAGCCAGCAGCCAGCCAGCCAGCCAGCCAGCCAGCAGCCAGCCAGCCAGCAGCCCTTTTGAGGGCAAAACCAGACAAATCTCAGAACAGAAGGGTGTGTTCAAGTGTCATTTCTGAGTTCTACTTCTGGGCCCTTAAGTGCTGAATATACATGTTGAATACTCCTTTAGAACTCAGCCCCCCGCCGGGCAGTGGTGGCACACTATAATCCCAGCACTTGGGAGGCAGAGGCAGGTGGATTTCTGAGTTCGAGGCCAGCCTGGTCTACAGAGTGAGTTCCAGGACAGCCAGGGCTACTCAGAGAAACCCTGTCTCAAACAAACAAACAAACAAACAAACAAACAAACGAACGAACGAACTCAGCCCCCACTAGATGGTCTCATTTCTGGGGCCAGGCTGCTGGCCCCTTATCTCTTTGTAGCCACACCCAGCAAGGTCAGGAATCTGAGCAGCCTTCCCATTTATTAGACCAAATCCTGAGATGCTGGTGAACCTGAAGCTGGCTCCCCACCTAACCTTACCCAGTATCACTTCAGGGTCCATGTGGCGTGCTTGGCAGGCAGGCCAGACTGCTGCACAGCAGTGTGGACAAGCCTTGATTATTTCTGGAAAAGTCTATGACATTACAGGAACCCAGAGTCTGAGGTGCTGGTGACACATGGGACTTAGTGCTTTGGTGAGAGCTTTCGGCACTAAGTGGCATCAGGGTTAGGGAGGATTCCCAGTGTGAGGGTAGAGCCCAGCCCAGAATACTCTCATCCATACTGTCTCTGAGACTGAGGACTTGTGTTTCCCACATGTGGTCAGAAAGGCACTGTGTGCTCCTAATGCTCACAGGACGTCAGCTGGCTCCTGGGTCTCTGAATGGTCAGGACAAAGATAGGACAGGACAGAGGACCAGGAGAGGTGAAAGGACTCTCCTAGAAGGTTGGGGTCACTGGGAACCAAGGGTGTCCCCAGATACACCTATCAGCCTGCAGATGGTCATAGGGGTCGAGCTGCTAGACAGAGGTGAGAACAGGGGCCGGAGCGTACCTGAGAAGGGGGTCTCAGGGAAGACAAACAGCAGCGACCCATCTGTGGCACTGTAGAATGAGAGATGTCCAGCTTCATAGTCCAGAAAAATCCCCACACGCTTGGGAGGGTCCCGTAGTGGGGAGAAGGCCCGCTCATTGGAATTATAGAAACTCCCGAGGAACACCAGAATCCAGAACCCATTGCCAGCTGACAGCTCCCCCTTTTCCTTCCTGTTGACAGTTTCTTTACACACGCCAAGTGCCCAGCTGGTTCGGTCCCCAACTTCCACCTCCCAGTAGTGGCGGCCGGAGGTAATGCGCTCCTGGCCCAGCACACAGGGGCCAGGGTCGAACCGCTCTGGGCTGTCAGGCAGGGCCTGCCGCTGTTCACCACGCTGCACACTCCTCCGGTCCTCAGATAAGACCAGCTCCGGATTGGCGGTGTCTGGGTCCAGGGTTATGTCCCCTGTATAAAGGCCTGAGGTCAACCAGACTCCCAAGTCAGCCCCCATTGCTCTAGCGATCAGCCAAACCTTTCCTGGCAGTCCACGTGGCTTAAGTTACTACCTGTAGTGGAGACCTTCCCTTCCCTGGGAGAACACCTAGCTCTATCTTAACTCTAGAAAGTAGTCTGGCATCTGCTTCTGACATCAGGGCATTCTGACTGCATTTTCGTTTACCTTGAGAGGGTCTCATGTAGCCCAGGCTGTGGCTGCTGAGTACAGGATGAGCTTCTGCCCCCACCATGTCCTGACCACTTTCTACATTTGTTCTCTCTTCCCATCTCCAATGGAAGACTATGGTTTGGGTTGTAGCTGTACCCTAGCTCCACAGCATTCTGGAGGCTCCCAGGGTAGCTCAGAGCTGCTCATGAGGAGGGTTGCGGCTTCCTCCCAGACCACAGTCCCAGCTGACTTCTGGTCTACCTACCTCTGGGCCTGACATGGTCGACTGTATAGTCGACCTGGGGATAGAAGCAAGGGCAGCAGTTCACTGGACAACCAAGACTTAACAGCAGAGTTCATCCCTGGCTCCAGAGAAGACCTGAAAATCTGCTTTGCCCATCCTAAGTCTCCTCACATTACACTTGAACTTATGTTCCTAAGGTGGCTCAGGTGGGGTCTGCTGATCACTTCAGGATGGTGCTGGCCACCGAAAGCCAGCTGTGGGACAGAAGGAATATCAGCCTCGTTCATGGGCTCCAGGGATCAAGCTTGCTCACAACGACCTGGCATACTATGCCAACACAACAGAACATCCCTAAAAGCTCCTCAAAGGTTGGGTCCAAGGGGACAATGAGCTGAGGGGAGAGTCCTCAAGTGCAGGAGGGTGTGTGCAGCGAGTGCAGGACGGCTGCATCCCTCCCTCCAGCCTTACCACCGTCTCTTCCTCAACTGCAGCTTCTTTAGCAAACTGTTAACACTAAGCAAAATGACTCCTGGATTTTGTGAGCCACTAGCAAACCACCTAACATTAGATGGGGCGGTAAGGACTCAAGTAAGAGCAGGGAGACAGAAATACGGGCATTTCCTGGGTCTTACACATAGCATCTGAAGTAGGTCAGTCTGTGGGATTGGGCCTGATGGAGAATTGCTCATACATACTATCGTGTCTAAAGCAGAGGGGAGTTTCTAGACCTGCTGTTCTAAGCTACCGAGTCCATTAAGTCCTGGGGCTCCTGACAGCTCCGCTCCCGGGACTGTACACCCACCTCGGAACCTCCGCAGGGTCTCCACCAGCCCTGGGACCCGGCACACGGTCCTCAGCTCCATGGGCACCACTGCTGGAGGCTGCAGCTTCACATCCTGCACCCTACAGGGGACAGCTCAGCTTCATGCTTGGGGCCAGCAGCTGGGCCCCACCCACATCCTGCCCAGATGCTCAGGCTCATACCTGCACAGGGCGTCCTTAATGTCCTGTAGGGGGAAGAAAGTGTACACTCAGTACTAAGGCTTGTTACCTGGTCCTGGTTCTCCCCAGATTACTCTAGATCCATGTGACAGAGACACACACAAGTGGGTGTGAGAACGGCCCAGATACAGGAATGCTGCAGGGGTCTAGAGTCCTGTGTCGATATCTCCTGAAGGGGGAGACCAGGTCTAGATCAAGTTCTGCCTCTTCCTCTCACTTATAGCAAACAATGGGTCACTAGGATAGGACAAGCATGCGTACTTGCCCCTAGATGGGGTTGCTGTGTAAGGTCAGGATCTTCACCAGGAGTCCAGCCTGTGACCCCCAACTGTGTCCTCTTGCCCCTTCCCCAAGTGGCCACTCTAATGTCCCACGGGTGCCCCAGCTTGGTCCCATTCCTTGGTATTCTTCCTTCTATGTCTATTTACCTGGTCCACAACAGTACTTCACAGTCAGTGACCACGCTCTGTCCCTCCCTCAAACCTTGGAATGGAACTGTATTTCAAGACAGAGCCAGTCTGTCAAAAATTACTATTATATACATCCCTGTATAGAGATGCCCCCCAAACACCGGGTTACCACTGCTCTTGGCGAACCATCATAATTAGAAGGTAAGCCCCTACCTGGAGACTCAACACCCATTGGTTAAAGGTCACAGAAAAACCAAGTTAAGCTGACCTGGAAATTCCTTCCCAATGGCTAGCTTCCCTAGTACCAAAATCATCAACAGCCTCACTCAGAGGGTGACCTTGGTGCAATGGCAAGGCACGATGTGCCCTCTGCTACAATGGTGGCATGGAGGCTATGGGGTAACCAACTGCTTTTACTGGGTGTGAGGCCTGCTCCACAGAACGAAAGAATTCATGCCTGGTAAGGCTTGGGAGGCCACCGGCCCTAGAGGGGAACCTACTACTGCTGCTGTGTTGAGCTGCCTTCAAATACTTATGTCTATGTCCATAGATAACTGCTGCTCTCACCTTAGCTAGACAAGTTTCTCTCTCCAGTGCACAGCAGTCAATGCAGAGCCTCAAAACTAGTTAAAGTGCCAAGAATAAGTGGCCACTGAATGTTCAACCCTAAATGAGCCATCTGTGTCTGCATGTACATCCCCACCAGGCTCCCCACCACAGGCGAGTGGGGAGGGGAGAGTGTCGGAGCTGAGGATGGAGAGGAGGGCTGTGAAATGCTGTCTGCTGGACATGGCCCTCAGGAACAACTCCCAGCAGCCGTGGTTACCTGCACAAGATCAAGCCAGTCCGTAAGTCCAGCACGAGTGGGGGAGGGCCGCACTAGGCTGCTGGTAGGTTGTCCAGCATACATGGGCAACACAAACTGGACTCAGTGGGTCATTTAAATAAAGACAATGAGGGAGAGAAGACAAGAAGGTGGCAAAAGCATGTGCTGAGGGGTGCTGGGGCGGGGGAGGGGAGTTGGACTGGACATGCTCAAGCTCTACTGCACAGGTGTGTGAAACTCAAAACCAATAAAAATCTCTTTTAAAAATCACTATTACTGTTAATCGCTTCAAATCTTATTGTTAAGCACTTCTAACATTCATTTTCGTGAAGACTCGCAAAGATGCTGAAGGATGGGCCCTTTACTCCTAACTCAGCACTCCACAGCCCACAACTACGAAAACACTCAACAGACCCTCACTGCTCCAGTAAGAGAAGCCTCAGCAAGAACAGCCTCTAAGGCTCTGCCTTCGGGAACTTGAGGTAGCACGCCCCCTGGTGGCCTACTGGGCGGCTGCAATTGCTGTTAACTGATAAAAAATCCTGTCTCTACTTCAAAAATACACGATATTCTGCTCCCACGGTACGAGGTGGGCTCAGAGGCACCCTCATGTCTGTTTCTCCAGGATTTCAACAGGACAACAAAAGACTCCCTTCTAGTGGTCTCTTTTCACCTCATTTAGTGACACTGGCTGAGCTGGTGATTTATCTAAAAAGGAGCAACAGAGACAGTAGATGTTGCCTGGTCAGTTGGCTGAGAAGGAAGAAGGGTGGCAATATGCAGAGGGACAGAGAGAGGGGGGTAATGAGACCCAGCTAAAAACCAAATGGGTTTAAGATACCAGAAACCTCAGGTCCTGACCACCAGCAAGAAATCCAGGGAGATGTCAAATCTTTACAGTCAAGGGTCTGAGAGACATTGGGCCAAGAGCTCAACACTGACTGGTGTTGAGGGTCAAGAAATCCTGATACCTGGGCCTGCCCAGAGGCACTGCCTGCAACAAGAGCGGCAAAGGAGCCTCCACTCCCTAGGCCCATGAGAACTGTAACACTTGTAGGTCCCAGGCCTATCCACAAGGACACCAGAGCGCCAGGCACTGCTGCCTCCTACTGCCTGCTTTAACCGTTCACCCCTGCCAAACACGAAGGGAAATAAAAGCTCCTGCCAACCCAGAGTCTCCTTCTCTAGAGCAGTCTCTATGACACAACTGTGATTGGTGATTTGCACAAGAACAGACATACAGAGGAGTGACAGGTGAGAACATGGGAGAAGATGGAGGTTTCTGAACCAGGAGAGAGGCCTTGAGAGACACCAACCTCTATGACTACCTCAGGCTCCTCCTCTCACCATAGCAATGTCCCAATGAGCAGTAGCTCACAGGGACAGAATGAAGCAAGGGCTGCTCTCCTAACCTCAAGACATGGGCATAACCCACCCACCACACGGCAAAGACTCTCCAGCAAAGTCTGGTAAGGTGGGGATCAGGGGAAGAGAAGCAGGGAGCAGGCAGTGGTGAGACACAAACACGGGACAAGGAACAAGGATGGGGGACAGACAAAGGTGGCAGCCAGGCAGCCAGGTGGTGTGAAATAAGTGGATGGCTGAAACCACACACACATGATGCATCCAAATCTGGTGCTCAAACAGACCCCTGCACCCTCTTTTCCAAGTCACCCCCTCTTCCTAAGACTTTCCAGCATTTTGTTTTCCTATAGCCCAGGAGGCTGACTGTGGCTAACAACTCTATACCCTATCATGCCTGATGCACCACAAGACAAGTTTGGTTTCTCATATTTACTGTCTGTACCAGGTAAGTCTCCCTAGTTGCATACAAGAGTATGGGCATCTGATCAGGGGTACATCACTCAAAAACCCAAAGTGGTCCTTTCCCTAGCAACATACAGCAATGTATGTACATTTTCAAGGTCTTGTGAGATTTGAATGGGCTCAGCACTCAAAAAAAAGACAAAAAAGACCAGATGAGAGGCACATCAGTGACCCTGATTTAATCAGTGCAGAGGCTGTACATACGGAGAAACATCATACTGTACCCCGGAAATAAAATACCCATGCTCATTAACTGTTAGTTAAACACTCAAAACACTCTCAGCACTCCAACCCCAGGGCTTCTCTTTGCTTCCTGGCTGTCAGAGACTCTGCTTTGCTGACACAGGCCTATCTTCATGCATCTCTGGCCCCTAGTCCTCCCTCCAGGAGATCACAGAGCTATTTCTGTCTGTCAGGGTCTAACCATGACAGCCTGGTAAAGGCTGAAGTCCGTAGGTGTCTCTTCCCAGTGAGGAAGTCCCTGCTGTGTACCTAGCATCTGGGTCCCAGAGGGAACATACTGCCTCTGTCCTGCACGGAGGGTCGAGAGTCAGTGTCAGACCCCGGGATCTACATACCAGGTTGATGGCACTGGGGAGTGGGGAGGACAAAGCCCCTAAGGGAAGGACCAGTGGAACCCACAGCCTCGATGTGACCTCTCAGCAGTCACTCCTGAACCTCATCAATGCCCACTGGACAAACAGGGAGACTGAGGCCCTAGAGCTAAGAGTCATATTTCAAGGTCATCTAGATGACCTTGAGACAGAGTGTAGGGGGGCCCAAATGCTCTGGTTTGGGGGACATGAAGGAGTCAAGATCTAGGCAAGAGCCGGGCTAGAACTCACATCTTAGTGGGGGGAGGTGTTGAGGGCTAAGGGACCAGCTACAGTTTGAATGTCTCCCTCCAGATGCACATCAAAATGTACTCCCTACCATGAGGGATCATGAGGAGCACTTTCCTGAGGTGATTTGTCCTGAGGGCTCTGAGAGCTCCTCTCAGAAGCTGTAGTTTGACCTCAAGTCACCTGTCTCACACTGTTAGAAAAGAGAAGGACAGAAACAGCACACCCAGGGGTGAGTGCAGAGCACGCAGTGTGCACCACAGGCTCAAAGGGCTGGGCCAGAGCTCTCAGGGGCCCAGGAACAAGAATGAGTACACCACCCCTCCCTCTAAAGCACACCGGCTGAGTCACATCCACATGGCTGTGTCCACTGAGGACAGCAACGTGGTCAATTTGAGAAAATGAGAAGCTGACCACGGGGACTTATGCGGTCTACCTCAGTGAATGCCCTCACTTCGCACCTGCAGACTCAACCAACGGTAGATTACAGTGAAAGTCACATCTGGGCTGAGCACATGACACTTACTCTTCTCAACACCCCTAACTGCACAGCAGCTATTTAACAGCATGTTCAGAATATTCAGAATCTCAGGTCAGCGAGTTGTGACGGAAGGCAAGTGGAGGATGTGCGTAGCGGACACACAACACTGCTCCCTTTTATTCAAGGAACTGGGGCATCCCCGCTGGGAGCTTTGGGGCTGGCACCCATCTCCATGGACACCAAAGAACACGTTTTTGGGGTGCCTATCTTAGCTGCTGTGGAGTTTACAAGAGAGATGGGGAGGACATGCTCTCTGCAGACCTGAGTCTGTTATGAATGAATGCTTTCTCACTCTGAATCCTTTCCTAGCACCTTCTCTGTCTGTCTGTCTGTCTGTCTGTCTGTCTGTCCCCCACCCCTGACCCCTCTCATAGAGCATGGTGTGACTCATTAGGTGGCAGCATGGTCATGGTCAGTGGAGGAGGCAGAAGACATGTAAGTGGCTGGGACTTGGGGATGTACTGAGTCCCGTGGCAGCCCAACAGCAGGCAGATACAGAGCCTGTGTGCCTGAGGGGAAGCAGTGGGGTTGTGGGTAGGGGTGCACACTGGATGTTCCTCTTGGGGACCTCAAGGACATTCCATCCAGCCCACTCACCTGCAATAAACCCAGCGCTGGCAGCTGGCAGCGGCTCTCAAGCTCTGAGATGAGGGCTGCCAGCTGCGTGCTTTGCTGGCCAAGCCTTGCAGCACCTTCGCGCAGGCGTGGCAGAACCTCCAGCTCCTCTTCCTCCAGCTTCTGCAGCAGCTGCTGCTCCTCCTCTGCCAACAGGCGGCGCAGCCTCTCAAACTCGCCTAGCACATTCTGCCGCTGGCTCTCCACCATCTTCTGCAGGGCACAAGAGGGACAGCTGAGGGAGAAACCTGATGCTAGACCAGGGTTAGGACCACTTGGAATGCTCACACCCCAAAGCCTCCAGTCTAGGCTGATCACAGAATATACCACCAGAAGCTACCTAGACCCCAGTATCTGACAGCACATCCAATCTGTCATCTGGAGCTGCCCAGATACTGCTTGAGGCCATTTACAACCCAAACCCACCAGCCCTTCAGCCCTCAGAGCTCCAATCTACCACCCTTGGCTACCCAGACCCAAGATCCATTCCTGGAACCAGTCAGTCACACTCAGCATCTGTCACACAGGCTACAAGCCCAGCCTCAGGTGTCAGCTAGCCAAAGACGCCACCCCACAGCTAGACACACTAAATCTACCCCAATGACAAATACCTCCCTGACTCCTAAATCTGGAGACCTCCCTATATCTGACATCCATCCAAATCTACCCTTGGGAATCCTCATGTCCGCTCCCTCTGTAACTCAGGACAGGTACTTAACGTAGGACAGAATCCAACTTGGGTATCCTATATCACACGCACACGCATACACTCTGGCTGGTGTGTCTCAGTGAAGTTAGTCTGGCCACCGGCTACTAACTCCATGCTCCCTCCTTCACCCCAGGCCCAGCACCTGCCTGCCACAAGGCACAGGTTTCCTCAGCCTGGGCTTGGAACAGCATCGCATCCTCCATTTGTTTCCGCAGGTGCTCCAGTGACTTCTCCAGCCTCCCCTGGTGGGATGGAGACCAGGCGGTGCCATGAGAATCCCAAGAGGCATCAGGCCCTAAAGGTGGGGCCCAGACACAGACGTCTGCCTTTTCCCTTCTGACCTCCTACCCCAACCTCTTCCTATTGGACCAATGCCCTCCAAAGGCAGGTATCCTCCTGATTTAGCAGTATCCCCTCTAGTGCCCCTCCTCTTTCCCAAATTCACTGAATATCATAGTTGAGGTTTCTCCTTATTTGTAGTTCTCAGCCCTTTGGCCCTGAGCCAGTCCAGCTCACCTCTTAGACAGCTTGTTCTGTGCTCAGTGGGCATGTCCAGGCTCTTTCAACAGGACACACCTACCAAGCTGGCACTGAAGACAGCTTTTCTCCCTTCAAGACACTGTCTCCTCCTCTTCTTTCCATCTATGGTCACAAGGACTCACAGCATGTCAGAGGCTAAGGCTTGAGTGTGTCCCCCAAAATTCCACCACCAAGTGGTGGGCTAGACTTTTGGAAGGTGACCATGACACAGGCTCTCTGGATGGGATTAGAGAGTTCCTGCTCCTTCTTCTGGAAACATGAGAACACACCAAGAAGGGGGCCCACCTATTAGCCAGAAAACAGCTTTTATTAGCCATGCCTTGACCTTGGACAGCATCCAGGGCCATGTGCCACAGCTGTCTATAAGACAGAGAGGGGACTGTACCATGGAAGTTCAAACTAGATATGGCTTCCCATAGTGCCTTTCCTCAGAGTCCCCTCATGGTCTGGCTATATTTTCCTAGGTCAGACCTGGTCCAGTTTCCTTTTCCACTCTCTTGCAGGTTCCTATATCACAGACTAGTAAGCATCCCTATACACGCTTGTCTCCTCTGGGGTCTGTTTATATCAATCCAATCCTCATCAACTCCAGCCCTGGACAAGGTGCTGGGGAGATCCTCAAGTCAGCTCAGGAAGAAGGGGTGAAACCTAGCTGCCAGAGGGGTTCAGCCATCATCAGGGCTGTGGTAGAAGCCATAGGCCTATCCTTGAGGCTGCATTACTCTTGAAAATTCAGGCCCATACTATCACTCTGCCCCCACCATCGTTCCAAGCTCTGCTTGAGTCTTTCCAGTGTTTTCTCCTGGAACCCTGGACCTCGTGCATGCTGAGAAGTGCCTTACACTGAGCTACATCTAGCCCTCTTTTTCAGTTTGCAGCAGGGTCTTACACTGGCTTTGAATTTATAGTAAGCCCTGAACTTTAATTTTCCTGCCTCAGCCTCTGTATTAGCTGGAATGACAGATATATGCAATCACTCCCAGCCATTTCCTCATTTAAAAACAATATTTTTAGTATTTTGATCATGTATGTTGGCAAGTGCAATGTGCACGTGTAAGTGGCCATGACTGTAAAATGGCCAGACAGGTCAGATCCGGGTCAGTTACAGGCAGCTGTGAGCCGCTCAGCAGGAGTCCTGGGAACTGAACTCCGGGAATCTGGAAGAGTAGTAAGCTCTTCTAACTGCCCGAGCCATCTTGCCAGCCCCTATTTTCAATGCTGAAGTCAGGAAGCAACAGCAGCATGCATACACTTCAGCAAAGGCCTCAAGCTCTGCTTGCATGCAACCCTACCAGTGGTTAGGTAAGGAAGCACACTTCCTACCCTGGGTGTGGCGAGAGTGCAGTGAAGTCCAGGAGGCCCTGGGATAGGCCCAGGCTCGCCCCTCATCTCCCAGCTCCTGCCTATGTGAACCCTCCTCCCATCTCTTTGGTTCTACTGAAGAACTGGAGGTTCCCCTCTGGATACTCTGGCGCCAGAGCCAGAGCCAAAGAGTGAACTTGTCACCAGAACTATGTAGGCCAGCATGGCCTAAAGAACCCCACCCCCCATCCCAAGCTCTTGTGAGTAGAGGAATGGCTCACTGTAGACCCACTGGTCACAGGTAAAAGCTATCTGCTGATTTCCTGGTGTCACCAGAAAGCAGGCTGTGTCCCTACACCCAAACCTGTTCTTGTGCTGTGAGGATGTGGAGGAAAGGCTACTCAACAGTCACAGATACCTAAGCGTGCAGAAGACAGAGCATCAGTTCTGCAGGGGGGAGACACCCTCTCTGCCATCAGCCTCCTACTTCCTAGTCAGGTTCACAAGGTCTCTTTTTGGTAACTCCACACCTTTTGGGATAAAAGGCCTAGGGTAACTGCTTCTCTATTTTTCTTGCTCTTTGCTTGTGTGAAGCCCTCTGCAAGACTAATTCCAAGTGTTACTTAAGCAGCGACTTTTCCTGCTGATCTGTCTTGTCAACTTGTTAAGTTCAGACAGTGAACCTAACAGGGCAGAGGACAAAGGTTTTCTTCTTTGGCAACAGAGCAGCTTTAGTGTTGTCCCTTCAGAGTTTATCATGTCACTTGTGGAGAGATGTGGGTCCCTTTCAGCACTATCAAGGGGGATGTGGCGGCAGAAAAGTAAACCCGCTACATCAGTTGGTAAACCTGGTATGGACTAAACAAAATGAAAAGTTACAGGAACGATCTCTGTCTATAAGCTCCAAACCTCTGTGCTAAAATCCAAAGCAAAGGAGACTTGGTGCCTGGTTTATTCTGGTTACCCGAGTTCATGCTGTGATGGTAATACACTGGTCGAGTAACAACTCTGATATAGGCCAAACTGTTTACACGACAATGGGCCCTTCAAAGTTCTTCCAGCTGAGTCAGAACTGACTACCAACACCCGGCTTTTCCCAGAATGCACGTGCATCATCCTGGAATAAGACAGGCTACACCCCGACCCCCTCACAGGATCAAGCTAACTGTAACTCACACTCCCTCAACTCAAGGCATGGCAGTAACGGGACATCCCTTCGCACCGGGCATGGGCCGGTTGCACCTGATGGAACGCACCTTGAGGTCGTCGGCTGCCTCCTGCAGCGGTCGCACCCGGTGAGCCCAGTGCTCCGAGCTCTCGCAGGTGGGGCACAGCAGGCTGAGGTCGTCGCCGCAGAAGGTGGTCAGCGGCTCGCGGTGCGCCGCGCACACGCCCTGCGGGACCGGCGAAGGCGGGTGCAGGCGCCGTGCCATTTCTGCCATTTTGGCGAGCGGGCGGTTGGGCCGTAGGTTCCTCTGCGCCGACAGCTCGCGGCACTCCGGGCACGCATACGGGCCCTCGGACTGGCCCCAGCAACGTCGGATGCACTCGCGGCAGAAGTTGTGGCCGCAGTCGGTCATCACCGGGTCGGTGAAGTAATCAAGGCAGATGGCGCAGGTGGCCTCCTCCTGGAGGTTGGTGGACAAGTCTGGGGTGGCCATGGTGCTGGCGGCTGTGCCTGGATCAGGCTCTTCGTGGTGCAGGGGTATCAAGCTACTCCGCTGTGAGAGCACAGGGGGCGCGGGCCGTGAGCAGGTAGCAGCACTCTCAGCCTCCTGGGCAGTGGGTACATCCAGCACCAGGCTCGCAGACTTCCGCCGGAAGAGAAGCGGTGGCGGAAGCAGGAAACTGATTTTTAGTATTTAGAACCCGCTTTTGTCTTGGATTGGCCACTGTTTATCACACGGCTGGGGGTGAGATCGAATTATAGTGCAACAGATCGCATTTTCGTGGTGACAGGTTTCCGGGGGTGGTGTCCCGGTTCCCCCCAGACCTGGGTGCTGCAAACTGGGACCGTGGGTTCTGTAGATAATTTCTTGTGCACTGTGTAAAAACATTCGCCAGTCAATAAAATGGCCAATGAGCTTAGGCAGGAAATCAGAAGGTGGGATATCTGGAAAAAAGAGGGTGGATGCTGGGATCGACAGAGGCAGAAGTTTAGCCCCAGGACGAAGAAGGAGATAGCAAAAACTGAGGACCAGGTAACCAGCTACATGCGGCAGAACTTAGAATAACGGGATGATTATGCACTAATCAGGGAACAGCCAAAGCTTATGGTGATGACCGATTGCGGCCACTTCTGCCGCGAGTGCATCCGACGTTGCTGGTGCCAGCGACTTAGAAAAGTTCTAGACAGCGGCAGCTGGACGAGAAAGCCAGGCACCGCTACTTTAAGATTTCCCGTAGCGGCGGGCCGAGCACTTGAGCGGCAGTCTATAACCAGCTGTGGGTAGCGAGCCGGAACGCACCGCAGCCTGCATCTGCAGCGGCCCGGGCAGTCTTGCACTCCGGCTGCTGCTGAGAGGCAGCGGCTTGACCTCTGATGTGTCCTGCAGGTGAGCAGCTTCTCAGAACTGCACGAACTAAGCGCAGTTTGCGACCCAGAGCTGGGGCAAGTAGGCCTGGCTTCCAGCCGGTGACTGCAGGTGAAGACCTAAAGCCCTTCACGAGCAGCAGGTCAGAAAGGGCTGGCCAGGGCCTGCAGAAGGAACCAACGGGGAAGCCTCCTGAACTGAGCTGATGGGGTGAAGTTAGCCGCCATAGACACCTGCTGGTCTGTGGAGCGTGCAGACACACTAAAGGGCAAAGGGAACATTTCCCCGCAGCTGCCGTGGGACTAAAAAGCCCTAAACTTATGAACTAGTAAGGTATTCAGCTGGAAAACAATAAAAGAGGAAAGAGACTAAATATAAAACATGGTAGATAAATATCGTTTAAAATTGGTAAATCAAAGTCTTTAAGGAGAGAGAGATTAAAGGAAAAAATATCTTCTATGTTAAAATGGAAAGAAACTCAGTGGTACAGGGCATCTGGATTCCCTATCATTTTGTTAAACATACCAGCATAGAAATTACTTTTTTCAGTAACGATTACAATTTTATATGTCCTTTTTAAGAGAGATCAAAAGAAAGCAGACTTAGATAAGGAGAGGACTGGACGTTGGAATGATAGATTACAGACCTTAAAAGAAAAATTAGAAAAAAAAATTATAAAAATGAGGAAAACTCTAAAGTAGTAGAGACACAAGAAGAGATGAAAATGGAGACAGGCCATAGGAGAGAAATTGGAAAGATAAATAAAAATAAAGAAAATACTAAGATAGTAGAGCTACAAGAAGAAAAATGTAAAAATGGATAGGCCTTGGAAGAGAAATTAGAAAAATTATAATTAGAATCGAGAAAGATACCGGGATAGACAGAGGAAGGAGGGCCAGAACCTATAGCACCAGCTTGTAACAAGACTGAAAAGGGCAGTCTATATCTGTTTTAAAAGCCTAAGATGGTTTTCCCAGACATGATAAAGGAATTGGGAGGAGATGAAAGAAATTCACAGGGTTATCAAGAATTTGACTGGCAACTTAGAGAGGCACAGGCTTTTAGAAAGTTTAAGGAAGCAGTAATGAGCTATGGTTTACATTCACTATGTGCAATAACTGGACCACACAGAATCATGTAATTCCAAATGATTGGAGAGATTTGATGCCAGCCATCCTAGAGCCTGGACCTCCATTACAACGGCTGACATGGTGGAAAGCTGAGGCTTCAGTCATGGGGCAGTGACATAGGACTGGAGGCATTGATACTGTCAGGGATCAGGTACTAAGTGAAGTCTGTTCTGAATTGAGAGTACAGTTTCCCCTGACGATGCTGTCCTGGAACAATATTGCCTCACAATAGCCTGATCAGGGTGGAGCTCAATCGTTTACAAAGATAACCCGGGGTTCAAATGAATCACTGGCTTTTTACAAAGGTTAACTACAGCTCTAAATAGATCAATATCAGATCCAACTGCTAGAGAAATTCTAATTGAATCTTTAGCTTTTAAAAGTGCTAATGCTGAGTGCCACAGGGCTCCTAGACATTTAAGGGCCAGATCTGCACCTCTTTATAAATGGATGAAAACTCGTGCGGATACGGAGAGTTTAATACAACTCAGTTATGGTGGGACAACAGCACACAAAGCCCAAGGCTGTGGCTAGAAATGAGCATGCCATTGCCTAAGGATAAATTCTTCCATAATGATTCAGGGAAGAAGTTTCCTGTGAAATGTAGATGTGAGGGGATGGGTGTAAGGCTCAGGAATGCAGGTCACCCAAGAGGCTTTGCTCCAGGCTCAACAAACCCAACATGAGCCATGTGTTTCCTGTCCACCAAGGAGAGAGTACTCTAAAAACACCTAGAGAAATCTAAGCCTGAAAGGACAGACAACTGCTCAAAATATAAATAAACCGTTTAATAGAGGCAGAGCTGCTCTTATGGAGAAAACAAGAGATTCTAAAGATACCAAGAATCAGGTGTTGTGACAAAGTATGTTGTGACATACTATAAATGGTAAGAGACCAAAGTTAGAATATTACAGTTGGGTAGAGGATTAGTGGACACAAAAACAGATGTCACTTGAATACAAAAAAATCGTTAAAGGTTTTAAGAAAAATCAAAATGTCAGATATTTCAATTATGGTAAATAAGGTCAAAAGGGCTTATAGGCAAAGTGTTTCTGGAAACAGTGTTTTTTCTAGAGATAATCAAAACAGAAGGCCCAGCCTTCTGAAATAGGCAAAAAACGGTGGCAAAGGCTGACAGGATTAATGACTGTAGATCAGCGAGAGACAGACCTGTTGGGGACATTCAGGACTTGTCTTTTCATCTCTTCACATGGTGTGGTTGAATGTTTATGTTACAGTTTGGTCAGACAATCCAAACCAACTTATAAAGACAGATGTCTTTCATCTACTCAAAGAGCAAAGAATCATCTTTCACTGATTTGTATACACTGCACATCTCATACTTACGTGAATGTGGAAATGTATAATACCTTTATAAGTTTATATGTTCACAGAGAAAAAACACCAGAAAAGCAGCCCTGACAAGAGTCACCTTGAGGATGCTGAGATGCTGAGGTGTAGTGAGACGACTGGGACAGACTGACACAGACTGACAGCTTCAAACTGTTTCCAAGAACTGGGCAAGTCCAGACAAGTCAGTTACTAGAAAAACTCCAGGCCTTAGGAAGCCAATCAGAAACTGCCGAACTGTCAGTAGCTGCCCAACCACCTGACCTAAGGCAAGGGCAATGGTCAGTAACAGTTTTCAGGCTTCCCCAGCAACAGTCAGCACCCCCTCCCCAACCCCCAGCAGTGGTTCTGGAATGTCCCTAGATATAGAGCCAACCAATTAAGATAAGGTTACCTAGCCTTCTCTGGAATTCCCCCCAATGGGCTTTAAATTGGTCAGACAATCCCCTGTGAGCTCACTTGAGCATCTCCATCATAGTAAACAGTAGACCCCAGCATGCTGGACTTCTGCAGAATGCTTCTGCTTACTATTTGAGTCGGGAGTATTATTCTTCAGTGAGTTAAGGACCCTTACAGTATTTATTCCAGCATCTTGCCTGATCCTACCGCAAATGTACTCAATGATGTTTCCTTGAAATTCTGCATCCAGGATGGCTTCAAAGAAAGCTACTTGACCCTGGTTGGTCAGCATCACAGACTGTTGTAGTCAGGACTTCAGTTGTGAGCTGAACTTTCCCAGCACATAGAAACAGGACAGCAACTGCTACAGCTAGTTTTCTTAGGATTTGACCATTTCCCCAGTTTTCTTGGGCCCCCAAAAGGAAACTGTGCCCCAAATCAGCAGACGGCAATTTTATGAGAGCGATACCCCATTCCCAAAAGGCGGGGTGGGTGATTGTTTTGGTAGCTGGGTGGGTTGTGGATATTTGTCATTTTAGGAGGGGTGGTTACAAGTTGTAATGGTCTTGGATCAGGGAGGAAACAATAATGGTCAGACTCAGGAATTTCTCTTCTTTCCCCTATCCTTTCTCTTCTATCTAGTGTTAAGGGGAAAGAGGATATAGGAGTAATAGGAAAAAAGGATAGATTAATTTTAGATCAAAGAGTATTAACAAGCCAAAAAATGTCACCTGGTACAGATCTTTGAATACTGATACAAAACTGAGGCTATTTTGTTACGTTGGTATATATCTTTGTATTTTGATGCAAATTGAAGTTACATTTGCTAATATACTATGTTTTCAAAACTCTTATTTGCAGTATTGTGCCTAGATGACTATTTAAAATGCAATATTAAGCTCCTGATCTTTTAAAAGCCGCTACTACAAACTGCTTAGGATAATTAATATAAGTTAATAGTCAATCAAATGTATGGTCTTATAGCTACTAGCTTAGGTATTTTCAAAATAAGTTTTATTTAGTCTCCAGTAGATGTTTTCGAGGTTAATCAGATAGTGAATAGCTAGAAATAGACAGTTTGGTTATAGATGGTTTTCAGAAACATCAGAGATCTACAGAATATGACATTTTAAAGATGTTTTATTATTAAAAGGTTTTTTTTGACAGTGAGATAGGTCTGCTCCTGACAGAACCCATTTTTCTACTTCAAAGAAAGATGAGCATCTAAGAATCTTCCTATGGAGTTTGCTTCAAATGTGGCAAGCTACCACTGGGCAAGAAACTCTCTGCGCTTCAACTGCTGACAGAATGCTGTCCAAAATGGACAAACTGGGACACAGGGAACTCGACTGCCGAGCCTTGCAAGTACAAGATAGGCAAGTCCTTCATAATTCCTGCTTCACAGAGAAGTCTGTCAGATATAATGGACCAGAGGGCTAAAGACTGATGCTCCACCATCATACAGGAATTTGGGGGCACAGTCTAACAGCCAGCGTGTCATTTCTATAGTTTTGGAAGCTGCTTGCCTGCACTTTCTACACATTCAGGTAATATTTATTCCTTCTCAGGTCTCTGAGGTGGAAGACTAGATAGTTATAGTCTCACAATTAAGCCTAAATTGTTTAGGATTTTAAGTTAGTAATGTAAGTTATAATAGAAATTGATTTAGGTACAGAACTCTGAACTCACCAATATAGGATAGATAACAGAATACTTTCTTCAAGGTTGCCAAAATATATGGACTGGACATTATGAATGTGAATCTTACCTGGCAGTTTTCATAATTGTTATTGTATAACAATATGTTATTATATATTATGAAATTTTGTTATTGTATAACAATTTTATAACTAAACTATAAAGGAGCCTTTTATTGGACTAAAAGGGGAAATGTAGAGAGAATCTCTTGTTCACTGTGTAAAAGCATTCACCTGTCAATAAAAGGTTGATTGGCCAGTGAGCTGAGCCAGGAGATTAGACGGGACATCTGACAGAGCGAGAGAAAGGGGATGCTGGGATAGAAACAGGTGGAAGAGTGACCCCTGAACGTTGATGTATGCAGCAGCAAAACCTGAGGACCAGGTCATCAGCCCTGTGCCAGAACTTAGAATAGTGGGATGAGTAACTTATGAGCTAGTTAGGGAACAGCCACGGTTTGTGGCCTAGGTATTTGTAAATATATTTGAGTCTCAGAGTTATCTTGAGGGCAGGGGCCATGAGAAGAGACATGAGCGTGCACATGTGGGTAACTCCAAGGCTCAGAAAGGGATGCGGAGTACTACTGACGCACCTCAAGGACATGGAAACCCCCTGAGGGTGGTGGCCAAGGGAGTTGGTGGTTTCCCTTTGCACTTTGACCCTGTGTTTGTAGCCCACAGCACCCCTGGGCTGTTGTTGCTCATAGCCTCCAGCACCACCCTCATGTCTGTGGTAGACCTGAGTGACCCCAGTGGGAAACAAGATACATGTCACACCATGGACCCAGGACGGTTACAGTGGAAAGGTGCGCTAGGCCAGTACACCGCCTCACCTGAGTCCTGAGGTGCTAGTGACTTGTAACAGGAGTGGGAAGTGAGGGGTTCCTGGGGGAGGGTGTGAGGAAAGGAGCCCACGATTTTCTTAAGAGGCCCCACTTTCTCTGTCAAGGACTTGTGGCCAGAGAAGGGCACCAGGAACCAAGATATTAACAAGCCCGGGGGAGGGAGAAAGCTAGCAAAACAGAAGACCAACTCGCCTGGTGAGCAGGTATATATTTAGAAATGAGTCCACTCTGAGATAATCAGGACTCTTTGCAAAGTTCCCCCATTTAGCATCTTATCTGTAGCCATTCTCACTTGAGCATTTTAATCTTGATTGTATTTCGGTGAGTTGCCCTGCCAGCACAGGTATTAACTCTTAGCGCCCCAGAGAAGCCTGGGTAGGTGGCCACGGTGGTGAAGCACCCTGCCTTCTGGGGAACCATGGCATACCCAGTGTCTGTGCCTGGCCCCAAGCCTCTATCCCTTCACCCACATGGTCACTGTGGAGATGACCATTTGGCCCGACTTTGGAGCTCCCAAGCAGAAGAATGGCAGCAGCGGTCCAGGGAAGGCAGCCTGGGAGAAGCTGTGTAAGTGAGACCCATCATTCACACTGTAGAAGGACACCTCCCCGGCCTGGAAGTCCAGGAAGATACCCATGTGGCTGGGAGGCTCCGTGAGAGTGACTGGAGTGGAATCCGGTAACAGGGACAGATGTTTCTTCCCCTTGGACAGTTGTACCACCCAGAAGCCATTTTCTGGGGACTTAAGCACCCTGTCCTTCCGGCTCACATTGTCCCTGCACACCCCCAAGGACCAGAGTGCATCCCCGGTGAGATTCATGCCCACTTCCCAATAGTGCCTTCCAGAGGAAAAGCTCTTCTGCCCCACAGCGCAGGGATAGGCCACGAACCGGTCCTTGCTGTAGGGGGCGCTGCCCTCTGGTGGTGGACTCAAGTACCGCCTCTGGCGACTCTCGTAGAGGAGGAGATAGGGATATGCTGAGCTGGGGTCAGGCATCACATCCTCTGCAAAGGGTCCAGGTGGACAGACAAAAGTAGGGGTCATTCAAGGTGGATGGGCCAGAACCCCCAAGATGGGTGGGGTGGGACACAGGGGCCAAATGGCGCTTTTCCACACCCAAAAGCCTCCCTTCCACCAGTCTCAGCTGGTTGGGGTTAGCTAAGGGTTCTACATTACAAATCCCTGTGGTATTGATGATGGTGAGTCACCAGGACTAAATGGGGCAAACTTAATTCAGCAGTCAAACTTGGAAGACGGTAAGTATGGTTTAAGATGCTAATTTCTAGTTGGTAGCTCTGGTCCTGGGTGGCATCTGGGTAAGGCAGAGCAGTGCCCAGAGCACTGGGGTCTTCGGAGCCCGGGGGACCCTTACCTTGGAAACTTTTGAGCACCTCTATCTGTCCCGGAACTCTGCACACGGTCTTGATAGTCACAGGGAGGACCACCTCTGGGTACTGCACGCTGAGGCTCTCCTTCCTCCAGGGAACACAGACTCATGTCCCCTCTGACTCTCCATGTGCTCTGCCTTCACCCACCTCCACCACTACCTCTATTGAGGGTGACAGTACCTGGTCAAGGTGTCCTTCACATCCTGCAAGCAACAGGGAGAAGAGTTCAGAGCTGGTCCTGCCTGTTGGTGTCAAAGCTACCTCTGCTGCCCGCTACTTCGGGACATGTGCTCAGCTGGACAGTCCCGTCCCAGGTAACTTCATGCTCGCCCTGGAATCTTCCCTCCCACTTGGTAGACCCTAGCTTTTCTTCAGTCCATGGTCACAAGCCTGAGGTCTGGTCGGCCGAGAGGAGGCCAAGTCCTGGGAAACCAGCTCAGCACTTACAGTAGTGGAGACAGACGGCAAGGCCCCTGCTAAGCAAGCACTCTACCACTGAGCCACACCTCCCTGTTCTGTATCCGATGCCTCCTCCCTTGAAGCAAGAAGTCCTTCACATACCATGCTTTTGTGTGTGTGTGTGTGTGTGTGTGTGGTGTGTGTGTGTGTATATATATGTGTGTGTG
>JANHMN010000002.1:60644266-60665762 GCA_030674055.1 Rhabdomys pumilio
TGTGTGTGTGTATATATATGTGTGTGTGTGTGTGGTGTGTGTGTGTGGTGTGTGTGTGTATGTGTGTGTGTGGTGTGTGTGTGTGTGTGGTGTGTGTGGTGTGTGTGTGTGTGGTGTGTGTGTATGTGTGTGTGTGTATGTGTGTATGTGTGTGGTGTGTGTGTGTGGTGTGTGTGGTGTGTGTGTATGTGTGTGTGTGTGTGTGTGTGTGTGTGTGTGTGTGAGAGACAATGCTGTCTATGAGTCTGGCTCAGAGGATGCTGACATACTAGAACAGCCAGCCATCCCTAGCAGTTGACTGTGGTGAGCTTGTGCTTCCAATCCATCTAAGCGACCTCAGCACTTGGGTTTCACAGAGCTTCACTCAAAGGAGGCTGACTGCTTAGGCTTCTCTGAGGCAATATACATCACCAGCTTCACTGCTCCTGTGAGTGTTACTTGTGCACACCCACAGATCACCTCACAGTAGCTTTGATAGCCAAGACAGTTACTGGTGATAACACACAGCATAGACACATTGAACAAAGGGGTAATTCCCACCCGAGGTGGATTTTAGCGTATTTCTCAGAATAGCGTGCAGTTTAAAACTTAAGGATTGTTTACTTCTGTATTTTCCCCTTCGATGTTTTCAGGTTGAGTATAAATGAAGTCATCTGGGGAGTTAAGCTATGGATAAGGGGAGAGCAGAGTTTCCTCCTTTGAAACTCTGGCAGCTGCAGATCGAGTTAGGGTGCCTAGAACAAGGGGGCAAAGAAAGGAGGCCTGGGAGCACAGTGGACATGTTTGAGGAGGGAGAGGGGCTGGGAGGGTGACAGCCTAGGGTCCCTGGAGGTTTTCTCGAAGCCCAGAATCTACAGACTTCTCAAGCACCATTAACATCCTGGCCTAGAAAACGGCAGGAGTCCACCTGCCTTGTCTAGCTGTGTTAGGTTCCCAGCAACATTAGGTTGGAATTCAATTCCTAGTGTCACAGTATTGAAAAGTCAGGGTGTGGGCCCTTAAGAGAGGTCCACCATGGTGAAGGGAGATGAGAAAGTGTTGACCTCAGCCTGCCCTCATTCACTCTGGGAGGTGTTGGCGGGCTGTCTGTCATATGAGGCCTTCAGCGGCAGTAGCGAGCTCTGGGACCTCCAGAACTCTGGGCCAAATCCACTTTTTAAGAATGTATTTGTGCTCTCTCTCTCTCTCTCTCTCTCTCTCTCTCTCTCTCTCTCTCTCTGTGTGTGTGTGTGTGTGTGTGTGTGTACTGTGGACGGTGTGAGCTGGGCTGTTTGCTATGAGGCTAGGATAGGATGGGTCAGTGGCCTTCAAATATCAGCCCAGCCTCATCCTATCTGTCGGGCTGTATTTGTTCTGCAAGCTTCTGAGCTGAGTGCACATCCTCAGGCCACACCCACCAAGGACACAAATGCCTCAGCATCCTCTGGCCTCACCTGCAACATCTGGAGGGGCTCTTGCTGGCTCTGCTCCTCCAGCTGCAACAGGATCAAGTCCAGGGACCGGCTTTGGTGGTCCAGGGAGGCCTTGCTCTCCTGCAGCTTCCCTAGGGTGTCCTCTTCCTCCTTCTTCAGGATCTGGAGGAGCCTCCGTTCTTCTTCCACCAGAAACAAGACTACCTTCTGGAACTCCTCCAGGATGCGTTCTCTCCGCTCTTTCACTCTCTCCTGTGGAAATGGAATGGGGACCCCAAACTGGCTATGAGATGTGCCTGGAAAGGATGGATTTCCTCAGTGTTGGCACATAGCAATTCTGGATACTTGGTGACCTAGAATTCTTAGCAAAGTTGGGAACCAGGACTTTTGACAGAGATTCTCCAAACCATCCCTATTACACCCTAACAGGCCCTGAGTAATGACACTCATACATTCAAATGTCCATGTGTCCTGGTGTCAGTGGCTTCAGAACAGGCAGCCTCAAAGAAAGAAAGGCATGATTCATAAAAAGGACAGGGGCCTCCTAATAGCCAGGCTAAAAATGATATTGGAATTGAACTTATCCATGTCCCTTAAGCTGTTGATCAAAATTAGTAAGAAATCAGAGTTTCAGAGGCAACAAACTACTTCCCAAATAGGCCCCTCCATCCCTGCTTTCCCTTCTTCCCTTTCCCTCAGTCAGTCTCTCTCCCTCCCTCTCTCTGTTCCTCCCTCCTTTATGTGCGCATGTGCGCATGTGTGTGTGTGTGTTTGTGTGTGTGTGTGTGTGCGCGTGCGTGCGTGCGTGTGTGTGTGTGTGTGTGTGTGTGTGTGATATACTTGTTTTCCTTTTCTTTTGAGATAGGCTTTTCCCCTATAGCTCTGAGTAGCTTGGAACTGGTTACATAGTCCAGGCTGACCTTGAACTAACAGAGATCTTGGTTTTGGCTCTTTAAGTTCTGGGATGACAAATAAGCACTAACAAGCCACCCCTTGACCCAAGTAGGCCATTTCCAGTGAGCAGGAGGAAGTCAGTCCTTGCCCGACAGTACCACAAGATGATCCATGGTTAACCAGCTAACCTGATCCCACTTTACAAGGAAGTAACTTTGAAATGAAAAGGACCAATCTGCAGCCTTTCTCAGTCTTTAAGATCAAAGGTACAGCCCACATTTATTTTATTGACTGGATTCTAGAATAAAGAAATAGAGCTATTTACGATCTGAATAAAAAGATTATTTTAAAGGGGGATGGAGAGCAGGCTTAGCAGTTAAGGGCAGTGACTGCTCTTCCAGAGGACCAGGGTTTGATTCCCAGCACCCATATATGCCTCACAATCTGTCCTAAACCATGGTTCCAGGTGATCTGATGCCCTCTTATGGCATTGCTGAGCATTGCATACACATTGTTCGTATACAAGCAGGCAAATGCCAACACACAAAATGGTAATTTTTTAAATTATTGAATTTTAAATTATTAAATAGCTATGTTTGCCTGTAGACATAGCTATTAGGGAGGCTGAGGCAGAAGGATTACTTAAACCTATGAGTTCAAGGCTAACCTGAATTTATGAACACCTGTCTACAAAAAAATTTTTTTAATGTGTTATTTCATTCTCTGACAAACTTGAGGTGTTCTAGCAGGCGCCACCTAAGACACACTTTTTAAATCCTGCTTACCTGGCTCGTGTAGGCTCAATTTGCAGGTCAGGCATCAAACCTGCAGAGCACAGAAACCTTTTTCTTCCTTGAAGCCTCCCACACAAAAGACACTGGAAGCCCTGAAAGGCGCTTCCTATCACGAATGAGGATGGGTATGGGCATGCAGGGTGGAAAGGTAGCCATTGGGTACCCACCTGCCACTCAATTAAATTCTGTTCCTCCTTGGCTTGCAGTGTCTCCGTCTTCATCATCTCCTCCCGTAGATATTTTATGTCCTCCTCCAACTTGAGCTGGACACACAAACAGAGGGTCAGCAGATCCCATCTCTACTCACATCTGGACTGTGGTCTCTGAGGCTGTACTCACCCCAGAGATCCTCCTACAGACAGGATGGTCTAGCTTCCTATTCCAGTGGCTATGCCATGCCAAGGGCCCTGATCTGGAGCCCTTGAAATGACCTTTCTTGCCCTGGGTTTTGGAGGTTAGCTCATGGTAATGTACACTGTATTGGTAAACTGTCGATGCTGCTTGAACTTGCTGGCTTCAGAAGCAGCATTGCTCCATCCCCACCCCCCACATTTATTTTACACCCAGGCATGTTTGTTAAAAAGTGGCCTTGAAAGCCCCTTGTCCTGAGATTGGCTTGTCCCCTAACTCTGATGTGACAGGTAAGAGTAAAATGCAAACAGCAAAACAGCTCAAGAATAAAACTATTGTGTGCTTAGAAACAAGTATAAGACAAGCCACTCCCAACACACAGAGGTTTCTATTGTTTATCCTGTGATGTAAAAATGCATCCAGTGTTAAAGAGAAGCCGGAATTTCAGTCATCAGAAGCATATCCACAGAGAGAGCTCAATTAACCAAGCCAAGCCAAACTAAACCAAAACACAATCCCTCTGCAGGTCACTACCTCAACTTCCCGTCAATTCTGCTGACCCTGGTTTGAAGACCCCTGTTTGATGACGTTGCCTTTCCTCTCTTGATCAGGCTCCTCCCTCAGCTGCTGCCGCTGGACATTGTGAACTCAGTTAAGGACACTTTGCTACTCCCTATGTGTCCTTACTTTTGCTTGTCACTCATTAATAAGCATGGCTACTAAAGAACATCCTTGGGAACACGTGGATGAGTCGCACCCCTATTTCGTTCTGGAGGCAAAGGATACCTCCTCCTGTTGTGGCTGTCTCTAGACAGTCTCTCCCCCCACTTCCCCGTCTGTTAGCGCCAGTGCTTTTATTATGACGTGAAGGTCCGCACTGAGGCCAACTTGCTTGAACCCCCACTTCCCCTCCTGGACTTGCAACCCCTGACCCTGGATTCACCTTATACTCTCTTGCAGCCTCATCCAGAGGCAACACCCTGTGCATCCGGTGCTCCTGGGCCTCCCTGCAGACCACACAAATGGGGCTCTGGTCATCCTGGCAGAACAGCTTAAGGGGTTCTTGGTGTACTTGGCACAGGTCTCGCTTCTGAAGCCCAGGGTGCTGGCGGGCCATCTCAGCCACCTTTGTCAGTAGGCGGTTGGGCCTCAGGTTCCTCTGAGGGGACATCTCCCTGCACTCAGGGCAGGGGAAGGAGCCCTTTTGCTTCTTCTTCCCTTTCTTGACCTTCCCCTTCTCCCAGCTCATCTGGATGCACTCTCTGCAGAAGTTGTGGCCACAGGCAGTCATCACAGGATCAGTAAAGTAGTCGAGGCAGATGGAACACGTGGCCTCTTCTTGCAACCGTCTGGCAAGCTCCACAGCATCCATGGCTCCTGGGGAGAAACAAGGGGAAGGTTTCCACTGTAATGGCAAGCAGGATCACAGAATGGTGCCCTGGTCAACAGCATGTGTGCCTCCTTGAGATGAAGACAAAAGCTGGTGTCCAAATGTGGGATACAAAGACACTGACCAAATGCTAAACAGACCACTGAACCTCAGCTGCTAAGCTTGGACTCGGTGCCTGGGTCAGCTTAGCTATGAGCTCCCTTCTGTGCTGCCGTGTTTGTAGTCAAACCCTGTGTCTGCCCTGAAGCCACATCGTCACCCCAAAAGGCTGCAATAGTCAAATATCAGAATAATGTCTTTAACTCACCCCTAATAAAACAAAGGAACTTAGAAAGGAATAGAGATCGTTTCAGTTAAGGTGCAATGCAGAAAAGCTACAACAAAACACAGATACAGGGTCTCCAGACAGACACATGGACACACCAACACATGCACACAAACACAGGGCCTACATATAGACATGCAGACACATGTACATATACAAGCTTGCACACGAGTAAATATGTGTGTAACTACACATGAATACATCCACACAGAAAACGGGCAAGCACACATACCATAACAAGCATAGACATGTGAACATGGATGCACTCTGAAGGCACATACAACACACATGTGCACAGGTACACATACACATTCACCCCTCAAGTCTGAGTTCTGCTAACCCAGCAGTGGAGACCCTGAACTGCCCCCATCCTGCTTCCCAAGATTTGAGAGTTCAGAAACGAGGTCAACTCTCAGTGCTCCGCTATCTGGTTCTCCTTCTGAATCCTGAAAGCCAAGGCATCTTCGAATATTCTGGAGTGGCTACCATGTTAATTTCATCTGAACTTTCTATGAGCAAAGCACAGGGCATTAGCTCCTCCTGAATTAATCTCAAGAGCCTCACCACTGCCCACCTAGTCAGAACCAGGGCCAAAAGGGCCAGGTCGCCTGGCTTCCCTAGAGCAGACAGACATCAGGGCTCTTGGTCACCTAAGGTCTTTTGTCAATGAGGGCTCATCTAGTAATCAGAGTGGTACACGGTTTGAAGCTTATGGTTTGAAGTGTGACTTTTGTTGGGGACAGGATGGCTGGCTGAGACAAAAAGGCGCAGCAACCTAGGAGAGAAGGGTCCCCTAGAGTCTCCCCAGATGGTGCGGGAGCGAATTCTCTGGACTGTGAATACTCACAAGGAAGGAGCCTTGCACTGCGCCAGGTGCCAGGGCCAAGAGCGCCGCGTGGGGGAAAGGCTGGGTTTGTGCTACAGCACTGGGAGAGATCAGGAGCCGGGGCAGAGGGGCATTGTGGCGTCAACGCACGCTGGCCGGTTGCTTGGCAGAGATGTCGCAGGGGCGGGGCTGAGGCTGCTACACGAAGAGTGGAGGCCGGAGCAGAAGCGGGGGTGGGATGGGGCAGGGGGTGGGGTGGGGAGGGGAGTAGGGAGAAGGGGGCGGTGACAGAAATATGGCTTCGATAGAGAGTTGAGGGACCAGTAGTTAGTGGAAAGAGATTAGGCGGAGACTTGGTGACTCAGGTGGGGACTGCAGGGAAAGTGTGATCGCGTTTGCATGGATTGAGGCCAGTAAAATGGTAAGGGGGCAATTTAGAAGTTAGGGACTGCAAATTGGGAGGTGGTGATCCATGCCTTTAATTCCAACACTCAGGAGGCAGAGGCCAAAGGGAGTTCTATGACAGCCAGAACTACACAGAGAAAGTCTTTAGACTCTCCCCATCCCCGCAACCCCCACCCTGGGTCTGGAATTGGAGACATAATGGGCTTTTAAACTTTTCAGTTGCATACTTCCATCATATGCACACCCTAGGAGTAATTTATGTAGTTAACATAGCCAATAATGAATGACCCCACTATGCAGCAGAGGTCAAGTTTTCTGTGTTAACCTCACAGCCATATTCAGGCTATTCCCCTCAGCCCTCCACTATGCAGTTCAGTTAACCATCTCAGGCTCCTCCCAGCTTGATTTCTGAGCAAGCCGGTTAGTCTCTATGCCTGTCATCTCAGAACACCACCAGCTCTTTGTATGGGTCAGAAGTCATACAGTACTGGACAATATGAGAAATCAGGGCTAGTAACACCCAGAGAATTAAAGTCCAGGGTAAAACGTCCTCTTGATAAGAGAAGTTCCTATTGCTTAGCACTCAGGGCAAGTCAACACAATAGCTGGACTTTCCTACCCTATAGGAATCCTCTAATGCAGGATTCTCTGGGTGTATCCCCTGGAAATATGCGAGTTAAGTTTTCCCTGAGTCTTGTGCCACCGCCATGACAGACAGGCAAAGTTAACTTTAATAAAAGACAGTTCACTGGGCTCTCCACGAGGAGAAAGGCCAGGAACTTTTAAAGGACAGGAATAGCTAAGCCTTTTTAACGTCAGGTAAATCTGCCTCAAAACACAAGGTAATTAACAGAACTTGACTGGTAACTGGAGTGGACAGTTGGATACTACCCACTACGCAAACACACTATAGTTGAGTATGTCTGCTGCTTGTAGATGCCGGGCTCCAACTTTCACTTGACAAGGCCAGTCCCCTCTGCAACTATCAACCTTGTACTACAAAGGGTCAGGCCACTACGCCTGTTAAGTGAAGGCAAGTTAGAACAGGATGAAACTGAAAACCAAAGAACTCCATAGGCAAAGATCAATGGCTAAGCCCGCTAGCCTGATCCCTGGGAAGCCACTTGGATGGAGGCCCAGCCGCTCTGTCTTCATCTCCGGAGGCGATGGGAGATCCAACAAGTCTCGGTTACAAACACTTTTCCTGACTCCGTGGGTGGCTCTGAAAAGAGCCGTTGGGTTCATGAGCAGTGCCTGTGGAGTCTAAGCCCGTTCTCCGCGAATGCGCCGGGCCAACTGGATGTCTTTGGGCATGATGGTCACCCGCTTGGCGTGGATGGCGCACAGGTTCGTGTCCTCGAAGAGACCCACGAGGTACGACTCGCAGGCCTCCTGCAGCGCCATCACGGCCGAGCTCTGGAAGCGCAGGTCGGTCTTGAAGTCCTGGGCGATCTCCCGCACCAGGCGCTGGAACGGTAGCTTGCGGATCAGCAGCTCGGTCGACTTCTGATAGCGCCGGATCTCGCGCAGCGCCACCGTGCCGGGGTGGTAGCGGTGCGGCTTCTTCACCCCGCCGGTGGCCGGGGCGCTCTTGCGTGCCACCTTCGTGGCTAGCTGCTTGCGCGGAGCCTTACCGCCCGTCGACTTCCGCGCCGTCTGCTTGGTGCGTGCCATCTTCCTGAGCTGGCCTCCTACCCTGCTCCTCAGGTGAAGAAGGTGGCGAGCAGCACGGCTTTTATAGACCCAGCCGCATTCCTATTGGCTGCCCACCAAGAGGCATTATGGGATGCTGCACTCTGATTGGCCCGCTGGCGTCTCTGCTTTACACCCTGCCCCTTATATTCTCTGAGCGGTTTGGCCTTCGGAGCTGTTAGTTGAGGCCCAGTAGGAGGGTAGCGGGGATTGTGGAAAAAACTCAGGTTGTTTTATTGGAGCTAAGAAACACACACACACACACACACACACACACACACACATACACACATACACACACACACACACACACACACACACACACACACACACACACCCCAAAAAACCGGAACAACCTTGCCTCCCAAGACTTCAAAGATTCTAGAATCTTTCTGCATGTCTCCTTTATATGGCAACCAGGCATAGTTTTCCTGAGTTCTGGAATACTAAAAAAAAAAAAAAAAAAAAAAAAAAAAAATCGACCTGATTTTAAGGATGCCTCTGGGGGCAGCGTGCACTCGAGGAAGGGCTGAAGGGAGCTCAGCAGTTGAGCTTAATTCCAGGACTTGGGAGGCCGAGGATGGTGGATATCTGTGTGTTTGAGGCTAGCCAGGGCTACATAGTAAAGCACTTAAAAAAAAAAAAAACGGGGGGTGGGGAGGGTAGAAATAGAAAAAAATAAAGGAGAAAAATAAAAAACTAAATTATTTGTTGGAAAAATGGAAAGAACTCAAGATCACAGTGTTAAGTAAGCCGGATCCAGGAAGAAAAACATGGCATAGGTTCTCTAGCATGTAAGAAGCTAGATTTTTTTAAAAAGCATAATAATGGGGTTGGGGTGGGTATTTATGGAGAGAAAGGTGACCAGAGGGAAGAGGAAAAAGGGGAGAGCTAGTGTGTGTGTGTGTGTGTGTGTGTGTGTGTGTGTGTGTGTGTGCAGATATGAACAAAGATTGTGTGTGTGTGTTTGTGTGAAGTTATCAAAATGAAACCCGTTACTAAGCATAGTTAACATATGTTAATAAAAAATACTAAAAGAAATGACTCAAAGGATAGTGGCCCATGCTTATAACCTCAGCACTCGGTAGCTGAATCAGAAGGATAACAATTTTGAGGCTATCTTAGGATACACTGAAATGTCCCTTTAGCAAACAAAATAAAACATCTTTAGCTATGAAAAAAAAAATGATTTCTGAAGCAGAGACTTTCAAGGAGGACATGGGCTGTATTCAAGAATCTCCCAAAGGTCACAATCTGGGCATCAAACATTAGTAATAATGGTTACTTAGACCATGTCAGAGGATGAAAAAGAGCATGCACATAGTTTAAAAAAACGTGAGTCCAGTAAAGGATAGAAACCAAAATGTGTTGCATCTTTACCGATTTAGTTAAAAAACAAACAACACACTGGCAATCATGGTGTTTTGCTTCTAAACATGTATGTGTCGTTTAAACAGACGCAAGTGAACGCCAAAGCAGGGAATCGGGAGCCCGTGTCCAGCGGTGCAGTCGCAGGTAGGCGCTAGGCCAACCGGAGGACATGGGTCGTCCATTGGCGGTGCCCGAGAACCGGGGAGTCCCGGCTCGCGCCACTCTCTAATGCCAGCTTACAGACATAGTGACAGGCGAAATGGCTTCACTCTCAGAAAGAACTAACCGAAGCTCTTGCTTCTGGGAATGCAGGACCCTGTGAGACACCAGGGACATACTGTCTTTGAACTCCTGAGGGAGCCAGGAAGAAACTGTTTTACAGTCTTTCATCGCGTCTCACGCAGCCAATGGGATCAGCCAGAGTTTTTGGATTGACCAATCAAAAAACTTCCTTGAGCAAGCCGGGTCCCGGAGCCGGAGAGGGCAAAGCGCGTCTCTTCTCCAGCACCCAAGGCCAAGGCGCCCATAAGAGGACGCGGAAAAGCTTTCTTACGCGACGCGGGAAACCTTCCCTACGCCCCTGCACTCACGCTCCCACACTCCCGCACCCCAAACCTCCGTTAAGGCCAAACTGCAGCCGCCACCGCGGAGGTTCCCTAGCTGGGCGCTGCACCTATGGGAGCAGTAATTGCTATAATCTTAAGTCTGGGTGGATTTTTTTCTTTCCTTTTTTGGTTTTTTGTTTGTTTGATTCCAACTAGACTGCGCTTGAGCTTCCCAGAGAAAAATTGCGCCATACAAGGCTGCATGCAACTGCAGAGCAGCGTCTCAAAATCTGGGAAGGAGCTTTTTTTCTTTCTGGGGCCTGTTGTTTCCTTTCTCTATTAAATTTCTCCCATTCATTATCTGATCTTCACCTATGCCTTGTGGGAAAGGATCAGATGAAGGTTTAGTGTTAGGGGTGGAAGATGGGGGCGGGGAGCTCAGTTGTGGGACAGCGTTGCCCTCTCAGCTCTGTGAGGCTTGCTATGGGAGGTCAATTTCTTTCCATCACCGGCTAGACAGGGAAGAAATCGTTTGTTTTAAATTAACTTAGCAAATATATATTTAGCACTATATGCAAGGCATAATCAACACGTGAGAGTGACAGTAGACATAAATGTGCCTCTGCACTCTTTGACGTCAATGTTAGCTAGCTGTGAGCTGGCCAAAACATTGCAGGGTTTATCCCTAGGCAGGAATAGGGCGATTATGTCGGGAACTGGAAAGTGGGACAGCAGTAGAAATGCAGAGTACTGGAAGGGAAAGGAGGCATGACTTTAGATTTTTGTTTTATTGTTTTTGACAGCCATCCTAACAGGAGTGAGGTGAACCCTTACTATGGTCTCATTGGTCAGCGACTGTAGCGATTTCTAAGATTGTGTGTTTAAAGTGTTTAAATCTTTACTATTTCCTACAGAAATTCCTATTCGGGGTCCTTTTGCCTCTTTAAAATTCGAGCTGTTTGCTATTGAATTATAGGGCTTTGCTGTCTTGGATATTAATTCTCTGATCAAATGTATGGCTAGAAAATGTTCTCTGTTTTGTGGGTTGCATTTTAATGGATCCAACTATCTCACTTCCGTATGTATATTTTTTGTTGTAGAAACTCAAGAATACTTAAAACATATTTTGTCAGTTTTTGAGCTGAATCATGGGTGTGTGTTGGAATTGTTTAGAGAGGGAGGAAAATGTCATGGATCAGTGGGGACAACAGGCTGCCTTTAGCAGGGGGCATATGCAGTAGGTGCTATAAACATGCAGCTTGGGGAAGAGGTGTGGATTTGTGGAAGTCGTGGTCTTGGTGATATCACAAGAAAAGAGGTCATGGTCAGCAGCCAGACCTGGGATGTGCAGCAAGGAGGCCCGAGACCCCTGCCTCCTAGACATCCATCTGGCTTTGTCACTCACCATATCAGGAAATTAGCTGTCTACACAGCCTGAGTCCAACTGGCCTGGCACTTGTTCTGAACCTCAGAGCTTAGCTTCAGGGACAGTATGGAAAAATACAGCCTCTATGGTCTTTGAACTACCCCCATTAACCTACTAGAGAAGCTGCCATGACTCTCCAGCTGACCCCTGCTGATTCTCCAGTTGACTTGGCTCTCCAGCGTCTCTTGAAAGAGTTATCTCTACTGAACATGCCTAGACCTTTATGATGATGCTTGATCAACCTAGCACAACTATTTACCCTATAGTTGCATTACATTACTTACAAAGAGTCATGGTGGCATACTTTAAAACACTCAGAACATTTGCAGGTTATAAACACATACTCTGCCTTTGTATATGAGGATCCTGGGTACCCATAGATTTTGGTGCCTGCCCAGGCTGGGGGGTTGGGCAGAGAGGAGGTCCTGGAACCAATCCTGTGATGCCAAGAGACACTGAAATGTCTAGGTTCACACACGTGTCAAATGAAATCTTTTTTTTTTAAGCCTATGTAGTATTTATCTGTGTATATATATTTTGGAGCTCTATCTGCTCCTTCATAGACACTTAGGTTAGTACCATGTTTAGCTATCTTAGCTACTGGCAGTGCCACAATGGGCATGTCAGTACATATGTCTCTTCCACATGCTGATTTCGTTTCGTCTGGATATACGCCCAGGAGCAGGGGAGATGAACCGTATATTAGGTCTATTTTTAATTTTGTTGAGGTGGGAGATTATTGGCCATGTGGGTGAGCTTGCAAGAAATGGCCCCACAGAACAGAGACTAAATGTGGGAAGCAGGTGCTGGAGGGAAGACCCAAACCCAGAAGAGGAACACGGGCTGCTGCAGATAGGTAGAGAACTCCCACACACTGCAAACACTGTCCAGAGTTAGTTCCAAGATTGTCTCTAGCTGCATTCTTCTGGAACCTCCCTTCTTGTCTCCAATAAACAGCAGAGCATAGGGACACATGGGGAGTGGCTGAAATGATTCTAATATGGTCCTGTGTTCAGAGACAGAGTGGGCCAGGAAAAGATCTCCCCATACCTCCACACAACAGCCATGCAGGCTGAATCTGGTAAGGTTATTTGCCAAGTCCTGCTCAGAACTGCAGCAGGAAGATCAGGCCACACCTGCCTTTCCACATGGTCTCTGATGACAGCAGCTGTGGGACATGGGTTTCACCTTTTACCTGAGGTAGGCCAGTTTTAGCCTAGAAAGAAAGCACTAGACGGCATCTCAGTTTTCTTTCTGTCCTTAGTGCTTACAGGCTTCTTTTGTCCACTTATGTCCCCCGCCCCCGGCCCCCGAGTATGAATGTGCATTTCACACATATGCATGTATGAATGTGAGTGCAAGCATGCATGTGTGTCATCATGCGTGAAGGTCTGAGGACAATCTCAGGTATTATTCTCAACTTCCACCTTGTTAATTGCTGTCCATACCACAGCAGCTGGCCTGTGAGCTTCCAGGGATTCTCCTGCCTTCCTTGGAAGCACTGGAATTAGTCAAGTGCTGCTAACCTGGCCCTGCATTACATGGGTTCTGGATTTACTCAGGTCTTCAGACTTGTGTGGCAAGCTCTTTACTCACTCAGTCATGTCTCCAGCACCTGTCTCCTTTAGTCACTGAGTGTCTTAAAAACTTAGGTGAAATTCACAAGATATGGTGAGCCATTTTCATGTGCGCAGTTGAGGGACACTTAGTGCATTTCTTATGCCTTCTCCCATGACCACACCAGGAAGGTCCGTACTTTCTCTCTTCTCCTTCAGCTCCTGTATCTATTGTCTCTGATGTTGCCTGTTCTGGTCATGGAGGTTCCTTCATCTTGTCCAGTCCCTTCATTGACTAATGCTCCATTATGAGAACAGCTTTGTACATTTATTTTTCAACTGATAAATATTAGGGTTTCCTCTGCCTTTTAGGTTTTCTGAGTGATACCGTTTCTCCACCTGTATACTTACGTCATATTATATGCATACTCATTTTATTGGGTGTATATCTAGAAATGGATCATGGGATACTTGAATCCTGTGAATATTCTCTTTTCAAGGTAGCTGCTGGTGGTGCTTTACATTTCTGGAGACAGTAATCCAGATGACCAGATCTTAGATCACAGCTGCTCTAATTGGAACTATCTATAATTTTGTAGACACATTCAGAATCTGTGCTCTCTAGTCACTAGCCACATATGCCTGGGCAATTTATGAGCTGCGTCTTTACATTACACTTTACCTAACTGGAAATTAAACATTCCTTTTGGGGTGGTGGTTGTGCATTTGACAGCAGCCTTAGAAGAGATGAGAAACTACCCTAGTACACCTCCCTCCACAATGCCTCTATAACACCCTTAAATGGTAACATTACCCAATTCCTAAAAAGTTTAACCGTCATTCAAGCATTTAAGCAACTATAAACACAAACAAACTAAAACTAGAACCAGAGATTCTAACTCAAAAAACATAAGGATCTCTGGAGGTCCAGCCCTCTGGCTTTGTTTGACTGAGACCACCCATTTGCAGATGTATAATCTATATGCAGTTTTTTGGATTATTGAGACTTATTGTATTGAGACTTACTGTTAAGGAAACTGCTTATCCTTAGGCAAGTGACTTTCAAGACGTTGTAATGTTATAAGCAGATTTGTAGTTAAGGTGCCTGAGGAGCCCTGGCTTGAATAGATCCAGTTTTGTTTGGTAGTCTATATAAATTATATAACATTATATAATTGTCTTGATGGCCTGTATTTATTGTTAAAATTTAAATAGTGTAGAGCAGTTAACAGGGAAAAGAGGCTCAATTTGGTGGCATTTATTAGGATTTAAAAGTAACGCATTTAACCCCTCCTCTCCCTTTCCCACTTACATGCTCCTGTTGATTTACCCGGAACTCCGACCATTCTTCATGCTGCCTATGGAAGTCTCAATCGTCTCTAAAAACATTTAATGTGATGTTTTCCTTTAAACTTTATGACAAAAGACACTGCTGTACTCTCATACCTAGTTTAACCAAAATGTGACAAATTATTTTGTTCCCCAAGGTTAAGCTACATAAGTGGGTCTGATTAACCAATTCCAAATGCCTGCAGGAACACCCTGCTCATCTGTCATCCTACCGTAGCTAAGCAGGCTGAAGCAGCCTAGAGGCTGGCTCCCCACCCCCACAAAAGAAAGCAGTAAACTCCAAAGTTGTAAATCGCCTTCTAACAGAACATTTATATAAACAAGTAGATCTGAAATACCCAAAATCTTCCCTCAGAAACCTTTGGAAACCCCAAGGCGTTATGATCCGAATTCAAATGGACTTCATGTTTTGGAAGACTTAAGCAAGTTAATTTACCCAGTTTCAGTAGAAACACTAGTATCTACCAACCAGAACCTTATGCTAATTTCTACAGAATAAAGTATTCCCTTAAATTCCAAACACGAACGTTAACTGAAACCTTGTGTCTGACACCGGAGTGGTGGGGAGAAACTCGAACGCCTCCAACTGACCGCAGGCCACCCGCAGGATGAGGCCGTTGGTCTCCCGTGAGTTCCCCAGGTGCCGCACAGGAATGCATAGCAAGAGTCGGGAGACCTTGTCCGGCCAGTAACTGGCCACAGGTTCAGTGTACAGCACTTTCTAATGAGATTGTGGGTGGCTCTGAAAAGAGCCTTTGGTGTCCGTAAAGTTGCACTAACAACCAGTAGGGGCCTCACTTGCCCTTGGCCTTGTGGTGGCTCTCGGTCTTCTTGGGCAGCAACACGGCCTGGATGTTGGGCAGGACGCCGCCCTGAGCGATGGTCACGCGGCCCAGCAGCTTGTTGAGCTCCTCGTCGTTGCGGATGGCCAACTGTAGGTGGCGCGGGATAATTCGTGTCTTCTTATTGTCGCGGGCCGCATTGCCAGCCAGCTCCAGGATTTCGGCAGTCAGGTATTCCAAGACAGCCGCCAGGTACACCGGAGCACCGGCGCCCACCCGCTCGGAGTAATTACCCTTACGGAGGAGGCGGTGCACACGGCCCACTGGAAACTGCAGGCCAGCCCGGGAAGAGCGAGACTTCGCCTTTGCACGAGCTTTGCCGCCCTGCTTGCCACGACCAGACATCTTCTACTGATGACAGAACGTACACCGAAAGAAAAAAAAGCTGGCGAAAACGAATCCGTAAGCGCCAGCAAGCTCTTATATATGATCAGGAGGGAGGCTAGACTGCGCCTTCCTATTGGATACAACTATAAACCAATCAGAAAAGAACGCGAAGCCCTCCTAATTTGCATATGCCTTACCCTGAGATGACGTAACGTGAAATTATATTCAATCAAAGGGAGTGATGCCTGATCCTTCATTTGAATACAAGGCTTACAAATACACTTGGTACTTGGACGCCCGCGTTTCTGCAACGCAACTAGACATTATGCCTGATCCATCCAAGTCGGCTCCAGCCCCTAAAAAAGGCTCCAAAAAGGCGGTCACTAAGGCGCAGAAAAAGGATGGCAAGAAACGCAAACGGGGCCGCAAGGAGAGCTACTCCATCTACGTGTACAAGGTGCTGAAGCAGGTGCATCCGGACACCGGCATCTCGTCCAAGGCCATGGGCATCATGAACTCGTTCGTCAACGACATCTTCGAGCGCATCGCCAGCGAGGCCTCCCGCCTGGCGCATTACAACAAGCGCTCGACCATCACGTCCCGCGAGGTGCAGACGGCCGTGCGCCTGCTGCTGCCCGGGGAGCTGGCCAAGCATGCGGTGTCCGAGGGCACCAAGGCAGTCACCAAGTACACCAGCTCAAAGTGAGGCGCGCCTAGGGTGCCCTCAATTCAAAGGCTCTTTTCAGAGCCACCCATACAGTCATTAAAAGGGTCTTGAACACAGTGCGGGTCACTGATGATTGTCATGCGCCTAGGCGTTCCCTGACACTGGGTGCAGCCAAGTCAGATTTTTGAGCTAGGAACGTGAGGATATGGCCGCTTTGCTCTTCCTAAACGTATAGTGTGAGAGATAGCCGCGGGAGCAGGCAATGGGCGTGAGTCTCCTTCCCAAGCCTGGAGCTTCGGTGGGCGAGGTCACAGTGCAGTGGTGTTCTAGATGTGCGCCCCCTTGGTGGTTTCTGAACCTGCGTTCCCTTAAGTACCGTTTCCATCCTTTTCTGGAATAGAGAGGCATCTTTATCCCCTGAAAACGACCATTCTGACATATCAAATCCTGCACTAGCAGTATGCTGGAAACCGGGCGCGGACAGGGGAAGGTGTGGCACACCGCAATGCCTGTGTGCAGGAGCAAGGATGTAGCCAGCCTGAGCTGCCAGCCGCAGTTTCAGTGGTTAGGGGATGGGAGAGGTGGGAAAGAATTCCGTTGTTTTGAGCCAGAGTTGCTCCCCTAAAGCTGCGTTGTTTTCTGTTAAGCATTAGTAAAAGAATATTCTATACTCAGCATTTATTTTGAGAATGCCATTTTTATCGGGAACGTTTGGGCAGGAAATCTTACCTGTGAGAAAGAACACCGCTTTCCTTGGTTTGGCTTATATTTATGAAAAGAGGATTCGTGATAATTATTTGAGACATATTGAGAGTCCTATCGTCACCAGCAGGGAATACTATGTAAATTTTATTTATTTTTTAACCAAGTTGTCAAAGGGAGCCCCTCTCATCTGGACTCCCGCTAATGGGCATTTGGGAGAAGGATATCTCTGCGAGAACTTCCTACAGTAGCTATGCCACCTTCTGCTTTCCAGCTTGGTCCACATAAAAGGGTTTTTGATAACGTCATGTGTTTTAAAGTTAGCATCTGAAGTATGTTTATCCTAAGTTCAAGTAACTGCAAAGATGCAGATTACAAAGCAGGAATTTTTTTTAAAAAAATCATTTTTACAAAACCATTCTTTAAAATACCTATTGCTTTATCAATTTAACACCAGAATCAGGAAAAAATAATCGTTAAAAAGATATTTCAGATTATTCTCTCTGAGAATGTCTCTCTTATTTTCCTTTAGCTTCAGATTCTGCCAACAGCAGTTATATGTATATTACATTTAACTAATTGCTGCTTCCAGAATTGTCTATATAAATTTAAACATGCCAACCAAGTTATCTCAGTATTAAAAAAAAAAGACACAATGAGAACCATTTAAGACAGGAACCATTTAGTTTTGGTAATTAGTGAAATTAGTCTTTAACTGAGGTTTGTTGGAGGAGGGCTTGGCTGGAGACTTGAACCTTAGACCTCAAGTATTAGCCAAGGTTCTCGTCTGAGATGCAGCCCAGTCCTCTTCTGTTCAGCTGCTTGGATTCTTATTTCAAATTCATTCCTAGGCACAAGCAGTCAGTGTGGGGTATACAGTATTACTTTCATTTGACATCTTTTACAAAGACAGAAATAAGCACATAGTAAAGGAAGTTTTGTCATAACTGATTTATTGAATACACTGCTCCTTAGTTATGATAGAAAATATAAACCATGATCCATCATCAGAAGAGAGGCCTGTCAACAGTTCTTTCACATTCTGTCTCTGTCTCTTTCTGTGTCTCTGTCTCTGTCCCTGTCTCTGTCTCTCTCTGTCTCTGTCTCATTTACACACAGAGACACACACAGAGAGACAGAGTGTGTGTGTGTGTCAGAGTCAAGTAGTCATGTAAGCTTGACTGCACTATACAGACCAGATTGGGGTAGAATTTAGAGATCTCCGTTCTCTGCCTCCTGAATGCTGTTATTAAAGGCATGCATCACCACTCTGTCAGTGATTTTAATGGTTTCAAAAATAAAAGATTTGAAAGCCAGACATGGTGGCATAGTCCTGTAATGGCAGCAGTTGGGAGAAACCGAGGCAGGTGGATCACTGTGCTCATGGCCAGTGTGGTCTGCATGTCAGGTTCCAGGCTATCCAGAGCTACATAATGAGACCCTGTCATCAAATAAAACACAAACAGGATTTACACTCAAAAAAGAATGTGTCCCTTTGTGAGCTGATGCCAAGTGACTGTCAAGGCCTCTGGGATTTTCGCTACTACAGAGCTGCATGGTCAGCCCCTGACACCATCTATTCATTTTTAAATTTTGGCTATGAGTGGTTTTCCTGCATTTATGTGCACTGAATTTGTGCAGAAGTTAGAAGAGGTAGTCATAGAAAGGAGTCGGATCCCTTGGAATTAGTGTAACTGATGGTGGTAAAGCCATTGTGTGGGTGCTTGGAACAGAACCAAGGTCTTCTGCAATAGGGATACGTATTCTTAACTCCAGAGTCAAGTATCCAATTTTAAAGGAGTATTTACAGTTGCTTCTTCTAGACCCAGTACAGTAAATACATGGTTTTAATAAAATGGAACCTTTCCCTCCAGAATAAAGATGGGCCTAAACATTGTTCAGTACCAAGAGGAGGGAGGGAAAAGCAATGAGCAAATCTAGCACACAATTTCCAAGTACAATTAACTCTCTAACAACACATGGATAGCTGTCAGTAATACAATGGATTTTTTTTTTTTTTTAACAAAAGCTTGAAGTTCAGAATAAGCTGCCCAGGTGTATTACTTTGGCAGCCACAGCTCTGAATGAGGGAAGAGCTGTCCTTTTGCAGAATGTGAATATTAAGGAGTAGACAAATATAGAAATTTGTCTCTACTGTTGAGATTTTATAATAGAAAAAACTGAGGTCAACTGTATACAAAAGCAATTGTCTCTAGTTTCATGTTTTAAGAGAAAAAAGGAGTGGTCAGGTGAAATTGAAAAATTGGAGAATGTAAGGAGGGTACAACAGATGTGAGAATCTACAATCCTAAGAACTAGGACAATGCAAGTGGCTCATTCTCTGGACCTGAAAAACGCAATGTTAGTAAGGTTGGGGGCAGGGATGAGGGATTTGCAGGCACACAGTCTGAAACAATGAGATGGTTATTCCCCACTCTCAAGTAGATGTTCAAAACCAATTTGCTAATTATTAGGGAACCAACCAAGAATTTTGAGCGAGTGGAAAAAAAAACTTGTCTCTTTAAGAAGGAATCGCCAATAGAAAGACTCGCCTTCCCTGTATGAGACAGTAAGAGGTTAGATGTTGATAAATGAGTGGCTGCTGCTGCAGGTGCTGTGAGGAGGAAGACCGCCATTGTTACCAACGTGTAATCGGAACCCGAGACAACTAGGAGTTCATGGAAGATGGGCTTCTCCGACATACAGTGATGAACCACTGATAACTGAATTTTAGAGGAAGGATAGTTCGGACTCTTCTTGCAAGCCTCATTCATTTAATGCAACCTACATTGAATACAATGTACGTAGCTCTTTGTTGTTATTCTAAAGGTTCTATTTAATTTTAAAGGATGTTTCACCATTTACTAGAGTTCTGTTAATATATACACACACTTATATGACATATACTCTCATACACACGCACACATTGCGATGAAACAAAAGGACCTTTCATTGTTTAAATTCATCTGTGGATAAAATACCAGAATCTTCACCGGCGAGATTGTTGCTAAATTAGGTAAGGTTGGAGAACAGGAGCTGTGCATCCCCCAGCTAGGCATTTTGAACAGAATACAATAGAAGACCTGCTTAAACTGTTCTGGGCCAGAAGATTTTAATCCTGACAAGGGGATAGAGCAAGATGGCTCCGAAAGCATCAGCGCTGAGAGCGCAGCACCCAGAGCCTCACAGAGCACTCTGCAGGGGGAGGGGAATGGAGAGGGTGGGAGGATAGAGAGAAATCTTATTGCTGACACAGCCCCCCTCCCTCCAACCGCGCAATGCATGCCAAATTTCCCCAGGAGCCATCCATTAAACTACATTCTCTGTGGCCAAAATTGAACCAGACAAATTTATTAATGTACCGTTATGAACAAGAGGGTACCAAAGTCCAGTACAACCCATCCCTCCCTCCCCTCCCCCCTTCCAATGTTTATCAAGTGAATGACAATATTAGGTAGCACGCTCTTTTTTTGAGCTTGGAAGGTGGCTCTGAAAAGAGCCTTTGGGTTGGGGGCGCTCTCCTCGCGCCTCACTTTGAGCTGGTGTACTTGGTGACTGCCTTGGTGCCCTCGGACACCGCATGCTTGGCCAGCTCCCCGGGCAGCAGCAGGCGCACGGCCGTCTGCACCTCGCGGGACGTGATGGTCGAGCGCTTGTTGTAATGCGCCAGGCGGGAGGCCTCGCTGGCGATGCGCTCGAAGATGTCGTTGACGAACGAGTTCATGATGCCCATGGCCTTGGACGAGATGCCGGTGTCCGGATGCACCTGCTTCAGCACCTTGTACACGTAGATGGAGTAGCTCTCCTTGCGGCCCCGTTTGCGTTTCTTGCCATCCTTTTTCTGCGCCTTGGTGATGGCTTTCTTGGAGCCTTTCTTTGGGGCGGGAGTGGAGCGGGAAGGCTCCGGCATCCTGCTGCACTGGCTGCACCCAGACGAACAGGGATACGGTGAAGGCAGGGTTATTTGTCATCTTTATATTTAAATGAGGGCTCCAAAGTACTCTCATCTGATTGGACAAACATAAAATGTTGTCACTAGGTGACTCCGCTTCTTCTTTCCTATTGGACAATATCCCAACCAATCCGAAAGTGCATTGGCTGAGCAAGCTCAGGTGTCTTATCTTTGTCTGAACCCTTTGTTTTAACTAGAAGGATTTAGCGTCTCCTCCCACCCCCCAACTGTGGATCTGACTGTGAAAGAACAATGCAGCTGGGTCTGATCCTTGTTTAGCTAAATCTCTAGCCATTTCTTTGTTCACCCTCAGCTAATGAAGGAGAAGCTTGTTGCCTGCTTAGTGGAGGAAATGACAGCTTCCGACTTCCATTTGTTTCCATCCAGAGGAAACAAAAGGAAAGACATTTCTATGAGGATTCATGACCAAATTCCAACAGTTCATTGGGAAATCTGAAAACATACTAAGGTTGTTTCACTGGAACTGTGTGGCTGGGTAGACATTCATTTGGAGAAAGGTGTGATTCTTGGGACGCCCATCATGTCTGGAGCTGAAGCTAGAGGAATAACGTTAACGATGGGTACCGTAATTACAGGACGCAGCAGGTTAGGGAAGTTATGACGCGCTCACGCGCGCGCTCGCTCGCTCGCTCACGCGCACCATCCCCC
>JANHMN010000002.1:60665862-60746832 GCA_030674055.1 Rhabdomys pumilio
CGTACTGAGTGAAAATAAAAAGGCTGTATGTTCTCATGGCTCATATCACTTGGAGAGCTGGCTTTATAAAAGCAAACTGTTAATGTCCTACCTTAATACACGCTGAGACAGGATCTGCCCATTACTAATTGACAAATCCATGTCTGAAGGCCAGTTAGCGGCTATACCTGGGGCAAGCAATCTACTTGCTTTGCATCTCCATTTCTTCATGTGATGATCTAATGCCTGTTAGCAAGCACATACTTGTGCATAGTCTCTATGTGCTCTTTTCACATCGACACGCAGACTTCATTATTATTATTATTATTATTATTATTATTATTATTATTATTCCTATTATTATTATCTCTCACTAAAATACAGAGAGTCTTATAATCTCCCACACAGAGCTGTGGCTGTTGCTCCAGTATCTGAGGATGAAAGATAATTTGGCACTTGACAGATGCCCAACCAATACTTGGTGAAAGAACAAATCTGGAAGCCTGTTCAGCTGGCTGCTGATACCTTGGCTATCTTAATGCTGGGCGTCATGAGTTCATTTGTCAACAACATATTCTTGATTATTGGCAAATGAAAATGCTTGCAAAGCAATATTGTAAAAAAAAAAAAACAAACAAACAAACAAAAAAAAACCAAAAAAAGAAAAAAAAAAAAACTAGAGGCTGGCAATGGTGGCACAGGCCTTTAATCCCAGCACGGAGTGTGTGTGTGGGTGTGAGCAGATACAGGCAGATCAGAGTTCGAGGCCAGCTTGGTCTACAGAGTGAGCTCCAGAACAGCCATGGCTACACAGAGAAACCCTGTCTTGAAAAATAAGAACAAGCAAGCAAGTAAGCAAACAAAGATCACTTAGGAAAAAAAAAACTTTGTGTATCAACTTAATTTTCACTTAATTACACTTAATTTAAAGAAACCTTGGGCTAAAATTTGCAACTACTGAGAGTCAAAAGGTTAATGTTACAAATATCTATAAGTTAGAGAAAATTTACAAACTGTTTAAGAATATTCATAGGAAAGATACATTTGAAAAAAATAACACTGCTATCAAACTAACATCAAAGAGATGCTTATTAAAACAATGGTAAATGTCTCACCTACTAATATTGCAGTGGCCTGAGCTGCCTGGTACATGCAAAAATACTGCCCTACACTGAAGAAACACTGAGGAAAGCTGGAAACATATACCAAGATTCTCTATACTATGCCAGAAACCCTACTGTCAATTGTAGTCTCCCAAAGTAACAATGATGTTTGCAAGCAAAAATGAACATTCAGTTTCATAAATAGTATGTATAAAAGAATAAAAAAGAGATGAGGCCCAACCATGAAGATATATAGTAGAATCCATTGGGACCCACTTTTACAATGGAGTTTGTTATCATTACTGTTAAGGTCTCGAGTGGGCAGTGTTGGCACATGCTTTTAATCCCAGTACTTAGGAGGCAGATGCAGGCAGATCTGAGTTTGAGGCCAGCCTGGTCTACAGAGTGAGTTCCAGGACAGCCAGGGCTACACCAAGAAACCTTGTCTCAACAAAACAAAACAAAACAAAACAAAACAAAACAAAACCCAAAACAAACAAAAAACCAAAAAGGACAAGGCCTTTCGTAGCTCATTCAACCGTGCATTTCTGATGGTCTTGCTTCCTTCCCTAGCTGTTGGGATAACAGCTAACCACACCCGACTCATTAAATGATGTTTTAAAGGCTATTTAATAAGTGAAAATAAAGTTAAGCAAAACTTAATAGTAAGTACAACTGCACAAAATGTCCCTTGCAGTGACGTTGTCATCTAAGTCACTGTCTATCCACCTTGGCAATGTGTTGTTGTGTGTCTACACTGTGCTCAGAGTGGACAAAACCCCGTCTCCCTCACTCCAAGGCCACATTGCAGTGGTGACTCACCTGTGGGGGTGAGGGGTGATCTTGAATAAAGATGTCCTGTTTTACAGTTTATTTAACACGGTTAAAAACAACCCATACCCAACGGATCTGGAATTGTATAAAGTATAAATGTTGTCAGAGTAACAGTAACCTCCTGTCTTTAACAGACTGGAGGGAGGTTCGGAGGGGTGAAGCAGAGAGGTTGGGAAGGAAGGGTTAACTTACAAAGCAAATAGCATTCAGTCACAAAAGACTCCAGAACCAGGAGCTTTCACAAAACCCATAGAAACCTTAAAGAATGCTTCTAAGGGACTGAGTGCCATGGGTCACTTAGATTCATTTTGAGCTTTATATTGATATGCCTCAGGTTCCAGCAACATATCACATGTACGGGTGCTCACTCACTTTGTCTGTCTGTCTGTCTGTCTGTCTGTCTGTCTCTTATATTACTTCTATGTGAAGACCTTGCCAACAAGTGCCTGTCCAATGTGCCACTGGTAATTTTGGCCAAAGATTATTGTTTAAAAGTATCTTGCACATTCCTTATTTGTGTCTTTAAAAGCATGCAAATCAACAACAACAACAACAACAACAACAACAACAACCTATTCCCTTGCTCCAGCTTCTTTGAATGTGCCATTCGTTGCTCACTTTGGGACACTGGTTTCCACTGCAGCATTTGGCTCTCCCGTGGCAGCATTCCACTATAGATAAAGCAATATCACTGGTCTGGAGAAGTCCTGTTATTAGTGGATCAACATGTTAGCTACAGGTGAAACACTGGCAAACTGGAGGGTTTTGCTTGTGAGAAAGAAGGGAAGAGAGGAGAAAGGGTTGGCAAAAGGAAGGAAGGAAGGAAGGAAGGAAGGAAGGAAGGAAGGAAGGAAGAAAGGAAAGAAGGAGAACCCAGGAGAAAGGAAGACAAGAAAGTGAGAACAGAAGGCTCAACGGTGTAAAGGCACCAAGTGTCAAGCCCTAAAGGCTAGAGTCCAGTGTTAGTGTCCACATGGTGGAAGGGATTCCTACAAGTCGTCCTCTGACCACCAATAAAGGCATACAACATGAAGCAAAATGTAACTCTGAAAAATTAAGAGAAGAAAATGAAAAGGGAAAGCCAGGGAAGCAATGGCTTCAATTTTAGCCATACTTGGGGTTGGTGGTAAACTTTTAAAAAGAATGTTGAAACCTCTTGTTTTGTTCCTGCCTCTTTTTTTTTTTTTCTTTACTGGTTCTAAAGCCCAGTACCTGGCACTGCAGCTATCGGTTCACATGTGGAATAAATGTCTTTGGCATTAATAAGCACCTTGGCATCTGGATTTTTTGGTGCTGCTTTGCATACGGTCTTTTCTACTATGGGCAGGCTCTCACCCAACCACGAAGCTGGGTTCTTTTTAAAATTTCCACAATTAATACAGGCGACACACTGTCATGGACAATACATGACATGCACGTCTGGGAGGAGGGTCCCCAAAAGAGGCTGATAGTTGGAGGAGCGGTAACACTTGCAATCCAGACTTCAGTGGGGTAAAGGGGTTACAGAACACGGAGGGCAGGCACGTTTACAGGCTTCCCTGAGTGGTCAAGCCTTTGACTTCAGAGCTGCAGGAGTGGGTGGCAGGCATTGTTTGTGGACAAAGGCCTGCCCACCACTACACTGTAGCCTTTCCTCTGGAACATCTCTGGTTCATAGCTGGAAAGTCCCTCAGCTAAGGGTGCTGTTTTCTCTGATTGGACAACCAAGGGCTCTAGCTGACTGCACCAAGGAACAGGGAAGTGAGGAGGTAAGCTGTCCTGTGTTTGCAGAAGGGACTTCTGTGGCCATTTCTCTTTTACATCAGCAAGAGTTGCGAATGACAATGGGTTGTTGAGGTAAATTTTCAAAACAGATGCATCAGCCTGGGAAAAGCTGGGCTACAGTCCCTAGCTCTGCAAAACTGCATGCATTCAAAGTTTGATGTCTCTGTGCACCAGCCCAGCTGCTTCAGCCCCACAGGCTCTGGTGAAATTTTCTTTCCAGTGGCCTAGCCCCACTCCACACCAGAGGTGTTCCAGAGGAAAGGCTACAGTGTAGTGGTGGGCAGGCCTTTGTCTAAAGGATGCCAGCTGGAAACTGCAGAGGACAAAGGACCATGAGATATCTGGTATCCCAGGAGATACCAGAGCCTGCTCTGCCCCAGATTTTCTACCCTCTCCCCACCAGAGCACATGTATCCAAGGAAATCACTGTGATGTCTAAGAACAAGAAAGAATGTGTAGGAACTAACACTCATGAAATAGAACAAATTCCTCACCAGGGAACAAAACTGAAGGCCTCTGCCAAGCGACGGGATAAAAAGCTTATCAAAGCTTTTTCTGCCAAGCTTAGCAAAGTGCTGGAGCAGTAGATGAAGCAGCCCTCAGGCTAAATGCACCGAAATCATCCCCTTGCAGTCCTACTAGGTACAGCTACCTAACCATCACTTCTCTCCACCTGGAAAGGCTCTGCTGTTTACAGGACACCAAGTATTCCAAGTATTCCTTGTCCTAATCCCTTGTTCTAATCCTGTAGTCATAGGGCTTTGCTGTTTCTCATTTGGGCTTTGACTGTTATCTTAAACACACACACACACACACACACACACACACACACACACACACACACACTTCTTAATCATATATATAACCCCTTCCCATGTCCTGTCAGTAATTACAATAAACTTATTGAACTTGGTGGAATTATTTATTTGACATGGCAGTGCCCTATCTGAGCAAATAGGCATGCCCTCACATCTTCCCAGGAAGTCATACAATGTTTTGTCCAGCTCTAACCAAAAATATGGAATTGTAAAGCAAGTGTGCCCAATGAGGACTATCTCAAAAAGCTCAGAGGGTACTGCCATCATAGATAGAGAATACTACAGGGGAATTTAAACAATTTGAAAAGAGGAAGAGAGAGGATTATGCAGAAGACAGTAACACACATTCTCAAGTGGGTATGGTATTCTTAAGAGAATTGCCAAATTTTTTAAGTTAAAAGGATAAATTTTTTTTTTAACATTTATCCTTAGAATCGACTGCTAAAGGCAGCTCATAGGTTAGGGATGTATCTCAGTGGTGGAAAGTGTTTCTCCAGTATCTGCAAGGCCCTTCCCTTGATCCCCAGAATAGAATTCTGATAAGGGCGTCTAATCTTAAAGCTTAGCCATTGATGTTGCTATGCATTTCTTCCCATGCAGTATGGCATTAGAAGAGTGCACTTTCAGGCACACCTTATAGGTAGGTAATGTCCAGGATGCCCATGTGCTGGGTCACCTTCCAGGCTATATCATGTGTCTTCCTACGTGTCCTTTATCCTTGCTTCCCATTCTCAATTTGGTTTTGGCGTTTTTAAAATTTTGTTTGTTTTTCTTTTAAGACAAGGTCTTGCCTTGTAGCTCAAACTGGCCTTGGACTCAGTTTCCCTGCCTCCATCTCCCAATTGCTGGGATTGTAAGTACAGTTATTGTCTAGGATGCATAATTCCCTGGATTTGAGCACCAGACCTCAGTAACAATTTGAGAACCATGTTGGATATGGCCATGGTCAGTTAGATGAGTGTGAAAGTGCCTAAATAAACTGACTTTTTAATTTAATGAATTTAAATTAATATATGCACACATGTTATGTCTGTTGAAGAGGTTGGCTCCAAACCCCCAAGGATACCACAGTTTAAGGACACTCAAATCCCTCACACACCATCTCTCTCTGTCTCTCTGTCTCTCTCTCTCACACACACACATAGACACAAACATGCAGCACACACTTTTTTTTTTTTTTGAGATAGGCTCTCACTATATAGCTCTGGCTGGCCTGCAACTCACTGTGTAGACCAAACTGGCCTGGAACTCACAGAGATCTGCCAGCTCTAATTCCTGAGTACTGTGATTGAAAGCATGTACCATTATACTCAGCTAAAACATTTACATGCATCCTTCTATTTAATTTTTTTCTAGATAATTTATGATACTTAAGAGGATGTGAATACTGTGCAAATATTCACTCTATTGTTTAGGAAATAATGACCAGAAAAGGGCTGTATAGCTTTAGTACAGATGTGGCTGCTATCACAGTGTTTGGAACATATAAATGGCAACATCACTGGCTTAGTTAGGGTTTCCTTGCGGTGAAGAGACACCATGACCAATGTAACTCTTATAAAGGACATTTAATTGGGGCGGGCTTACACGTTCAGAGATACAGTCCATTATCATCAAGGCAGGAAGCATGACAGCGTCCAGGCAGACATGGTGCTGGAGAAGGAGCTGAGAATTCTACATCTTGATCCAAGGCAGCCAGAAGACTGTCTCCCAGGCAGCTAGGAGGAGGGTCTCACAGCCCACCCCCTCCTAATAGCGCCACTCCATGGGTCAAGCATATCCAAACCACTACAGACACATTTACAGTATATTCTCAATTTCAGTCTGGTCATAAATTGTGCGTAGCTGACTGCACGTGTATTAATACAACATTCTTTAGAGTGCTTTCCTGCAAAAGGTGCTGCTGTTCTGTGTGCACCGGAGCATCCCTGCATTAATTTAGTATCGCTATCTTCTTTAATTTGGTCATACTCCCGCTTGACTACATAGTGGACAAAGTCTACCTAACCTGTTTTATCCTGCTTCAGTGCTGAAGGTCTAGAGATAAGTCACCCTAAACCTCAATCACGGAAAAGCCTTTCCTGACAGACCACCTCCCAAATTATCCATGATGTTGGGGCAGTACCCTGCAGTATGAGTAATCTTATAGGACACAGGGAGGAGTATCGTTGTGAGGATCTGGGTTTGAAGCCCACGATTGACACCACCAGGACAAAGAGGTGAGTAGCTACCAGAACCCAGGATGGAAGAGAGCCCAGCTGCTCAGGCCCGGGCAGTGCGACGAGCGACTACCAGTACCTGAACGGAGAGCACACAGCTGCCAGGACCTGGATGGAGGAACGCGCAGCTGCCAGGACCTGGACGTCAGAGCGCACGGCAGCCAGGACCCCGCCCCGCGCGCGCGCGTGCCCGGCGTTGGCGCAGTCTGGGTCTGAGTCGTCGGCTGAGGCTTGTCGGCCTTGCTCTCCGGCCTGTCCTCGGCCCTTCTGCGCCCTTTCCGCCCGCGCCCTCGTTGGCGCCGCCGCCCGCAGCCCTGGCGCTCCCCGCGGGCCCCGCTGAGGCCGTCTGCGCCTTGTGTCAGCGCGCGCCCCGCGAACCGGTGCGCGCTGACTGCGGCCACCGTTTCTGTCGGGCGTGCGTGGTGCGCTTCTGGGCCGAGGAGGACGGGCCCTTCCCGTGTCCCGAGTGTGCCGATGACTGCTGGCAGCGCGCCGTAGAGCCCAGCCGCCCTCCACTCAGCCGTCGCCTCCTGGCGCTCGAGGAGGCGGCCGCGGCGCCGGCGCGCGATGGCCCTGCCAGCGAGGCCGCGCTGCAGCTGCTGTGCCGTGCGGACGGAGATCCTCTGTGCTCCGCCTGCCGCATGGCCGCTGGTCCGGAGCCGCCCGAGTGGGAACCGCGCTGGAGGAAGGCGCTGCGCGGCAAGGTGAGCAAGGCTGCCCTGCACATTGTTCACCTTTGTGCCTTACCTGGAGTCAGTCTATCGATCGGTGTACTGACCTCCTCTTCCCTCCCCCCTTTCCCGCATCCCACGGGTGTCTAGCACCCTTCCTTTCTCGGGGACCCTTCCGCGCCTAGGGCTCTTGAATCCTGGAGTCCATGAGTTCTGCCTTCCCCCATCTCTGTTACCTGTCTCCCGGACCTTGCAGTCAGTGTTCCTCGATCTATTATCTCTAGAGCATGCTTTTCTGTCCTCTTTTCATCTCAGGTCTTTGGCCTAAGGCTGTGCCTGATCTCTACAACCTTTAGACTTTCATTTTTCTCCTTTTCCCCTCAAGTCCCGATCCCATTCCTCAAGGCCTCTTCCTCCTACCAGGGTGTGACCTCATTGGTGCAAGCCCCGCCCATCCACTTGCTTGTGAAGCCCGGAGGTTTGTGCTGGAGCCCTGAGAATGGGCTTCTGTCTGCCAGTTGCCATTTACAGTCCTCTGAGGGGCTGTCGGTACCTCATTCTGGAACCTTCTCTGCTGTGCTCTCTTGGTCATTGCATGTTTCCCCTGCCATTGGGCAGAAGATGACCGTTAGAATCTGTTTGAAGCTGGGTTATAGGGATCTGGAGTATCATCCCTGACCCAGAGAAGGATGTCTTTCCGAGTGGCCAGGTAGGAAAGCAGTGGTCCCTGCCCAACAGGAGGAACTGGTAGTTAGTGTGTTTGAGGGTGCTGTTAGCCTTATGTTCTGGAATGATGAGGTGGAGGCCAATGGTTATATCCAGGTCCCAAACTGGGGTAGGTCCTCTGCCAGAACACTTTGTTGTCCCATTACTAAGACAGCAATCTCCACAGAGTCCAAGCAGGACACAGAGAAGTCAGGAAAGCTGCTGTCTTAAGTTGACACTAAAGGGGACCTGCCTAAAAACCTGGAGTCACACAGCCAACCTTGAATTGCCTGTTGTACACCTAGTTCTGACAGGTGGGAAGCTCGGGAGACCCTTTTAAAAAACAACCATTTTCCAGCAGAGACCAGATGAGTAGTTCCAGTGGCCAGATGGCTGATTTGGGTGTCCAAATCCTTCTTCTCAGTCTCTAACCAGCTTCTCTCTCCCAGGAGAACAAGGGCTCTGTGGAAATCATGAGGAAGGACTTAAATGATGCCCGGGACCTGCATGGTCAGGCAGAATCAGCGGCTGCTGTGTGGAAGGTGAGTGGACTCCTGGATATGAGGAGCTAGCAGGGCAACCAAGCTGAGCTGCTGCAGTTTGCCTGGCTGGCTGCAGGAGGGACCTCTGTGGACTTGATGAGTATCCGTAGGAATCCTCTTTCCTGCATGCGTTACATGAGGATGATTTGTAAGCTGCAGCTTCCTTTTCTACACAGGATGCTTTCTAGTACTCTTGATTCTGACCAACTTCAGCTGTTACCAGTGGAACATGCTGTTTTCTGGCTGCCATATAAAACCACAGATAGTATTGCCTTGGAGCATGGAAGTCCACAGGCAGACCATGGCAAGTCCAAGTCAGGCTAGTTTCTGGTGGCCTTTCTCACTGTATTGGCACATGGAGAATGGGGAAGGAGCTCTTTGGGGGTCCCCTTTACTAGAGCATTGATCCCATGTCTACTTTGGTGGGACTAACCACATCCCAAAGGCCCACCACTTAACACCTGCACGAAGATTTGGGGGACACACAAAGTTGGTACTTTGCAGCTAGCCTTCATCTGGTATCATCCAATCTCATTAAACACCAACATGACATATGTTAGTTATTTTTTAAGGTTGCTTGTCAGCAAAACCACACATTAGTTTAAGCTCTGGCAACTTTTCCTTTTACATTATATTAAAGTTCATTACAGCCCTCCCCTCCCCCATTTTTTTTTAAAAAACATAAAACCAAAGTATTTTTGTAGACTACAGAAACCCCGATGCTCTCAGATGCCTGCACCTTAAGGCTGTAGGCACCTGCCCTACCTCTCACAAAAATTGGTAGGCATTGAGTACTCCTAGTTTTCTAGGAGCCCACAGTAATTCCAAGGACAGATTCTAGCAGATAGAGACTTTTAATATGAAGAGGAGGATCCTGTAGTCAGGGAGGAGCTTGGCCAGACAGCAGTTACCTGGCTGGCATTTATAACCTTTCAGCAAAAACATTCTTCCCTCAGGAATATGGATGTCCCCTATTTGTGGACCAGGACCAGGACGAAGATCCGAGTGCAGTTAGGAATGTGTTCTTTCTAGTCCTGCTGTCTAGATTAGGCTGGTAGAAGTGTTGCTGAGGGTAGCAGGATGGAGTTTTACTCTCAGGTTTACCAGAGGTTATAGTAGGAAAAGTGGTTGGTTTAAGGCAGCTATGTCTCCTGACAGGACTTTAGTCCCAGAGATCGACTTTGGGAAACTGAGTGGGATCTTCATGTAAGCTGAGCATTGTATATGTAGATTGTATGTAAGGACTTAACAGTCTTCTGATCAGAAGTGTAATCAGAAGTGAAAGTGTGTCTGGTTTGTAGAATGCTTGTCCAGCATGTGCAGGCTCTGAATATAATCATGGCAAAGCAAGCACCACAAATAGACAGGCCTGTGGCTACTGTATGGTTGTACTTAATGCATAGACTTCTTTCTAGGCAACTCTTTACAAAGGAAATTACCTTGTGTTAGGTAAATTGTGTCAACTGGGGATTGTCTGAAGCACACGGAAGGATGCAGGCAGCGTGTGTTAGGGCTGTGCTGTCTGAAGCACACGGAAGGATGCAGGCAGCTCGTGTGTTAGGGCTGTGCTGTCTGAAGCACACGGAAGGATGCAGGCAGCTGTGTGTTAGGCTGTGCTGTTTTGTAGAAGGATCTTGAGCATCTGTACACGTTAGTCTTAGGGACTCAGTTCCTGGAGTCAGACCTGAAGGACAGTGCAAGGGAGACAAAACATTGCCTTAATAGAAGTTCTAATGGTATGAGCTACCTTACAAGGAAATGACCCAAAGAAGCTGTCACATCTTACAGATACACTGAGAATATTGGACAGAAACTAGCAGGTTGTAAAAAAGTGATTGATTTGGGAAGCATAAAAGAAGAGTCTTTTAACAAGGTCTGAATGGCATCTTCTCCGCCTCCACTTCTGTCCTTGATGGAATTTCTTTGTAGGAGGAGAGAGTTAGCCTTTGTTCTGCTGCTGTAACAAAACAGCCAAGACTGAGTACTGTGTAAAGAGGGCGTGTTATGAGTTCTTGAGGCTGAGTGTCAGAGATCAAAAGGTTCTGTCTACTGGTGTCTGTGAGGCTCTCGTGGAAGTGAGTGCTCCCAAGATTGCTCTCTCTCTAACAGCTAGCTGTCTTGGGAACCAGCTGGTGGTTTGTTAGACCAGCACCAGTCCCTTCAGAGGGTACACCCACACAAGACCACTGTCCCTTAATCCCCACCACTTAAGGCCCTGCCAACTATCCATCACCACAGTGGAACCAAGCTAATACTGCCATGAGGGATGACAGGCATCTTTCATGTGGAGATTTCACTTCTTGTTTTGGAAGACAGGAAAAGAGAATCTTCTCTTACCTGTGATTTTAGTTTTAAAAGTAGATTTAATTCAAAAGACCCAGCCAGCATATTTTGAGAGCATAATTTCTTGAGAGTAGATGGGGGTTCTCTTTGTTTTGACACCTTAGCAGTGGGTATGGGCCAATGTGGACTGTTGTCCTTTCCCCACTCACCCTTCAGGGGCATGTTATGGATCGAAGAAAGAAGGCCCTGACTGACTATAAGAAGCTTCGGGCCTTCTTCGTGGAGGAGGAGGAACACTTTCTGCAAGAGGCTGAGAAGGATGAGGGTGCTTCCGAGGATGATGAGCTGGCTGACCCGGCAGACCGCTTCCGGTCCCTCCTGCAGGCTGTGTCAGAGCTGGAGAAGAAGCACCGCAACCTGGGCCTTAGCATGCTTCTGCAGGTACCGCCTGGGTAGGGGTGAGCGCCTCTCCACAGCACATCTCTGTGGTTCGCTCAGAGCCACAGTGGAAGAGAGACTCCCCTATGGGCAAGACTGGAGCCACAGTCCACCTTGCCCCTGTTGTGGCCCAGGTTTGAGTATCAGAGAATGAGTAGGTGGTTGGGAAAGTGGTAGGAAGGAGCTTAGAGCTGAGGAAGATGGGAGATGCCCAGGATCTCATGTGGGAAGGTTTTCCCCACCTTAGGCTCTGTGGGCAGGAGTAGCCAGGCATCCCCTTTGTCTTTTCTCATCCTCTTCTCATTCCCCAAATGTTGGACCAACACCGGAGGCAGCCGCTTGGCAGTCAGAGCCTGGGCTTGTAATGTGGCCTCAGCAGCCACCTGTAACTGACATATCCCTTTCCACATATCCATCAGCTGTTTGGGGACTATACAACCTCAGAGACACAGGCTTTGGACTGTGCTTAGATGGGTTGTCAAGTCACCTTGGCTCTGAGTGTGTTGTACTCAGGAGAGTAGCAGTCTGTCTCACTGTCTTTACCTGTATAGCTTCCTTCATTTCCTGTCTCCCTGTCTTTTTCCATTGTCCGTTTCTCCCTTCTCTGCAGTGATGATGCTGGCGCAGCAGGCTGGCCCCCTGGAGCACGAGGCAGAAGGAGCCACCTTCCACAGCTGGCCTGCAACACCCCTACCTACATCCCTCAGGCCTCTCTGCCTGGCACCACCCTTCATCCCGGACAGAACCCCATCTTCATCAACACTGACAGCACGCTGGCCTGGGATGAAGCGTCAGGTGCCTTGACAGCCATGCACATAGTTCCATTGTTCAGCAGTGTTTTTCATTTTCTTTGGGGCATGAATGTGCTCGGGCCTATACTTGCTCCAAATAGAGACTGACCAATCCTGGGATTCCTTTCCCAATGTGTGCCAACCCTGCCTGGGACCACTTAGCAGCTCTGAAGCCCCTGCTGCTTCTTGTTTTGCCATGACTCGGCTTAGTGTGGCATTCACTCTGGTATCCAGGAACCAAACCTTGGCACCTCCCCATTGGTGTCCATGACAAGGTTGGCTTACTAGACATCCCTCAGCAAGGATCTGAGGCATACCAGTTATAGTCAGCCTATGTTATGCCAGGGAGTAGGGATGCAGGAGGCCCTTGGGTGTGGCTGGGACCCTCGTGTTAATGAAGCATCCTCCACCCTCCAGAGGACCTCTTCCCTCACTTTGGGTCTCACTGTGCCAGGTCCTGGGAGCTGTCTACTGTTTTGCTTCCCCAGCCTCTCTTCCTTCCAGCTTGTGCCCCTTTGGGTGTCACTGGCATCCCCAAAGTGCTCCCCCCTCCTTTCCACCTCTTGTGGAAGGGACCTTCTCCCCTGCAGAAGAGCAGCAGGGTGGCATCTCCAGGCCACCGGGTGCTTCACTTTGCTGTATTTTTGGCTTTTGCTCACCTCATATTTTCTCCAGTAGGTGAATTTCACAAAACTTGTGACGTAGCGGTAGTGTGGTTGCCTGCAGCATCGTGTGTGTAGATAACTAGTCCAAGAAACAAAACCCAGCAGAATGGACACAGGTCAGGGGCTAAAGATATAGATGTATTTAGGTTTTGGGCAACAATGTTCTGTCCTCAGATGACCCCAGCCTTGGATGTAGTGACCAGCTCCAACTTGACTCGCAGGTCACAGGTGGGCTGGGTTTTCAATGCTGAATAAAGTGGTTTGCTCCAGCCTCTCTGTTTACATACCTTCTAATTTTTGTCCACACAGCTACTTCCCCTTTCCCTGACCAGGTAGGTTCCAGGGTCTTTGATACATTTGAAAGCAAGATAGGCAGACTGTTACTAAGATATTCGGGGATAGAGGGCAGGTGTCACCCCAAACTCAGCATCGGCTGTGGGAATTGCATCTGAGAAGCAGAATCCATGGATGGCTAGAAGGACCAAGAGGAGGTATCATGTTGAGAGGACTCTGGCTTAGCCCACTGGACAGGGCTGGCCAGCTATGCAGATGCACCCAGGGTGGAAGGTAACAGACTGGTCACATTTATATCCAGGGTGACTGGATGGAATGCCCAGGGTGGGACATCCCTGTGAGTGCCAGGGAAAGAAGGTAAAGGCAGAAACTTGCAGGTGGCCATGAGAGCAGCCCTGAGCAGTGTGTCCCTTAGTGACAGAATGTGATCTCTGTTGTGGACCAAAATGAACAATAAACTAATATAGCAGGAGTGGAGAATGGCTAGGACTGGCCACCTGGTGGTAGCTCAGAAACACCTGATAGGCTGGTCCCTCAGATCTTAGATTGGTCCAGAAAAACATGTCCTTTCTCAATGGACACGGCCTCAGCAGACTGAGTAAAGTACAGTCTTACATTGAGAAAGTCTCACATTCACAGCAGAGCTCTGCTCGCCAGTTAGTAGCCTGCTATTCACACATGCTACCAATAGTACCCTAAATGGCTGCCCCACAGAATACTTCCTCATGCCCCCCATGGGGAAGGAAGACTAGAAGGCCTCCAGAGTGCATGGAGAGCACTAACCCTGTGTGAGGCTCCACCCTTTTTACCATGTCATTTCTTAAGGTCTCACCTTCCTACTGTTTGTATTTGGAGGGATTTCACAGTGACAGCAGAAACCTGAAGGCATATTCCCCGAGATGACATGCTCTGTTCCTCACCTCTACTGGGTGAATGTCAGCTTAGAACCTGACAAGTTTAGAGGCATAGTGACCCAGGACATCATTCCCAGGTCACCAAGGTAGTGCCTAATTTGCTTACCACACCATTACAAGATAGGCCAACAGAGTTCCTTTGCTAGGGAGGTGGAAGAAAGGCCATATGGAGGGATGATGGAGCCCATGAGAAAGAAGAGATGAGCTGGACTTGTTTTTCATGAGTGGGGCTTCAGGGTACCATGGTTAAGTAAAAAAAGTTTAAAGTATGCAAATGGCCTATATAGATGTGTCTGTCCTTTTGACACTGTACAAGGGAAGTACAGTTTGGTAGTGGGCTACATTGATTTGATAAGTCTCTTTTGCCTGCACATGATAAGATGCAGGATGGATATGGTGAGAGACCATGTCAGCATCAGTGGACCCCAAAGGGCTAGTAGTACCTCGGGGGTGGGAAATGTGGCTTGGAGAAATGTGTTTCCAAACTTTGAAAAGACAGTTGAACATGGTGGTACATGCCTTTAATCCATAGGCAGGCAAATCTCAGAGTTTGAGGCCAGCCTGGTCTACATAGTTTTAGGTCAGCCAAGGCTGCAGAGTGAAACCCTGTATCAAAAAAACAGTCACTGGGCTGTAAGGTTAGAAAAGGCTGGGAAAGCTGGGCATGGCCACGCCTAGGATGCTGAGGCAGAATTATGGTCATGTGTTTAAAGGCTATGGGGAGAAATAGCAAGCAATTTTGTTGTTGATTTTGCTGGGGGCTTCCCTATGTGGAAAACAGCTAGGTTCTAAAGGCATATTTCAGTCTGACCTTGCTTGGGTTTCCTGCAACAGTATGGTCATGTTGGGTAAAGTTCACAAGAGACTTAACATTGTGCTTGCTTCATAACAGGCCAATATAGCTGATTTATAAAGAATTATAGGTACTCAGTTCCTGCCCATTGAGGGCTGGTCCTAATACTCTGGTACCCAAATCTTTAAGTGTACAGGTCCTTGTCTATAACCCATGGACAAACATCCAGTGCTCTATAAATCCTCTAGGTTACTTCTAATGTCTAATATAACCAGCACTATGGACTAGTTTTATATGGTTTGGGGAAATGGTGAGGTCAACAGTATCAAATACATTCTAGATGAGGGGTGGTTTTGATTGGTTGGTTGCCCCTAACCCCCCCCTGCTCCCCCTCCCCCCCGGTTATTTTTGATCTCTAATTGAATCTATAGATGTGGAGCCTATGAGCAGGCTGACTGTATTCCAACATGCAAGTCATTTATTTGGTCCTTGATGATCCAGAGGCACTGGCAGCACCTCTCCTGCAGACTGCAGATGAAGTTCTTAACTCCCTTTTGGGACTTATTGTGAGGCTCGGGGTGAAACCTATGGCATTTCTTCCTCAGAGAAAACTGGCTGTGGTTCTAATGTCTTCACTCTAGTCACCTCATGGTTAAGTGAGGGCTGGCAGCAGCTGTTCCCAGGCAGGTCAGTTCAAAGGCTACTTCTCACACTTACCTAGTTTTCTCAAGCAAAGGCTCCCAGTATCCAGAAGACTGCTAAAAATCCTGGCAGGGAGGCTTCCACAAATTCTGTGTCACTTGCTGCTCACATAAGGTGCTCTATTTCCATAAGAGAATTTTAATTTGGAGATGGATAACTGAGTTGAAACAAGGTTCTCTGTTAAACTGTCATTCATGAGAAAGAATGTACTGTTAAGGAATTTTTAGGAGACAAGACTAAGTGCTGATAAGACTTTAGAAGTGGAACAGCCACCTAAGCAGCCTTGCTTTTGATAGCATGCAAGCCAGCCAGGACTGAACTTACAGACTCGAGGTCAATACCATGCTCAGTCAATCATAAAGGGTCATGCCTCCCATCCTTTGCAAAGGCCTACTCTCTTTCCTAAACACTGGTCTATCCACTCTGCCCCGTGAGGCTGGAATATGCACTACTAAATCTCATTGGTAGGTGTCATGAGGGTGAGGCACCCCTTCCTTGTGGACAGCTCTGTGTTCTGGCAAAGAAGAATAATCACCTGTCTTCAACCGGGAGAAACAGATTTCTGAGAGATCAGATCCCTGAAAGAAAAATAACGGAAAACAGGTATATAGAATCCTGTTAGTATGCAAATGAGGTGACTTCCTGGGCTCTTCTGATTGGATAAGTCTCCACAGAGCATCTAATGAAAACCTCTAGGTTGTGGGCCACCTTTAGTGCCCAAGGGTCTGGCGGTTTAAGAGTCAGTTGTGCTGTAAGCTGTTTATATTCATTTCTGGTGGTCAGTTTCCTTCCTGGGTCTCCCGCCCCTTCCTTTTGGTTTCTCATCAGGTTCAGGGCTCTGGTGACTCAGGTGTTGCAACTGTCTGCGCCTCCAACCACCTCCTGCACCGAGGTCTGTGAGCTGTGTAACTGCTCACAGCTCAAGATAGTGTCTAATCCAGCTCTCAGCAGTGCAAGGATGCCCGCAAGGCCACCAGCTACTGAGGTTTTGTCCACCCTAGGGGCCCTTCAGTAAATACCAAAGGCTCTTCGGAGATAACGGGAGTCCCTGGGTAGCTTAGTGGACCAGCCTTAAAGTACTCCTGACTGGGACAGAGTGGATAGTCTCCCCCTGGTGGCCTAGCCGAGGTAGTACCGTGCGGTACACTAGAGAGCCAGGGTTTGTCCAAAACAAACGACTGGTGTCCCTTCAAATAGTTCTTGGACTCTACACAGGTTCAGTTGTCTTGATGATTCAGATGGGAGGCACTGTCCCCAGCTTTTATCCCAGCATTTAGGATAGGTCACCCAAGTCTACAAAGTGAGATACTATCTCAAAGTAACTAAAAACAAAACAAGAGTCGGTGCCAGTTCCCTGATTTAATTCCTATGCTAACCGTCCAGTTTCTGCCAAAGAGCAAAGGAATTAGGCCCTTCAAGCGCTTGGCTAAACATCACCCCTTTGATCTGGTGCTCTCTCTCCTTGGAGAAAACATGTACTGCAGCATCCTCATTGCTATTTCATTACATCCACATTAAGATAAAATATACAGCACGGCTGGCACTTTGCTATGCATACTAATACTTACCTTGATTAAAGTATTTGTGTTTTCACCCATTTCCATTTATTTGCAAAATTTCAGGCAGTTTTCAAGAGGGAGGTGGAAGCAAGCACTCCCTGTGTTTACAAACGGCTGGTTTTCACCTTCACCTAAAGGCGGTCATTATTTTTGAGAATATTTTTGGTTGACTATTTTATGGATAAATGTGGATCATAGTTAGGCACTGAAGAGATGGCTCAGTAGTCAAGAGCGCTGTCTGCTCTTCCAGAGGCCCAGGGTTTTTGATTTGTGGCACTCACATGAGAGCCTCACAATATTCTGTATATATTCTGTATTCAGCTCCAGGAGATCCAGGCTCTCTTCCAGCTTCTGTGAGCACTGCATGCACATGGTCCACAAAGATACATGCAGGCAGAACAGCTACACACACACACACACACACACACACACACACACACACACACAGTGGATTGTAGCTTAATGAATTGGTAACAACAGAAAAAGATATAGCCTGGATGATGATTTTATATATATATGTGTGTGTATATATATATATATATGAACAAAAATGACAAAAATGTACTTATATCTTAGCAATTCATAAGTAACTTGGAATACTGTTCCTCTTCCTATCAGACTTTTTTAACTAAAAAAGTTTATAAAGCTTGGCTAGGTGAATAATTCTGGAAATTACCCCAACAACCAGTACATCCCCCTCTTCCTCCTTCTTCTCCTCCTTGTACAGTTTTTATTTTGTGTGCATGCACCATGGTGAGCATGTGGAGATCAGAGGCAACTCTTGGGAGCGAGTTCTCTCCTTCCCCATATGGGTCCCAGAGAGACTGTACTTGGGTCATGAATCTTGGTGGCAAGAAGTACCTTTACCCACTGAGTCATCCCAACAGCCTGTCCTTGGGTCTTTAAACACATGCTTTCCCTAGCTTACCGCCAATGGTTCTATTCATGGTTCTCCCAGGAATGAGAAAATCCTTTAAAATCTTCTCACGTGATTGTCTCCCATCATGAAAATAAGTCAGAGACATGACAGGGGGCCTCAAAAGACACTGTAAGCATGTAAAGCAGGGGAGAGAATCAGAAGAGTTTTAGAATGAGTGGCCCCTAAAATGGGGGGCGTATATGGGTGCTCACGTTCTCCTTTTCCTTTATCAATGATGAAACCAGACAGTGAAGGGTAAGCACAGGTCTCAAGCAGCAAGGCAGCATTCCAGCAGGGAAAGGCACTTTGAGGACCTGACCTCAACTTAGATTTGTATAGAAGTCCCTGGGCACTTTAAAGGAAGGATGGGAGGCTGTCAGGAAAGCTCAGTAGGTAAAGGCACTTGCCACCAAGCCTGGCTACTTGTGTGAACCCATACTGGAAGGAGAGAACCAACTCCCACAACTTGTCCTCTGACCTTTACATGTGTGCCACAGTGCACACCTATGTGTGCACACGAGAGTGTGTGCGCGTGTGTGCGCACTCACACAGACTAGATGGGATTAAGGGAGACTAGGGAAGGAGATGGGAATGGCTTTATAGCAACGGGATAGAAAAGGGCTGTAAAAGGACAAAGGCCCTGTGAGATCCCCTGGGCTTGCTCACGAGCGGTTAGAGTTACCATCCTTCTCCCTTTCCATCAAGCCTGGGTGAACCAGCCATGGTGGTTGATGTCCCAGTAGAACTGAGCAAAGTGATGCCCAGTTATTTGGTGACATACTGCTGCTCTGTGTCTCTATGACAGTGCACTGAAGAAATTATAAGTAGGTAAAGAGCCCTGGCCACCAATGTGGTCCGCCTTTACTCAGTCAGCTGAGAGCCTCACTGGAGCTAGAGTCGGCAAACCGGAAAGCCTGAGTACAAAGCTCAGTCCTAAACCAACACTGGCACACCAGAGGCAGACATGGGAGAATCCAAGTTCCAGTCCAGCCTAGTTATCCCAACTCGAAAGAAAACAACATAAAGTTGGACTCTGCCTCCCTGTTCAGCTGCTGCGTTAACTATTTTTCAGTTCCTGTGATAGAATGTCAGGACCAGAAGAAATGGAAGAAAGTTAACTTGGGCTAATGGTTTCAGAGGGAGTGTCTGTATTGGCAGAAGAGGCATGTCAGAAGGCAGCTGGATCAGAAAGCCAAAGGATCCCTTTTTAGCCACACATAGGAAGCAGAAAGGACAAACTGGAAGTGAGGTGAAGCAAAAAGCCCTCAAAGCCTACCCCAATTACAGAAGTCCTCTATGAAGGCTCCACCTCTGAAATCTTCCCAAACAGGGCCACCAACCAGGGACCAAGTTTTCAAACACATGGGCTTCTGGGGCCTTTCTCATTCCAGCAGAGCCAGCTGGCATTAGGGAATTTAGAAGTTGTCCTTTGCTTTTCTATTGCTATGGTAAGACACCATGACCAAAAGCACCATGAAAGATTTCACGCTTACAGGTGTAATCCATCATGAAGAGAAACTAGGGCAGAAACTGAAACAGAAGTCATGAATGCATGCTGCTTGCTGGATTGCTCAGCCTGCTTTTTTTATGGCACCCAGGACCACCTGCTCTGAGGTGGCACCATCCATGTGGACTGGGCCTTCTCACATCAATAATCAAGAAAATGCTCTGCAGTCTCACCCACAGGCAGTCTGATGAACAGACTGAGTCTGAGAACAGCAGTATGTTCTCAGTGAGTCTCTCTTCCCATAACAACTCTAGCCTGTGTCAAGCTGACAACAGAACAAAAACCCAACTAGGACAGGAGGAGAGAGAAAGCTGTTTGTTGATTGGATGGTGCAAAGGGGGAAGCCAGCCACTTTGGGTTCACTGGGTTGTCTTCCTATGAGCTCCCCAAAAACATGAGCTAAGAAACATGTCTCCCAGCTACAGGTATTTTATTATGAAAACAGGAAATTAACTAACACAGAAGTTAAAAAAAAAAGTTTATTTTAAATTCCAGAACAGGTCAAAAGGGATCACTGCAGAGATGTGTCACGCAGAACAAGAGAAAATGAAAGTTCTCAATATTGTGCTAACATTAATACTCCACAATTTAAAAGGACCGACTTCAAATTAAGTCCAACAAGGAGAAAGGGAGAAATCAAAACAAGCACAAACTCTACAGGGCCAGTGCCCACCTAGGGTGGAACCCTAGATGAGGATCAAGGACCAATAGGTTCAAGGGTGACTGTACAACCTTGCCCATGCTGCACCCTTCAAACAAGAACCTGAAGCTGGAGAGATGGTTCCAAAATTAGGAGCACCTGCTGCTCCATTGTAAGAACAGGCGTGCTGACTCCAGCACCCATGGTGGGCAGCTTAAAAATGCCTTAACTGCAGCTGCAAGGAATTCAGTGTCTTGTTCTGGCCTCCACAGGTCCACACACACACACACACACACACACACACACACACACACACACACACGAGAGAGAGAGAGAGAGAGAGAGAGAGAGAGAGAGAGAGAGAGAGAGACAAATGGACAGACAGACAGACAGACACATAATTTCTGTTTGTTTCCCTGTGTAGCTCTGCCTGTCCTGGAATGTACTCTGTAGACCAGGCTGGCATCAAACTCAGAAATCTGCCTGACTTTTGAGATGAAAGGCATGTGCCACCTCCTGGTGTACAGATATGCATGCAGACAAAACACCCACATACATAAAATACATAAATTGTAAACCAGAATAACCAAACAACAAAAAATCCTCTAGCCAGGAAGTGGTGGCCCACACCTTTAGTCCCAGAGCTCAGGAGGCAGAGGCAAATGGCTCTCTGATCTGTACATTTTTTATCTAGCAAATTTGTTATGTGTAAGTATCACACTGATAAAGAAGGGGAAAAGTTAAAACTTTAGTACCCCAAGGTTGAAAAACTGTAACATGCAGGCAATGAGGCCAGGGGTCTTTTATCCAGTCCCATCTCTTCTCTCATTCCTTTCTATATAAGTGCCAGCCTCTCTCCAAAGCCCAGCTCAAGGGCCACCTGTGCTTGTGACATTTCCTTGCTAATCCACTCACTAACCATAACTGCTCTTGACTGTGAACCCAAAACACTAGGTGATCTTTGTGTCTGAGGACCTTGTCTCTCTCCAACATGTTTAGACGACTCCAGTCCTTATGGACAATGACCTCATTCTGAAGAGGCATTCCAATGCAAAAGAGGGTGCCCACCACTCAGCCAGGGCCCTTTAACTCCAACCTACTATATGGTAGGTTGAGTGTCCCCCCAGATAGGTGGGAGTCAGGACCTCTGGCACCTGTGACCAGGATCATTTGGGAAAAGGGTCTTTGCAGATGCAGTCAAGTTACAAACCTCTGGGTGGAGCCAGCCTGTGTTAAAGTGGGCTCTGAGTTGTATTGCTAAGAGAAAAATGTTAAGGAGAAACGGAGACAAGTTGGCCATATGACGACAGGGGAAACATTTGCAGTGATGTGCCTGCCAGCTAAGGAAGGCTGAACTCTACCAGACACTGGGAAGGAGGCCTGGTTTAAATTTTCCCCATGCTTTTGAGAGAAGCCAACCCTGACAACACTTCAGTTCAGATTTCTGGTCTCTGGAATGTAGAGGGAAGAGTCACTAGTGGCTTTTCGGCCAGAGCTCTTAACCTGAAGCCCCAGTCCCCCTGGAGTGGGATCCTGATCACCACGCAGATCAATCACACCAACAGTCCCTGCTTGAACTTGCAATAAGCAGCCAGAGGAAATGTTGGGTCTGCGGGATAGTGTGACCCTTTTGGGGCCACCAGCTTCACAGCACTAGACAGATGGCGTTTTCTCAGTCCCTATGGGACAGACACCATGGAGGAGCACCCCACTCCCTGGGCTCATTTCTCCTTACTGCTGCCGTCTCGGAGTGGAAAATTCTCTGGTAGCTGAGGTTCCAGTGTCTGTGCTCCTGTGCTCTCAAATGTCCACTAAAGCCCACTTCTAGTTTCTTTTTTTCGGTCAGTGTGGATGTGGTTTCTGACCAAAGCCTTAGGAATCTTGGGATCTTTGCCTTTGTGTGGGTTGATCTAGTCTGTCATAGTGAGGGGAAGAAAGAGATTTAGGTAGAAATAGATTGGAGAAGGAAGAAAAAGGAGACGGGGGAGGGGCTGGAGAGATGGTTCTATGATTAAGAGCCCTGGCTGCTCTTGCAGAAGACCTGAGTTTTGTTCTCAGCACCCTCGGTCAGCTCACAACCTCTCTAACTCCAGTTCCAGGGGATCAGATACTGTCCTCTGTGGGCACTGCATTCATATGCACAGATGCACACATCTACATAATTCAAAATAATAAAATCATTTAACAAGTAAAGAGAAGGTGGGGAGGAGAAAGAGGAAAGAAAGAAAGTGGACAAGCAAGAGATGAACAAGATGAAGGGAGAGTGAGAAGGGAGGGTAAGTCTGTCATTTATTGTGCAACCCCAACACACCCACCACTGGGCTGATGTTCTACATACAAACATATATACACACATTCACACACACACATACACATGTGCATATACACACATACATATACACATACACACATACACACATACATACACATATACACATACACACACATACATACACACACACACACACACACACACACACACACACACATTTGCCTTACTGAGAGAGGGCAGCCATGACAAAGTAACTCAACACGGGAGATTCACATGATTCTCACTGGGTAAGAACCACTTTCTAAGTCCCAGAGGCTAGAAATATGAGACCAGGGCATGGTTGGTTCACTTGGAGTGGCATCTCTCCAAGTCCTAATCTCACCTCTTAATAGAATACCAGATCTATGAGGTTAAGGTGCGTCAATGACTCCCCTTAACCACGGTCTTTTTCAATGCCTCATCTCCAAATTACAATGCCTTCAGAAATCCTTGGCCCCAGTGGGCAATGTCAGCATTTGCCACAGGAATTTGGCAGAGGGAGCACACCCAGCCGCTGGTGTCTCATCATATTTTTATATAGGAGTGGGATAATTAGTACCAGGAGCTAGGGGTCGAAAAAAGGCTTTTCTCTCTCAAGGACATCTCAGGAGTCCCCAGGGAGGTCAGGACCTCCAGAGGATTCTGTCTCTTCTTTGGTCTCTGTGATCACTGAACAGATGGTTAGGGGCCTGGGGTCATGGGTCCAGAGACAGAAGAATGGCTGTAGGGGACCAGAAAAGGAGAGCCCAGAGAACACATAGATCAGGGAGTTATTGGTTGAATTATGAAAGGAGATTTCCCCTGCCTCAAAGTCTAAAAGGATGCCCACCCGCCGAAGGGGCTCTGGAGGAGACAGGCAAGTCCTGGGGTAGGTGAGGGCTTGGAGTTTCTTCTTGTAAAACTCTAGTGCCCAGAGGCCATGCTGAGGTGACTTGGGGATCCTTCCTTCCCGCACCAAACTCTCCTGACACACACCCAGAATCCAGGCCCTCCTGTCCCCGACCTCCACTTCCCAGTAATGTCTCCCTGCCTCAAATCGCTCTTGAGCCAGGATGCAAGGATCCTGGTCAAATCTCCTGGAGTTGGGGGACACATCCTGGTCAAACAGCAGCCGCTTCACGCTTTTCTGATCCTCTGACACTATGAGTTTGGGGCTGGCGGTTTCAGGGTCCAGGGACAGATTCTCTGTAGAGAAAAGAAAGTGACAGGCATGGGGACTTTTGCCCTCTTGGCCCTGTGTGGATGAGGGATCCAAGCTCTGTCCCCTACATGAAGCTTTCCCTATCTGTCTCTAGAAATCATTTGCTGTCCCCATTTAAACTGTCCCCCACCCCCAAGCAGTGAGGGAGGGAGCCTGAGACAGCTCCCAGTGTGCACTAAGCCCAGGTCAGAGGCCAGGCTCTGTGTGGGAGAGACAGAGACAGAGAGAAACTGACACAGAGACAGAGAAAGACCGAGAGGCAGAGACAACCTCCAGCAGAGAGAAAACTTGGAAATTACACTCACACCCCACAGCCGGCACTCCAGATGTGGGCTTTTCTGTGGGTTGCATGTGACTGGCATGTGCCTTCTGGCTTTGTGTGTCAGAAGCCTGGTCTTCAGTGTGAGCAGTAGTGGGTGGGGGAACTTTTAAGAGGTGGAGCTTCACCCAAGGTAATGAATTCATCATTTAGTCCCCTGAGGACCCTGGTTAGTAGCCATATGTCCCCAAATTCCTTGTTTCTTCTGTCTTGCTATCCACCATGATATGACACAGCCAGGGAGCCCTTACCACACCTGATCTTGGAAATTTAGGCCCCAAAATGTGAGATAAATAAACATTCCTTTACAAACCACCCAGCTTTGAATATTTTGTTTCAGTAGTGGAAAAAGGACAAACCCAAGCTTTAAGCTCTTGTCTCTCCATTTCCCAGAAGGAGGCCCTGTAGTCTGCCCAGAATTACCTTGTGAAGAATAATTGACCAAGGACTGTCTCGGAGGTGAAGGGTTTTCACTGGGTGGGTTGTAGCTGTGAAATTCCCACTAACTATTCATTTTGTCCCTGCTGTGTTGGGTGACACAAAGACAAAGCCTCAGAGCAGAGCCTGGCATGCAGGCCTTTGGTGGGAGGGTCAGGGCCCACTCACCATGGAAGAGCTCAGTCCCATCACGAGTTCCTGGATCTTCTTCTTCTTGACTTGTTTTATGCTCTTTGTGACATTTCCTGAGGGCACAGGCTATTGCTGCTGAGGCCAGTCCTAGTGCCGTGAGGATCAAAGGCAGAGCTGGTCCGCTTTCTGTGGACGGAGGCCTTCTGGACAGAGAGGCTAAGGGGATTCCAAAGGCATCAAGAATAACAGGATTAGATGTGTGCTTTTGCTAGATGCGCGCGCGTGCGCGAGCAGGTAACCACTTTCCCATGTCCATACACCAGAGCAGCCAGCACTGGTGAGCCCTACACCAGAGCAGCTAGGACCGGTGAGCCCTACACCAGAGCAGCCAGGACCGGTGAGCCCTACACCAGAGCAGCCAGCACTGGTGAGCCCTACACACTCCCTGAGCCTGGTGGGTCTCGCCTGTTCATTCTTCTCATGCTACCTTTCTTGATGTTCATAACTGGGAGAGTTATGACCGTGAGATGAGGTGTATAGAAAATTCGGGGGCTGGAGAGACCATTTCAGTGGTTAAGAGCTCTGCTGTCCTTCTTAAGGACCCTGGTCCCATTTCCAGCACCCACATGGTGGCTCACAAGAACCATCTGTAACTCCAGTTCCAAGGGTACTGCAGACACACACTGTACTTACACACACTCAGTAAAACACTCACACACTCACTTTTAAAGAAAAGTAAACTTTTCTTTAAAAAATATTTTTTAAAGAAAAGAAAGTCTATGCATTTTCTGATTAGATTTGCTATCAACTAAAACTTCTCTTAAAAAACAAAACAAACCAAAACCAAAACCAAACCAAAACAAAACAAAACAAAAAAACCAAAAACCAAGCTCTATTAAAACAAGAGCAACAGAAAAGCCAGTATCAGGGTGTATCTTTCTTGCTTCCCTAGTGGATCTCCCTGCATTCCTATCCCTCCATCGTCTTTCTTGCTTCCCTAGTGGATCTCCCTGCATTCCTATCCCTGCATCGTCTTGGAAACCAACATCCCTGTGACCCTCTTGGCCAGGCTGAAGGGAGGATCTTCTCTGGTTCTGCCTGCATAGCCTTCTCCTAATATCCCTGGCACCCAGGTCCTGGTTCTGGTGTTTTTGAACTGAATAGATACTCACCAAGCAGGTAAGTCTCAGTCACCTTCTCAGGGAGGAGGGGGTTGGAGATGGAGCAAGTCAGGCCCCCCACAGCCCTGTCCTGGGGAGTCACAATGGATACCACAGCCACAAGGCCAGTGCTGGCAGTAACTGAGAAGTGAGTCTCAGCAGGCACTGGTTGTCCTTTGAGGTCCAACCACTCCACCTTTGGCTCTGGGTACCAGCCTGCTGAGGTGCACTCGGCTCGGATGCCTTTGTCCTGGGTGTCAGTCACATGGATTCTGGGGGATGAGCCCCACCCTGAAGGAAGAGACAGCAGCTCAGATCCTGCAGCTACAGTTGCTGCCGGTGAGGGGAAGGGATGTCTTGCAGGTGTTTAGTAGGTTCTATGAGTCAAGAGAAACGGGGGTGAGGGTGGGGGTGGGGTTAAGGAAAAAAACCCGGAAGCTTCCTACTAAGTATGAAAACTATGAAGGGGCTGGGGTCTGTCACCTAGAAAAACTTCTCCATACTCCAAACAACCCCAGTCTCCCTCCCATCTCCCCACCTGTCTCTCTCACTTTCCCCATCCCCAGTGGTTTCAGCCTCTTTGTCTTTCTCCTCTCTCTCTTTGTTATCTCTCCGTGCTCCCTGCCTTCCCTTTGTCCTCACTTTATTTCTGTCTCCTGTTCACTGTCTTCCTGTTTCTGACTCTCCCTCTCTGTCTCTCCGCCTCAGAGCTGTCTCCATGCCTTGACCCCTCCCTGACATCTGTGCTCTCTTTCTGGTACACGGGTCTGATGGAAAGCAGACAGCAAACAGTTTTCTCTTTGGAGCTACAAGATACGCAGAGCCTGTGGGAAAACAGCTTTGCCTGGAAGAAGGCGTTGCAAAGCCTCTCCAGCCTTAGGACTCAGGGCTCTGGGGACCAATGTCTGGAATCCTGGCTGAGGCTGAGAGAAGCTCCCCAGTGGAGGAGTAGAAGACCCCCACACCAACCCTCACCTGCCACCTTCAGCCACAGGGTGGCCTGGCTGTGGGATGTGTGCTCCTTGAAGACACAGTGATAAGTCCCGTTATCAAACGTGGTGACATTGTGTATCTTCACGGCGGCCTCTCCCCTGGCCACATGACTGCCGTTGAATGAGGTCCTTCCCTTATATTCCGTCATCTGCTCATCATACACATCTTCCCCGTTCTTGTGCACATGCACAACTGACGAGGGCTTGTCCCTGTACCACCTCAGCTCCATGCCGTCAGCGCTGATGTTGAGTGACAGTTTGCAGGGCAACTCTTTGTCTTGCCCAATTATGGCCAGAAGTGGATCAGGTGGTCCAAGGACACGGAAATCTGATTTTCCTTTGAGACACAAATGGAAGGGCTAGGTTAGGTCACATGCAGGAGGCAGGGGCTCCCCTTGAGCCCCATTTTCCTCTTTGAGAGTTCCCCTTAGTCCTGAGCTTTGTCTGGGCACCCCTAGGGTCAGAAAGGGAGGGGTATCTGTCCTACCTTTTCCAGAAGCCAGGAGTTGCAGGAAGATGAAGCTGACCAAGATGCTTGGCAGAGTAGCATCTCCATGGTGTGCCCTTGCCATATCTCTTGGGGACATATAGAATTAGATACACATTAGTTAGTGAGAGAGAGAGAGAGAGAGAGAGAGAGAGAGAGAGAGAGAGAGAGAGAGAGAAGCTAGGATCTAATAGGAGAATGGAAAAACAGCTTAGGAGAGATAGCTCATTCACCCAGGACTTGAGTTCTTAGTCCTAGAAACAGGGTAATTCCCCACAGACTCCACCTGCAGAATCCCATGGCTGGCCCTGTGTGTGAGTGAGTTGTACTTCACCACCCACTGTTGTGTGACTTTCTACCCAAACATCTGCCCTTTGCAGGCTCATGAAGAAAAACTAGCTCCAATAGGCAACTCTCGGGTCATCAGGACCCTGTAACATCCTCCATGGTCCAATTGCCCTGAAAGAACCCTCCAGCTAGGGTTAGAGGACACAGCAGCTCCCTCCTTGGCAGGATGAGAACCCCCAAAACTCAGGAATTTAGGGTAGTTAGTATAATCTATTTGGAGAGCAAGTTTTGGTAACTGGGCAGCCAGTTGTAAGAGGTCTTTCCTGGAACAGCCTCAGGTTGCCCTTCATATCTAGTGTGTCATGTCGGCAAAGGCTCCTGTGTGGTTTGGTCTTGGCTTACTAGGACAGCCACAGGTTCTCCTTGCCCATTGAGCGTGGGGAGAGATCCAAACTAAAATACTGAGGAATGCCATTAAAAAAGAAAACACTCACTTACCTCTGAGCTGGCTGCCTGCTTTCCAGGTTCTGGTGACTTTGAGGGAATTGGTTTGGTTCCCTGAGAACTTCAGATAAGCAGGCTCACAATCCACATGAGCAAGCCTGTCTCCCAGCAATACAAGAGAGGAGCCTAAAAACTGAAGAAGAGACAAGCTCACCAGCTTCTGTTGAGTCCGGTTACTGCCATGAGAAAACAACCAACTTTTACCTTTAGGGCAGTTGCAACAGGAAAAAAACAAACAAACCCAAAACAACAAAAACAAAAAAACCCTCTCTAAGGGGCATGGCCAGCTGTACTGAGCATATAAGATAAAGACGCTGGTGAGAGGGATAAGGGAAGGCACGGAGATGAGGGGAGGTGGCCTGTAGGAGGGTGGCAGCTGGGCCAACTTGGGGACATCAGAAGCCCAAAGAAGAGGACATACATTATGTGTGCTGGGATCCCAGCCAGCTGTAGGAGTTGGAGACTTCAGATAAAGTCTGGCTATTGAGCCCTTCAGAGCAGCCACTTGCTGCTCTGCCTTTGGGAATGTTGTAACATGGTATCAAAAGTGGCCTGATTTTAGCACTGGCTGTGGAGATTCCTGTCCAGAAATCCAGGGCAAACCCTTCCTCATCTCTTCCCTGTACCCCCCATCACTGTAAGGTCCTGGAAGCTTCACCTGAGCCAGTCTTACATCTGTCACTTGAGTGAGGTAGTAGGCCAGGCTATATTTGACCTAGTCTTCCTTCTTAGTCACTTAAAGCTTTGGTGTACCTGGAGGCTTTGGATAAGAAAGGAGCTCTCAGGAAGGGACGCTCGGCTCTGTGCAGGGTGGAGTGCTCTCTTTAGCTCAGCAGATGGTATAGGACTCTTAGGTGCTCTCAGCCAGCAGCTAATAAGTTCTTTTCTGCTTGCCTCCTTAGGGTGCACCTTCTGGTAAACAAGTTATTTTACGTACAAACACCAGAGGGTGCCACATGGAAACATGAGTTGTGTTAGCCAGGCAATAATAGTGTGAGAGGCAACTCATCTCTGGTCTCTGAGTCAGAATGGAGGACTTACACTGACTCTAAAGCAAGCCCTGAGCAGCCATGATAGAGTACTGAGTGTCTGGTTTCTGACTGGGAATAAGAGACTGAGGTGCATATTTTACATACCAAATCAGACCTGGCGTCCAGGTTCTCCCATCAACCTTCAGTCCCTACTTGGCATACCCTGCTCCCACCTTCAACTTTCCTGCCCAGAGGCTGGGCTGCCCTTCCTCCAGAGGCTCTTCCCTATATAATCCAGCCATTTTGGTCTCTCCTTCTCTCTTCTCCTCTTTTCTCTCTCCTCTCCACCTTCCCATGGCGACTCCCTTGAACTTAGTCCTTGGGGCCAGTGAACTTGACCACCTGAGAGCAGTTTCCCAATAAACCTGCCTTTAATACAATCTAAGCTGGTCTGAATTGGCTCATTTTGGCAGCAGAGAAATAACCTATCACTGAGATCCCTCAAAAAAAAAAATAGCAATAACACTACCCTATGAAGCTTCCCTCCACCGGGAAATTACACTCAAAGGAAATTATACCAGTATGTAAAAATGACGGGCACATCCCACACTCACTGCCGCCCTAGGGTTTTTGATTTTTTTTTTTCTTTTTGAGACAGGGTTTCTCTGTGTAACAGTCCTACTTATCCTGGAATTCACTCTGTAGACCAGGCTGGTCTCGAACTCACAGAGCTCGGCCTGCTTCTGCCTCCTAAGTGCTGAGATTAAAGGTGTGTGCCACCAGTGCCTGGCCAGCCCTATTCTTGATAGCCAAGAGAAATTACACAAACCCACTCCACTGGAGGATGAAAGACTAGGCAGTGGGAAACTGCAACCAGAACAGGATAAAACCTGTCATTTGCAGCAAGATGGACCTAACTGGGAATTTTTTTAGGTTAAGTAAAATGAGCCAGGCACAGAGAGATGAGCACAGCACCATCCCACTCATACATGGAAACGAAGATGTTGATCTCAGAGAAGTCGAGAGTAGAATGGTGTGGAGCAGAGTTTGGAGACAAAGGGGTTTGGTCAATGGATGTGGGGGTAAGTGCTACATAGTAGCAAGAAGCGCTTAACTCAGAGGATCGGTACTGATTACAGAGGACTGATTACAGAGGATCCGTACTGATTACAGAGGATCCGTACTGATTACAGAGATCTGTACAGATTACAGACAGGAACAGTAGCTATGACAGGGCTGGAGAGATGGGTTAGTGGTTAAGAGTTTTTGCTGCTCTTCCAGAGGACTCAAGTAAGGTTCCTAGGACAGACACGTGGTGGGCGACTCACAACCACTTTAACTCCAGCTCCAGGGATCCAACACCTCTGGCTTCTGTGTGTACTGGTAGGAACTCAACCACACCTCCACATAATTTATAATAAATAACATTTCCTTTTAAAAAGAGATACAACAAATGTTTGAAGAGATAGGTGTTTGCCCTAATTTAGATGTTACACACGTGTACAATATCACGACACCAGGGGTACTCCATTATTATGCATAATCTTAATATACCAGTTAAAAATAAATTTATCTTTATCATTTATTTAAAGTTATTTTCAAAAAAGGTTTTCCTGATTCTCTGGCTTCTGCCTCTCAAATGCCAGGAGTTTAAGGGATCCGCCGTCTAGGCTGCTTCCCCCCAGGCCCACGGGAGACTGAGTCAGACCATGCCCTCTTTTGTTATTGTCTCAGGCCTGCGTGCACTACACCAACCATGGTGCATGGTCCAGAGGCTTCAGCTGGGAGCCGGAGACCCAGCCAGGAGCCTCAGCTGTACAGCTTAAGTCTACAAGCATAAAAGGCACAGGCTAGTAAGGATTCAGCTAGGATAAAAGATGGGATGGAAATGGGTGTGGAACGGTTGGGTTGCATAATGGTTTCGAGGTTTTATTTTAAGGCACTAATTTTCAGATTAGATATAGGTGCTAGTTGAAAAACATTGTGAATGTCTTAAGTGCCAACATGGTTTGTTTTATGCTGTGTGAATTTAGCGTCAGCAAAAAAAAAAAAGTAAGAAAAAAAGAAAAGAGGAGGTGAACTGAAAAGTGGTACACACCACCCTCTCTGAATGAAAATATTAAAAATTAACAGTAAACAGAAGGTTACATTTTGCTCAGTGGAATTTCTAGCTCTTGGCGCCCTCTGCAGGAGTCTATGTGTCACTACATCGGTGTGTCTTTAGAGAGTTGGGATTTGTTTGTTTGTTTTGTTTTTTGTTTTTTCCCTTCTTTCCCTGGGACAGAACCAGGGAGTTTATTTTGCACTAAGATCCCGTTGGATCTCCCTATTTCCACTTGAGGCAGCTTTGCTCCTAAGCCCCTAAGCAGGCCGCTCTGAAGTCTCCTCTTTTCAACGTCCTCTGAAAGTGGTTCCCAAGCTCCTGGGCCTCAGTATGCACAAGGTCAACTGCACTGGCTTCTAGCATTTTTGTAACAACTACAGGGTTGTGTCCTGAGCTTTCCCCTCACGCTATGCTGATAACCTCAGTACTGTAGCTGCTCCCGCCGTGGGAACCTTGCTGTGCAAGATGGGTCGGTGGAGTATAGCTTTGCAAGATCAGCTTCCTCACCGGGGAAAGTGTCCTGTCCCTGGGCTGAGCCTAGGGTCCTCAGATGTTGCCCCTGGTCCTTGCCACCATCCATTTAGAGGGCCTCCAGAGTGGGTCCTTCTCGGCTAACAAGAGTCTTAGTAAACCCTGCTGTCTCCGTACATAGCAAAGATTCCCCCGGGGTCTTCAGGACCCTGCTGTCATGGGCCCACAGGTCCACAGCAGAAAGTACTGATGTCTGCATCTGGGGATGCAGGAAAAAGTTCTTTTTGTCCACCTAGGAAAGAACTAAAAGTTAGGACAAAAGGTGTTACTAGACAACCCCGGGGAGTTCAGGAGGAGCCATCATATGATACCCAGGAGATCAAAGTCCCTTCTTGGGGTTCTTAATCTAAAATAAAAAAAATGGGTTCAAACGAAAGCTTGGAGAAAATTTAGGAGGCAAAAGAAAAACCTCAGAATAGTCAAGCTGTAAGTCTAGCAACAGCCCAGAGGATGAGGGTGGAGAAGCGGGAAGAGAGGCCATGTTGTCTGAGATAAGCTGGCTCTGTGAGAAAAGAAAAAAAAAAATCAAAGGTAGCTAGTCTACCAAGGGTCAATATCCGTAAACCTCTTGCACCTTTAATCTCCCCCAGAGGGTAAAACTCTTATTTCTCTGAGGTCTTGTGCTTTCTCATGGTCTCTTTTGTACACTGAGCTCTGGACTGCTGAAGGACAGATGGCAGGATGCTAAGAGTTCGCCACAGGGGAGTTACGAACTAAGCTCTGTTTTAAGCTTCAAGCCGGAGAAAATGTTGTCAATGGTTAGACCTATCATTGGAACTTTTAAATCCAAGGATAGCCAGGGTGGCTTAAACTAGAAAAGTCCCTCCATCCTCCCAAATCACTAAAGAACCATATGATTATATCAAACTTCCAAACAGCTCTTTGGTGGCACAGGCCTTTGTAAAACCATTTATCGAATTTCCTGTGCTGTGAATGATCCTGGAGGTCTAGACCCCTCCCATAGTGGCTCCATCCCAGCCTCCTGGGCAGTGACCAGGCAAAGACTGGCAAAGAGACCACACGCAATTCTTCTTTTAAGGGATTCAAATATTTGTTGACCTTCTCAAGTGATGGCTAGGCGCCTTCCCAACCGGATCTGGGAAGACTGGGTTTCTAATGCTTTCTTTCAGGAATCTCACGATTGGCGCCATGGATCTGAAAGAATCAGCCTGCACTGGGCAAGCTGTCACAACAGGCAAGGCAAGTGACAGCACAACACTGCAGCTCGGAACTGAGAGTATCAGCTGTTGGGAATTGCAGCCTTTGTACTGTAAATAAAAAGTTTTACACTCTTACAGGCATAAAGAATAATAACAGAAAACAGCTTTGGTGGGATTTTTTTTTGTTTTTGTTTGTATGTTTTTGTTGTTGTTTTGCTTTTTTTTTTTTTTTTGAGATAGGGTCTCTTTGTAGCCTTGGCTGTTCTGGAACTCACTCTGTAGGCTATGTTGGCTTCCAACATATAAATATTTGTCTCCCTCTGCCTCCTGAGTGCTGAGACGTAAAGGCACGTGCCACCACTGCCCAGCCAGAAATCTCTTGTTAATACTGTCTTCATTTCTTAGCATACATCAAATGAGAATATCTTTGAATTGTGTTGTGGGACACAAATGAGTCCATCATTTTATTAGTATTTAATATTAGTCTTTAATGATGATAAAACTATATGTATAATAAAGGACTTTATATTTTTTGAAGCAGAGTCTCATGTAGCCTAAATGGTCTTGACTTCAATATGGAGCTAAGTATAAAATGAGGCAGGGAGTCAGATACAATCCATCAGCCTGTTGAGATTGACTTTATCTGCCTCTCTGCCTCAATATTTTAGGGGCGTGGTCAGGAACTTAAAGTTATCCTTAGCTCCATCCAGGGCAATCTTTTGTGGTAAATCTAATCAATTTGGCAACTCTTGAGAGGTGGTTGGAGGTTTATCTTCTAGAGATGACTCTAGATCTGTCCAGTTGACATCCAAGATTAACCACTGGCCAGATGTGGTGGTGCACATCTTTAATACCAGCATATGGGGCTGGAGAGATGGCTCAGCAGTTAAGAGCACTGACTGCTCTTCCAGAGGTTCTGAGTTCAATTCCCAGCAACCAGATGGTGGCTTACAACCATCTGTAATGGGATCCAATACCTTCTTCTTGTGTGTCTGAAGACAGCTACAGTATACTCATATACATAAAATAAATAAATCTTTTTTTTAAAAAAGACAAAATCCTTTAAAAAAAAAAGACCAGCATATGAGAGGCAGAGGCAAGTGGGTCTCTATGAGTCTGAGGCCAGCCTGATCTACACAGCGAGTTCCTGGCCAGTCAGAGTTGCATAGTAAGACTCTGTCTCAAAATAAACCAAAACCAAAACAAGACAAAAGAAAAGGATTAAGGCAAGTTAACTGTAGGAGGAAGCCATACCTCAGTGGTCCTTTGGCTCCTCCACATGTTCTCTCTTGCCTCAGTCTATCTCTGAATCAGCCTTGGCATACTACTGGCAGCCAAGAGGGTATCTGCCTGGCCCTGAGAGATTACTGTCTCTGTGTCAGCCAATTAAGGATATCGTTGGACATAGTTAAGAAACTTAGAGAGAACAGACATTTGGCTTAAGAGAGAGTGCCTCCAAAAAAATGGCTGCTTTGAGAAGATACTTGAAGCTGACTTTCTTGGCTACTCTTCTCTGTGTTTTCAGTCCTGTTTACTTAACCTCTTGGTAACATTGGTAACTTCCAGACTATATAGGCCACTAAGCTCTATATGGTATTGTCTTGGGGACATCAACCATGACCATTGACAGACTGTCTCCCATCAATGAGGGCCTCTCAGTGTCCATGTGATGTCAGTCTGCACCTCTTACAACAAACACGGTGACAGATCAGCCATCAATTAAATGCCAACTAATGTCACCGGGTGCCCCGTCTCAGCCCTAAAGCTCCAGAAGACGATCTTTGTTTCTTATCAGTGATTTGGGCTTGCTGATCTGTCAGAGGGGAAGTGTGAAAGCAAATGGCCCCAAATAGAAGCAGACGTTTCCACACTGTAAATCCGATCCTGACCACTTGGAGCCTGACATCAGTGACATGTGAAGTCTCATATGAACGCTGAGAGTTTAACATTTAGTGGCCTATGGTGCCTCACCTCAGCCAATCTCAAGAAAGTGCTTAACAATGTATCCGTTTAGATTCAGATGCCACACAAGTTACGTATAAGACTGAGTAAGTTCCCTTAGTCTAAAAGATTTCAGTCCTTCTCAGGATTGTCTGAGAATTTGCCTGCTGAGTCTCTCCTGACAATGTATTAAGACAAAACAAACTTCTTCAATAAATCTGTTCAGCGTTTGCTCTGATCCCTTAAATGCTTTTGCCCGCATGCCTTCGGCTTCTCTGTCATCCCCGAAGAACAGTAGATGCATTGATTTACGACTTCCTTTAAAAAATTACTGCATTTATGTGTGTGCATGTTATGCACGTGTTAATGCCATGACACATGTAGTGATCAGAGCAGACTTTCAGGATCCACTTTTCTCATCCCATCACTTGGGTCCTGGGGATCAAAATCCGGTACTCAGGCCTGGAGGCAGGTGCCTTGGCCCACTGAGCCATCTCACCAGTCCATAGGACTTCCTTTTCTTTTGTGACTATAAAAGAATCATGTAAAAAAAAAATTCCACAGTACTCAGTGTCATTGGAGACAACATGACTATGTGTCTCTGGACCATGATTCATTCATATTTGGCTCAAAATAAATGATTTCTTGCAGGTTTGTTGGTGTCCACTATAATTTCTGCCCTTAGAGGTAGAGTCAGGAGGATTAAGGAGTTCAAGGTTATCCTAGACTATAAGGGACCCTGTCACAAAAAACGGGGTGGGAGGAAGGAGGGCCCACCCTGTCCCTTTATAGTGAGAGCTGTGTGCTGTGCTTTCATGGGTACTTTCACTTCCTTTGTGTTGCTGGCTTAGATTTGTAGGGGATGCTCACAAGAATGGCATGACTGAATCACACGTTCTGTTTTCAGTGTTGTGAGGAATCACCATGGGCGTTTTCACAGTGGTTGTGCTAATTCACATTCCTGCCAACTGTGTCTAGCCGTCGCTCTTCGGTCTCCCTTGCATTTGCTTTCTTGGTGGTAGCTGCCCTGCACTGGGTGAGATGAAATCCCAGCATAGCTTGGATTTGCATTTTTCTGAGAACTGAGGGTTTTGAACATTTGTTTCTGGTTTTCTTTTCTTTTCTTTTGGACACTTATTTGTACTTCTTTTAAATATGGTTGGGCTTGAGCATTAGGAAGCTAGTACTTCATACAGTGTGGCTATTCACTCCTCGTTGGCTCCATAGCTGGCGAGTGTTTTCTCTCATGCTGCACTGCTCACTCGGTTCGCTGGTTTTGCCGTCTCTTGTGCTATGCAGTAGCTGTTTAATCCCATGCAACAGCATGGGTCGGTGCTTGCTATAAATTTCCTAGGCTATTCTAGGACTTTCCAGAAAGTCCTTGAAGTTAGGAGAGCCATGGATCTCCAAGCTGGTATGGACTGCCATCAACACAAAGCCATAGCTTTTATCTCAAAGTGAGGAAAATAGCTTATTCTGGAGCCAAATATCATTGACTATGTGTGGGCCTAGGAACAGGGATTCAGTTTATTCTAAACTCAATATTCTGGTATGGTAACCGTTTCATGAAATGTTGGTAACTACAGAGCAACAACAATCAAATAATGAATCAAGGGTTTTTTGTTTTTATTTTGTTTTGTTTTTCAACCTCATTGAGCAGCACCAAGGCTACAACTGAGAGTGTAGAGGGGAAGACTCTGCTTGGGCTTCAGAGGTTACCTGACCATACCTCTAGTCTTTAATTCATGGGAACTAGAGAGCAGTTAGTACATCCTCAAACGACTACCTGATAGTCACAAAGATGCTGGTGTGGACTGAGGGTGACAGCTTTCTTGGCTCTTGCTGAACTTAACCCAGAGTGTTAGAGTACCCATCCATCAATGCTCACCAAAGGCTAGCATGGACCAGTGGCTTCTAGGTTTCATTCATTGCCTCACACCTAAGAGTAATGAGATGAAGCTATGTGGGAAGCAGAGGGAACACAGACTTAAGGAGAAGTGAAATGGATCCCTGAGAGTGATGGTGGAGCTCAGGGGGTTCTAGGAGGGACTCTGTCCTGCCCTGCCAACTGGCCTCTTAAGACATATGGCAGGAACTGGATGGGGACTGAAGTCATCTTTATTGAGATTGGTCATTCTCATATGGGGGTGCTGAAGAGGAAAGAAGTGGAACCCAGAAGATTCTTAAGAGGTTATAGACAAGGCTTAAGTCTCCTGTGACTTTGGAAAGAAAGAGTAGGTATTGAGCCTGGGTGATATAATTGGTGGGGTTTTGTAGCTGAATGATGTTTGGCTATAAAGGGGTTCTGGGTGCTCCATCCCCAGGTATCCATCTGAGAAGTCAATAAGGGAAAAGGTGTGTCAGACTGTGTGGTTTAGAGGAGGAGAAAGTGGAGGAGGAGGAGGAAAAAGAGGAAGAAGAGGAAGAGGAGGAAGAGGCAAGCCTGGGGTCAAGTGCATCGGGGAGTAAAGAAAAGAGAGGCTCCTACTTTGACTTAGAAGTCCCTTCCCAACAGGGGGACAGAACAGGTTGATACCACTAGGAGGGAGTGGGTAAGGGGATTACCCCTTAAAGATACAACAAAGTGGTGGGATTTGATGAGGTTAGTAAGGCTCTTCCTCTAGCCCTGACAAAGGAGAACAAGAAAGGCAGGTTCCCCAGACTCTGTCAGGACTGAGTAGGTGACCCTGGTATCCAGAAGGAGACATGCAACACATTTGATACTATGACTACCCGGGGCTTCCTGAGGAAGATGGTGGTGGTTCAGCCAAGGGAGCACAGGCCTCCTCAGTTGTCCTTCGTCAGGCTTAAGAGGTCAGCTAGAGGGTAATTTAGGCCTGATGTTCCCATGCTGTGAGGGACATGGGGGCAGTCACAGCCCCAATGTCCTTTTTAATGGCACCTTGACCATGGTCTAGGTGGTTTACAAGGGCTCAAGCAGACTTGGGTCCAGTAACCTTTCTGACTACATTTGAAACAGGGACCCGGAAGTTTGGGGGCTTTCAGAAGTGAGGAGGCAGTTGCTATGACTGGCTAAAAGGCTTTAGCTGCCCTCATGGTGTGTGTGTTTGTGTGTGTGTGTGTGTGTGTGTGTGTGTGTGTGTGTGTGTTATTTATTTTATGCATGTGAGTACAGTGTCACTCTCTTCAGACACACCAGAAGAGGGCATCAGATCCCATTACAGATGGTTGTGGTCCACAATGTGGTTGCTGAAAATTGAACTCAGGACCTGTGGAAGAGCAATCAGTGCTCTTAACCACTGAGCCATTTCTCCAGCCTCAGGTATTTTTGTTTGAGGCATTTTAAAATTTCTACCATGGTACACCTTAAAGGCCACTGCTAAACCTTCCATCTGTAGAGTCTAGGTGTCTAAGTTTGGCCCTGATGTCAGGGAAACTCTGGGAGATGCAGGTCATAGGGAGTGGTTCCCCACCTGGAGTCTCAGGATCCAGATTTGTGTATTGTAGGAGGTCCTTTGTGAGGGAGTCCAGGAGTTGAGGTGAGCATTCATGTTTGTGATGGATGACTTCTTGGATTTTCTCCTAATTTACCACTTTAAGGACAGCTTTATGGAGACCAGCCAGGAGGCAAGTTATAAACTGCTCTCTAGCTAAAATGCCTCATGGGGAATTATAGTTCCATTTGGGATCATGGTCAGGAACTGACCTCAGCCCCAATTTGGTGGACAGCGTTAGGTTGGTGACTTTTGTCTGCACCAGCATTAGCCTGTTTCCAGACTTGCCTGTGCTCTCCAGGGAGAAGGCTGCTGGTCAGAATCTTGTGAATGCCGTTGGAGGTGAGACTGTAAAACTGGTGATATGTTGGAACTCTTTAATCAAAGTGGAAGGATTAGTAATATAAGATCCCAACCTCTTTTCTGAGAGGTCACTTAAGAAAGGGATGGGTACAGCCAATCCATCCACCCTGGTGACCTTCCATGGAAGGAGAGCTGGGGCCAGGCTAAGGTGAGAAGAGGGACATAGAGTGCCATGGTGGATCAGGAACGAGCAGCGGGAGGCCTAAGGGCTGCTGGTGGGAAGGCGGTGCCAGGGAAAGTTGCTTTGGATGACATGTCACTGAGGGGGAACAAAGGGGGCTGGAGGAGAGGGGAGCTAGAGACCGATTGTGGGGAGGCATGTTAGCTGCATCAAAAGTAGTGAAGGAACCACCTTCTCCAGACTTCATAGCTAGAAGAGGCTGAGCTGGAGGAACAGGAAGTACTGAGAGAAGGCTTGGACAGAGAGAATCTCCTTCTATTTCCTTGATTGCTCACAGTAGTTGTAGAGGTCTTGAATAATATTGGGATCTAGGACGCCATTAGGTGGCCATTTTGAAAGATTTTTATAAGGGGTATTGAGGCCAAATTTTACTGCAAAGGTGAATAAGTTTAGGGCCCTTCAGGTTGGATGCCAGTTTGCTAAAAGGCATCCCAAGGGGGAATGAGGGTACAAGAGACACTGCTCCCACGGATAAGAGATGTGGCAGGAAGGAAAAGTATCACTGCAGTCTGTAGTCACAAGCATCCCCAGGACTCAGGGAGGACCACAGGAAGGCACACGCTGTTCAGTGGGTTGTCATCACATTCAACAGGGACCGGAGGCTTAGCCTGGCTAAATTTGAGGAAAGGCTTAGTATCAGGGCTGTTGTGGAAGCCTGAAGGTGAGGATGAGAACCCAACTTTAAAGGGGGGGCGTGTCTCATCCATAGGAAAGAACCAGGAACGGGATCACAAAAGCCACGAGGCCCTAGAGGGGGCTATGTATTTATGGGTAGCTCTGAAAGGAAGGTGGGGAAAGAAGACAGGAAGGAGCCCAATGTTTAAGCTCCATTGCTTAAACACATTGCAAGATTGTAGCTCTCAGGAGGAGTGGGCAGGTGTAGAGGGCCGGCTGTTGCCTTAAAGACAGTGGGTGGGGGTACCTCTGCTTTCAAGAGTACCAGAGGGGTGCCACACACTCAATAGTCACTTCCTCAGACTCAGGGAAGTGTTTCAACTGACCGAAGGGGAAACCTACTTAATGCTGCTGGTGGATGGGGTGGGGGTGGGGGTGGGGGAGGGCTGAGCTATCCGTGAGTCAGAGGTGAGTCTGTTGCAGATGGACTGGAGGTGAAGGATAGGATCCCAGTATGCTCAGACCTCAAGGGGTACCACAGGCACTGGGAAAGCCTCTCCAAGTTAGGACATCATAAAAGGTGTCCTGGCAGATGGGAGCCAAGGAATACCACAAAGTCACACCACACAACAAACCTCACACAAGAGATTTATTTGCACAAACACAGGTGTGTAGCTGCCTCTGCTCTGGAGAGAAGTAGCAAAGAACTGAGCTGGAGGCGGATTTTTTTAAATGGGGTTTCTTGGGGAAGGGGGCAGGTGCCGAGTTTTCCAGGGTGGGGATTGGTGGGATTTGAAGTCTGGCTCTTGGGGAAAGCTTAGAGATTGGTGGGATTTGACGGCTGAGCTTGAGCTTTTTTCCCTATGCTGCAGAGCTTAACCTGCCCTTTGGGCTTTTAGAGCGTTCTATAGGTGGAGCCTAGTGGTTGGAGGTCCTCAGGGCCGGGGCCTGGGCATTGGGTGCACTTTGAGGGGCTTGTATTTACAATCAGTGCAGATTAATTTTTCAATGTGAATTCCAGGAAAAGTTAAATGACAATGTTCGTCATATTTTATCTGTACTTGACATACTCTTCAACATATGGTTTCTGTCAGCTTCTCTGTTCAAAGCTCTGGAGCCAAAGATCAAAGAAAAAAAAATCAAGAAAATGTTACTGGAAATTTAAAAATAATTGTCACTGTTTTCTTTACAATGGTGAATATCATATTCCTATATATAATACATAATTCATATGACTTTATGAACAGGACTAAAGCCTAATCTCGTCATCCACCTGGAGTGAGCTTTACCTTTAGACAGCTGCAGACAAGGGAAGCATAGTGGTCAACTCATGGAGCCGAGGTAGGAGGATTGCCATGAGTTCGAGGCCAGCATGGGTTACACAGAAAGACCTTGTCTTGAAAAACAAAATACAAAACAAAACAAGAAACATTTTGCAGCAGCCACTATTCGGGGTAGTCTGCCTTACTCAAGTCATGGGTTGGTGCTATCTGTAGTCAATCAAGGCATGATGGGGCGGGGACTGATGTGCGACCCAATCAGGACGCCTCCCGTGCACAGGGGCGGGCCTTCGCGGGTTCGCTAGTTCGCGGGTCTTTGTCTCGCGCCATCTTTACACTTGATCAGTCAGCTGAGCCGGGCTGTCGGGCTGTCGGGCTGTCGGAGTGCCTCAGGCCTGCCAGCTGCCAGAGGCGAACGGGGGCGCCATGGTGAGTGCTGCCCGCAGGAACCCTCAGGGTTCCCGTTTCCTCTGCTTTGCCGTGTGCAGATGGTTTGGCTCCGGGAGGCCTGTGCAGGCCAGAGCTCATAGCCTCTGTCGCCCGCGGTCTTGACGTGGCTGAATCAGCTCACTCCCTGACTCTGCAGGGACCCTTGTCCTCAGCCGCACCCTTCTCTTGGTCCAGACTCCGGTGCTACAGCTGCTGTGTCTGGTGTCCCACTGTCTAGCGGTGACAGCCCTGGATGCTGGAGCAGCCTGAGGTGTGGGATGAGCCTGGGCTGGGACATCTAGCCTCCTCATTATCACTTGTGTTGGAGAGTGTAGTGAAAAGGCACGTGTAGCAACTCTGTCTCTTCCACACCGGATTCAGGTCCTTTGCTGTCATTATATATCTGCTCCCTGCGGCTCTGTATACACCTATTCCATCTTCATAACTTTGTGAAGTGTATGTGCTTGCCAATCGATTGTCAGCTCGATGGGACTGACTGTTGCCTACATTAAAAACACACCTTTGGCTGTGTGAGGGCCTTTCCAGAGGTGACATTCCAATGGTTGTAGCCTCATGAACAGATTAATCCCTTCATGAATTCACAGTATGATATGCTTTACTGGTGGGTCAGAGTTGGAGGAAGTTAGTCACCAGTGTGGCTGTGGGCAGCAAAAGAATCTGTGCCCTTCACAATGGTTAGAAAAATTTCAAACCCCATTTAAAATCCCCATTTCCCCTAACTTTTTGTAAAATCTCTAATAGAACTTAGAACCGTTAGTGGAACAAATCAGATTTCCTGCATCTTTGAGTGGTCTGTAACTATAATTTACATTATATACCACAGAACTTGTAAGTTTTATGTAGATACTATTGAAAGTGTCACGCATAGGAAAGAAGCTTAAGTTTTTCTAAATACTATAAATACTATAGCAAAGTTTGTATCAGCACTTGGTGTGTTGCTGTGATATTGTCTAACAATTTTGCAGCTATTTTGAGGCATTTCCCAGCATTTGCTTTTATGACAGTTTTAGTAAAAGGTTTGAATTATATACTGAGGGCACTGCATTTGCCAAGCACACAAGACGATAGTGTGACTCCTTTACCGGAGCCTGGGGGTGGTTCTGTTGAATTTTGCTTTACTTCATGGGTTATTGCACTGTGTCCAGCACAAACGTGGCTCGAAGTCACTCACATGGCATTGTATGCTTTTGTAGAGGAGCTTGCACCCTGACGGTGTGGAGAACTCCTTGAGCCGACTCCCCAGTCGAAGTCTCGAAACTGGAAAGCAGAAGAGAAGCTCTAAGAGGAGGCCAGTCAGCTACAGTCACTGGAGGTGGTCCCAGCCGGATAGAGCAAGAAAACACAAGGCACCAGTAAAGGTAACTGGGAAGCTATGGGTCACGTGTGTGCATGATATCTTCCTTATTCCCTTACCTTATGTAGAAACAGAAGTATGAAATTACACGTATGCAACTGCAGTGTACTCTTTATCCAGACATGATCTCGTGTAATACACCATAGTCATCAACAATTGAAAATCCACAAGAGTGCCGTCAAGATGGATCAGTGGGTAAAATAACCTGACAACCCGAGCTGGATCTCCAGGACTCATCTGGTGAAAGGAAAGAACCAGATCCCACATCTTGTCCTTAGACCTCCATGTGTGCTCTGTGGCACGAGCGTGCACACGCACTTAATTAGATACAGTTTTAAAAATCCACATGACTGGTTCAGTAGATGCAGAAACTGAAGAAAACTTAAGAAAATTCCCCTTTTGTGATGGAGAGATACAGCAGCCTGGGCACATAAGGTTACACTGTACTTAAGCTGAACCGTTCCAGTGATGGATATCAAAAGCGAAATATTCAAAATAACTTTTAAAAAGATATTAAGCCGTGACTGTTGAAAACTAGACTATATGGTTTGTTTTGGGGTCGTCAGACGTGGCCTCTTCAGCTCCTCCCTTGGCTCAGGTGGGCCTACACTTTCATAGAAGGAGGTAGAGATTGTGTTTTTGTCCTTTACGTCACTACAGATTTGGTCAGGATGAGGCTTACACACTCAAATGTATATTACTGTCTCCATTGTTAATAGAAGAACAAAGTCCACAGAGGGGCCTCCTAAATGCAGTGGAGCAGCAGGTACTGAGTCCTCTCACCCTTCCCCGCCCACTGTCTTTATCTCAAAGACCCCATCTACTGTACCAATGGGTATTTAAAGAGGGGAATCTGCGATCCAGATCTCTGAGGAAGGAGGCTAGGGATTCCATAGTGTGAGGGAAGGTGGCTTTGAGGAGTTGTATCCGAGGTTGTCCTCGCCTACATGCACAATACTGTTTGGTTAGCCAGGCTAAGTGGGGGGTTATAAATCTGATTATTTGGATTGACTACAAGTAGGTATTTTATTTTTCATCAGAGTTAGGGATGGCAAATGCTGTGAATGAATTTATAGGGCGAGACTGACCACTAAAACCAAATGCCACTTTAATCTGAGGTAGGGCTCCTTGAAGGTAACCGTGGTTAAAAAGATGCTAGTCCCTAATCTCATAGGACTAATGGCCTTTAAAAGAAGAGGGAGGGAGATCATCCTCACTGCACTGTGTCGGGGAAGTTGCCTGTATAAGCTTGGAGAAGCCTCAGCAGGAACTAAATCAGCTGCTGTCTTGATCCTGCAGAACAGAAAATGTAGCATATGTTCTAGAAGCCCAAAGCAGCCAACGCAGGCAGGGACCCAGACTGGGGAAAACAGTCAGAACTAATAACCCTATTTTTGCTTCTTCAGTTCCCCGTAAAAACTCTGAAATCACCTTTTGCACATTTACAAACTTGATGCTTACTACTGTTAAATTAGTTTACTGAGCTCCAGAGAGTCAGGGTCTTTATGACACAAAGTTGTACTCTGTGAATATGGTACTCTCTTTACTTGCATTTTTTTTTTAAAGAATATTCTTCACCTTTTCTGAATACGTTCACATGTAGAGTTTAATGCTTGCATAGTTTTAATTTATTGAGTTTTCTATTTGAAATGCTGCTTTACCGGAGGTTCTCAGGTGTTTTTACTTCTAAATGATGAGGACATTATAACCCTCGTCTTTCTCTTGTCATTTAACTTGGCTGGCACATCTGCTGGTGCTCAGGGACGTGGTTCTCTACGATGATGTTTGAGTTTTGGAGGCAGGGTCTTACTCCGTAGACCAGGCTAGCCTCAATCTTGAATCCTCCTGCCTCTGCCTCTCAAGTGCTGGGATTAGAGCCTAGCAAACCTGGCCTGAGAAGACGGGCATCCTTATTATTCCTTCTTTCCCTCAGCTACCATGCTGCCTTTTAAGATAAGAAACTTAAATCTTTATCATGAGAAGACTGTTCTGAATTCTTTGCTGAGAATCTTTCTTTACAAAGAGCTCCTGTCTTAAAAAAAAAAAAAAAAAAAAAAAAGGCTAGTGGTTAAGAGCACAGACTGCTCTTTCAGAGGACCTGGGTTCAATCCTTAACACCTAAACGGCAGCTCATTTACCTATAACTCCAGTTTTAGGGTATGCAAGTCCTTCTGGCCTCCGTGGGCACTGCACACATGTGGTACACATACATACATGCAGGCAACACAACCACGGCCTACAATAAATAATGAAAATGCCTTTTCGTGCCTTTGAGGATGATAAGATCACCTCTGCCCCTCACTAGTGGAGCAGAGAAATACATTAATGTGCTTTTTAATATGGAATTTTCCCTTGTTCCTAGAAAAAGTATCTAGGATATATACAGTTCACTCTGTTCTTCATCAATATGCGCTTTTAACATTATTTCAAGGATGTAGGTATGCCTAAGTCTGCATTCAGACTAGATTACCAGGACATTTACGGACAGGGATTATTTTCTTTTTCTTTCTTTCTTTTAAAAAAATGTATGTATGTGTGTGTGCCTACATGCATGCCTGTGTGTGTGTATATGTATGTGCATGTGTGTGCTTGTGTCTGTGTTTGTGCACATGTGTGTCTGTGCTTATGTATTTGTGTGTATGTCTGCCTGTATATGTATGTGTGCATGCATACTTGTGTATGTATATATGTGTGTATGTATGCATGTGTGTGCACGTGTATGCATGTGTGTGCGTGTGTGTTACTTCAGATTGAACCCATGGCCTTGTGCATATTTTACTGCATATAATTTATCCATTTTTGCTAGGAATGGAAAAATCTGTAGGAATACTCTTTTGAGTTACCAAATAGTACAGAAGCAAGATATTAATGTTTTTCTCCTCTCATAATAAAGAATATAAACCAAGATGCAACATGTGGGAAACACACTCATAAAGACATTCACACACTCCCACATCCTGTCTCCCCATAGGCTCAAAAGCTTGAGTTGAGGAGAAACGTCTCATTACAGGGGTTGGTGTCATTTGAGGATGTATCTGTGGATTTCACCTGGGATGAATGGCAGGACTTAGATGACACTCAGAGGAAGCTCTACAGGGACGTGATGCTGGAGACCTACAGAAGCCTGGAGTCCTTGGGTGAGTGAAAGTCCCCAGCAGTATTAAAAACACTTCCTTTGTCTGTAAGAACAGTAACCATGCCTGAAGTTTGTTTAGCTACGCATACCATCTATACACACATATATATATCTATGTATTAACCTACCTCTAGAAATTGGCAGGTCTATGCAGACATATCACATCTTTATTTTGGGAGCATTTAAATCCTCTATTAGCTATTTTGTGGCACTGAATCACTTTAACGATGGTCATGCTTCCGTACTGTATAAAACTGAAAGTTATACGAGCTGTCTGGCTCCACCGCTGCATGCATTAACCGTCTTCTCTCTGCCCCTCCCTCACACTCTCAGAGGCGTTGTCACCCACTCTTGCTTCTCTTTCTGTGAGTGCCAGTGTATCTTCCACCAACAAACAAGGATGTGCAGTGTTTGTCCCTTTGTGCCTGACTTACTTACCTTAGCAAAAACATCCTTCAGGTCCAACCCAAGAAAAGTTTGGGTTTGTTAGTGAACAATATTTCCTTATGCATACGTACCTTTAAAAAAGATTTATTTATATATTTTTTTGTATATGCGTTCTTTGTCTTCATGTATGCCAGAAGATAGCACCAGACAGTTGTGAGGTGCCACGTGGTTGCTGGGATCTGAACTTAGGTCCTTTGGGAGACCAGTGAGTGCTCTGAACACTGATCTATCTCTCCAGCCCATACTTTTTTTTTTTAAAGACAAGATCTCACATAGCCCACTTGAACTCATGATCAAGGTAATACTGTTTTCATTTTTCTTTTAATATATTCAGTGATAGCTGCACCGTAAAGGTGGTTCTGTTTCTAGTTTTTCATAGAGTTTTTCATAGTAGTGATTTTATGTTCCCAGCAACAGCGAAGGGTAATGTGCCTTCCTCTGGAGCCATGGCTGCTGCTCTGCAATGGTGGCTGCAGTAGGAAACTCATCATTTCTGTGGTAATGGTCCTTTATGTACTGAGTCTGGTTTGTTTTTGTTTTTATAAAATCTGAATAGTATTACTGTCCTGTCTTTTTAAAAAGGATTTATTAACTTTATATGAGTGCTCCATCGTTATGCACACCTGCATGCCAGAAAAGAGCATCAGATTCTACTGTTGGCTGTGAACCACCGTGTGGTTGCTGGGAACTGAACTCAGGACTTCTGGAAGAGCAGCCAGTGCTCTTAACCACTGAGCCATCATCTCTTCAGCCCATGTTACCATCTTTTTATTTCAGCAATTTCATTAAAAAGACTACTGGATAGGGCTGGGGAGATGACCCATTAAAAAATTCAGGTTTTAACATTCATTTGTTCTAATTAATACTTATTTATTTAGATTTATTTATTTATTTTATATATGTGAATACACTGTCGCTGTCTTCACACATACCAGAAGAGGGCATCAGGTCCTATTATAGATGGTTGTGAGCCACCATGTGGTTGCTGGCAATTGAACTCAGGACCTCTGGAAGAGCACTCTTAACTGCTGAACTATCTCTTCAGCCTCCCCAGTTAATTTTCAGACTTACATTTTACTGCCTTTCATACTCAGTAGTCATCCAGTAGTATATAATTTCCAATTTTGTCTGTCTGTCTGTCTGTCTGTCTGTCTGTCTGTCTGTCTGTCTGCTATCTCATTGTAATCAGAGAGGACATTATGAATTCAGGGGTTTTGTTTGTTTATTTTTAAATTTGCTGAGACTTCCTTTGTTTCCTAACATTTGCTGTGTCCTGAGCAGTGATGTGCACTCCATGAGCCTTGAGATAATGGTGCTCTTTGCAGGAGCTCACAGCCTGTCAGTGTCTCTAAGACTCTCTTGTTCCCCTGTAGGCTTCGATTCCAGTGTTTCTCTGTAAATTTCCTGTCAAAATGACCTGCCCTTGGGTGATGGTGGCTGTTGTAGTCCTCTTGTCCTACAGTTTACCTCTTGTGTGTGACCTACTGACACGCGCTCTACAGTCTGAGTGTTCAGCACATGTGCATCTCTGTACACACTGCTTACTCTTTGAATTGATCCCTTCTCCTCCGCCGCCCCTTCTTCTTTTATAGGTTTTGATTTTGTTTGAACTGGTTGCTTTGGGTCCCATTGGCATGTTAGGGTCATCCCCTTGTATTCAGTTCACATGTACTATTTCCTAATAAATGGTGTTCTGTTCTGCAGCACACCACTGAGTCTGTTATTTTCACCTGCTCAAACGGTTTATATATTTACTGGGAAATAGTTTTGTTTACATTTAAGAATATTTTTGATAAATGAGGACATATTTCTGACATTTGTGGGTGGCTATATTTCTGTGTTCTTTTTTCCTCTGTGTTAACTTTTTGTTTAATGGTTTTCTGTATTGATACACTTTCTTCTTTTTCTTTTGTGTATCTTGCTGTATTGTTTAATTTTCTACATTCATGTGTTTCAGTAGTGGTCGTCGTGGTCCGGTCACATATTGTGTAGCTTCTCTTAAGCCTGTGGACTAGGTCAGGTTCTTTAGAGCAGTGGTTCTAAACCTGCGTTGTGAGTCAACCACTTCAGGGGTCAAATGACTTTTTACAGGGGTCACCTAAGACCATTGGAAAACACAGATATTTACATTATAATTCCTAAAAGTAGCAAAATTACAGTTATGAAGTAGCAATAAAAATAATTTTATGGTTGGGGGTCATCACAATATGATGAACTATATTAAAGGATCAAAATGTTAGGAAGGTTGAGAACCATTGCACCAGAGGAACAGAACATCAGTGACTGTGTGTGCGCGTGTGCGCGTGTGTGCGTGTGCGCGTGTGTGCGTGTGTGCGTGTGTGTGCGTGTGTGTGTGTGTGCGTGTGTCTGTGTGTGAGTGCGTGTGTGTGTGTGTGTGTTAAAGGAGAGTTGTCAGAATATCTTACAGCTGATAGGGAAAGGCAATCAGACAATGGATATGTACATCCCAGAGAGCTGAGAACCCAGTACTTCTCAGTGCACAAGGCCAGACACCTCAGTCGTCTCAGACTAGTGTTTTAAGGCGTGGAAGAATCCTGGGGAGTCGGTGATCTTCAGTCCATTTTGGAAACTGAAGAAGGTAGAGTCGGATATCAGGAAAGAATGTCACTGGCAGCAGAGACGAACACACTCACCAGCAGGGAGAGCAGGCAGGCAAGCAAACAGCACTGCTTTCCTCTCGGGCCTCTTGTATCTGCGCTGACAGAGGTGCTGCTCCCTGAGGAGGGTCTTCTCTCAGCTAATCCTTCCTGGGCGTACCCACTTAGATCCCTTCAGAGGCTTGTCCCTTATTGATTCCAGACTCCATTAAATTGGCAAGATTAATCACCACAGGCTGATCTAGTGCTGATGAATTCCTTCAGTTTTTGTTTTAGAAAGGCCATTTCTCACTTTTTGAAAGTTAACCTCTAGATACAGTGTTCTCGGTTGGCAGTGGCTCTGTTTTTGTTTGTTTGTTTTAACTTTGAGTCAGCCAGCCTCTTCTGCCCTCACCTGTTGAATTCCTCTTGCACTCTGAGGTTCCTTTAAAGTAGGTTTTGCTTTTGACAGTCTTATTATACATCAGAACCTTCTTTTTTTTTTTTTTTGCAAATCAATCTAGATGTTCATTTATTTGGGATCTAGAAATTTATATATTTCTCTTGAATTTGGATTTTATTCATCATTTATTTCACTGAATAATTTATTTATTTGGATCTTTAAAAATTTGGTGTGTAGTGTATTTGCTTGTGTGCATGACTGTTTGCAAGTTCATACACATGTACATGAACATTTGGAGGCCAGAGGATAGGATGATGTTAGGGGTATCTCCCCCCCCCTCCCCACACACATCTTTCTCCCTCTCTCCTTATTCCCTTGTATCTTAATTCCAAAAGCAACTTGAGGAAAAATTTGGTTTACAGGTCACAGTTCATCACCAGGGGACGCTAAGGCAGGAGCTGAAGCAGAGGCCACAGAGGAGTGCTGCTTGCTCACTCATGGCTTGTTCAGCCTACTTTCTTATGTATCACAGCACCACCTGCCCACAGTGAGGCGGACCCTCTCACATCAATAGCTAACTAAGTAAATTCCCCTCAAGCTTGCCTACAGGTCCGTTTCAATTGAGATTCTCATTCCCAGATAACTAGCTTTTGTCAGGTTGACAAAAACCAAAACCCCAAGTGACACCTTGAGACAGGGTCTCTCACTGAATCTGAAATTTCCTGTTTAGGCAGGCTGGCAAACTCCTGGAATTCCCTTGTCTTTGCCTCCCATCCTTTTCTTTTTTCTTTCTTTTCTTCTCCCATCCTTTTCTTTTTTCTTTCTTTCCTTCTTCTTTCTTTCTTTTCTTTCTTTTTTTTTTTTTTTTTTGGAAATAGGAGTTTTCCCATGTCATTCCAGTTCACTTGGAATGTGCAATGTAGTCCAGGCTAGTCTCTGACTCCTGAGTTTCTTGTTTGAGCCACCAGAATGCTGAGAATTACACGTATAGTCCACCATGCCTGACTGAATGTTTTGTTCTGGTTTGTTTTTTATGTCTAATCTGTATTGTTTTTGGAACACCAGTCACACAAATGCTTACATCAAGTCTTAAAGGTTTTCTTCATTAAAAGATGGTTGAAGGGGCTAGAGAGATGGCTTAGCAGTTAAGAGCACTGGCTGCTCTCCCAGAGGACCTGGGTTCAAGTACACATGTGGCAACTCAACCATCTACAACTCTGGTCCCAGGGGCTCCACCCATCTCTCCTTTAATTCACTGGCACTGTACGTACGTGGTGCATAGACATAGATGCTGGCAAAACATTCATACAGAATTCATGCAGAATAAAATAAAAAGAAATAAAATTAATTTTTTTCCATTTTAAAATCTGACACGTCTTTAATCCTAGCACTTAGGAGGCAAAGTGGATCACTGAGTTTGAGGCCAGCCTGATCTGCATAGCGAGCTCCAGTACAGCCAGAGCTACACTGCATAATGAGACCCTGTGTCAAAAAACCTCAAAAACCACCAACAAAAGAACCCCAAACCAAAACTAAAGAAAAACAAAAACTAGAACAATACAAAGTCTTACATTATTCTAAACATTACTCTTCTGCAGATGAGCTCTGCCGTTGAGACGCCCATCTTTTTGTTTTCCTGAAGTTTTGTTGAGTCTCACCTTCACATTCAGATTGCTTGAACATTTTTAAAAAAATGTATAGTGTTTATATTTGTGTGTGTGTGTGTGTGTGTGTGTGTGTGTGTGTGTGTGTACAGTTACATGACATGACATACACCTAGTGGTCAAGTGGTCAGAGGGCTAGGGACAGAACTCAGATGGTGAGACTCTATCTGGTGCACTGACCTGCTGAGCCGTCTTGAAAGCTGAAGCACTTTGATTTGCAGTCACCTCTGTCTCCTACATAACTATGTCAGTCTGTCTTTCCTTCCTTCCCTCTTTCTTTCTCTCTTTCTTTGTTTCTTTCTTTTCTTCTGCTTTTTTTATTGAATTGTATTATGTTTCCTAGTTTTCTTAAAATCATTCCTAGATTTCTAATTCGTGTTTGTTTATTTATTTATTTATTTATAGCACTGGGGATTAATTTAGGGCTTCATGGAGATTAGGCAAGTGTTCTATCACTGAGCTGTGTTCCCAACACCCTTTTTATTTTGAGGCAGTGTCTTACTAAGTTGCTCAGACGGACTTTGCACTGGTCTTCATTCTGCCTTAGCATCTGAAGCAGCTGAGAGCACAGGCCTGCAAGAGTCCCCACTTTGCTTTCTTCTCAAGCCATTTCACTTTCCTTACTAAAGGCATGGTTCCAGAGCACAAGGAATAGAAATGTCTCACAGAAGGTTCAGATGTGTCTAGCAGTCACTTGTTTGCCAAAGATGTGATCTTTCTGCAGTGAACTTGACTTAGCATTTGGTAGTCTTACATTGTTTCCCATCAACAGGCCACTGCATTACTAAACCTGACGTGATCTTTAAGTTGGAGCAAGGAACTGGGCCATGGAGAGTAGAAGACGTCCCAAAGCAGAGCCGGCCAGGTCAGTGAATGCACCCTGGACAAATGGACGAGGATGAGCAGACTCTCACAGACACTGGCCATGAGCTGTTCTTACGGAGCCACTGCTCCTAGTCTTGGGTACAGCTGGTGTGATGCCTCACATAATTCTTGTGTGCACGCTCCAAGAACACTCACGTGACCTTTTACTCTCTTTTTTATTTTGCTACATAGGTTTCCTTTAACTGTATGGAATGTCACAGACACTTAGGTTAGTTGGTTAGCTGCTGCCTCCACATTCTCAGTTGTCTGTGCTTTCTACCGGAAGCAGTTTTAACTGGGTTAGGTTTTTTTATCATGCAGTATTTGGTTATCTCTTAATCATCGCACTTCTAAAGTTAGACATGGAAATAATAATAAATATGTCTGCACATAAAAAGCTTATATTTTGTTGAAAAAAATTTAAAATACTTATGTATTTAGTTGTAAGATGAGAGTCACAAAGGATGCTTTATCATAAAACAAGAAATAGAAGTATACAGTGTTTTATTCCAGGAAAAGTCTAAAGGGAAGGGAATTTTAAGGAGACTATTATTCATTTAGCTTAATCTTGACACTTCTTTTTTCCCCAATATTTGGTATATCTAATACATAGGTGGGCATAACATACAGACTTGTGTTCTAATCCTTATATATATGGAAATTGATAGCTTAATATAGATACTTATATCATAGTTTTTCAGAGGCATTAACTAAGGGATTGGTGAGGAAATCGGAAAACAAGGTCCAGCATCTCCTGTCCCATAGGTAGAATGCGTGTGAGTGAGGAGTCCTCAGAGCGGGAAGGGGGAGCAAAGCTTGACAGGAAGAGTGGGGTGTGCTGTGACAGAGTAAGTGAAGCAAGGCTTTAGTGTTGAAAGGCTAAGGTTTTTGTGTTGGTGTGGAAGTTGTCATCAGCAGTCTCTGAAAGTAACTTGAAGACAATAGACTTACATAGAAGACCTCACTTATCATGCAAACGACAGCTTAATACAAAATGGAAGCTTCCAGAAGCAGAGAGTTACAAAGTAGAGCTGCATGGGCCTTCATTTAAGTGAAGAATGACAGCACTGTGAATTCAGAAACATCCAGAAAACATTCAAACAATGGTGGGCATCACTTAGTTTCCTGAATGAAATCCACTCATCTAGCAGGGGGCAGACTGGAGCTTCCTGACTGCATTAAGGTTCTTGGAAGCACAAAATAGATTTTGATCAGGAATTGGGATCTTTGGACTTAGCTGTTTTCATACAGGAATAAAGTCATTTGTGTCTGCAAACCACCCCCTAAATTTCTACTGTGGTTCCTTGTGGAGCAGTGAAAACTGAGCACACAGATAGCAGCCCTTTCCTAAGTCTACACTTAGGTGAAACACAAGCCGTGCAAACCTCCATTCTCAGAGACCTAGCTGACGAGTACCTTACCGTTACAGATCAGAAAGAAGGAAAGTGGGATACACTGTAAGAAAGAGCCAGGGGGAAGGGACAGGGGAAATGGCAGATGGAAAGGACATGCTGAAATATACAGCCAGGAAGTTGGTGAATATTGAACGATCTTGCATTTCAAGTGAATTAAACACCTTAAATCAATGAAGTGATGTGATTTTACATTGTAAACTATGTTACAGATCCACTGGGGACACGTCTGTATATATCATATATCAATATTATTTTTACATCATAATGGAATGACAGTGAGAAGGAAGCTCTTCATCTTTATGCTGTAACACGAGCTTGGCAACTTGTTTTCTTTTAGATGTTCAGAAAGTAACGGACCTGAATGAAACCAGCCAGGACAATGAAGAGAGACAGTTGTGGCACCTTGTAATTACCAACAGCAACACGTCAACGGAGGAGAAAGTTAAATTAGGAAAAGTACTTAATGTGAGCTCAAACCGTGTTTCAAATCTGACTGTAAAGAATGGGATGAGGCCTGAGGCACTTACTGTGTGGCAGAGCATACCTCCCCCTGACGAGCCTGATGACATGCAAACTGGAGAGGAGCCTGATGGCTCTCTGGCTGGCAAGCGCCCCGTACACACAGAGCATCACGGGCTGTACAACGGAGCTCTAGGTACTCGGCAGCAATTTCAGTGTAGTAGGCAAGAAGCAACCTGCAACACAAAGCCATTATGGACGAATAAGAGGTCTCATATTGCGCATAGGTCCAGTGAGTTTGATGAGTCTGAGGAAGCACCTGATGAGGTAGCTCTTAATGCCCAAGAGATGCATTGGGTACGGGAAGAAACTTTTGAATGTAGTATTTGTAAGAAAACATTCTGTACAAAGTTTAAGCTCACTAAACATAAGAAAATACACAAAGGACAGAAATACTACACGTGTAGGGATTGTGAGAAAACCTTCATTAAGAAATCATACCACAAAGACCAGAGGATACATGCGGGGGCAGTCAGGTCCCATAGATGTAAACAATGTGAGAAATGCTTTCATCAGAAAACCCAGCAGCATGTGCACCAGAGAGTCCCCAGAGGAGCCAAACTCTATGAAATGTATCAGTCTGAAAAAAGTTTTATTGAGAAGCCAAATCTCAGACACTATCAGAGGAGCCGTGCAGGTTATAAACCCTACGGATGTAGCATGTGTGGGAAGTCATTTTACCGGAAGTCACACCTCAGCAGGCACCAGAGAACTCACACAGGTGAGAAACCCTATGGTTGTGAAGAGTGTAAAAAAGCTTTCTACCATAAGTCCTCCCTCACGATCCATCAGAGAACTCACACCGGTGAGAAGCCCTATGAGTGTAAAAAATGCAGGAAAACTTTCTACTGTAAATCAGACCTGAATGTCCATCATAGAACTCACACAGGCGAGAAGCCCTATGAGTGTGACCAGTGTAGGAAAACGTTCTACTCTAAGTCACACCTCATTATCCATCAGAAAACTCACACAGGCGACAAGCCATACGGATGTGAAGAGTGTCAGAAAACCTTCAATCGTAAGTCAAACCTTACCGTGCATCAGAAAACACACACAGGGGAGAAACCTTACGAATGCAATGTATGTGGGAAAACGTTTCACCGTCGCTCACACCTCAACATGCACCAGGGAACTCACACTGGCGAGAAACCCTACAAATGTAAAGAGTGTGGGAAAGCATTCTACCAGAAGTCGAGCCTCAGCAGACATCAGAGAAACCACACAGGGAGCAGACCATATGCATGTGATGAATGTAGGAAAACCTTCCTCCATAAATCCTCCCTCACTGTCCATCAGAGGAGCCACACAGGCTACAAACCATACTCGTGTGAGGAATGCAGGAAAACGTTTTACAGTAAGTCGCATCTCACCGTTCATCGGAGGACCCACACAGGCGAGAAGCCCTACGAATGTAAGCTATGCAAGAAGGCTTTCCACCAGAAGTCATATCTTAACAGGCATCAGATAACTCACGAAAGTGAGAAACGGTTTCAATGTCAAGAATGTAGGAAAACGTTTTATCATAAGTCGTCCCTCACTGTACATCAGAGAATCCACCTGAGGGAGCGCCTGTGAGTCTGATGTGGGAGCTCTGTTAGCAGAAACCATCAGCAGGCTTCAGGCAAGGCACACGTAGGGCGTTTCCTATAAATGTGACTATGTTTTTGCAAGAAGGGACACCTTTGCAGGCATTAAGTTTATACAGAAAATTCTGTGTGGCACAAGTTGGCTGTCTTCTCTGGAACACACTCTCCATTATGTGGTCTGTATGACCATGTAACAGCCATATACATGCACACACACACACACACACACACACACACACACCCCTATGATGATCACTACTTTGAGCCAGGCCCATAGAAATACTTTTTAAAGTTTTTTTCTTCCTCTCTAAGTTCTCATGAGCTCTGGCCCTGAGATGAACGTGATCTACAAGATAGCCTTGATGTCTATTGTCAGAAAGTCCCCGATTTAAGAGAAATAGAACTGACGGCTCATTTTTATCCCAAATACTCTTCAGTTTGCGGAATACTTTCTCAAGCCATTGCGCATGCTGCTTTTGTAGAATGCACTAACTTGATACAATTGGGAGAACTTACATGCTTTAATATTTCAGAATTTGTACACAAGGGAAACTTGTGCAAATTGAGAATACTTTTTCATTGAACAATTTGAATAAATCAAATATGAGTAAGTTAACATGTGAAACTTTGAACAAAACTTCCGTGTCAGAAGTTTGTAATGAAGGCAAATTATCAGTCTTTGTAATTTTAATATTAACTTTCAAATGGAGGCACACATGTGCCAATAAATATGTGAGTGATATTATTGCCTGTCAGAGCACATTGTGTCTGGGAACATTTGTGGTTATTGTAACTGGAAGTTGGAGTTGCTACTGGCATGCAATAATAGGGGCCAGCTGTGTTGTTCAAACAGCTTGTACTGCACAGAACATTCTCTCATGCACTTACATATTTGGGTATTTTATATTAATGGAAAATTCCTTTGGTGGGACCTAGATTAATTACAGGAAATGTGTTTGCTCTATATATGTCTTCCTTTGTTAAATGGACTGAGGCACAAGTGTAGACCAGTGGTAAAATGTATGTGTAACATTCATGAGACCCTGGTTTCAGCCTCACCACAAACATGCAGAAACGAAAACCTAGGAATCTCCACAACAAACATGCAGAAATGAAAACCTAGGAATCTCCACATCAAATACTGTTCTAGCGAGTCTTCCTTTTTTCTCAAATATCACACTTTCCCCACGCTGTGCCAGTGTAAGTAAGTATGTGTGGACATTGCTATTTCACGATCCCGTAGGGAAGCAAGACTTTTTCTAGTGTGTGAAGCTAATATAAAGACTGCCAGTTGATCTAATGTAAGTATCATCCGTGTAGAAATGAACACATAAGTCCCTGAATTGTTCACAGCTGACACTTAAAGAGCCACGAACAACAGTTCTCACGCCGGCTTCAGTTCTTGGAGAGCGACAATCCATTGTCCGTTTGTTCGTGCCACCCCATTTCCTACACTCTGTCTTCCATAGGAAACCATTGAACAGAAGTGGACTGCTGTAATTTACCTAGTTCTTCCTGACACTGCTGTGTCACCGACAGCACAAGTCTTTTGTCACTACACATTTTGCTCTAGCCCTAAAGATGTTTTTACCCTACACTGCCTTGAATAAAACACTTTTTGTATAACATACAACACCATTTTCTCTTATAAATCTGTAAGTCTTGTATTGAGACTCGTGTCTTACGATCAGCGTGTTTGAGATGCTGATGGGAAGCTGTCCCAATTAGCTTCTCTGGTACTGTGGTAAAACACTGACCAAAAGCAACTTGATGAGGAGAGGTTTTAATTTGGTTTACACTTCCATGTCACAGTCTGTGACTGAGGTAGTCAGGGCAGGAATTGAAGCAGAGACCATGAAGGAATACTGTTCACTGGTTTACTTCTCATGGCCTGCTCAGCCTGCTAAGCCTGCTAAGGCATGGTGGAGACGGGTGTTATGGAGGATGGCTGCTCACTGATAGCTTTGTGTGTGTGTGTTGCGTGTGCATTCTGCCTGCATATATGGTTGCAGGTCAGAAGAGGGCACCAGATCTCATTATAGATGGTTGTGAGACACCATGTAGGTGCTGGGAATTGAACTCAGGACCTCTGGAAAAGCAGCCAGTGCTCATAAACTCGGAGCCATCTCTCCAGCCCCCGGTTGTGTTTTTTTTTTTTTCTTTTTGGCTATCGTTTCTCTGTGTAGTCCTGGCTGCCCTGGCGGTCAGTCTGTAAACCAGGCTGGCTTTGAACTCAGAGATCCATCTGCCTCTGCTTCTCAAGTGCTAGAATTAAAGACCCATGCTACCATTGCCTGGCTACCAGTAGCATTCTTAGAGACTGAACTCTTTATAATTAAATAAAATCTTGCTCTGTTAACATTAATATCAACAAGATGAGGACAGTTGATGCAGAGATAATGTCTTCATTAGCATTACCAGGTCATATGTGACTAGTTGTTGCATCTGTAGGGTTGACATTCTCTGTCCACATGGAATAGTTACCAAGTTGCAGATTCCAGGAAAGAAGTGAATGCAACATTGTCCCAGTCCAGTTATTCTCTTCCTGTCATTTCCTCATTCAAAAGTCGCCTTCCTGGGCAGCTAGCATCTTACATACATTGACTCTGGTCCTCTAACTCCATTTTGAAATGACCAAAAAGCTGATCATGATTTCCTATGCACTGACCATGAACATCCCACACCTAAAGCCAGTTTGTTAGAAGGATGCCCTTGCCCTACTCTAAAGAGGAGGAGACCTCACCTAGGTTGGGCCCAAGCCCTGCAACACATAATAAGGAAACTCAGTTACACTCCTAACATACCTTAGCTGTTGGGAGCCGACTTTAAGCAGAAAGCAGCTAGAAAGCAGCTATCAACTTTGCAGCCATCTGGAACCATATACCCTGATGAGAGACTTGTTTTTCAATAGCCTACAACAGCTGAGCACACTCTGATAAATATCTTGTTTATCCCACATAGCTTGTTTTGCTGTTTAGTGCCCCCAGCTGCAAGGTGCACGTGGTATTCATGCCTATAAAGCATGCAGTGCATGTGCTATCCACGTGCTATCCATGCCTGAAAGGCTTACGTCATATCCACACCTGCAAGGCACATGGTATCCACACGCCTACAAGGCATGTGGCAAAAGCCTATAAATACCCCAGACTTCCCTTCAAAGGAGGACAAATAAGAGAGAGAAAATAAGAGAGAAAAATAAGAGAGGAGCCCTTCAATGAGATAGACAATAAAAGAGAGACAATAAAGGAGACGTGAGAGATGTGAGACTTGACTACAAATCCTCTGGCTTGTCATTATTTTTCGCGTCTTCCCCCTACTCTCTCTCTCTTGCTAAACCCTGACCGGTGGACCAGAGCAGCAGCGCAGGCCGGGACGTTTTGGGCCCCCAAGCCAGACAGAGTATGGGTCTCACCACTTGGCAATACACAGTAAACTTTTCTGACACACAACTTTGCTCTCATAACTGAAGTCTGAAAACCCTTGGTCCATAACACAGTCCAACAGGAGCCAAGTGCCCGCTCCCTTCCAAAAACTAAAATGTAGTTTCTGTACTTCTGGCATGAATAGCATTGCTTTTTATTTCCTTAACACTGAAACTTTAAAAGCTTCTAGACAGTTTATATACAGGCATTTTTATACACAGGTATTTAGAGATCTAAGGTAGGTAACACATATCCAACTTAGGAGTTACCTATATTTTTTTCCTTTTCATGAAGAAACAGTGCTCAGATTGTCCTCTTCCCTGCCCCCAACTTCTACTCTTAATTTCTCACCAATCTCAAAGTTATAAAATCCTTTCTCTAACAACAGAAATTATTTTTTAGCATAACATGAAAACATCAACCTCTTTGGCTTCCTCTAAATAATTTGACATTTTAAATATTTACTGAAATAAATCTGGAAGATGTTCAGAACTGAACTAAATTCAGAACTAATCCAGAAGGTGCTGATGAGTTGTATCAATCTCTTTGTTACCCACTTGCCTGACAGTGGGGTGACAGTGGGGTGGGCTTTTCAGTGATGCAGCTGCTGCAACCGTACTTCTGTAAGCTCAGTAAACTCAATGGATTCACCAGATTGGAAGCCTGACAGAATTGTTTCTTTGGTCTGTTGTTAATGCCCTATCTGGGCTAAGTAGATACCTGTTCATGTCTCCTCAGGAAAAGGACAACCATGTCCTCCAGGCAGTTCAGCTGCATTCCTGGTAGCCACTAGTGTTAGTTGCAATTCTTAAACTTTGGTTGTGACAAACATGAAATATCCCCAGATGTAGACCAATCCATCATATGTCACATTCAACATTTTTTTTTTTTTAAGTTGAGGTCTCATTATGTAGCCCTGTTGGCCTGGAACTCTCTCTGAGGACTCAAACTCAGATATCTGACTGCCTCTGCCTCCTGGGTGCTGGAATTAAAAACACATGCCACAACACACAGCTCAAACATAATCTCAGTACTCTTGACACTTCTTATAAAGTGACAATGTCATTTTAATGAATAATTCTGACACATAAAGATTTCAGTGTTTTACGGATATATATATATACATATGTATATATATATTTCACAAATGAAAAAAGCTTTACTATCTTCTTAATATAATGCTGGTGCCAGGTAAGACATTTAGAATTTATTGGAATTTCATGGTTCTTTTTATTCATAAAATGGCTTGAAAATACACAGGTGACAAGAAGGGTCCTCTCCTGAGTGAACTTTCTAACATTAAAGGTTCTCTGTCTGAAGTGCTTTTAAAACGGATTACAAGGATTTTGCATTATGTTGCACAAGGCTCGTGTAGAATGTTATATCACTCATACAAACAAGAGGTTTATAAACACATACAAAGCCCCTGCTCTCTCCAGTAAGTCATGCCCTTAGAACACTGTCATCTGCTATATCCTCTTATCAAAAATAAACTTACCTGCCTTCCAGGGAAGTCCCATGAGGACACATTCAGGGATAATGGATTGCAAGCATTTGGGGTTGACTGAGGCCGGAAAGGACTGACTCATTACAAACATTAAAACTCCGATAAAACTCAGAACATGTTCTCTTCATAATATTACACATACAGGCTGCCAGGGCCCAGGTAAAAGAAGGAAAGCAAATCTTAGCACACGACATCTTTGCATACAGGACCTTTCATAGTGACAGTTTTCCAAATCTATAACCATTTTAGATATGCTTTCCCATGTCAACAGCATTCCCTCTCTTGTGAATTCTCTGATGTGGAGGTCAACTTCCTATAAAATGGTTCATATACATTCTTACATCCAGATACTTCCAGTCCGTGAGCTCCCCAGAGTGTTTCCATTGGGTAAAAGGGGTGTGAGTGTGTGTGTATGTGTGTATATATATATATCACACTCTGTGGTTTCTCAGGAGTGGGGGTTTTCTGATGCACACACAGCTGTTTATGTTATACTTACTTATGTGTGCAGTTACCTATATGAGTTCTTACACACAACCCAAAAATATGAAAGATTTTCTACATTCTTTAAATTCACAGGGTTTTTGTTCGGTTTTGGTTCAGTTTTTATATTCACAGGGTTTTGGGTTTGTGTGGTTCTCTAGTGGTGGCAGATGTCTTTGTCTCACAGAACCAAGTTTTCACACACACACTGAATTGCTATGGCTTATCCCATGTGCCTTCTTTGGTATGCAGTGAAGGGTGCCTCACCTAAGGACTGCTGAGATCCGACGTCTCAGCAGCGAGGAAAAGGGTCCTGCACATACACCGCACTGCACACTATTCAGCTGTGTGTGATGTGCAGTGTTTATCTGCTGTTGGGACTTCCTCTCTTTTCTATCTGCGGAGCTTTTCTCCTTGAGGATCCTGCTATGAGATTTGTTGGAAATGTTTCCCAGTCCTTCCACTCTTAAGGCCTCTCAGTGGTGAGATTTCTCTGATGTGTATCTAGGTTTGGCATGTGGCAGTGACTGTTCTGTAGACTACACCGACAGGAACCTCTGTGACACACATGGAGAGAAGACAAATGTCTGACATACTTTGCTACATTCTTTACATTCACAGAACACCTCACTTGTGGGAACCCAAAAGATTCTCAGAGATGGGACTTCTGACTACAGGGCTCTCCACACAGCTACATTCAGGGTTTCTATCAGCACAGATTCTCCAGTCTTACTGAAGATCGACTGTTCCAGGCCTTACAGTCCGAGGGGCTCTCACCTGCAGGGTCTCTCTAATAGCTAAAGTCTGACATCTGGCACAAGTCTTCTGAACATATCCCACACTGGTAGCTTTCTCGGGTTTTGAGTTCACTAATTAATGATGAGACCTAATTATGACTCACAGAGTCTCTGCAACCTTTCCGTGCACAGGGCTCATCACTTCTCCCCTCTGTGGTACATGGGGAGAGGATAAATGGCTTACCTTTTTTCTACATTCTCTGTGTTCACAGGGACCTGTGTCCGCACGAGGATGTTTGTGGAGGTTTGTCTTCTCACAGAAGGCTTTCCCAGATTTCATGAGTGGGGTTTCTCACCCACGTGAGTTTTCTGATGTATAGTGAGATAGGACTTGACACTAAATGATTTGCTACATTCTTTGCATTCAAAGGGTTTCTCACCTGTGTGAATTTTTTCATGTGTGGAGAGATTTGACTTCTGGTTAAAACGTTTCCCACAGACACTGCATTCGTATGGTTTCTCGCCTGTGTGAATTCTCTGATGGACAATGAGCCCTGACTTTATACTGAAAGTTTTCCTACACTCTTTACATTCATAGGGCTTCTCGCCTGTGTGGACTCTCTGGTGGATAGTCAGGTCACACCTCCTTTTAAAGGCGTTTCCACATACGTTACACTCATAGGGTTTTTCCCCTGTGTGGGTTTTCTGATGTACACTGAGATTTGACTTTACACTGAATAGTTTCTTACAATCTTTACACTCATAGGGCTTCTCCCCAGTGTGAGTTCTGTGGTGTAAATAGAGATTTTGTGTGTGTTTAAAGGCTTTCCCACATACTTTACACTGATAGGTTCTCCCACATCTGTGACGTCTACGAGGCTGGTTGTTGATTTTTATAGATGTATTGGACTCATGGGGCTTTTTGCCTGTGTGTGGTCTCTGCTGCACACTGAAAGTTGAGTCTAGGCAAAGTGGTTTCACACAATTACTCTCTTTACTTGAGAAGACACTCTGATTAGCCTTTAGTTTCGGCATCTGATGCACACATTTCTCATTGTTGTTGCCACAGGGTTTTCCCCATGCATTCTGAGTGTGCTGAAGGCCTGCTTTTTTTGTACAGGATGCAGGCTCATTGTCAGTACACTTACCACACTGGATTTTTAGGTGTGGTTTTAAATGCTGAGTATGGTTACACTTGTCAGAGAATGACTTCTTACACATGTTACAATCAAAAGTTTCTTCCCTTATGTGAGTCCCCTCTCGGGCACTAAGAGTCAATTGATCAAAGGCGTTCCTCGAGCTGTCTCCCAAAGGAAACACTGTGTGCGTCCATACAGTGTTCACATCAAAGGCTTCATCACGTTGAGCACACTGGACATGCTGTTGCCCACTTTCAACACTGAGATCCAGACTAAGAGGCGCAGGAGGTGTGCATGGAATCTTAGTTGAATTAGGATGATCAAGTTCCTCTGAAGTCTGCAACTCAATGGGCCCACCAGGGAGATACACATTTCCCCATGTATCAAGCACCTCAGATCTCATTCTAGAAGAGCTTCTGCTCTTAATAGCCAGGTGCAAAACATGGTTTGAACTCATATTAAATATTTTCTCAAATCTGCCCCTCTCCTGGGCTGACTCGCTGCCAGTGATTACCAGGTGGCTCAAATGTCTCTTTTGATTGTCCCATCTGGTCTCCTTCAGGCTCTTCACAGGTTGCAGAGCTGAAAGGAAATAAAAGCAGCCCCACATGAACAATACAGAAGCCATTCTGACAGAATCCTAATACAAAAGTAAAGCAGTACATCGCAAATAATGTAATATTACAAAATAGGGGCTGGAGAGCTGGCTCAGAGGCTTAGAGCACGTGCTGCTCTTGCAGAGCTTCTGCTGGGCTAAAACTTTTTAGCAAATGCTGCACAAATCTGCTGACTTAAAGAGCAAGTTCTACAATGAAAAAGGTTGAAGGCCAACTAGATATTACAATTTCCTCATTAAATAGCCTTTCAACAGGGCCCTGTTCATTTGGCCTCCATGCCTAAGATCTCCTGGACGTCTCACCAAACCTTGGTCTACCCTACTTAGAGTCTTTACAGGTGCTCCTTGAACTTCTGGTATCTTGATATGATGGTCTGATTTTGGACATCTCTTTTCATGTTAGAATTCTGCAGGTGAGTGGCTGAAACCTATCTTTTCAATACTGGCTTAGAACTACTGTTACTTTGGAACTGCTAATAAAATCCCAATTTCTCTGAAGTCTAGAATGCCTATCAACCTATGAATTATGTACCAAATTTGTAAGTCTTAAAATTAGTCTGAAATTAATTTTAAAACAATCTCCTCAAAACTCTTTGGCCCTAGAAACACTTTATATTTTTTTCCACTCATTTATCCAGCTAAAGAAACCTATTTTTGTGGTTATTACGTTCTATAAATAAGGCAAATTTGATGGATCACCACTATTGGTCTCACATAGCAGACCAAAGTCCATGAGGACTCAAATAAAAGTGATGAGTGCGTTAATAACCCCATGAACAAATGCTTGAAGTGAAGGGTTATGTAACAACAGAGGGAAGGACAACAAGGTTTAGAACGACTACTTCCTGAAGTGCTCGAGAAGAGTGAGTAGAACTACCGAGCCTATGGAAATACATAGCAAAACCAGGGAAGGTGGGTCCATTTGCCAAGGAGCTTCCCTTGGACATGATACTTCAAGCATCTGATTAAGAAGTCAGTCTCAAGATTGGAGATGGCAAAATTGAATAAAAAGAACTTCACACAGCCACCATCTGATGAGCACTCACTAGCCTGGACTACTCACTATGAGCATATCCACTGACCTCGGAGGCTCCGGTCTGGGGCATGGGCTTCCTTCCATGGCTCAGCTCCTTGCTCCAACTTCAGGATCAACTCAGGTTTGGTGTCACATTGATCTAGTAATAGGAAATATTGTACAAGTTGTACCTCAATTACAAAATCCTGGGTTCAGTCTCAGCAATGACAGGACTGACATGAACACTCTGAGAACATGGCATTTATAACCAATGCTGAGGACATTAAAATAAAAGAAATACACACAGAATAAAAGCAGGACTGACCACCTGGATCAAGAAAAAAGCAAGTGAAAAATTTAAAAATCCATTGAATCAACAAAAATCTAAACTTCTTTAGCCAGACACTGCAGGAGTTGGAGAGATCAGTAGATGGGAACCAGGTGCTCTGAACTACCCCTTCCCCCAGCCCCCGAAAGAACCCCATAACAGGAAGCAGAGGAAGGTGGGAGCTAAGGAGAAAACAATGGATAAGAATTTATTACAAACGAATAGCAACAGAGCAGTAACAGTAAGACTTCTCTTTCTTTCCTTCTTTCTTTTTTTTTAATGATAAAAATCTTTTGGTTTCTTGGATCTAGTTCGTCTCTGCTACTCTTTCTTGGTATTTCCAGATCACCTTACACCACTAAAATTAGGTAAGAAGACTGGAGAGAAGTCTTTTCTTGGAACAACACCAGGGGACACAGCACAGAAGGGAATCTCTTAGGCAGCTCTCCAAGTGAGTGGATCTGGTGGCTTTGAACACAAGCAGGAAGCCACGATGTAAATGAAGTCATGTCCATATTGGTCAAAGCACCTGTCAGGCCACAAGGGAAATGCTCCTCCTCTGTTCCCTAGGAGAACATGACTCAGAGTCACCCAGGGTTCACCAAAGCCAATGAGAGCAAAAGTCAGTTAGAAATTTTGAAACTGTTCTGACTTGTACTGCACCTTCAGGGGAGAGAGCACACAGCTGTAGTGTCCTCATAGTGCCCTGGGAATGTTTAGAGAAGCTGGTACTGCCCTAAGAGGAGTCAGACCAGCTATCAACTGGGAGTCCTTTTACTAAAGGCAACCAGGGGCAGCAAGTCAATCAGACTATCCAATTCACAAAGTCTTTGTTTCTTAGAGGAGACACACACACACACACACACACACACACACACACACACACACACACACGCGTGCGCGCACACGATGTTCAAAGGAGGTTACCATTAACATAAACAGTCCTTATAAAGGTACCTTTGTAACACCTAACATCTGCCCAGTGAAACAAGGAAACTTTGATTCCCTACATCTGTGTCAACACTTCAAAAAGGGACAGTTCAAAGTAACCAACACCAGTGACATTTGGAACAGTTGCAAATTTTAATTAAAAGAATAAAGGGCTAGGTGTGGTGGTGCCGGTCTTTAATCCTAGCACTTGGGAGGCAGAGGATTTCAACCCACAGAATTTCTGGGTTCAAGACCAGAGTGTTCTACAGAGCAAGTTCTAGGACAGCTGGGACTACATAGAGAAACCCTGTCTTGGAAAACAAAACAAAAACTAACCAACCAACTAACCAAACAAAGAACAAAAGAACCATCAAAACCTAACCTCAAAATACTTGGAAGAGACAGTTACCAAAACAGCTTGCACAGGGAGGAAGAAAATGCAGAGGTCATCACAACATCACAGAGAAACCAACAGCAAACGTGCAGGTTCCCAGCCAGCCAATCCTCAAAAAAGGCAAGAAGAACAAATGTTTAGAAGGAAGATCTCAATGTCTGTGAAACTGGACAGCTTTGTGACGGAGAGAGATGGTGAGCCTGCCTCTTACCATATATAGAAGGCAAGTAAAAACTCCAGTGTAGACTTTGAAATTATAAAACCAGTACTAGGAAACACAGGGAGAACACAAAGGACATGTAGGCAAAGGCCAACTTTTTAAGCCCGACGCCAAAACCACAGTTAACGAAAGCAAGCACTGAACCCGGAATTATGGGGGCTGGAGAACTGGCTCAGTGGATAAAAGCACCTACGGAGTTTGCAGAAGAGCTGAGGTCAGCTCCAGCACCCATGTAAGGTGGCTCACAACTGCCTGGAGCTCCAGCTTCTGGCCTCCGTGGCTCCTGCACTCATGTGCACAAACCAATATACATAAACAAAATAAAAAAAAACTTAAAAATAAAAATTAAAAAAAAATTAAAAGTAAAACCAGGATTATACACAAATTTTAAACTTTAGTTAGGAAAAGCTAACAGTTGAGAACAGTTAAAAGAAAAACACACAGAAGGAGAAAATATTTACAATTCAACTCTGATGACGGACTGCCTTCCATTACTGTCATCAAAGAGAACAAGCTGATGAATTCTGGGCAAATGACCACAACTGATATGTCTCCAAAGACACAAGGCTGTGAAATCCCTACGCCATCACAAAATTTCAAGTCAAGCAACAACGGGCTCTCACGGCACCATGACTATAATGACTATCAAACACTAAACATTACAAATGCCGGTGAGGACACACAGAAAAGCAAAGGTCTATTGCTGGAAATGTAATTAACAGGTAAAAAAACGGTGTTTCCTAAAATCCTGGAAAGTGAACTGCACATAACAGTGAACTGCATAGAACAGGATACAACCCTTGGAACACACAGACACACACGCATGTGTGCGTACACACACACACACACACACACACACACACACACACACACACACACACAGACAATCCCCCTAAGTGTTCTGAAGAGAACTCCGCAGTTATTGCAGCATCACACACAGAGGACATGATACTGAATCTACCTTAGTGTCGTCCACCCTCAGAGGAACTGATAAGAAACTGTGCTAAATATGAGAGGGTGACCTCATCCAGGTATGGAGAAGGCTCCGAATTTTCTCCCATAGGACCACTGAAGAACATGCATTAAATGAGGGAGATCAAAATAAAAGAAACAAACACTGCATAGTCACACTCGTGGTTGGAAACTGATGTTAGCCTGAAGCATAAAGAAAGAACATCTAGCCACGGGAGCCCAGGAACTATGTGAGGGAAGGAGAAAAGGAGGGAAGGAGGGAGGGTGGTTGACAGATGCAGGGAAACAGCTGGATGGAAACATACCTCCCATTGCCCTATAGCACACAAAGCTAACTACAGTTAACAACAGTTACTTGAAAGTAAGAGAGAGGCTTTTCTGGGGCTTGAGAGGTGGCTCAGTGGGTAAGAGCACTTGTTTTTCTTGCAAAGGACATGGATCTGGTTCCCAGCACATACATGGCAGTTTATAACTATCCATAACTCCAGTTCCAGAGGCTCTGACATCATCTTCTGAGCATCTTGGGCACCAGGCACACACTGAACACACGCATACCATCAGGCAAAATATTTATATACATTAAATAAATAAATTCAAAGAGGATAAGAGGGAAGGTTTTAAATGTTTTCAATAGACAGAAATGATATATCTAAGTTTATGGACTTATAAAACACTTATCATCATGTATACTACACAAATATTGAAACGACAACTTTGATTATAAATATGGAGTTACTATATGTCAGTGAAAGCTTAGAGGCAGTGGACTTGCTTAGTAAGCACAAGGATTGGCCACAGGCACAGAGAAAAAACCACAACCAACAACCACTACCCACTGACCAGAGCAGCTCCTGTATTTACCAAAAAGGAACATGCTTCTATCAGCACTACTGGGACTTTCACTCACTCAAGGACAGCAGGCTTCTGTAGGTCTCCAGCATCACGTCCCTGTAGAGCTTCCTCTGAGTGTCATCCAGGTCCTGCCATTCATCCCAGGTGAAGTCCACAGACACATCCTCAAATGACACCAACCCCTGTAATGAGATGACTTTCCTCAAGCCAAGCCTTCAGCCTTAGGTCAGAGACAGGAATATGTGAGGCCCTCCTGTCTACAGGCTCTCTTAGATGAGACTCTTTATTAAGGAAGGAACACCTCCCACCCTCACCCCCCCAAAACCAAGACAAACTACAAGATGCTTTGCACACTCCTTAGCTTGGTGATGAGTAACTCAGGTAGCAAATATATGTACATTATTACTATTCCTTTGGTTTTCTACTTAAACACATGCCTCAACTCCAAAATTGTCGTTCATAATATACTCCCAAATTCATTTTCATAGGCAGCCTTATACATCCTTCCTCAAATCAGAAGAATTGCTAGTGTCTGTAAAGAAATACACATCACCGGTGTGCTACAATGGAGACAATGGAGGGTAAGTGTGCTGATGTACACCTTCAATCCACGCAGGCAGAGGCGGGGATCTCCGAGTCTGAGGCAAGCCTGGTCTACATAGGGGGTAAACTGAAACTAGGGAGAGTGACAATCGCTGTGGTGGGCAGGAGTTACAGTGATCTTACACATGCTTATCTGAGAGGTCTGCCATGAGATATACAGGTGCCCAAAGGCGATTGGACAAACACGAGCTTACAACAACTGCTACAAAGAACATAAAGAATTAGAGACTTAAAGTCAGAGGCAGCTGACTTTATGGAACTGAGTTTAGATGGCTTTTGCAACTTAGGACACTAAATGAAGAATGGGAAATATACTGTATTCAGTGACTGAGGAAAAGATGCAGACGTTGAGAACGGTACAAGACTTTAAAATTTATTCTGGGAAAACAAAAGTTCAATATTATATAATTTATTAGTATACTTCAAGGTGTATTCAGACATGGAGGCTCTTATCTGTGATCTTAGCACTTGGAAAGTGAAGGCAAGATGATTTCAAGTTCAAGGCCATCCCAGGACACATGAGAGACTTTGATTGAAAACAGGATGATGAACACACATACACACACAGAGAACTTACATGTAGAAGTGTGTACAAACATATTTCAGAATAAACATATATCTATAGAAAAACTACACGGCCAATCCATGAGCATAGGAATTCTCCCAGTCTTACATTTTCTTACTCAATTTCTTCAATATTGCAAAGTCTTTACGATAGAGGTTTTTAGCCTCATAATTCAGCTATTATATTATTAGGCTTACTGAATTTATATTATAAACGTGACTGATGTCTTTCTCTGTACAACTGTTACTAGTTTATGGAACATCTCCTGAGTTTTAGGTGCTGACTTTCTACTCTTGACATTCTGTTCAAAGTGTTATCATTCGTGAGAATTTCCTGGTGGAGTGTTCAGGGTGACAGGTACATGATCACACCTCCTGCAAACGAAGATGACTCATTTCTGCCTTTTCCATCAGTGTCCCTGTATTTCTTTCTCTGTCCTACTGTGCACTGGCCGAGACTTCAGCCACTACCCAGTTTGAGTAGCCTTGTCTGGTTAATGAGTTTAAAGGAAATGTTTCAGCATTTCACATTTACTATAACAGTGGCCAGGAGTTTGTGAAAAGCACAGGCATAAGAAACATAGGCGGAATTGCTTGAAAAAGACTTTAAAAGCTCTGGAATCTATTACAAGAATTGACAAATCAGAGAGCATGGAATTAAAAATATTTTGCACAGCAAAAAGCCTACAAAACAGGACAAAATTGTTGCCAGTGACATATTTAACAGGAACATGTACAATGCCTAAAGAACTCAAAAAAGTAAACAGCAAACTCGGAAATAATCCAACTGATAAGCGGGCAAACCAAATGAGCAGATACTCCTCAAGTGACAAAGTCTGTACGCCCAATAGGCAGATGGAAAAATGTTCTCTGTCACCAGCTCCCAAGAAAATGCAAATAAAAGCGACAGAGGCACCACAATCTCACCCATTAAAGCAGTTATCAATGAAAAACAATTGTTGCTGAGGATTTCAGGAATTCTCATGCATCACGTATACATCTAAGCTAATGCAGCCACTGTAGAGCCAATATGGAAGTTCCTCATAAATACTGAAAATATAAATCCCATATGATTCAGATATTCTACTCCTGGAAATGTCTTCACAGGAGTCAGAGCCAGGCTCTTACAGAGACACATGCCCAATCCTCCATGATTATTGTAGTAATATTGACTTAATAAAGATTAGAGCCAGTTCTGAGCATCCCACAACAGATGAAAAAAATATGATACAGTGCATAATGGAATTGTATTCAGTCACAAAGAATGACAACATCTGTTGGGAAAATGGGTGGATCTAGACGTAATTATTAAGTCGAGATGAGGCAGAATCGGAAAGACAGTCCTCACATTTTCTTTCATGTGTGGAATCTGGATATAGATACATACCACACATCATCTGTGTGGAAACATGAAAGTGCACCAAGGATGGAGGGAGACAGACGGGGGTAATGAACACAGGTGACACTAGAGAACGGGGCCACTGGAGGGGGAAGGAGACCAGGAGGAGGTGGGGCTAGGGAGACAAAAGCAGCCATGTGGTAAAACAAGAAGGAAGTATAATGTCACTGGCACAGGGGTGACACACGCGTGAATATGCAACTCCAAAGCTGGAGCTGTTGCTTACCAAAACACAACCACGCCTTACATCCTAAGAAATGCAGAAAGCAGACGCCAGTCAAAGAGGATCGTTCTGGTTTACAGGAGGCACCACAAATCCTGAGGCTGGACTGGTGAGCATGTCAACACATGGTAAGCACTACCTACATATATGTATGAAGTACTCTGCATATATATATGTATATATATATATGTGTGTGTGTGTATCTCTATCTATCTATCTATCTATCTATCTATCTATATATATATCTCGCCTTTCTAAAAGAAACTACAGGTTAATAATGATATAACTAGAAGTCAAGAAATTTGGGTACATGACAGAAGAAACAACAGTCATAAGAAAACTAATTGCTTTCTGTAAACAAAACAAAGCTTTACTCCTGGGCTGGTGAAATGTCTCAGTGGGTGAAGGCTTCTCACCAAGTGACTTGAATTTAGTCCCTAAGCCACATGGTGGAAGGAGAGGACCAACTCCTGAAAGCTGTCCTCTGACCTCCACGTTCACACAGGTGCACACACAAACAAAAATGAATGTTCAGCCTTGCCTCCAACCATCTGTTATAAGATATTTGTTATAAGATGGAGAGACTGAGCATCCGGGGAAGCAGGAGCAAAGGATGACACACAGCCCTCGCTCTCCAGTCATTGCCTTTTGCAACCATGCCCTCAAACACTGCAACTAAAAACACTCATGGAAAGTGGCTGTCTGCTCAGGGCAGATGCAGACAGTTTTCTTCCTCGGTTGACTAAGAATGCGTTACACAGCACTTTCAATGCACTGGGCACTGTAGAGAATTTAGAAATATTTTCAAGTATAAAGTAGGGAGCTCTCTAGAGGAGCATCAATCTCTCCTTACCTTCGGGCCTTGAGGAGAGTCTCCAGGTTTATGGTAGCAGGCATTTGTGTGGACCCGTCTAGGACCAGGCACTATATAAGCTTGAATTGATAGTTGCTAGGAGACTAAGGGTAGTCAAGGGTGGTCAATAACATCATGTGACTGAGCCCCAAGAAAGATTAAACATACCAGGTAGGAGGAGATTGACTGCTTGTTAACTGATTGTGGCAACTTCCTGTACTGTTGTCTGACAAAGAGCTAATATCACAGGCCATTGACAGACAACAGTGGGAGTTTCTGCAAGGTGACACTTAGACCTTGGTGACTATAGTAAAATCATCCCTAGGCATAAATGCTAACCATGAGTACAGTGACATTTCTGAATTCTCTAATCTTTTTCCTACGTACTAAGAAACCTGCAGATTGAGTTGGGGAACCTCAAAACTTGTAGGTAGTGACCAACACTTTTCTTGGGTGAAAAGTGAACATTTTAAATCAGGAAACAACATAGAAGTTGGCACAGTGGAGGCCTATGACATAGCCATTAATGAGTGATGGAAAATTGATTTTCATAAATTACTTTCTGATCTACACACACACACACACACACACACACACACACACACACACACAAATGTTAAACCTAATTTTAGGGCCTGGAGAGGTGGTTCAGTGGTTAAGAGGACCTCCTATTCTTACAAAGGACCCTGGCTCAGTTCCTAGCATCTATATGCATATTCACAATTCTCTCTGACTTCAATCCCAGGAGATTTGACTCTGACACACACATTGCACATACATACATGCAGGCAAACACTCATCATAAAAAAAAAAACCTTTAAATTAGAAAAAGTAAAATAATTTCTAAGCAACAACAGGATAGTACAAAGCAGCACACAGGAAATCTGAGTCTAGGGCAGAGGGAGGAGCTGATGTAAGTACACGCGGTTGTGTGGACAGCAAGTCTTAACGGGCTTGTATGGGAACAACAGTGTTTACCAGGTGATAAAAACAGGAAAAAAAAAATCTACAAGCTTTTAGGCTGGAAACAAGGAAGGAGGAATGGCTTCCTTCTGAAGGGCAGAAAACAAACCCAGGCTTCTCAGTGCTGTGCAACACAGTCTGGTTCGCTAGCCTTGCCAGCACACCAACTCCCTTCTGAGGGAGTCACCTCAGGTCAAAGGAACAACACTGTCCAGGCTGAAGTCAGACTCACAGATGCAACAGAATCTGAACCGTGGCTCTTGGGAGAGACGCACTGCCCTTAAGACATCCAGGCCAGCAGAGCGCAAGGTCAATTGGAATAGAAACTAAAGTGTTCCCAATCCCCAGGCTCCACGTGCTGAGTCCTTTGCTGAGCTCACCTTCTGGTGAGGTGTAGAAGGGCACACATATATTGTTACTCCTTCCAGTATTTATAGTATGTCAACATTCCTGTCCCTTAGGTGTCTCAGGCCTCAATTTTTCAACTGTGTTCCTTCCAGGCTGCTGACCACGAACCCAAACCACTGTGTAAGTCAGTATGGGGACAAGTGTGTGGAACTCTCCTCATCTTTACCTGCCGATTCCCACACTCTGGTTTCTGCCTATGAGGAAAATATCTGTTACTGTACTGATACTAATTCAGTGCATACAGTACTGTGGAGAACTCTGCTCCCACCACTCAGGGATAGCAATCTAGCTGGCTCTGCATCTTCTGTACAGGGTCAATTCCCATATTCTATACCAGGGTAGAAGCTTCAGAAAGGTAGAAACCAGAGTAAAACCTGTGAATTTAAGAGTCCGAGCCGAAGCCATGCTTGCTGCCTGTGAAGTGAGCTGTTCCATTACAAGTCTGGTGCTCTTTGAGAACATGTCAAGATATTTTTAAGATAGAAACTGATAATTTTGCGTAGTCTACCGCCACGCAATATTCAGATCTGTGTTCCCATTTTTATTTGTGGTCTGTGTGCTTTTTTCTCATGACTCAAATGGTGTCCCACTGCCTTCTTTTCCCACGTATTCTCAAGGCCTTCACTACCCTCGCCTGTTAGCAGCACGGCTCATCAGCAATCAGACATCATCACAGATGGACAGTTCCAATGTGAGTAAGAAAGCATCTGTTTGTCTTCAGGCAGCCATGCTTCCTCCCCATCCATGGCATCATTGCTGCCACCGGCACAAGAATGAACAACAAGCAAAGCCAGCAGGATTGAAGCTCATAACGTTAGACCTCAGGGAGCAGAGAACAATGAGGGAAGAAGAAAGTCCAGAAAGAAAACCTCTTTCTAGTGTAGGGCAAAAGCTACCTGGCTTACTGTTATCAATACCATATGCAGGGAAAGAATGGAGGATGTGATTTTCATTTTGAACTGTGCAGTTTGGTCACTGGCTTTTCTGATCCTGTGCTGTCTCTGGTAGAGCTTGAACTGACCTTGAGAAGAGAATGTGAACAGAGGAGCTTGGGGTGCCTTTGCATATCAACACAGGAGTCCAACTTATGAACTGAAAGCTGAGCAAAAGGGAGAAGCCACATGGAAACAGATAAGAAGTCAAACAACAGGGGGCTGAGGCACAGAAGTCTGTAGTGGGATAGAAGGGACCGAAAACAGAACAGAGATGGTCATGCATTAAGTATCAACGGGGTCATGACAGAAACTGAAAGGACCGTTGATGATAAGATGCTTGCTGTGTAAGACCAGAGAATCCTGACGCCCCAGAACCAACATTAAAGCCAGGTGAGTATAGTGGCAGCCTATAATCCCAATACCTGGGAGGCAGAGACAAAGAATTCTCAGGGTAAACTGGCAGGCTAGACCAGCCAGAAATGTGAGACCCTGCCACATAAAGAAAGCAATCAAGAAAGACATCTAACATTGTATTAGGTCTCTACATGCACACACATGCATTCACATGCACATCTGTCCATGTCTATATTCTCTCTCTCTCTCTCTCTCTCTCTCTTTCTCTCTCTCTCACACACACACACACACACACACACACACACACACACACACACACGCACGCACGCAAAAAACTGAAATGGAAAAATTTCCACATGAAGAACCTGGATGGTAGTTTCAAGAAAGGCAGCCAGAGAGCAGTGTTATCATTTAACTATAATTTAACATTCTGTTGAAACACAAGTGTCTGAGCAGCAGCGAATCATGACAAGTGTGAATACTGCACTCACCCCCGGGCTGGGAGTGAAGCATTGCATACCTCAACGTGCATGTGTTCATGAAGCCTGCTTAGGGGCCACGGGCCATGAGATCCGATCACACTCTCTTCCCGGGGGTCAGTTCAAGCTCTACCACAGACGGCACAGGATCAGAAAAGCCAGTGACCAAACTGCACGGTTCCAATGACTCTAAGGCCTTCACACTCTAGTTGGATCAACATTATGATCTTAGTACGTCTGTGTTTGTTTCTCTTACGTTTGTTTTTCCATTTTGATTTTACCTCGCAAAGCTCTTAAACTGCGACGTGAAACAAGGCCAGGAGCAACACCACCACTTACCACAGCAGCACTCATTCTCCTTGCTCCCTAAGGCATGTGGGGTACCCTGCAATCGCAGCTGGAGAAGAAGGGCAACAGAAGCGATCGGGCCCTTGCTGTGCCTCGTTTGTGGATTCCAAAATCTCTACATAGTTGCTGAGGCAAAAAGCTAGAACAGGACAAAAATGCCTCCGGTGTGGGAACAGTGTCTCTCTCACAGGTGAGACTCACCACCACAGATCTAATGGAAAGAACACAATTAATGAGAAATTAAACCTATAGTTTACCCAGAGGTTAGTGAAAGGAGTTGCTGCTCGCTTAGTAACTATTATCATGAAGACATACTGCAGTGTTTTAAGAATGGATGTCTAATGAACATCATGTTTTAATCATGAACATGATATAGTCACAGAAATTACAGACAACACTCGAACAGGATTTCCGATTTTCCCGTCAATACAGAGGGACCACACACGACTCCACCCACATCTCTTGGTTCACACATTTAAGTTTCCTGGCAAAATGCCTTTCTTTGGTCCAGGACTGTACCTGTACACGACCCCTGTTTATTGCAGTACCTTGGAAGTACTGTTTAACCAGAGCCTGCCTGTGGTGTCCGCAGATGGTGTAGCTCCCTCCCACAAGGCCCCTTAGCTGCCTTGTCATGTGCTCTGGCCAGTAGGGCCTCAGTATGACAAAAGTATAGTTTTCAAATGAGGTTTCCCATGCAAGCAGGCTATGATTGCAGTTCTGTGTTACCGTGCCCTGTTCATACATCTAAATTTTAATCAAGGCTCCTCAAGAAACTAGAAGTACAATTACCACAGGATCCAGGGAATCATAGGAATTTTGCATGTTTCCACAAGTAATGAAATCACATTGTGTAAAACAGCACGCTCCACAGCTCACCGTTGTACTTGATTTTTCCTCTGGGTACAACATTATCGCCCATCTCCATCTTGGAGCAGAGCCTAACCAGAAGTTCATAACAATGAAATAAGCCAAGTAACACAGGTCTACAGTAGTGGTAATGGAGCTGTTACACTCTAAAGTAGGAGAGGAGGAGAGTTAAGGACCCTCACTTGGGATTTCAACCATTATGGCCCACGGCACCTCTCATCTTGCTAGTGAGCTAGAATATGCAGGAAATTAAAAGTTTACTGAATGTGGGGCTCCACGAGGTCAGCATCTATACTGGGCTGGGATATGGTGGTCTGGGAGTTATCCATCCTCTCTGTATAAGTAAGCCCAACAAACTCAACTGGATCACTAAGTTGGACCGTGGTGGAGTCTTTCCTTGGGTCATTCCTAAGTGTCCACCTGAGGAGAGCAGACATTTGTTGTTGCTGCAGTAAAAGTCTGTGTAATTACCGTGCACTCTTCACAGAAGCCAATACACATAAGAGTCCTCCAGATAACAGAGAGGCCAAGAGATGCCCCAGGACAGTTTCACACTACACGTCAGGCTGCTCTAGGATCTAGGGCTGTCACTGCTAGACAACGGGACCCTAAACACAGCAGTTGTGGCCCCGGGGTCAGATACGGCAGAAGACAAGTTTTGCAGCATCAAGGAGGGTCGGCTCAGCCACGTCAGAACCGAGGGCGACAGAGGCTGTGAACTCAGCCCCGCACAGGGCTCCCGGGATCGCACCATCTGCACACCGCACAGCGCCCGCCCCTGTAGGCAGAAGCGAGCTGTACTCACCAGAAGGCAGGTGTCTGTCCAGACAGGCTGCCGCAGGACTGAGGCCACAATCCAATCCCCTCGGAAACCGGAAGCAAGATGGCGACGCCGGAAATAGACCGGAAGTTCGCGGGAGCCGTCCGGCTCTCAATCTCAGAGCCTGTGAAACCTTTTTGGGTGTTTATACAGCATAGCATCCCGGTCACTCGCTAGTGACATCGTTGCGTTTGGAATACATCAAAGCTCTAAAGTGAATGCTTTGGGAGGCTAAACCCAGAAACAATTGCTTTATGCCAAAAGAAAAAAAAAGTTTTAGCTGGGTGGGCGTGGTGGCACACACCTTTAATCCTAGCACTGAGGTGGACAGATCTCTGAGGAGTTGCAGGCAGATCAAAGGCGGAAAAAAGGTGACAGGAGAGAAAGGGAAGAAAGGCGGAGAAAATAAATAAATAAATAAATAAATAAATAAATAAATTCATTCTTGTGTGGCTAGAGACATGGCTCGGTGGTTAAGAGCACTATTCTTCTAGAGCATCCCGGTTCAACTTCCAGCACCTACATGGCAGCTCACAAGCAGCACTCCCTCGGGACTCTATGAGCTTTACACACATGTGCACAGACCTACAGGCGGGCAAAACACTCATACATAAACTACTGACTTATTAGGTAGTTAGCTAGACGGGCGTTATCAGGTCTTTGGTGAATGGGCACACACTAAGTTAAAGTAAACCAAAGTACCACAACTACCCTTAGAATTCAAACGGCCACATGACATAGGGCAGCAATTGCCCCTCTTCAAAATCTAAAATTCCATGTGAAAGGAAAAATGGAAGAAAATGGCCCATTCTTGTTGAGGTTCGTTAAGGGAAGGCTGTTTCCTATTCTTAATTATAATGTTCTTCAAAGTTTCTTAATGGCATTATTATTATTATTATTATTATTATTATTATTATTATTATTATTATTATTCAGAAGAGGACCTGAGCCATACTTTTTGGCTCTGGGTAGAAGTGTGATATTTTAAACTGCCACAAAGATTATAAAAACAAAGATACAGGCTGGGCGCACTGAGGATGTGGAGGCAGGCAGATCTGTGAGTTCCAAGCTCACCTGGTATACATTAAAAAAAAAATCCGGACAGCCAAGTCTACAGAGTAAGAGCTTTGTCTCAAAAGTAGATAAACAAAACATCAAAGTCGTACAATTGCCCCGTTTTTACAAGTTAGTCCAAATAAGCTTGTCAAGATCTTGGATAGAAAACTCTTGGGGAGTTGCCCAGGAAACGTCAGCCTGTGGTGCAGATGGAGTCTTGCTCACTCTCACCCTTGACAATGCCTCACATTATTCTGCAACAACTATCTCCATGCAATGTTTTATTTGGTCTCACTAGAGAACAATGCCTGGGAGAGCTGAAGGGGAACCAGAGTGACTGCTGGGTGAAAAACACTGTTTTAACTGTGGGCCTGGTGAGCATCATGGTATTGGGACAGTGCAAGGAAAAATTGTATCTTTAAAAAAATGCAGAGTTGGGGTTGGAGAGATGCGTCATTGGTAAAGGTACGTACCTAAGAACAGAGCCCCCAAGTTCTGTTCCTAGCACCCACACCAGGGAGCTCATCAGCCCCTGTAACTCAAGTCCCAGGGGACTCAACACTGTCTTCTGGACTCTGTGGACACCTCCATTCACACTTGCACATTCCTGCTCAGACACACACACACACCATTTTTAAAAATTAAATGTGAGCTTACCACTTACAAATTGCACTAACTACTGGTGAGGCTAGGCTTAGGATTTGAAGACAATTACCATCCTTTTGATGACGGGACAGGCAAACAATAAGACAATACTAAATTGCTTCATTATTCTGAGAAACTGCCATGGGATTTTTGGACACAGCATATAATATTGAAGTTTTTATTTATGTATAGAATGCAAACAAAATAATTGTGCTTTCCATCCATGAAAAGCCCAATGAATTCTTACACAATGAACACATTTGTGTAATAGTAAGAAAAAAAATTAGCCTCTCCCATGCTCTCAATAACTTTAACCTTGACTATTCTAAAAGGTATACAAGACCTTTGTTGTTCTTGGTCTTAAGACTTGTATTTTATGTATATAAGTGTTTCGCCTGTATGTATATAATTATACCACATACAAACCTGGCCCCAGAGGAGGTCAGAAGAAGGTGCCAAAAAGCTCCAGAACTGTAGCAAAACATAGTTATAAAATAGCCACGTGGGAGCTGGGAACTGATTCTCTGTCTTCTTCAGAAGCAACGAGTGTTCTTTCCTACTGAGCTACCTCTCCAGTCTCTGCTGTTTAATGGAAAACACTGTCAACGGGTAGATATGAAACCCGGAGCTTTGCAATCCTTGAACAGCACTCTAACATTAAGCTCCTCACCTGGCCCAGGAATGAAGTTCTTAGGAGCTAACACTGGCAACCTGTCTGTTTGTTTCTGAGATATTTCATACAGCCCAGACTGGTCTCAAACTCAGTATGTAGCTGAAAATAACATTGAAGGTAACACTGAGTTGCTCTTCCTGCCTCCACAGGGCTAATATGCTTGTGCCACATCTGGGATTATAGGTATTTACCACCACACTTGGGTTTACTTTGCTTTTTATAAACGTATGTATATTTTACATATGGATGTATATTTCATTACAGAAAAATATACACACAAAACTAAACATTACAACAGATGTCTTACAGCTTCAACGCAACTTTAAACTTTATTGCTTTGGCCCATTCCCTACCCTGTCTACCTATACATGTTTATTGTTAATTCTTCTGTATAGTCAGATGTACATACATCGAATCTACAGTTTAAAAACGGTTGTATTAATTATGTGTGTGATAGGCATATGCATAGGGGTATGTGATGTGCATATGCATAGGGGTGCCTAGAGAGGCTGGAGGCATCCATTTGAGTCTCTCTCTCAGAGAGAAAGCTGGAGTTATAGGTTGTTGTCAGAAACTCAATGTGGGTGCTGGGAATTGAACTCAGGCTTCTCATTGGAAGAGCAGCAGTGCTCTTAACTGCTGAGCCATCTTTCCAGCCCCAAACTTACTTTCTTTTCTTTAAACTTATGTGTATGAATGCCTGCTTGTTTCTGTGTGCACCACTTGCATCCAGTACCCATGGAGGCTGGAGTAAGGCATTAGATCCCTTAGAACTGGAGTTACAGGCAATTTTCAGCAGTTAAATACAGGCACTGGGAACCAAATCTGGATTCTCTGTAAGATCTCTTAGCCACTAAGCCATTTCTCTAGTCTCAAAGCTAAATGTGTGTGTGTGTGTGTGTGTGTGTGTGTGCGTGTTTGTGTTTTGTTTTGAGATTGGATCTCTATTATTTAGCTCAAGATGTATTGAAACTCCCTCTATAGACCAGGCTGGCTTTCAATTCACAGAGATCCACCTGCTCTGCTTCTCAAATGCTGGGCTTAAGAGTGTGTGCCACCACTCTTGGCTTATGAAGGTCTTCACTAATATGTGTGTGTGTATATGGACGGGGGTGGGGTGGGGTATGTGCACATGACTGAGTGTGAGTGTTCCCAGAGGCGAGAGGCACTGGATCCCTCTAGAGTTGGAGGTACAATGTGTCACCTAATTTGGGTGCTGGGGACGAAACTCAGGCCCTAGGCAAGAGCGGTATGTACTCTAAACCACTGAGCCATCTCTGCAGCCTTTATTCTCATCTTGAAAGCAATGAACACAGACAGGTTCCTCAGGTTCCTCAGTGTAATCTTGTCAGTTCTATGTGAGAGATAATCAGGTAGTTATAGCAACTCCTGCATCTGAGGATATTTCTAGGCCCCACCAATTATGAGGACCTTGGCATAAGTGCTTTAATGTACCCACGGACTGTGTGAAGACAACTGGTACTTGGCACAGTGGAAGGCAGGCCTCAGAGAGAGGAAACAGCATCAAACACGTGGCTTGAAGCTCCATCTTCCTTTTGGCTTCTTAGGTTTGTCTCCTCTTTGCTTCCCGGCTTCTAAGATGTGGAAACATACCTCTGGCACACCTCCTTGTGTAACTGCCTTGCTATAAACATACAAGACAGTCCACTGTCAACTGGATCTTCTGCAAATGTAAGGCAAAACTCAGTGTTTCTCGCTCAGTTGACTGCCTTGGGTGTTTTCTTACAATAGTAGATGATGATCAACACTGGCAACACAAATGTTTTCCTTTGTCTTTCACCAAGTAAAATAGATTTCCACGGAGTAGAGAGCAGTATCTGAGTCAGCACACTTCCTCCAACAAGGCCACACCTCCTAATCCTTCTAACCCTTTCAGACAGTTCCACTCCTTGGTAACTAAGCATTCAAATATAGGAGCTTTTGGGGATCATTCTCATTCAAACCACCACAGATGTCTTGGCTGTGGTACAAGGCAAGGGAGACAGTGCCAGGGGAAAAGCTGGTTTCCCCTGCAGACCTCCTGGGAAAGAGGACCAGGGACCAGTAGTAAAGGCAAGATTGACAGGTGCTGGACAGGCAAGATGGGAACCTCTTTTTTTTTTTTTTTTTTTTTTTTTTTTTTTTTTTTTTTTT
>JANHMN010000002.1:60746932-60765847 GCA_030674055.1 Rhabdomys pumilio
TTTTTTTTTTTTTTTTTTTTTTTTTTTTTGGTTTTTTGAGACAGGGTTTCTCTGTGTAGCCCTGGCTATCCTGGAACTCACTCTGTAGACCAGGCTGGCCTCGAACTCAGAAATCCGCCTGCCTCTGCCTCCCAAGTGCTGGGATTAAAGGCGTGCACCACCACCGCCCGGCTGATGGGAACCTCTTAAGGCAGCCATTGAGAGACAGTATTGGGGTTTGCTCTGCTTGCTCGGAATTGGGATTCCACACAGTCAAAGGTCTGCTCAAGTAGAACTACCATGCCTTCCACTTAAGAAGTATTTTCTTCAACTGTGGACGTTCTCCTCAATGTCTCCCTAGTCCCACTGTTCTAAATACAGAACTCTACTTCCAAGCCTGTCCCTCTGCATGTTCCCTTACATACGAAGAAGTGTTGTCCAATACATATTTAGAGATGTTGTATCAGTGACTGTTGTAATATTCCATAAGTACTTATTTTGCTTTGAATCTGAAATACCATCGTAAACTATAAGTTACATGTGTTCTCTGGAACAATAAGTTTTAATTTGGCAATGTTTTTTTTTTCCTACGTGCCTTACCATTTCCCATTTAAAAATTTGTACATACAATAGTATTTATGTGACTGTCTAGTGGGTCTACTACTGGGGAGGTTGGCAGGCGTGGTGGCAGAGACTCTTAAGTCAAACCAGTGAGTCACAGGTGTGTCTGTGTGTAGTAGTAGTGTATGTGTTGGGAGTGACACATCATATAGGTATCAAACTCAATGCTGTCATTCCCTCCCAAGTGCAAGCATCACAGTTCCAAGAATTCTCCTGCTGCTTTGTAACTTGGTGACAATTTCTTACGGCCCAAGAGAAACACAATTCTTTAAGTAAATGAATCCTCAGCCCTGAGAGAAAAGTGCCCCAGCTCTCACATCAGCTATGCTAGTGGCTCTGCACCACACTACTGAAGCGGGCTTTCATAGTGTCTATTGATAATTTATGGGCTCCACTAGAAGGATTATTTGGAACCTGAAGCTCTGCCTCCACAGGCCAGCGTACAATGCAAGGCTTACTTCTTTCACGTCTCCATTTGTCTTTCTGGTACATTCTAAGATATGTCGTGGAACTTTCAACATTCTGTTGTAGTCTCCTACCAACTTGTAAATTAATTCACTGTGAGGCTTACAGGACAGACATCTTTCATCATATTCCATCTTACAAGTCAAGTATTTTATCTAATCTCAGCATATCACATTGAGACAGGTTGTATTCCCCCCCACCCTTCCTCTTGCTCCAGCCCCGCTCACTCTGCCCCCACTCGTTCCAGGGCCCACTTACTTTGCCCCCTCCCAGAACACCCCTTGCTCCGGGGCCCCGCTTGCTCCAGCCCTACTTGCTCCAGCCCTATGTACACTGTAGCTGCCTTCAGACACCCATATGAGGGCATCAGATCTCATTACGGATGGTTGTGAGCCACCATGTGGTTGCTGGGATTTGAACACAAAACCTTCTGATGAGTAGTCAGTGCTCTTAATTGCTGAGCTATCTCATCAGCCCCAGGTTGTATTTTTTTTTTTAATGACAATTAAAGAAATCTCAGTTACAGAGCATTTAGTGTAAATACTTACAACTATGCTCATGCCCCATTTCAAGGTGTGAGAAAGAGGAAATTACCTGAGAGTGGAAGGGAATGAGCATCAGAGTTTGTAACAGTCCACAATCAATGCACACGCTAGCTGTGAACAAACGTCCCTTTCATGTGTAAGCTCTTCACTGTAAGCACTTTCCCTATCTGATGCAGAGGCCCACTCTGAGATGCCATGTTAGGAAAACATCTTTATTTACTTGAGCCAGTAGTAACTGTCATACACATTTAGATGTGCTACAAGTCTAAGGAAGTATCTAAATACAATGTGTGAGGCCAGGAGGAAGTAAACAGGCCAGAATGGCACCAAATTCGGGAAATATCAATGCACATTGCAAGACGTATAACATGAAGCCATGCAGAGTCCCTTCCACCGAGTTTCATCATGGAACACGATAGATAAGACATGAACCATACATGCACCAGTATATTATCCAACATACTGCGGGCTGTTCAGCTGTGTCCCTGTATGTGCCATTGGCTACTCTGAAACTCTACTTACATCACAAATGTCCCCAGAGACTGATGCCCACTGATAGGCAGTCTCACCAATATTCCTCTCAGATTTTTAAAAACAACTGGAATATGAGATTTAACATTTCTTTCCAAAAACTTAATATACAGATTCCATAGTGATAACTTTCCCAGATCAAGGATTTTTGAAACCCAACTGGAAATTTTGTTGAAAGGTTTAAATGCAACGGGCACTCAATGCTGATTAATGGAGGCTCCTCACTGGGAACACACTCAGGATTTATGAAAGTCTTCTCAAGATTTCTTCTTCCCCACAAAGCATTGTGAGAATGCTGGGTGGCAACAAGGTTCTCTCTCCTGAGAATTTTCTATCAAGATAATCATCCATTTGTCCTAACCACCTTTTAACGTGAACTAATGGCTGTGGGCCCCAGTATTACAAACAGATGGTGCGGATCTCTTTATACACCTTTGAGATGGCAGAAACGCAGGACCACAGCTCTGGGCAACACACATTCCTAAGCCACAGTGCCCTTCTGTACTCGGCTCCCACACATGCTACAAGTTATCTGCACTCGGGCCAACTATGGATGGCGTGCAGGTAGAGTCTGTTTTAAGACTCATCACCTGTCTCAGTGTCTCCTCTGTGCTAAGTCAAATGTATCCTGAGGGCTTACTTCTGAGGCTCTTTCTGATACACAGTGATTACACTGGCACAAGTGAAGGTATGTTTTTCATACACATTATTAATGTACTCCCGACAGATGTTCAGAGAGGTCTGCCGACTGAAAATGGCATTTCCATGTAGACTACTCTTAGGGTGCCTCAGTAATGCAAGTTCTTTAATGTAGAGACTTGTCACCTCTCAAAGGGTTCTCCGCTTACATTATACTCACCGACGTGCATATGGTTACTCACCTAAGTGACTTCCTTCATGTACAGCAACAGATGGCTTATCGTTGAAATACTTTTTACCGTATTTACAGTCATAGGGTTTCTCAGTTTTGAATTTTCAGGTGGACATGGAGGTTTGTCTCGAGTGTTTTCTGCACATAAACAACATTCATGGAGATGTCCCCATGTGTCTTCTTTGGTATGCAGTGAAGAGTGACCTATGGTTGAAGGATTTTCTACATTCATAGGGTTTCTTATAGGGTGTGAACTTCCTAATGACTGTGGAGATGTGACATGTAGAGAAAGGCTTTTCTACATACATTATGCCCAACTGTATGCGTTTTTATACTATGCCCGACTGTATGTTTTTATATTACACCCACCTATATGTGTTTTTACATTATGCCCGACTGTATATTTTTATATTACACCCAACTGTATGTGTTTGGATGAACAAGTTGGATCTTATGACTGAGATTTTTTTTTTTACATTTATACGACGCTCTTAAGGTGTCTCACGTTTGTGAGTTCTCGGATGTATCTTTGGCTGAGACATTTTCTTAGTTTAATTATAAAGGTCTGTCACCTGTGTGACTTTCTGACTCATGAACCAGCTGGGGAGCTGTCAGGCCTTTCCACACACATGACACTGACAGCGTCTCACCACTGAAGCCCTAGTGGGCAGATGACCAGTGGTGGAGTGTTGCTGTAGACCAACTCTTCCCACTCAGAGGGCTTCCCACCGGGATGAGTTCTCTGATGGACACAGGCGTGCATTCGCTTCAGGGCTCATCCACACACATCTCACTGATAGTGTTTCTCGCCGGAGTGAGTTCTCTGATGCCTAGTGAGGTGGAATTTCAAACTAAATGACTTTCTACACAGTTTGCACTCATAGGGTTTCTCACTGGTATGGATTTTCTTGTGTGTGTAGAGGCTCGGGCTCTGCTTGTAACTTTTGCCACATACAATACACTCATAGGGTTTCTCGCTTGTGTGAGTTCTCTTGTGTGCATGAAGGTGGGAATTTTGCTTAAAGGATTTCCCACATACGTCACACTCATAGGGCTTCTCGCCCGAGTGCGTTCTCTGATGCACAGTGAGGTAGGACTTGAGAATGAATGACTTCCTACACTCTTTACACTCGTAGGGCTTCTCGCCTGTGTGGATTCTTATATGTGTGTAGAGGCTCGTCCTCTGCTTGAAGCTCTTCCCACACGTGTCACACGCAAAGGGTTTCTCACCCGTGTGAATCCTCTGATGGACAACAAGAAATGACTTCAGTCTAAAAGATTTCCCACATTCTTTGCAGTCATATGGCTTCTCACCTGTGTGAGTCCTCTGATGTGCATGTAGGTGGGCTCGCTTGTAAAAGGCTTTTCCACACACATTACACACATAGCGTTTCTCCTGCGTGTGAGCTGGCTGGCTCACCACGAGCTTCGACTGCTGACAGTCTTCACACTCATAGGGCTTCTCAGTCGAGTGAGCTCCCGGGTGTGAGTAGACGTGTGCTGTCTGACTAAAGGCTTTGCCGCATGCATTACACTCATACACTCTCTCGTATCTGTGAGGTGTCTCCAGCAGATGGAGGTCTGACTTACTAACTGTTTTCCCAGATATACTGTACTCATGGGATTTCTCATCCTTGTGAGGGTTCTGCTGAACGCTGCCACTTAATTTTGAGCACACGGTCTTTCCACACACAATCCTTCCATCACCTATGATTTTCTGAACACTTTTTTCTGACTTCGGATGAGTGTATTTTTCACCATCAATACATGCGTGAGGCTCTCCTCCCACACCCACGCTCTGATGCTTTGGGAGTCTGGGTTGTATACTGAGTACTGGCTCACAATCATTACCTTTATGACAGCTCTTTTCTTTGTGCATTTTCAAATGCTGCATGAGATGAGAATTTTTATAGAATAACTTCCCACACACTTTGCATTTAAAAGTTTGCACCTGTGCCCGAGTTCCCCCTGTGGCAGGAAGAGCTAACTTTTCTAACTCTTTCCTGTAGTCCCTCAACTTACTGGAGGGATCTCTCATAGAGAATGTCCTTTGTAACCACACTGGCCTCATGTGGAAAGCGTCAATGGGCCCATAGTACTGAAAACTCTGTTCTTCACATTCAGTCCTGGGATATAGACTAAAAGGCTCAGGACGCCTGGGGGACACCTTGGTTACATCAGGAAGCTCAAGTTCCTCTCTAGCCTGCATCTCTCTGGGATCCCTAGGGAGAAGCACACTGTCCCCCATATTAAGTGCCCCAGGGCTTGTTCCAGAAGCTGTGCCCTTCTTTATGGCCAGATCTAAAACACAGTGTGAGCTATTCAATGCTTTTCCTGTTGTAGCCCTCTTAGCTGATGTGCTGCTCTTGGCAATTACCAGATTGCATCTGCGTATCTTTGGTCTGCCTTGGCTGACCGCATTCTGGTCATCCACATTCTGCATATCTAGAAGGAAAGAAATGGAAGGCTTTCTGGTTAGTACCCATATACATCAAGTGTAGTATTCTTGTCTGTTATTTAAGAAAGAATTTCTTGATAAAATGATGCCGACACTTCCAGTGTTTTTCAAATACTAATGATCTTGCTCTATATATGGTAGTATGGATTTTTAACATTCCTAATTTAATCTAAATTAAATATAACACATATGAAAACTACAAAACCGCAAACATTTGGTTCAAGGTGTACCCACAATACTGGAGATTTCTGCATAGTTCTGACATTAATGACTGGCATTTCCCCACCTGTGTAAACACATACATACTGACTCATAAAAAGCTTGTTTCTCCCTGTCTTTATATGGGATTTGGAATTTTAAACTTTCAAAACAAATGGACTTAGCTGTATAAATTCGTTGCATATGCTGAATTAGAGTAACATCCACAGAGAAAAGTAGATGGCTTACTTAGTACACATCCTAAGTACATGAAATATGAGCCCAGAAAAAGCAATCTGTGGTTCATTTGACCGTCAAGTCTGAGGTCTCCTAGTTGCCATACTAAGCTCCAGGTACACCCCATCTTTGAGGTATTCGAGGTGCTCCTCAGGTTCACAGATTCTGTCTTCACATAGATGACCTCATTTTCTTCCATTCTCATCTGTCCCTTAGTGGGCTGGCTAGAGAACTAAGCATGTAGCATTAGTTTCAAACCATTAATATCAAAATTGGATTCTTAAAAAGCACTCTTGAGAATTCATGTCTACCTATGCATTGTATGTTAGGTTTAAAAACCAGTGACCCAAAATTAAATTAAATCAAAAGAAAGTGATCGTCTTAAGATTGCATGATCTTTAGACTTTAAAACTATTTTTTTTTGCTTCTTTCATACAGGGAAGACTTTGGGGGAGGGGCAATGATCCTTTTAATATCAACGTTTCTGCTCCTTCACACCCCAGAGCTTGTTGGTTCACCACTGTTTGTTCCAGAGTATCAAGCAAGCATGTGAGTGGGAAATGCTCAAAATAAGGTATAAAAATGAGGAAAGGACAAATAAGAACTTCAGTCAAATGGCCTCAACCGTAAGAAAATGCGATCACGCCAATGAAGATGGAATAGATCAACAAACACGCCTAAGAACAACCACAGACTGAACAGAGTTTGTTTAGCCTAAGATAACAAAAAGCCAAAATTAGACAAGGGAGTGAACGGATATGTGAAAATCTGAACTGGATTTGCTAAGCCTAACATAATACACGCCCCAAACAGCAAGAGCGGTATGATGGTCACCTTGGTTGTCAACCTGACAACGTCTGGAATCAACAGAAACCCAAGCAGCTAGCTGCACATGTCCATGAAGGGTTTTCTTGATTGGATCACTTGAAGTGGGAAGGCCTACTCTAAACCTCAGCCAAACTTTCTGGTGGCCTAAATGAAAGGTCATGGAAGAAGAAAGTTTTTGCTTTTTGCCTGTGTGCCCTTACTCTCACTGGCAAGTGCACCTGCCCTGTTGTTGAGGTGTTACATCACTGGTTTTAGAATCCACTTCTTACAGGAGTCCAGTGTATACTAAAGACAGCAGCTTGCTAGGATCCTCCAGGATTCCAGGACCACACTGGTGCTGCTGAGACATCAGTCTCACTGACTGAACAACTACCAAATTCTTTCTATTGGGATAGCCTTTGTTGGACAACCTGGGACACAGGCTGTAATCCACTCTAATAAATCCCCTGTATATATATGTGTGTGTATATGTGTGTGTGTGTTTGTGTGTGTGTGTGTGTGTGTGTGTATGTGTGTGTTTTCTACCTGTTCCTTTAGGAAACCCTAATATAAGTGGCATCCATTTACATGAAAAAGCCTTCCCTGCAGACTGAATATACTGACTATGGCTTGAGTGAGCTCAACACAGCCACCAATTGATGAGCTTCCTCAACCTGGCATCTTTGTCCAGGGTGTGTTCTCTGACCTGGGAGGCTCTGGTCTGTGGCATCATCTTCCTTCCATGGCCCAGCTTCTTTCTCCAACTTCAGGATCAATTCAGGCTTGGGATCACACTGATCTATTTAATAGGAAACACTGTATAAGTTTTGGCTAACTGCTAAGTCAGGTACATTAAATAATGACGAAACATTGGATTGGAAAGATGGCTTAGAGGTTACGAACACTGGTTGCTTTTGCAGAAGATTTGGGTTTAATTTCCAGCACCTAGATGGAGGTTTACAACTGTTTCCAAGTTCAGTCCCAGGGGATCCAATGTCTCCTTGTGGCCTCCAAAGGCACTGCACTCATGAACACAGACATGTATACACAGGGAAAACACCCATACACTTAAAATTAACATATATATTACTATGGGGTTTGGGCAGTGACAGGACCAGTGAGAACATTTTATAGGAGCTTTAAGAATATCCACAGATTTAACTCAAACAGATCAATCCATATGGTGTATTTCAGTCAACTATGAGATGTACAAAATAAGACTAGAGAGATGGCTCAGCAGTCAAGAGTGAGTGCTTCTCTTGCAGAGGACTAGAGTCCAGTTCTAAACAGTAACATCAGGGCACTCATGAACAACTGTAGACTCCAGCTCCAGAGGATCCACGTTCCTCTTGCAACCTATGTAAGTACAGCACTTGCATATACAAACCTACACACAGATATGCATGATTAAACATGATTTAAAAAACCTTAAACTCTATAAAACAAAGACAACTCTAGGACAACATGATAGCCAGCATGCGGGAGACTTATAATTCTAACTGAATTTTGGAGGAAAGCCTGTAGAGAGAGATCTTTTCTCTTGGTTTTTCAAGACAAGGTTTCTCTGTATAACCCTGGCTGTCCTTTGGAGTGCTGGAACGAAAGGTGTGCATCTCTCCACACCTGGCTGAGAGATTATATTTTTAAAAAGTGAAATTTTGTAAATGAAAAAAATGGGGAAGAGGCAGATGAGTCAGCTTAGCACGTAAAGGCATTTGCCTCTAAGATGGAGGACCTGAGTGAATCCCCAGGAACCACAGGAACCAACTCCTGCAAGTTGTCTTCTGACCTGCACATACACCCCACAACACACATACAAATATAATAAAAAGCGCCAAAACAGTATGTCACTCACTACACAAACCCTTTACAGCACAGTAAACATCTCTATGTAGAAACCTTATAGGCCAAGAAATAATGGGATGCTGTGTTGGAAGTACCAAGAAGTATCTCTAAGCAACAATACCATAACCAGAACAACATTCAAAAAGAGAAATGAAAGCCTTCAAAAATGAACAAGTGAAAACTTTCATTACTTCAGGTGACTTGATAATAAACGGTTACTGTTCCCATTAGACATTCCACAGGATACCATCATGGAAACACAGGAAAGGATAAAAAATCAAATGCAGAGCAGACGCACAAATATAATTCCTGCCTATATCTCAGAAATCACAAAACGACAAAGATTTAACAAAAAAGGATAGAAGCTATAGAGAAAAAGAGCAACAACTACACCCCAGAATAGCATTCCATAAGAATGTGATCTGTGAAACAAAAGATGCAGGCTGGCTGAATGGCTAACAGAAACGAGACTTAATAATGCACTACCTACGCAAAAGGGTGCCAGTGAAGATATACCTAGAGGGCTAACACGGGGACTGAAAACGATGGCTCACACACAGACCTCAAAACTGAACAGCTAGCTATACATAAGCCAGACACAGGAACTTTAAAACCAGTGTTAAAAAAAAAAACCTCATAATAATATATGTATATCACATAGTCACATATATAGTATATAGACATTTTATATCACACACACACAAATGCTGGAGGACCGTATTACACAACTCAAACTCATGAGAAGTAAATTAACAGTGCAGCTAAACTTTACTTAGAGACCCAAGATGCTTAAAAGACATTACAGAATTATTCCACCCAATAGCCAAGGAACATGCATTGCTTTTGTCAACAAAGCACTCTCCAGAACAGATCAAATGTTAGAAAACAAAAGAAACTTCAAAGTACCACAAAACGAAACAATGAACGGAAACATTTCCTGAGTGTTCTAGACCACAAGAACGAAATCAGAAGTCAACAGTAAGAGTGGCTAGACATGGTGGCTCACACTTATAATCTGCAAACCAGGGATGTGTGGCAAAAGGATGGTGAGCCTTTTGCAGCACACTTTTGATAAGATGAGATGAGGTAATAGCAATAGAACAGAAGCAGCAAGTTCCAGAAAAAGGAGAGACAGGGAAGGAGAAAACACCAAAGCAGAAAGTGAACAGCTCAGGCTATGCCGCTGCAATGAAGCATAGAAAGGAGAGCTGCTCATTGAGCCTAATGCTGTATGACTGGGGAGGCGCAACATCTTCATCAAATGTAGAACTATGATGAGCCTGTTAAACACACAGACAGGGGCTGGGTGTGATGGCCTACACCTTTAATCCCAGCACTTGGGAGGAAGAGGCCGTTGGTTCTCTGTGAGTTCAAGTCCAGCCTAGTCTACATAGTAAGTTCCAGGACAGACAGGGATATGTAGAGATTCCTCAACAAACAAATAAACAAACACCAAATAGGGGCCTGGAGAAATGGCTCAGTAATCAAGAATATTGGCTGCTGTTTACAGAGGACCTAGGTGTGACTGTCAGCAATATGATGGCTAACCCCTGTCTGTAATTCCAGTTCCAGAGGATCCAGTGTCCTCTTCTGACCTCCACGGGCACTACATGAACATAGTGCACACACATATACGGAAGCAAAATAGCCATACACATAAAAATAAATCTTAAGAAGACATAAACAGATGGAAGATTGAGCTGTGTTGGGTGCTTACCTGTACTGCACAAGACCCAGACTGGTCACTAGCACAGAAAAACTACCCTTAGAAGTGGCTCCTCTATTTACCAAAAAAGAACACGCTTCTATCAGCACTACTGGGACTTTCACTCACTCAAGGACAGCAGGCTGCTGTAGGTCTCCAGCATCACGTCCCTGTAGAGCTTCCTCTGAGTGTCATCCAGGTCCTGCCATTCATCCCAGGTGAAGTCCACAGACACATCCTCAAATGACACCAACCCCTGTAATGAGACGGCTTTCCTCAACCCGAGCCTTCAGCCTTAGGTCAGAGACAGGAATATGTGAGGCCCTCCTGTCCACAAGCATCGTTTACTTAAGATGTACATGTAAGTTTTCTTATCATGGAAGAAAAATCATCTGCAAAATGCCTTACAAACACACTAAGTTAGTAATGATGAGATACAAAAGGCAGAAAAGCAATGCAAGCAACTGATAATGTTTGGTTTCCCATCTAAATGCACCAGACTCCAACAACTAAAATGCCAAGGAGTCAGTGTTGTCTGTAAGTTATTTATAAAAATACAGTCGTAAGAACCTATGTATGTTTAGAAGAACTGTGAGATCCAACAGAAGTAAGTACCAGTAGCATCCTATAAAGCAAAAGATTAACACAGAAGCCAGTAAAAGATGGTTAGCACAATACCTCAACATTTTGAAAGGAGAAAGAGGAGGGTTCTAAGGCAGAGCCAGAAGGGAAGAATCACTCCATAGTTGCCAGACTGAGAAATACACTACTGCATTAAGAACATAGAATGGAAGTTCTGGAAGCCATGCAATGTGGCATGGGGACCAAGAGTTGGAGGCCAGTCAGTGATAATATAGGCAGACACAAGAGGTTCAAATAAGGAATTGGGAACTTATTGCAGAAGGAAATGCAAAACAAGACCAGAAAATAAACAGAATAGGGTTTTCATTAATTTCCTTGGTCTTTTGTTAAAATGCTAGTTTGGTCCAAGCTATCTACATAGGCAAGTGTATAGGAACGGATGCTTTAACTCTGATGTGAAAGAAGGGGGTGCTTGTGGGAAGGAAACAACAGATCCTTATCTCCCGTGGTTTTGCTAATCTGCAAACATAATTTGTTCTCTAATTTTTTTTGGAACACAGGCAGATTAAGGTGGTAGGTATAGATCCAGGAAAGAATACACACTTCCTTCCATTCCCTCACGTCTCCTGAGTCAAGACTAGCTGACACTGCCTAAGATACATGATCTGCCATTTCTGACTGCCTAGTACCTGGTTTAGACAAAAGGCAGGATTTGAGAGTTGTGAATGGGGAAGAGAGAAAGGGCTGCTTATTCTCTGAGCACGATACATTAGAAAAGCTTCTATTCACTGTCACCAAAGACCAAACTTCCTGGGAAACAGAATGAGAAGTTCCTAAAGAAGAGACATGAGCTTGGAGAGAGATGGAGCTATCAGGGTGCAGAATCAGAGCCTCATCTAGGGAAGTGTCCAGTATTCAGGGTTAAGGCCATTCACGGAACCTGCCTAAGACTCCAAGACTGTAAGAAGGTGGTGCATCTCAAGGTCTGCCCCTTCGGCTTATTACCATCTGTTATACCATGTACAGGGTAGGCTGAAATTTGTAAGTGTCAGATATCTGAAGCAAGAGTAGTCATAATGGGTATTAAATGAATTCCTGCCGTTATTTTGAGACACAAGATAATAAGCACAATGTGCTAAGAAGACAGTACCTAGGATGTGCTGGCTGGCATACATGTGGAAGAGGATCCTAGGATACAGTGGCCATGGTGTAAGGAAACATCTGCAGAAGTGACGTGCCACCTCTGACTGCCTTTTGCAGCTGGCACTTGGTTTTCTGTTTTTCCTCACTGATCAGCAAACTCCAAGAAGGCCACTCTGTGAAGCCATTGTGGCCACAGATGGGATATGCACCTTGCTTATATAACATCACCAAAGTTGGAGTTGCTGCTTATCGAAACATAACTTATACCACGGGTTCTGACACCCAAGAAACCAGAAGACTGCATCAGCTAAAGATGCAGTCCTGAGGCTGGACCAGGGGACACTGCAGACAAATATTAACACATGTGCACTGAACTGAGTTTACAGCTTTTGCTGACTGGACACAAACAAGAAGGACCTGTTCTGCTTTTCATTTTCCACCCAGGAGATACTTTTCTAAAAGGAAGTTGAATCGATAAACATATAACTATAATACAAGCTGAGAAACTGAATTCAAACATATCAAAACTAGGTCCCAAGACAAAGAAACAGCATCACAAAAAGACTCAGTCACTTTAAAAAATGTATACTTACTAATTATATACCTAAGAAAAATTATTTAAAAAAAATTAGCACCCAAAATATTTGCCTGATAGATGTGAACACACACAAAACCATTCCTGGAAAGTGATCTACCAATAGGTACATCCTCAACCGTAAGCATATTTGTTATAAAATAGAGATAATCTACATAGCTACAGTCTTTATTTCTATACCTGGTTGTATATGGGTGTGTGTGGGTGCCGTATGTATGTATGTATGTATGTATGTGTATGTGTATGTGTATGTGTATGTATATGTATATGTTATAGTACTAATTCATATTTCCCCAGCCTTCAGCAAATGTCCTGGCAAACCTTGCTTCTTTACTAGGACAGCTGATGCACCCAGTCATAACTTGAAGTATCTGGAATATTTGTAGTCCTGTCTGACAGGGTTGGTTTGGTTACAAGAGGGCATAGTTCTACTTAGAGATGCCTTTAGAGACCTTTTGCACATACTCCTCCTCTCATGGTTTGAATATGGAATATTCCTTCTGGGCTCACTCTTTTGAGCATGTGATCCAAAGTGTGTGGTGCTACGTTGAGGGCTGTGGAAGGTTTCGGTGGAAGCAGACTAGAAAGGGGGTGTCTTGGAAGCTTATACCTGCCCTGGTTCCCACTTCTCTCTCAGGTTCCAGGTCTGCCACGGTGTGAATAGTGGCTCCTCTTCACACTCCTCTACAGACGGAGCCATTCCAACCTGCCATCACAGCCATGACAGCCACGAAGGACTGATATCTCTGAAACAATGAGCTAAAATAAATCTTTCCTCCCTTAAGTGGTTTCTTTCCAGCATTTGGTCACAGCAAGACAAGTCATTAACAGCCTTACCTCCACTAAAGACTAATCCAATCTTCTCTTAGTAATCTAGATGACTCTCAGCCAAACCAGCACTGTAGTTCCTTTCCACCTACTGTCTTGGAGTCATAAGGAGCAAAGTGCTCATGATAAAATCCATCCCTCCAGCTGAGAAAACTCATGGTTGTGGCTCCTTCTCAATACAAGCCAGGCAGGCTAGAGGAGCATGTGGTCATGGGGAAGGGAAATGAACAACAGTCCTAGCAGCTGGGCGTGGTGGTGCACATATGTATGCCCAGCATCTGGGAAGCAGATACAGGTGGTTTGTGAGTTCAAGACCAGCATGGCTTACAGTGCAAGGTCCAGGCCAACCAAGGTTACATAGTGAGGCTATGTCTTTAAAAAGGCCACACTGCTAAGTACTTTATATATAAAATCCTCTGATGAGGTTTAATAGGAGACACAAATCTTTTATCTTTCTACCATCCATTTAGCATGTCAACCCTCTTCTTCCCAAGTGTGTTTGGTCTCAGTTTTCGAGTCCAGTGTTCCTTCTAAGTTACTGACTATGAACCTGAACCACTGTGTGGGTCAGGTTAGTGGAGGCCATAGTACTCTTCTCACCTCTGCCTGCTGATACCTATACTTTGGCTTCTGTCTATGGGAAACAGCAGGGAACCTGTTGAGCCTGGAGAGAATCCTGTCTCAACTATGTAGGGACTGAAATTTAGTTGTTGTTTCCTGTGTTTAAAACTATGTCCTGACACTTCTGAGCAAGGAATAGATTTTGTCTGATCCACACACTCCATGGAAGTGGTGATATGGAATCCATGAGTAAGATATGGACATCATTCAGATCTGCGCTTTGTTCCCATGACTCTTATAATCAAGTGGCGACCCACTGCCCTGTTTTCTCATCTCAAGGCCTTCACTACCCCCGCCTGTTAGTAGCACGGCTCATCAGCACTCGGACGTCACCACTGAGGAAACAGACCCTTCCAGCCTGGCACAGATGCACAGTTCCAATGTGAGTAAGAAAGCATCCGTTTGTCTCCAGGCAGCCACGCTTCCTCCCCATCTACGGCATCACTGTTGCCACCGGCACAAGAATAAACAACAAGCAAAGCCGGCAGGATTGCAGCTCGTAATGTTAGACCTCAGGGAGCAGAGAAGGGGAAAGAAGGGAAGGGAATAAAAAAAAAAGGTCCAGAAAAAAACCGTCCTTTCAGTGTACTCATCAAGGACACAAGGTAGGCTGGTATTAAGACCATGTACAAGGAAACACTGGAGGATGTGATTTCTGTTTTGACAAAGGGAGCTTGACTTTGCAAATCAACGTATGATCTGAAAGCCAATCGAGGGGTCCACACTACAGAGAAATAGTTACTAAACTCCAACCAAAGTGCTGGACCCCAGAAGTCCTCTGCGATGGAATGAGTAGGGGGAACTGAGCAGAGCAAAAGCATAAGCTACGATAAGATGAAAAATCTCAGAAAGGAGGTGAAGAAAGCAGCCGTAACATCAGGGCAGAAACTTCCGGGGTGAAGGCGATGGGAAGAACTTTACAGCATGGCGGAAGACGTGAGTAAGGCAGCTGGCAGAGAAGTGTTTTCACTCAATTGTGATGAGATGTTGAGAATCCAAACCAAGAATCCAGTGAGTAGGAGAAAAGTGTAAACGGTAAAGACAAATTATTACTAACACATGTTTGGACATTGCCACGATCTGCATATACACACAGGCAGAGGAAAATGCATGGGGAGAGATGAAGGACCCACAGGACATTGTCTTCATATATTCCGGGTCTCATCTGACATAGATGGGACCTCCCAGAAGCTGTTGGAATGTTACAACTTTAACCAGCAAAGAAAACCTCTTTGAACCGCTCTGAGTGGGAGCACTCGTGAACTGACACCGTGGGATGCTGGGTTTGTCACCAGGCTGGGAATGAAGTTCCAGCCACATCATGGATGTCCATGGAGTCTATTTAGACTTCACAGGACATGAGAAGTTGGCACCTTTTCTTTGAGTCAACCCAAACCCTATAACAAACAGACCTTTGTGCCACCATGTCAAGAAAAGCAGAGACCAATCTGCATGTGACTAAATCATTCTCCAAAATGTGGCTCTGTCAACATATCCAATGCTATCATCTGCATGTATCTATCTTACATTAATTTTATTCTTCCGTTCCAATTGTCAAAAGTCCTAAGATACAACGTAAAACAAGACATAAGTATAAAACGTACCTCAGATGTATCCATTGTCTTAACTCTTTCCGATGTGGAAGGACCATTAAACCACAGCTGGAAGAGAAAGCCAACAGAGGTTAACTCACTAGACCAGCTTTGCTTTTGGATTCCAATGTGCAAAGACAGAAACCAAGGGAGAAAGCTATAAGACAACAAAAATGTCTCCCTGTGTGGAAATAGTGTGTTACACCCGAAAACTGCCACAATATTGCTGAAGGAGTATCGAGCATTTTACTATATGATGGAGACTCATCCGTTATACACAGGGTAATGGAAATATTTGCTGCTTGTTATTTCAGAATAACTGTTATTCTGAAATAAATCTTGCAATGTTTTAAGGATGGGTGTTTAATGAACATTACTGAGTCACAGAAATTAAACTATAGAAAAATACGTAAGTAACAGTGCTTAGTTCCTGTCAGTGCAGTACAGTTTAATACAAACACACATGGTACTTAACTACACAACTATAAATATTAGCACACCGAATAACACTCAGAAAATTAGTTTGACATATTTAAATTTTATAGGAAAATGTCTCATCCAATCAAGACTACACGAGCAAAACTGAAAACGGAGTGTTTATTTACTGCAGAATTTTAGTACTGATGCTTTACAATGGCTGCTCTCCCAGCTGTCAGGCCTTTGTGTAGCTCCCTCCCACAAATGCCCTTGCTCTGGTCAGTGCATCTACAATAAATGTGATTGGTACAGTTTTAAAAACGCGTTTTCCCAGGGGAACTGGCTGAGATGACAACTTCGTGTTCCTACAGTTTGCCTCTATACCGTTTTTAAAAAAGAATATTAAGGTTCTTCTGAACACTTGAAGTAAAACTACCATAGGCTCCGGGAAGGCTCTGGGTGTGGACCTAAAGGAGCTGAAACCACAGTAAGACAGATGCGCTCTTCCATGAGCTATTGCTGTGTCATACTTTTTCCCTCCAGACACAACAGGTCTCCACTACCACGGAGGTGCAGAGATGCTCTTGGCCATGAAGCAAGAATGCAGTGATGGCTATATCTATGTTAACTGTGGTCTAGCTGACTAGAATTCCAAAGTCAGAAGACCTTCACCTAGGTAGGGTTCCAGCTATCGCTTCTTTCTCAAGTCCTCCCCACCAGTTTCCCACCCCGCCCCCATGCTAACTGGTCGAAGGACTGACTTCTCAGATGCCTTCCTCTCTGGAGAAGCCCTGACAATAAAACATTACAATGACAGTGTGCAAAGGCCTTTTGAACTCCAGCGTGGGAACACACACTTGATGGAGTGAGAGGTAAGCTCAGGAGCCGCAGGAGATGAATGCAGGAATCAGGGCCCACTTAGGGGATGGGGACCCTGGGCCAGGACCAGGCTGAGCACAGCTTCATGGAGAGAGACAGGTAGTGAGCTCAGACTGTGTAGCATGTTCCCAGCCTAGCATCCTCTGCACGCGCAACAACCGAGGAGATGAAGACCGACCCCAGCCTGATCCTGCTTCCCCAGAAGCTGCACTCACCTCAGTGCCAGACGTCAAACTCTCGGTGCCTTTTACCGAAAAACAGCTTAGAACCAAATAGCCAGGGCTGGATCTCGGCGGAAACCGGAAGCAACACGATGGCGGAGCCGGAGACAAATCGGGAAAGCACCCCCGACCGCGGAGTGTTAGCCTGATTGGGTAGATCCCGAGCCTTCTATATGATTGGATAGAATCCCTTGAGTGACAGTACATGTGACCAATCGTTGGTAGAACAAGGCTGACTGGCGGGTTCTAATTACCACTTTGTAACTTCGACTTTATCTATTTCATTCGGTGATGTCATTAAGCAGGTTTCTGTATCTGGCTATTTCATTTAGCATGAGGTCCTTCAGATTAATCTGTGTTGTCCAAAGTGACAGGGTTTTCTAATTTTGATATGCCATTTCATTGTGGATATTCACATTTTTCCCCTACACCTATGCATGAATAATTTCTATACCTTGACTCCTATAGATCGTCCTTCAATAACTATAGCATGCAGAAATCAGTAGCACACTGACCTGAAATCCTTTATTTATATGCTCAGAATTGGAAGTGTTGGTTGTTACAGTAGTTGCATTCTAATCTTTTTGAGGAATCGTCACATTTTCTATAACGGACATCTGTTCACCCACTTTCAGCTCCCTTTGTAAATATATTGCTTATCTACACATTCTCAACAACACCTGTGAACTTTTCTGTTACTGTTCTGATAAGCTCACGCATACAAGTGGCATCTTATCGTGGTGGTTGGAATTTGCATTTTCCTGGGATTTGCTGATGTTAAAAGTTTACCATTTGAATACACCCTCCCTTCAGCCACAATTTGGCCGATTTATATTTTATACCATAGACATAAGACCATATAAATCTTTTCCTCAGAAAGGTAATACCAACTGTATTGTTATGTATAATATATTCCTTAAAGTTTATTCATGGTTCAAAGTGTCTCCATAGCAATTTCGAACACAGTTATATCACCCTTATTTCTCTTGTTTCTTCTATTTTTCTCTTGATAAAGTTCTGTTATTCTTTTTAAACATTTCCCCCTATTTTCAATACCTAAAAGCACTTGCTGAACTTTGAGATGATCAGCCCAGTGCCTACATCTGGCAGCTTAAGAAATCCTATTACGGAATTTCCAGAAGATCCAGAACTATTGTCTGTCCTTCATGGACACACACACATACACACACACACACACACACACACACACACACACACACCACATACACTAGCACACCAATAAAACTAAGCTTCCACTTCCAAGGGAAAGTATGTAATGTTGTAATGTATGCTTTTCTGAGTCTGGCCTACTTTGCTTATGTATAAAGATGTCCAGTTCCAGTGTTTTTGTGAGACATGTCTATGTCACACATCCATTTCCAGCTTACATGTAGGCAACATGTGTTGCTTAATTATAAAAATTATTTCAAAAGTATTTAATTATGTGTAAGCACACCATGTATATGCATAAGCCTTGGAGGTAAGAAGAGGCATTGGACTTAATAGATGACTGTGGTTTGCCATGTGGGAGCTGGGAACATGTTCATTTTTATAAAGTGAAATAATTATGGACCTGGCCAAAACAGTATAGGAGAAGGGAGCCCACCTGCTGCTGAACCCTGTCTTCCCTTCTCTTCCCTGTTTGATGACAGTTCTTCTAGTTCCAATAGTATGAACAGGAATGGCCCCCATAGACTCATGTCTGTGAATGCTTGGCCAAAAGGAGTGGCACTATTGGGACCTTCTTGGAGTAGGTGTGACCTTGTTGGAGGAAG
>JANHMN010000002.1:60765857-60817703 GCA_030674055.1 Rhabdomys pumilio
AATGTCATTCAGCTCTCACCTGGTAGAATGATGCTCACTTTTTGTGTCCAGAGGTCTTCAAGTGGTGAGATGGACAATAGGACCATCTCTCAGACGATAAGTCAGCTGCCCTGCCAAGGACTTGCTGGAAGTATGGACGGATGAAGCTGTCTGATTCCCTTATCACGTCTTAAATATTGTGAAATGATTCACCTGTCAGTCCATCTGGGAAGGAGAGAGAGTGCCTTGAACTGTCTGGGGAGCTGGCTCTGGGAATATGTTTGGTTCCTGTCAGGTCCCATGGACTAAGACTTCTCATGGTCCCTGTGTTATCTCAGAGAGTAAAACAGACTGTTTCCTGGGGCCACATGAGAACAATAGTTGGTACACTAAAACCTGCTTTGTTTTCAAAAACCTCAGGCTTGAGTCTCTGAGAAGGACATTTACTTTAAAATGACATAAATATCTGTAAACTATACAGACCACAAACATGAAATTAAATGCCGTAAATTCGGTCATTTTCTTTATTCAGGTTCTTAGGGTACTCAGAAGCATCAACCAAGCCCAGTGCACCCTTGTATCTGCTCTTGTGACCTGTGTCTCCAAACATTTCGTCACTCAAACCTTGTCTTGCCTTACAGATGCACAGATAGCATAGTTTAAATGATGGTTTTGCTGGTGTATATCACAAATGGTCACCTGGAGCCCACAGCTCATTCTTTTTCAAATCTGTCATACTCGCCAATACATCTATATTAGGTAATAGAAAACAGAGCTGAATAAAAAAATCCCATCAAATAACAAATGAAAAATTTAAAATTTACATCTTAATGTCATGTATATTTAAAGTAAGACAACTTTGAATAAAAATTTTACAAGGACTTTTTATATGATATTTGTATTAATATTTAATTCATATTTTATTTGGTTTAATTATTAATGTAATAGGTATTTTCAATGTTAATCACAGCTATAGCAGTTAAAACTTTTCATTTCAAAATTAATATTGATGGTTTTCAGCCCTTAGATATATGCCCACTAAATTTCTTTTTTCCTTTTCAGTCTTTTGTAGCACAAACAAGACTCAAACTATGTACCTGAGGACGACCTTGAACTCTTGAGTCTCCTGCTTCCCTGTAAGTGCTGGAGAACTGGGAGTTCAAGGCCAAGGCCACTCTCAGCCACCTCTCTTAAACCTTTGGGCTTTGCCTCTCACTGAAAGTCCTGACACCCCCCCCACCACTTTCCTCCTCTTCCTCTTCTTCTCCTTCTTTTTTCCTTCTTCCTTCTTCTTCCTTCTTCCTCTTCATCTTCCTCCTCCTCCTCTTCCTCTTCCTCCTCCTCCTCCTCTTCTTCTTCTTCTTTTCCTCCTCTTTCTCTCTCTCAACCTCCTCCTTCTGATCTTATTCCTCCTCCTCCTTCTTTGACACAAGCATATTACTTCCTTAGCGACAAATATTCCTTAGATTCAAATATTCGTTAATTTAAAACCTGAGAAAACGAATGTCTTGAGAAAAAGAATACATGATATTTGACTACAAATTAGAACAGACCTTAAGAAAACATCCCAGGGGCTGCTTACAAGGTTAAAAGGAAAGTTAGCATGTTATTTCTTATTGCACAAGACTGAAAACTATGGCAAGTTATCTATCTGTGAAGAAGTGACGTCAGTACACCAAAGAGAAATACCTGTACCTTGTATCCATTGCAGAATTATTCACAATAGTGAAAACATAGGACCAACTTCAGTTCCACTAACACATGAATGGGTAAAAAGTGTCACAAACAATAACTTCTATGGGATGCTTTACATCCTGAAAAGGGAAAAGGAAACCAGTTGGAACATCATGAAGTATCATTAGGAATAGCACAAGTGAAACTAAAGAACATTATTATTACAAGCAACAGAAAAGTGCCGTATTTTCTTACTAATTGGGCATTTAAAAAAGTTGGATGTTGAATGCATAGAATAAGAAAAAATATTTATCAAGGGCTAGAGAAGAAAGGGGCATGGGGAAATGTCTGTCAAACGTATGATGTTTTAGTTAGTGGTTGGAGAAATAACTCAGCCTCAGTTACGTAGATGTACTGATACTACAGGAGACCAGACTTTGGGTCCCAAAATTGATGCAGGAATTCACAACTGCCTGTAACTCAGTTCCAGGGCATCAGACACCTTCTCCTGGCCCCAGGGCACTGTACTTGTGCGCACACACCCCACACAGACACACACAGACATATAACATCATGACTGTAGTTATAGTCTATATTCCAAAGTGGTTGAGCAGATTTTATTAGTTTTTTCCCCAGAGAAATGAAAATTGAAGTAAAAATGCCCAAAGTTTGGTCTAGCTATCCTACAATGTATGTGTTTTGAAGCCACAAATTGTATGCCATATACACATATATGTATGTATTTAGAATATATAATTTTTAAAAAGTCACATTTATCTTAAGCTTATGTATATTTGTGTTTTGCCTGTGCACCATGTGCATGTAGTGCCCTAAAAGGCCAGAAGAAAGCGGCAGATCCCCTAGAACTGGAGTGAGCCACCATGTGTGAAGGCAAGAATTCCTGAGCTATCCAGCCTCATATAGTTTTTTTTTTAAATCAAATACTAAAGGTATAGAATAAAATAATACCCTGATATTTTATAGACTATTAGAGTCTATTCATCTGACAAAAGATTATGTATATAAAAGAGTCATGAGAAGAGTATCTATATATGTATCTATATGTATTTATGTATGTATCTCTATCTATCATCTATCTATCTATCCATCTATCTAATTTATTTATCTATCTTTTTATGTTTAGCCAAACCAGGTCTCACTACATAGTCCTGGCCAGCCTTGAAAGCAAAGTTCATGAACATGACATCATGAATGACTTTGACTCCACCAATGTGATAGCTGAGGCTTCCATTTTTAGTCCTTCTTCTTAGAGCTGCCTTGTATCTCTGTAGTAGTGATTTTCCTGTGGATGGTTTGGGGTGTGACCTCTGCTGTCTTAGATGTGACCATGCCTGATGTCCTCAGCTAGTGCATGAAAAATGTCACCTTTTGAACTGCCTTCATTATAGCCACACTTCTCTGTGTGTTTTAGTAAACACTGATTTTGAGCAGGCAAAAGTCAATGTGAAAATTCTAAGTAAAATCCACGAAGTCACTAACTATGTCACTAACATTCTCTTTTTTGGAAGATTTAGGAATACGTTTGGTGATGCTATGTTATTCCAGCACTGGAATTGTGCAGAGAGCTTTCCTATAGAACAGCCAGTTTGTGTTCCCCATTCTCCCTGCAGAGTCAAAGTACCACATAAGAATGTGGCATGACGAGGGAAAAGCCAGAGGCTTTAATGACTGGAATAATGAGGTGAGGCTTTGGGATGTAGGAAAACTTTTTGTAAATGAAGTATTTGGACAACAGTCGTGGGACTCATTAAGCTAACAAGATGACAATCTCCTGGGACAGGTTTCCAGAGTTTCTTGGTGAGTCTTGTGAGTTACAGCCATAGGAAGACTTCTGATGAAAGTTGGGATCTCTGGGGAAATTAAGAGACTAAAGAGTGAGTGTCACACTGGGGTTGAAAACCGTCATTGTCCCTGAGTGTCTTTGGGAGAGATGCACCAAGAAAGGGAAACCCCAGAAGATTTGATGTCTTCTGTAAAGCTGGAGTTAGAATAAGCTGTCAGAACCCTGTTTCCTCAACTCTGCTTTCGAAGAATGAATTTAACTGGAAAACTCTCTCCTTTAAAAGATAGAGGGAGGGAGGACCTGGGAGGGAGAGGGAGGAGGAGGGAAAAAGGAGGGCTGTGTAGGATCAGGTGTGGGATGAGACAGAGAAGGAGTACAAAGGGTCAGGAAATTGAACTGAGGTGCACAGCAGTGGGTGATGGGGAACTGGGCATAGCCACTAGAAAGTCCTAGATGCCAGGAAAGCAAGAGGCTCCCAGAACCCAACAGAGATAGCATTAGCTGAAATACCCAACAAAGGGGAGAGAGAACCTGTAGAGACCATATCCAGAGGTTAGGGATGGGCCCTGGTTGAGAGATGGTGCTATCCACTCATCTCAAAAATATTAACACAGAATTGCTCCTGTCTCAAGGAAATGCAGGGACAAAAGGTGGAGAAGAGACTGAAGGAAAGGCCATCCAGAGACTGACCCACCTAGGAATCCATCCCACCTGCAGACACCAAACCCAGACTCTGTTGCTGATGCCAAGAAGCACTTGCTGACAGAAGCCTAGTGCAGGTGTTCCCTGAGAGGCTCTGACAGAGCCTGACCAACACAGATGCGGATGCTTACAGCCAACCATTGGACTGAGCATGGGGACCCCAATGGAAGAGTTAGGGGAAGGACTGAAGGAGCAGAAGGGGGTAACCCCATAGGAGGAACAACAATATCAACCAACCACCCCCCCACCCCAGAGCTCCCAGGGACTAAACCACCAACCAAACACACGGAGGGACCCATGGCTCCAGCTGCTTGTGTAGCAGAGGATGGCCTTATTGGGCATCAATGGGAGGGGAGGCCCTTGGTCCTGTGGAGACTTGATGCTCCAATGTAGGGAAATGCTAGGGTGGTGAGGTAGGAGTGGGTGGGTGGATGGGTGAGCACCCTCATAGAAGCAGGAGGAGGAGGAGGGATGAGACAAGGGGTTTGTGGAAGGGAAACCAGGAAGGGGGATAACATTTGAAATGTAAATAAATAAAATAACCAATAAAAAGGAAAAAATAAAAATATAGAAGATTTGATTAGGAACCATTTCCCCAGCATGGTTTTCATGCACAGACTTTGTGGACATTGGTTTTTAATCAGATTTCAAAATGGTGTGCTATTGGGGCCACAACTATGCTTTTTCCTGTCTGCTTTCAACAAACCCTCTGCACTCATCCTTAACTCACTGCCAGGGCTGTTCAGTGCTGAAAGTGCACAATGGGCAGGAAGCTTTCAGTATACAGTTAGCTTTGAGACATCAGATCTTAAAAACATAATTTCCCATCTACCTCCCACAAAAACGAATAAAGTAAAATAAATAAGCCTCGCGTCTATTTTAAGGCTTTTGTATCAAGCATATTTATAGATACGACAAAGAACAAAAAAACAAGTAAGACAAAGGTACTAGAAATAAGGAATTACAGGGTAAGACACATGCTTGCAAGATACGAAAGAAACAGACTAGTTTATATAGAAGGGAGCTGATCAATTAAGGAAGAGGTAAAATATTTTTAAAATAAAGAGACAGAGAGAAAGAGAGGAGAGAGAGAGAGAGAGAGAGAGAGAGAGAGAGAGAGAGAGAAGATACCAGAAATTAAACTAAAATCAAGAGATAAACTGGCTTCTCAGGTGTTGATTTGGCATGTCAACATGTCTTTTAGAAAGATTGTGTCTGGGTGAAGCCAGGGCCTCTGAGCACCAACTTGTCAGTGGTTCTTGGTGGATATATTTCTCTAAAGAAACTTACTGTGTTCCATTCATTCTAAGCTTTTCAAAACTTTGCCACTGACCAGCTTTGCACACTTTTGAATTTACAACAGCTAGTCACTCCCTGTAAACCTGATCCCTTCTAAGGAAGCTGTCTCAGTTAAGGTTTCCATTGCTGTGAAGAGACACCATGACCATGACAACTCTTATAAGGGGACATTTGATTGTGGCTAGCTTACAGTTCAGAAGTTTAGTCCATCATCGCCATGGTGGGTAGCGTGGTAGCACTGGGGCAGGTACGGTGCCGAGAGCTCTACATGTACATCAGCAGGCAGCAGGAAGACAGTGAGACACTGGGCCTGGCTCGAGCATCTGAGACCTCAAAGCCCACTTCCTGCAACACGTTTCCTCCAACAAAGTCACACCTCCTTATACTGCCATGAGTCTATGGGGGCCATTTTATTTATTTATTTATTTATTTATTTATTTATTTATTTATATTTCAGATGTTATTACCTTTCCCCATCCCCTCCCCCCAGAAGCCCCATATCCCATTCCCTTTCCTGTTACTTCTATGAGAGTTCCCCCCACCCATCAACCCACTCTCCCTCCCCGCCCTCAAATTCCTCCACACTGGGGCATCCAGCCTTCACTGGTCCAAAAACCTTCTCTCCCACCAGTGCCTGTCAAGGCCATCCTCTATTACATATACAGCTGGAGCTATGGATCCAGACTAGTGTGTTCCCAGACTATACATATACAGCTGGAGCCATGGATCCAGACTAGTGTGTTCCCAGACTAGCAGTTTAGACTCTGGGAGCCCTGGTTGGTTGATATTGTCACTCTTCCAGTGGGGCTGCAAACCCTTTCAGCTCCTCCAGTCTTCTCTCTACCTCCTTCAATGGAGACCCTGTGCTCAGTTCAATGGTTAGCTGCGAGTATCCGCCTCTGTCAGAGTCTCTCAGGAGACAGGTATCTCAGGCTCTGGTCAACATGTACTTCCTGGAATCCACAACAGTGTCTGCATTTGGTGACTGCATATGAGATGGATGCAGTCTCTGGATGGCCTTTCCCTCAGTCTCTGCTCCACACTTTGTCTCTGTATTTTCTCACATGAGTATTTTGTTACTCCTTCTAAGGACTGAAGCATCCACACTTTGGTCTTCCTTCTTCTTGAGCTTCATGTGGTCTGTGAGTTGCATCTTAGGTATTTCAAGCTTTTGGGCTAATATTCAATTATCAGTGAGTGCACACCATGTGTGTTCTTTTGTGATTGGGTTACCTCACTCATGATGATATTTTCTAGTTCTATCCATTTGCCTAAGAATTTCATGAACTCATTGTTTTTAATAGCTGAGTAGTACTCCATTGTGTAAATGTACCACATTTTCTATATTACGGGGGCCATTTTTATTCAAACCACCAGAGCAGCTGTTTTGAGTCACATGATCTGACCTGTTCTTTCAGTTGTTCTCATAATTATTTTCAATGATTTTAAAATGAGTTTGTCTATATGGGGAAGGAAACCCATACAATATGAGTTTTTCGAATTAATCTTTATTATAATGTTATATAAATTAATGGTATTTACTGATATTTTCATCTGTGTATCATGAGTTGGTCAAGTCTATACACTCCTTGCCACCTCTGCCATTGCCTCTTAGCATCCTTCCCAGACCACAGAAGTGCTCTGAATTCGTTTCTGTTCTCTTCCACTCCACACTTCCCTTTCCAGCGACTTGTACTCCATTGTGTACTTTTGTAAGACTGTCTTATTCCTTTCCATAAGTATGTGAGAATGTGTGGTATTTGTCTTGCGGTGTCTGGTTTGTTTCACTCAAGTGCATTCTGGAATCTTCTGAGGCACTTTTTTTGACCTGCAAAATAGTAAAATTAACATGTTTCATCTTCTACAAAAATTATCATCTTAGAGTTTCATTGTTTTGAAGAGACACCATGACCAAGGCAACTCTTATAAGGACAACATTTAACTGGGGCTGGCTTACAGGTTCAGAGGTTCAGTACAGAATCGTTATGGCAGGAAGCATGGCAGGATCTAGGTGGGCATCGGCACTGGCAGAGCTGAGAGTTCTACATCTTGTTCTGAAGGCAGCTAGGAAAAGATTGACTTCTAGTCAGTTAAGATGAGAGTCTTAAAGCCTGCAACCACAGTGACACACTTCCTCCACAAGGCCACACCTACTCCAACAAGGCCACATCTTCTAATAGTGCCACTCCCTGGGCCAAGCATATACAAACTACAATTATCAAATGTTAAATGTGACAACTAAAAAGCTCTTAGAGAAAACAGGAGAGAATGCTCCTCACCTGGGCTTTTCTAATGGATTCCTAGATACAACACAGAATAAGTGAGCTGCAACATATAAAAAGGCATGTTATAGTTTATTATATTGAAAAAATAAATCGAGAAGGATGGTCAATAGATTAAATGATTTATTCATCAGTCCAAGCAACTGGAGAAAATGTCCACAGAGCACACATTTGACAATGTTCTGGAGTCTGAATATATCAAAATATCTCACAACACCAAAATAAAAAAAATACTGCAATTTGAATAGGGATTTGTGTTATAGCAGAATAGGAAGCTATTCTATATAGGAAGCTATAGGTCCTTGCTTCCACAAAGCGGTCCATTGGGTAGTTCTTAAACTCAGATCCTCTGTGAGGTTCCAGAAAACAGAGGCTGCTATATGAAGTCCATGAAACTGTCACAAACACATTCCGACACAGTGCCCATTCCACACAGTGCCACACACTGTGCAGGAAGAGCAGAGTGGATGTCATGGACTCAGCTTCTCCCTACATCGAGGGAGACAAGAGTGGAGTTGGCTCTAATGTTTCAGCTTTTGTGTGAACTTTTTGTATAGAAATACATGCATCATGGTTCTAGAGGATACCAGGACCAAAAGAGCTGTCTGGTGTGACTCTGAGTAGCAGGACACTACCAGGTCCAGTGGACAGGAATTAGACAGCACATGATGAAGAACTCCCTGGAGAATCTGGCAAAATTGTCTTATCACTAAATGGACTCTGAAAATTCAGAGTGGACTCATTCATTCCCAGAATAAAGCTGAAATGGTCAAGAAGTATGTAAAGAAAGACTGATTAGTGAATTTTCGGATGTCTAGATCCCAAATAAGTTCACAAGAAATATGAAGAGACATTGGGGATACCCAAGCCAGAAGATTCAGACTAATATCCAAATCCAATGTGAAAGAGATGGTATATATTCCGAGTGGCAACACAGTTGGCAAACAATGCTGAATGAAACCAGCAAAATGGCTCTGCAGACAAAGGCACCTGCAGCACAAGCCTGCTGAGCAAATTTTGATCCCGAGGTCTCATATACATGTGGAGAGGAGAACTGACTCCATACATCTATGTCAGGCACACATAATCATGACAAATAAAATTAAAAGAAACAAAGTTTAAGACATCCAAAGAACACCAGGCATAAGCATTGGAATAATTTGATCAAAGACACAGCCAGCGGAAACCAAGGCAGAGAGAAGCCAAGACAAAGATAGGCTGGGGTCAGCCAGGGCTGGGCCCAACATGACTCTACAGCCACAGACAAGAATTTCCCTGCAGCTGCAAGGTTTGACAGCACTGAGGGAGTTTAAGTGTGAATGTGTATGCTAAGATCTTATAAAACCAGCATCAGTCTGAATGTAGTTGGAATATGAAGCAGTGTAGAGCTGGGGGCAACTTATAAGATGCAGAGCAAAAAATGAAGAGTCCTTCCCTTCTTTGCTCCATCCCTCACTCCTTCTATCTGTCCTTCCTTCCTTCCTTCCTTCCTTCCTTCCTTCCTTCCTTCCTTCCTTCCTTCCTTCTCTTTTTCTCAAACACTATCCATTTCAGAAGGGACATGGCTCTGTGCCCTGGGCTGAGGGAAGAGCCTGGCCTCTATCTCTCCTACTTAAAGGGCTTGAGTCAGCTTTACTGATTCAATGTCTTTATCTCTGTGTGACATGTGGGTTTTCATAAAAGGTATTCACTCTAACCTGGCTGGATATTTAAAATCTTCATCAAGAAAGAAAACAGTATAATCTTGTCGTAGTAAATATTTAAAATACGGCCACTGGTCAAGCTGATTGTCTAGGCTGCGGTGGTGTCTCTGCCTAGCTCAGCTGCCATGTTGAGTGACCAGATGCCACGTGCGCACCGCAGCTAGAAATGGCCAGCCAGAAACACCAGCCCTGCCACCCATGAGATGCCAGCGTGGGAGATGGCTCTGCCAATCTTCCACGCTGTCTCTGCAAAGCTGGGCATTGCCTAGACCATCCCGCCAACCATGCAGGCCTGGGAGAAAAATGAGACTCTAATGCTTAAAGATTAATCAAAGGCTTATATATTTGGTAATGATCAATAACAAGATGCCTATACAATCAGAAGTGTGACCCACTATCCAACCTAGATATACCAACTACCTTTGACCGGCAGAGACACGTGAACATCCACAGCCGTGTTTGCCTCTCTCTCGTCTTGTCTCTCCCCTAGCTCCTTCTCTTCCTTTTCCTCTTCCTCCCTTACTCCTCCTCTTCCTCTCTTTACTCATCCCACCTTAGCTCCTCCTACATACTCTCTTTATTAATTTTTAAAGATTTTGGTCTGGAGTCGGGTCAACTTTGTATTAGCAAATCCAAGGACCATTTGCAGTTACTGAAGCTGCCTGATGGCCTTTCTTGTTAGTTACTTTTAATAACACTCATATTTAATATAATGGTACCAAGTATTGGAATTACAATGAATCTATACTTACTAAGTACAATCTGCCTTTATCTTTTTAGTACATACATATTTTGTAATAAAATAGGAAAAGATCAAACTATATTGTTTGTACTTCATACATTTTGATTCTATACAATTTGTTAATTTAACATCAATAAATAAACATTAACTTACTTATGCTTGAAAATATTAAGGATATGATTAAGATGAACCCCCTTTCCACTAGGAAAAGGGATTCAGGAATAAATAGTGATATAGCAATCACTTCCTATATTCAAAGCACTAAGTCATGGCAGCGGATGGACCATGGTGTTTAGAGCTCTTGTCCAGCACACAAGGCTGTGGGTTTGATTCCAGCACAAACATTAAACCCTTGTCTTCTTCTCAGACCATCTTGGTCCTCTGTCTGGTGAGATCTTAGAGTATGGCAGAGACTTTTACGGCTCTTGCTTGAGTGTTCATCAGTGTGCTAGGGTCTTGGATAGCCAATGGCTGTCAAAGAAACCTCAAGCCAGTGGCTTCATGAGCCAGTGGCTTCTGATTCTGTTGTCTCTGTTGTCACAGAGAGTGAGTGGAATGGCCAGAGAGTGGAGTAGTAGAAGAGGTTCTGGGATAGGAATACCTTGCACTTTTTAATTGCACATAGAAAGTAATTTTCTTGTTAACTAGTTTTGAATCATGTACATGATTATGGTGAAATTTTATATATTCACGCTATTTTTTTTTTTGGCGTCTCTTACAATGGTCTTATAGCCATCTTCACAACCTGTTCTGAGTTAAATGTTCCCATATTTTCCTTGGTGTTTGTGATGGTTGGTTTTAATGTCAAGTTGAAATGGGCTAACCCCTGTGATTCCTCCACAATGGTGAACTATATCCTGGAACGTTGATCTTAAAAGAAACCCTTTCTCCTGTGTTTTATCCCAGTAACAGGAACAAAACGAGGGCAAAATTGGTTTGGAGAAGCAGGGCCATTACTGTGATAACTCCGACTAGCTAGCTTCTAAGCTTTTGGAAGGACTGTTTTGTGGAATGTAGAATTTAGAAGTTTGGGCTGAAAAAGCCACTGAGGGTTATAGACAGAGTTTGCAACAGAAGAATCCTGGGAAATGACAGTAGAGGCTCAGGTCGTGGGATTTCATAGGGTACAATGACTCTGTCAGAAACTGGCATAGGGCCATTCCAGTGATAAAGAATCTGAGTTTATTTGGCTTCTGTCTTGAGAACCCAAAGGAGGTTGAACTGAGAGACAATGGACTTAGGCTGTAATAGAGAGATCAGCATCACCACATAGAAGCCTCCAGCCCTGGGAGAACAGGAGAAAGGTCCTGTGGGAAATCCTGATTATTTGGAGGCGTCTTGTGAAAATCCAAATAATTTAATGAGAGAAAGCTCAAGCCAAGGGGATCCCTGCTCCTCCAAGCAACTTCATAGGTGCGAGTGTTTCCCCAGGGTCAGTGCACAGAAGCTATAACTGTGCATCAAGGGCCAAGGTGCATCTTGAGCCGGCAGCAAAACATTGCAGTGTTGTAAGTCACAACCTAATACACTGGCTCTGAAGGCAAAGGTGCAAGACGGAGGGATCATAGGCAGTAGTGGGCACCACGTCCATGCCCACCAGACATACAGAAGCTTTCTCAGTTCTGTGCTAGGTGAAGATAGCTGTGTTCTATTTTTGCGACATTTTCAAAACTGCAGGAAACTTGAAGTTTTCACCAGGACACCCATACCTATTCCTTCTCATCCAGCTCCTTAAAGCATTTTCCTCACATTTGACAGGACGTGTCTGCTGAGTTGTATCAGGAATTCCAGGTAAGACCTTCTCTCCCACCCGGAGTATACCAGCAGTTGTACTTTCTGCAAACTTTGCCTTTTCGCAAGCACCGTGAACATATGCCTTTTCTAAGGGAAATCTCCACACTGCTCCCCCCACCCCCACCCCCAGCTGCCCAGACATGGGTACGGCACCCAGGCTGCAGCCAGTGCCTTCATCAGCTCCCATGACTGACATTGCCTGCTCCCAGCTGACATGGGGGTGATCAGGATGGCTTCAGCCAAATAGGAGTGCAGTCAAGGCAATGCATGGCAATAGTGGGAGCCTTGGTTCTCCTGTTAAGCCACCTGTGACTGACGTCTTCTCTGGAGCTGCTGATGAACCAGGAAAAGGGCAGAGTAGCAGACACTTCCGCAGATGAAACATATTCTACTAACCCTAATCATCAGGCTTGGCATCTAGTAAAGTTTGGGGAATTATGTTTGCCCACACACTTGAACTCTCTTTCTCTTAGTTGACTCCGTAGAGAACTCTGGCTCAAAGCTAGGCTTCCAGGCTGATGTCTGAGGGGGACCACAGATAACTGCTTTGGTTTGTCTAATCACTAACCATCCAGAGAGGGCTCATCATCAGCCACTGCCCATCTCTGCATACTGAGAAAGAGGACCTGCTTCTATTCATGCATTTGCAGAGGGGGAAAGAGCAGGAGAATAAAGAAATGAAGTCAAGGTCTCTAGGAACAGGGATTTGTACAAACCTGAAACTCAAGTGATTTACATTAAATGTGCTCCCCAGGAGAGGACAATTGTCCAGTGGTGTTGGTAGAATTATTTTTCGACAAAAAGGCTCTCAAGAAAAATAAATAGAATCTATACTGAGAAAGTGTATGAGGTGAATTAGCAATAAAAAAAAAGAAAGAGGAGACTCAGAATATCAGAAGAACATGTGTTAATGATTAAAATTAAAAGAATAAAACCTCTACCTTCTAAACATTGAAATGACCATAAGGGTTGACTTGTTTTCAATATATGGAAAGTGAGTACAGGAAACTGCTTCTCACTTGACTCCATGGAGAATTTACAAGCATGAGAGCTTTGGCAGGTGTGTCTTCTTTCTCCCTTCTCTATTGCCTCTCTTCCCATTCTTCTTCCTCTCTCTTTCCTGTTCATTGATTTTTTGAATTGCCATTTAGATAGGCTGCTTTAATGTGTTAGTTTTCTGATAAAAGCCATGCTTCCATGATCAACATGGAACTGCACACACAGGTTCTGAGCCTGCCTGTTATTTCTGTCCCCTCCCTCAGCTGCGTGTGGCACTGCATCTGGACACAGTTTGAACGGACATGTCAAATCACACCAGAGTGACTCACTTCATCCTCAGGGGCTTCTCAGATGTCCCTCAGCTGAGATTGGTGGCCATCCCATTGTTCTTGCTCGTTTACACATTTGGCCTCCTGGGGAACCTTTCCATCATCATGGCTGTGGTGAGAGACAGTCGACTCCACTCTCCCATGTACTTCTTCCTGAAGAATTTGTCTTTCCTGGACATGTGCTACACCTCAGCCACCATCCCCAAGGCAGTGGCAATATCCTGCACAGGCTCAGGGGTCATCTCCTACCTCGAGTGTGTAGCACAGCTTTACATGATTCTTACATTTGTATGTACTGAATGCTATCTGCTCACGACCATGGCTTATGACCGGTGCCTGGCCATCCTCAGACCACTGCTCTATGGAAGCATCATGAGCCAGAAATATTGCTCTGGATTGGTGATCACTGCCTGGGTGAGTGGGGCCATCTACTCAGTCTTTCGAACTTTCAACACCTTCTCCCTCCCCTACTGTGGACCCAATGTCATTGAACACTTCTTCTGTGACATCCCTCCAGTCATGAGACTGTCCTGCACTGATTACCATGTCAATGAAGAGGTGGGCTTTGTTGTCAGCATCTGCACTGTCATGAGCTCCTTCGCCCTCACAGTGGTCTCCTATATTGGCATTGTGGCCACAGTTCTTCGCATCCCCTCAGTGGATGGTAGGTGGAAAGCCTTTTCTACCTGCTCCTCTCACCTGACCACGGTCATCCTGTTTTATGGAACTGGAAGCTTTGTGTACCTGAGGCCTGCCTCTCAGTACTCGCCAACCCTGGGTCGCCTGGCATCTGTTTTCTACTCTGTAGTCACACCATCTTTGAATCCAGTTGTCTATTGTCTGAGGAACAAAGATATGAAGTTTGCTCTACAGAAACTTTATTGTGGGAGGAAGTACTGAGTCCTAGAAGCCTACAGTGTGTGGCTCTTAGGGTCTGACAACTATTGATAGAGACAGGTAATTTATCCCCTCAAACTTTCTTTCCCTTCCTATGTCACTTAATATTAATAAATAATAAAAAATAAATAATAAAACCAGAGGAACTGTAGGAGCCTCTCCAGTTCCTGCACTAGATACATGTAGGCAAAACACTCATACATACAAAAAACAAAAAACAAAAAACAAAAAACAAAAAACAAAGCAAACAAATTCTCTACCTAATACCATTGTGGAATTCTTTTTCCTGAGAAGTATTCATTACAGGAGACAGGATTCTCAGGATTTTCCCATCAGCCTTGTGTAAAGGTCACTAATATGAATTTCCATTATTTTTAAAATCCTCATTTTCCTGGACTGGCACAGGTGTATCACCTGGAAAAGCCAAGAGTTCCGAAGCCAGCATAGTGGCCTGACACAGCTCCAGCAAAGCTGAGTGCATTGCTACATTCACTGTCCTTCTATCTCCAACTTTTGGGTTTTGGTGTCTGTGTGTTACATTCTTGGGAGCTTTCTGCATTATGACTCGACTTATGTCTTTTTCTGAGAAAGATTGTGTCTGAGTCTTTTTAGGGAAATCCTAAAATTAACTCTATCTGGCCACGATTTGAAGTCCTCCTTATGCCCCGGAGATCATTAAGCACAGATAAGCACATCCCTAGATGAACCATTACTCCAGGACTCTCCTTAGGGTAGCAGCCCCTGAGCAAACTCAAACGCATAATTGGTACAGGGTAAACAGACACAACTGACAAACTCTGACTGGCCAGGAAAATAGGTTACAGACTCAAGGTCTCTTTTGATTATAGGCTTAGAGCTCTCTGAAGATGTAGTTTAAAGAAAGGGGTCACACAGGATGTACCTCTGGAGGAATAAAACTCAGTAAGTAAGTTAGATTGACTAAAATATCCTTTTCCTACTTTATATCATAGATGATGAAATATATAGTACATGGAGTTAGGTGTTAGTGTTTGCTATTTGTAATGAAGACCAGTTCAGGTATTTTCTGTTTGTATGGAGTTCTTTAAAACTACAGACATTGTCAGCCTAAAAGCAGGCTGTCACATAATGTATGTGTTTGCTTTGATGGAGGCATTCTTTAGATTCTTTAAATTGGAGTTATAGGACTAATAGTAAAAACAGAATCTGCTCTGTTTGTGTTTTCTAATTGTAACTTAACTTGTAACCCTGGACATGTAATGGAAAAAAAATCACTGACGTAATCTGTAGCACCTGGATAATTATTGGTCTTTGATCTGTGAACCCTGTAGGACTGTAGGAATAAGGCATCTGTTGCTAGTCAGAGCTGGAGAGTCCCCTGAACACCATGGCCTGACTCACTCCCCTCTCCCCTCACCGACTCCTTAACACCTCTGCAGGCTGGCTGCCCTGTAAGCTGGGACCCTCGGTGGGGAAGGCCCCTGGCACTGGATATCCCATAAGTAACACATTTTATCATTCAAACTGTTCCTCGGATGTCTAATTGTTCTGCTCATCCAGACACTTGAACCATCCTCTGATTTTGCCCCAAGCTGACGAATTTTAATTCGATTCTTTTACTTTTATCTAAATAGCAATCTTCATTCTCATGCTCTAAACATTCCTTTAATTGCCATCTCTTCTTAGTCTAGGATTCCTTCCTCCAGCCCTGGATGGAGGGTCCCAGATGTTAGGCTAATAGTTCAGGCTGAAGGACACTACATGGACAGAGTACAAGTGAAATCTTACAAATTATCCTCCAACAAACCACGTGACTCTGAAGGAGTGGCTTATTTCTTCTTACTTTCAGGAAGTCAGTGAAGACTCCAAGAGGCTGATTTTAGCCTTGCTTGGGACACAGGGGCCGGGTGTGGGTCACACTGACAAGTCAAAAAGTATTGATCTATTTAAACCAGTGCAATACACTCATCTGAATGTTTTAAGGGACTATATACTGATGAAAGCAAACAAACTACAGACACCCAGTCAGACACAAAACACCAAACACATACCTGCCTCTACTGTCTTGGAGACTTGGGAGAGAGAGAGAGAAAGAGAGAGAGAGAGAGAGAGAGAGAGAGAGAGAGAGAGAGAGAGGTGTCTCACCTTAGGTAGCTTAGGCATTAACAAGTACATTTAGTGAAGTAACTGAGTTTGCAATAAACATCAACAGAGAGGGGCTCTACAGCTTGCTGAGGCTTTTGAAAGGCGATTGCATGTGAGCTCACACAAATGTGGGGTAGAAAGGTTCTGCAGACAAGAGACAAAGAACCCTGCAGGCTGAGGAGAAAAGCAGAGAGAAAAATATATAAAGTCCTCAGTAGATGTGGGGGGTCGGGGCAGCAATGGCCACACACCTAACAAGTGCAATACTGTCTATCACACATTGAACATTCTGGGTCATGGATGTATATGAATGAGGGAATGGACAAGAGATCACAAACTTCAGCATCTGTGTATAGCTGCTCACTAGAGCAGGGTGGTTGCTTTGCCTACCGTAGGTTACTTATGTCCATTTAAAAATAAACCATGTTATAGAAGGTGCTTAACGGTTGAACATATGAATAAAAGGAAAGATGGTGGTTGCCGGGGGAGGGAGGTGTCAGAGGACAGTTGCCTAAGGGGTGAGTTCAGGAGCTGGGCTTCACACTATGGCTTCACACTATGCCCCTACTTCATGCAGCTGGACTGGATACTTGAGAATGGTGAAGACAGGAGGTCTTAGAAGATGTACATTTTATCACAACTAAAAACTGAAAGCAGTTAGGTCTGGTGGGGCAGGCCTGTCATCCCAGCAACTCAGCAGGCTGAGACAGGAGGATTGCAAGTTCAACCTCTGCCTGGGCAAGGTCCTGCCTTAACATAAAAAGGGAAGGGCTGGAGACAGAGAGAACTCAGTGCTGGAGCAGCTCCCCACCATGCAGAAGCTCTTGAGTTCAACCCCTAGCGTTGTAAAAATAACAAAATAAATCATTAAGATGCCAAATTACTTAGATTAGAAAGGGTAGCGGTCCTGTTTGTTTCCTTGCACTAGTCTTTATTTTACTCTTTCTGTCTCTGTTTCCCCCACCCATCAGTGCGCATGTGTGTGTAAGTATGTGTGTGTTAGAGGTAGGTGGGTTTTGTTTATTTTAATTCTGGGCACCTACTTTCAAACCCATCGGCTCTGGCTCCTCCCCAAATCATCTTTAGGAAGTGGCCACCCACGCTGAGGTGCACTTTTCAGTCTCTTCTTCCTGAGTGGTCCAAAGAACAGCAGCCCTTTCCTAGCAGTGCACAGGGGCACTAGATTCAGAGGCTAAATCTGCGTGGAGGCCTAATGAGACACTAGGAGCCTGCGAGCTGGGAGGGGTGGAGTGGACAGATTCAGGGAAAGGCTGCCTGGGAGGGGGGTGCTGCAGAGCCTGGGCGCTGTTGCCTAGAGACAGAAAGGACGCTGTGACCTGAACGCAAGAGGAACTCCTGTTGCTTGGAAACCGTAGAAGGCGATCTTTCTCCTGGCAAGGGCAGGTCAGATAACTTGACTTCTCAGAGCAAGAATATGTCCATGGCAGGACGTGTGGGACAGATGAAGAATCAGGATGAGGTTCACCAGAATCAGATCTTGCGGGAACTATTTCTCAAAGAGCTACGGGCACAGAAGCTGTACACGCAGTATCACGTGAATCCCCTGCGCAAGGGTGAGCAGGCCCAAGAGGGTTGGGAGGAGTGGGAGAGCAAGCATCCTCTGCCTCTAGTCATTTCTTTAGAGTTCAGACAGTTGAGCTTTGAGGGGATCTCTCCCCATTACCCTAGGCACAATAAATGCATTAAAATGCATCCAGAATGAAACATTTTAGATGTAGAATAAAGATAAATGCTTTATGGGGGTAGTTTTGCTTCTCAAATAATTGTACAGGGTTTTTATGTCTGCTTTTTGTTAGCAGTTTGGTCTCTTTTTAATACACCCAAGGGATTTTTTTCCTTGTATGATTTGCTATTATTGTTTTGACTTTTTACCACAGACCTCCTTAAGACTTAGAAAGACTTAGGAAGACTTAGACGGTTTGAGGTAGTCTGAGAGACTCCAAGCTACTCTCCAGGTAACAATCTCCCCTGCCCGACTCCTTTTTTTGCTACATATGTTAAAAGACCAGAGACCAGAGACTAATCAACTAATCCTTTTGTAAACATTTTAGTTGCCTCCTGCAGTTTCTGAGCTGAAATTTCAACCCACCAGCTTCCAACTTTCCATTGGATCTGGCTCTGATTCCTATCCAGCGCCATCCATTCTGAACCCCCACATGTGGCCCCATCCACCCTATCCTACCCAAGATCCTCCCCAGTGCCCGATCTGCTCTGTAGATTACCACACACACACACACACACACACACACACACACACACACACACCTTCCTCCCTTCATTTCTGTAGAAATAGATTTCCTAAATGTGTCAGAACATCTCTTACACTTAAGTGTTCCTTGTCCCCAGTGTCTTTCCTCCTTACCCATAGTGCACAGCAGCCTGGCTGTCTACAGAAAGTGTGGAGACTTCCATTTTGCCTGTTAGTAACCTAGTTTTCGCCAGGATCCCAGATCACTAAAGTCAGGAGGAAATTATTTTCCAGTTCTGTTTAAACATTGTCTATTCAACACACATAGAAGGAAGGCTCTGAGAGCAGGCCTGTCTGCAGTGTTCGCATCAGTACCAAGAATTGGAGGATATGGACTCAGTTCCTTTTATCAATGGCCTTTTGTGTGTTCATCCCTGTCTGGTTTTCGAGAATTGGCCTTCAGGCATATTTACTTCCCTGCCAACCAGCACTGGTCCAGAGAATGGTTTTCCAAGCTGGAAACCTGAAGCCAGTGTCCACGCACTGACTGTTAGCTGTGTTTCATTTGATCATCTCATGTCCAACAGACACTCCTGGCTGTGGAGCCAGAGTGACATGCTTGCTGTAAGGCCTTGCTCCTTAGTGTCCAGCACAGTTACTGGCATATGTCAGACTCCTCAGTGAATGTTAAGCAGAGGGACCTGGTTGTGGGTGAGTTTAGGACAGGTGTCATCTGCTAATGTGAATTGTGCTGCTTGTTTTTTTTCCTAGTTCACACAATTACCAGGAAGCCCATGTCTTGGCACGATAATTTGGAGGAGCCAGAAGATGGTAGGTGCTGGGCTTGAGAATACCAAGGTTCAGAGCACAGAGGGACAGGCAGGCTAGTGACACCTCTCAGGGTTCTGCCACCTTGGGGGCAAGTATGGGGTCCTCTGAAACTGGATTTAACCAAGATCACAAGAGACTGACTTATTAAGCCACAATGCCATGTTATTAAGCTTGAAGCCAACAAAGTTTCCAATCCCCTAACCATCCATCCATCCACCCCAACCCATCCATCCACTCATCCATCTCTCTTCCTGTCCATCCATCCATCCATCCATCCACCCACTCATCCAACACCCTGAAGTCACATTAACTGCTTTCAAATTTCAATCCCACCACCCACTAAGCAATTGACTTTGGGCAGTGCTCTAGTTTCACTCTGTTGCTGTGTAAAACACTCTGACCAAAAGCAATTTGGGGAAGAAAGGGCTTATTTCATCTTACATTTCCAGGTCTTGTTCCCCTGAGACAAATCAGGGAAGAAACTGGAACAGAAGCTTGAAGCAGAGGTCATGGGAAAGGCTGCTTGCTGGTTCAGTTTCTGGCTCACTTGTTGACGAGCTTATGTTCATCTAGCTTTCTTATACAGCCCAGGACCGCCTGTGTAGTGTTGGTGCTGCCCACAGTGGGACGAACCCACCTACATCAATTTTCAGTCAAGACAGCCCCCATGGACATGCCCACAGGCCTACCTGATCCAGGCAATTCTTCAATATAGGTTTTCCTCTCAAATGTCTCTAGGCTGTGTCAAATTGACAACCTATGACAATTAATTCTAGGGTTTTTTTTTTTTTGTAAACCTTTCGGAAACAATTTTTAGGGTTATGAAGTCTAGGCAAAAACATGGAAGTACTTGGGATGGGGTGTAGTAGGAGGTGGTCAGTGGATGCTGGCTGTTCTTTCCATAATTATCATGTAAACGACCATGGAATGGGGCTAAGGGGAGGCCCTTGTTATGAAGGAGAAGGAAGTAGGCTTGCACATACCAGGAGAAGCCTTAGGGAATGGGATGAGTGAGCCAATGTCAGACACTGGTGCTTCTGTCAGGCAGAGGCATTCTGGGAAGAGTTCTCAGAGACTCCAGGTAGAGACAGAGCCCCCCAGGGGAAGCCTGTGTAAGGACCTTTCAGAAGTTTGTGAAAAGTATAGAAAGTAGAGGCAACAGCATGGTCTGCAAACTGCACAGTGTGGCTCTTGTTCTTGCTGCCCACAGTGGGCTTTCCATCTGCCTTGTCCCAGGGCTGCTCTCTGCTCAACATCCAGAGTCCCTCTCCTCTCACTAGGTGTATAACATTTTAGGTTACTAAGATGCTTTGTAACTTGGTTTCTTTGTATGAGATGGAGGCACTGCAGTACACTCCTTCCTTTAAAGTATGGCTCACGCCTCGGAAGGTTTATGTGTCTGCCTAAATATCGTATCCTTCATTCTCCATCTAGATCCCAAGCCAGAGGAGAGCAGGGCTCATGTCTACCTTGTCCAAGGTTCTGCCCCCAAGACCTAGAAACCAGCTTGACAGAGTAATTGAAAGATGGCCAGAAAGCCAGATTCCCACATCTTGGGGCCCTAGGCCAGCCTTGGGGGCCATTGTATTTTTTTAGGGGAGCCCATGGCTAGGTCAATGACAGGGGAAACATATTTTGGTCTAAGGCTCTGACTTCTTTAAAATAATTTTAAAAGTTTGTTATCATATAACTGAGTTTCCTCCCTTGTTTCCTCCACTGTCTCCCGAGTATCCCCTCCTTGTTTCCTCAAATCCTTAAGCTTTTTCTTTAATTGTTGCTGCACACACACACACACACACACGCACACACACACACACACACACACACACACACACTGCTCAGTCAGAATCATGTTATTTGTATTATATGACTTCAGGGCTTCCCACTTGGTACTGGATAACCAACTGGAGGGCTATTCCCTGGGCTTGACCATTTCTCCTGATCTCAGTGTTCCTTCATTACCTGTAGGTTTTTGTCTAGCTTGGTTCAGGTCTCAGGAGCTTCGCTTCCACTCTTCCATGTCAGCACGGGAATCGGAGCTGTTGTTTTTCAGGTCTCGGCAACTATGTTGGTGGGACTTCAGGGGTGTAGCTTCTCTGGCATTTCCAGGATACACAGTCTCCCAGCAAACTTCTTGGTTCTCTGGCTCTTAATAGCTTTCCACTGCCCTTCTTCGATGATTTCTGAGCCCTAGGTGCAGGAATTCTGAGCCTTAGGTGCAGATGAATCAACTGGCAGTGAGTACAACATGCTCTTGTTCTCGGCAGCTTGAGCCATTGTGTTTTTCCGTAATGGTCTCCCTCTGTTTCAAAGAACAGTTTCCTTGATGAGGGCTGAGAACTCCACCACTCTGTGGGCATAAGGCTAAATAGTTACAATGTTGCTAGGGTTTGTGCTGCTTTAGTAAAGTGGTAGTTGAAGGAGCTCCTCCGCAATTCCAGACTGCACTAGCCCAGGGCGGTTCGCTTGTTTTCTAGTAGCAGGTCTGATTTCCTTCCTGCAGAGCAGGCCTTCAGACCAATGGTAGGACTGTTGGTTATCACCAAAGGTATGCATGCCGCTCCTGCAACCTTAAGTTTATCATGGGTGATTGGAGTTTCTGATTCCTTTTTAACTGTGCCTCATTTCCCAGCTAAGTTCCTGAACCTCATCCACCATGCTGCACAGGGGCCAAAAAAGAAATATTCAGAGACACAGACGGAAGCCCAAGAAATCGGATGGGACTCAGATCCCTTGGTGAGCATGGCTCCTTCACATAATGGTCCCTGGGAACATAACAACAATGACAGTGGTGACCAAGAGGACAGGTCAGGGAGGCAATTTCACCTGGATTTAAATTCTGGGTTACATTCCCTAGCTGTGTGACCTTAGGCAAGTCACTAAGTTGCTTTGTGACTCAGTTTCACAGTTATGAGTTGGAAAGCCTATAGAGTCTGTCTCCTAGGGCTTTTGAGCGCAGGAGAGAAAGCAGTATTTGTAAAGTACCTGAGACCGTGCCTGGAACATAGACACATGTCAATAAACCTAGGGTGGGGACTGTAATGCGGACGGGGACAATCAGAAGGGGCCCAGAGCACCACTGAGTCCCAAGTCAGGTGGTGACCCTGGTTTCTTGGCTTAATATCCATTTTCTTCACCCACTATGAGACTTGGAAACATCTCTCACTCCCACGAGTCGTCTGTTTTATGTGTCTTCCTCCTATACAAGGGGCAAGGCTTCTCACCCACGAAACAGCTCTAGTTCTAGCAGGTGGCGCTGCTGCAGAGCCACCTCACGAGGATTTCAGTAAAGGGTACTGTCTGGGAGAGAGAACCCTTCAGAAAATGGGAGAAAGATGCCAGCACTGCCTCAGAACTTGCACAACGAAGGCTGAATTTAAATTGGAGAGAAGAGGATGGTTAGAGAGCTGGAGAAGCAAAGGCCACTCAGAGCAAAAAGGCAAGGGGTGGGAGAGCAAACTTACCGAATGAGGGAAGGATACAAAAGAAGATATTATTAATGCCGTCACTGAAAATGGACCAAAGAATCAGCTTCTGAGGGGATGTTTTAAAAATGCAAGGAAGGCATTATTTGGATGGGGAAATGTTGCTGTGGGTTCTAGCCCAAGACTGGGATTTGCAGTGGACAGAAATGGGCTGGACCGTGAAGACAGCGTGGACAAGTGAGAGCCTGAGATTAGGGTGAGACACAGGGTCAACAGATGGAGATTGCTGACGGGAAACTGGGGATGAGGGGAACTTAGGCTAATCTATGCTGAAGTCAGAAAAGGTGATCATATTTCACACGTGGGAGGATGGAGACAGTGGGCCCTGGTGGAACATTACACTGAAGGTGGTGCCTCTTGTTAGTGGACTTAGGAAGACTTTTTGCCAGAACTGGACAAGACAGGGTTGGATATGGGAGTTAAAAGAGGCATGCCTAATTAGAAACAGCATGGGCCAGTGTAAGCAGTGTGATCACTGAGAGAGTTGTCATCTCCAAATCAGAAGAAAGGTTTTGAAGGAAAGAAAATTGTGGCAAAGGTATAAATTGGTTTAATTAGATAACATATTAATAAATAGAATTATTACAAAGCACAAATTATTTAACCTAGCATTCATCCTCCCCTGCTTTGAGTTTTAGAGAGAAATTTATTGTAGATTCTTTGATGGTTACTTGAGAGAGACAAAGATAGCCTATTTGCATAGTACAAGTAGCCTTCTGGTGGGGAGGGGAGCATTTTCTTTTTTGTAGGGTGGAATTTTTAAATTTCATTTTGAGTTAATTGTGGCAGTTTAAATTATTCTTTTTAAAAATGGGATATTATATTTACATTTCAGATTTTATTTTCTTACCCCATTCCCCTGACCACCCAGGAACCTCCTACCCCATACCCCCTCCTCCTGCTTCTATGAGAATGTGTCCCCACCTACCCCCCTACTCCTAACTCCCCACCCTCAAATTCCCCTCAACTAAATGTTCAGCCTTTATAGGACCAAGAATCTCCTCTCCCACCTATGCCCGACAAGGCCATCCTCCCCTACATATACAGATGGCATCATGGGTCCCTGACTATGTGCTCCCAGTCTGGTGGCTTAGACCCTGGGGAGCTCTGGTTGGTAAAGAAAGAGAAAAGCCCCAAAGTACCAGAGAAAGCAGGCTGAGGCTCTGGCCAGCATCTGAAAGATATAGGTGAAGAAAATGGGAAATTCATGCCACTTTGAGTCAGAAGGCAGATCCCACAGAGGTTCCTGGCAACTCTAAAGCATTTTACCCTCTTTTGTTATTTTTAAAGACTGAAGATACAGAGCCTTTGGATTCAACATATCGAGTTGAAATGTGTCTTTGACCTCTTGGTAGGCTGGGCCAGCCAGTCATGCCCTGCTCAGACCCTTCTAGGCCTAGCAGATAAAACACCAGTGCAAGACATCTGCAAATCGTCCTTTCTGTTCACCCCCATGGCCTTGGGACAATGCTATCAGATGGCATTGTTGATGTATAAAGGAAATACACACTGTAAAATGGACTTCATCACCATGACAACACATGAGAAAGCTTCACTGAGTAAGGACATATTTTGGTCCAAGGTCTCAGAGGTTCAATCCATGGTGGCTTGTTTTCATTGATCCTGGGCCTGGGGTGAGGGAGAACACCATGGCAGAATGAGGCCTGATTCAGACTCAGTTCCACATCATGCAAACCTTGGCCTGCTCCCTCCCTAACAGACTTTTCTGATCCTCATGGCATCCAGGAAGTACAAGCAGTATTACAGGAAGGCACCACAGCAAGCTCTAGGCCCCAAGGACACACTCCAGTGACCAATTCCCTCAGTCAGGCCTCAGTTTACCACTTCTCAATGGTTTACTCAAGGTTTTGTATCCATCAGTTGATTACTGCAGACAGAGCTCCATGCTTTCTCCCAAAGGCTCACCTTTGACAAATGCTTGGATGTGTATCTTAGGGTTTTACTACTGTGAACAGACACCATAACCAAGGCAACTTTTATAAGAACAACATTTAATTGGGGCTGGCTTAGTGGTTCAGATGTTCAGTCCATTATCATCAAGGTGGGAGCATGGCAGCGTCCAGGCAGGCATGGTGCAAGAAAAGCTGAGAGTTCTACATCTTCATCTGAAGGCCACTAAGAGAAGACTGACTGTCTCTCATGTACTTAGGAGAAGGGTCTCATTGCCCATATCCACAGTGACACACTTCCTCTAACAAGGCCACACTTCCTAATAATGACAATCCCTGGGCCAAGCATATTCAAATCACTACAATGGGGTACCAACCATTAAATACATGAGCATTTCAGGGGGGACACTTCATATCAAACTGCAACCCCCCCAAAACCTATTCAGTCCATGCCTGCGGCATCACAAAAGGCATTAAGCTGGTGTTCAGAGTGATGCAGTTTGGGGCAGAAGAAGCTCAACTGGCCACTATTTAGAGCACTGAATGCCCTCTCGGGACCTCTTGTTCAGTGACCTCAACTTCATATGGGATCATTTGGGAACTCACGATTCTGTGAGCCGCATGCCTTCAGGTAAATGCTGCAAGTGTGTTCTTTAGTTGCACACTGTAGTTCCTAGAAGATGTACATGTCAGAGTGCTCCCTTTAGCTCCAGACTCCTCCAACAAGCTCAGACTTTTGTTGAGTATCCCGTGCTCAGTGCTGTCCTAGGAGCTTGGCTTCGGTGATCTGTATGAGGCCTCTCCTCTCTGAGCTGCTGTTCAGTGATGGTGAATCCTTAGGCGGGGCCTCCTTCAGGAAGCAGTGAGGAGATTGCCTCACTTTGATAGGCTACTGCTCTTCAGTGTTAGGGTCTTTGATGTGAGTGTTCAAATCTCCAGCCCACAATGCAGGGTTTAGCAAGGAAAAGCTCTGTTTCGCGGGAGGGTGGGCCTGATTCAGACCCAGCTCTCTACCATTTAAGCCCTGGTCTGCTCGCTCTCTGATCGACTTCTTTCTGATCCTGCCTCCTCTCATGTAGATCAACCCAGATCGTCAGGACCGCAGGCTGAACCACTTCAGAGTCTACCATGACATCACTCTGTACAAGGCTAAACTGTGGAGCTTGGGGGAAGACGATCACCAGAAGTAATGTTCTCTTGGTGGAGTGACCCTGCACGCTGAATTCCCCATGCATGTGTTGCCTGGAGAAATAAATGCTGCGTCTGCTAAAAATTACAGAAGACTATTTCACAGATCATAACATTATGATTTAGGGCCAGGCAGTGTCTGAGTAAAAATGATTCAGGAGGCCTTGCAACATGACATAGGCAGAGGGAAGAGGAGGCCCCAGAGAGAAGTGAAGTGAAGTACAGAGATAACCTGATTGGTTATAACCTGTGTCCATGTTATTTGTAATGGTTTGAATAGCTGACCACTGGTGATGGGCTGAAGCTCAGATACTTGTTGTGAGAGAAAGTCTCAAGCAAAATTAACAAATTGAACAAGCAAACAAAATATTGGGTGGTGGTAGCAAACACCTTTCATCCCAGAACTCAGGAGGCAGAGGTAGACAAACCTCTGTGAGTTCCAGACCAGCTTGGTCTACAGAGTGAGTTCTAGGACAGCCAGGATTACATAGAGAAACTCTGTCTCAAAAAAGGAGAGAGAGAGGGAGAGAGAGATGGGGAGACAAACAGACACATAGAAGACAGACAGGTAGAGAGACAGACAGTCAGAGACAGAGAGACAGAGAGACAGAGACAGAGTGTGTTGCATACCAAGTTAGGTTGAAGTTCATTACTGTGTTCCAATTTTGTTTCTGTTGTCATAATAAATACCTGACAGAAATCAGCATAGTAGAGGGTGGGTTTACTTGGACTACAGTCCCATCAGTTCAGGGAAGTCAAGGCAGGATCTCAAGCAGCGGCTAGCATATCTGATCCCCAGTCAAGAGCAAAGAGAAACCTGCTAGAAGTGTTACAGCTCTGCCCGGGCAGGGAAGTTTTCCTCAATGCAAGTGTAGCAGCTCTGCTCGGAGAGGTATCCTGGCATTCAGGATCCAAGGTATACCATAAAGTCACACTGCAAACAAGCCTCACACAATGGATTTATTGTGAGGGAAAACCCAAAATGGTGACTGATTCTGTTCCAGCAAGAGACAGCAGCTAACTCAGTGGAAGGCAAGGTTTACATAGAGTTTCTTGGGGATGTGGTGGAGGTCCAGGGTGGCCTGGGATTGGAGGGATTCTGTGGCCTGATCTTGAAGCTCACGAACATCAGGGTCAGGGTTCTCTTTCTTGGTATCAGGGTCGAGTCAGGGCCAGGGCATTTTTCCTTAGCCTTTTTACCTTACACATGTACCTCTGTTCCTGCTTGATGCTCAGTTTGGCCATGAAATGGTGCTGCCCCCCAAATTCAGGATGAGTCACCCCACATTAACAATCAATGCAATCCCCACAGATATGCCAACAGACCAACCTGATCCAAATAATCCATCATTGAGGCTCTCAGGAGATTCTAGATTGTGTCAGGTTGACAGTTAAACTAGCCAGCACACTACATATAGTGAACTGTCAGCAACTGACAAATGGAAATTTGCAAAGCAAATGAATCAATTAACTGAAAAACTTGCCCACATAAAGATAGAGTTGGTGTCATCTGTATATCTGGCAGATGATCAATATCTAGAATATACCAGTAATCCAGGAAACTTAAGCAAGTTATCAAATAATCTAATTGACAAATAGTCCAAGAGAAATAGGCAGTTCTCAAAAAAGATGGTACAAATGGACCCAGCTATACCAATCCTGGGCATATACTCAAAAGACAGTCCAACATATAACAGGGACACATGCTCCATCATGTTCATAGCAGCCTTATTTATAATAGTCAGAAGCTGGAAAGAACCCAGAACAGAGGAATGGATTCAGAAAATGTGGTACATTTACACAATGGAGTACTACTCAAATATCAAAAACAATGACTTTATGAAATTTTTAGGCAAATAGATGGAACTAGAAATATCAACCTGAGTGAGGTAACACAGTAACAAAACAACACACATGGTATGCACTCATTGATAAATGGATATTAACCCAAAAGTTCAGAATACCCAAGATACAATTCACAGACCACATGAAGCTCAAGAAGAAGGAAGACCAAAGTGTGGGTGCTTCGGTCCTTCTTAGAAGGGGGAACAAAATACTCACGAGAGGAAATACAAAGTGTGGAGCAGAGACTGAAGGAAAGGCCATCCAGAGGCTGCCCTACCTGGGGATCTATCCCATATACAGTCACCAAACCTAGTCACTATTGTGGATGCCAAGAAGTGCTTGCTGACAGGAGCCTGACATAGTTGTCTCCTGAGAGGCTCTGCCAGAGCCTGACAAGTACAGAGGAGGATGCTCGCAGTCAACCATTGAGTTGAGCCCGGGGTCCCCAATGGAGGAGCTATAGAAAAGAGTGAAGGAGCTGAAGGGGTTTGCAACCTATAGGAAGAACAATATCAACCAACCAGACACCCCAGAACTCCCAGCGACTAAACCACCAACCAAAGAGTACACATGTAGGGACCCATGACTCCAGCAGCATTGTAGCAGAGGATGACCTTGTTTGGGGATCAATGGGAGAAGAGGCCCTTGGTCCTGTGCAGGCTCAATACCCCAGTGTAGGGGAATGCCAGGGCAGGGAGGTGGGAGTGGGTGGGTGAGGGAGCATCCTCATAGAAGCAGGGGGAGGGGGAATGAAATAGAGGGTTTCCAGGGGCAAAACTGGGAAAGGGGTAACATGAAATGTAATAAAGAAAATATCCAATAAAGAAATAAAAAAATTTTAAAAAATGGCCAGTAATACATGAAGAATCTTCAGTGTCACTAGCTACTAGAGAAGAGCAAATCTGAACAACACAGTAATTCCATCTTACCCTCTTGAATATGGAATGGCCATATTCAATATTGAATATTGAATATGGAATGGCCATATTCAAGAAATAAAGGGAAATTCTGGTAAAGGTGTATACTAGACTTGGATGCTGTGAAAATCAAGATGGCAATGACTAAGGAAACTGAGAACAGAGCTAGTGCAGAAAGGAATCCAAGTCTGCATCTCAATGCTTGCTGCAACACTTCTCATGACCAACACACCGTGGAACCGGCCTCAGTGTCCACTACCGGAGCAATGGACAGGAGGGATGTGGTTCACACACACGAGTCTCTTCAGTCATAAAGAAAAATGAACGTATGTGATTTCCAAGGAAATGAATAAAATTGGGAGTAATCACATTAGTGAGTTAAACCAGACTCAGAAAGACAAATATTATGATTTTGTCATATAAAGTTTCCAGATTTTAAAGAGAGACATAAACTTGTATGTACAAGTGAATTTGTTCAGGGAAACAAGAGCGACTCACTGATGGGAGGAGAGGTGAGAAAGGGCAGGGTGGGGAATATGGAGGGGATTTGCTCAAAAGACAGCATATATTTGAGCAAAAATCTCCTTGTGTAATACAATACCACATATAATGAATGAGTTTATACAGTGAAGCTTCCTTCTTCTTCTAATTTTGAGATTGAGTCCTCTTGTGTATCTATGGCTAGCTTGAAACTTGATGTATATAGACCAGGAAGGCTCGAACTCCGAGATCTACTATCTACTTGCCTCCTCAATCTCCTGGAGACAGAGTGTAAGAGGCAGTGACAGTAATGAAATAACAGGAAGGAGAAATTAACAAAAGAGGCTCCACCTGAAGACCTCTGCTGTACAATGAGAAAGCAAGGCGAGGAAGAAAAGGAGCTGGCAAGATGGCTCACCTTCTGTGTCTCACTACACAGGAGAGGTGTTTATTCATGTGTGCTTCCTGCTTTGTCTAGGACTGGGTCTGCAGGGCATCCCAGAACACTTGGTATCTCTCTATAGCACTTGGCCTTTAACATTCAGTAGTCAGAGGCAGGAAAATTAGGAGCTCAAGTTCAAAACAACAAACCAAAACAAGAAACAGACAATAGCAAAAAGAAAAAAAAAGAAGAAAAAACAAACAAAAAACAATGTACTTTGACCTAATATGCTGTCTTTGTTTTCACAGTGAGTATTGACATCAAACCTGGCTAAGGATGTTACTCATCAGTAAAAGGGTGAATATGAGCCCACGGCAAACATGCAGAGCAAACATGCAGAGCAGCCATGCAGAGCAACCATGCAGAGCAACCATGCAGAGCAGAAGCAAGAAGTGAATGAAAGACTTATGATTATAAGTTTATTATTTATTTTATGACAGGTTAAAAAGTTCCTATTCCATCCAGGTTAAGGGTACACTGACCTACTGAATGTATCTTAACGATAATGTAGAAACTAAGTATCGTGGTTACTATCTCAGCAAGTGTATCTCTGTCTTTACATCACAAATGGGTTGAGCTGCATCAGAGTCCTAGATTCATGTCCATGTTTGAGGCCTTTCCAAAACCACTGCAGGGCCTGCAGAGCTGGATCACATCACGCTTTCTGGTTCATCCTGCGTTAGACCCTGCTTGGGACGCTCTGTGGGATGTGCAGGACTTCATTAATGCTGTGGGAGAAAAGGGAGTGTGGGAGAGGGATCCCCATGAAAGCAGAGTTAACAAAAGTAAAGGGATAAAAGGATTGATTGTTGTATTATTATAAAGCATCACCTTAGAGCTGCTTTTGTGTTTGTCTTGTCTTTGGGAAACAAAATGCATTTATAAGTATTTAGAATGTATTAACATGTTAATAATTGCTTGTAAAGTTGATATTTTGAAAATGTACCAAATCTATGATCTGAAATTGCTGTAGACTTATAACTCATCACGAAATGAAGGGATGTGTGCTCTGCCATCTAAAGCTTTATTTTTTAAACACTTCACCTGAAATGCTGTACCTTTGGACACTATTATAGGAATGGTGTTAGGTTTTTAAGGGTCTGAATACCTCAGTGGAATTAAAACGGGTGTTATAATACAGATCAACTAACTGCAAAGGTTCATTGCTTCAAGTAAAGTGGAAGAGTTTAAAAGGAACCCCCAAGTACAAACTAAGTAAAAAAAAAAAAAAGTCTCCAGACATTAAATACCAACATTGTAACAGACATTGAATACCAACATTGTAACATCCAGTTTTATTTTCAAATTCCAAATACTCCTTTGAATATGTGAGTGAACCACTATGCCTGTGGCAACAGCAGTAACTTTAATTTTTATGTTTTATTTTCCAAGACTAAAATACAAAACTGACAAGAGAAGATATCTCACCTAGCAGTAAATCAATATAAAAACACTGAGTACCACCAGCCGCCAGGGAACTACCCACAGGAAACAGAATGCGGGTCTGCCACACTCAGTAGACTTCCTGAGAAGAAAGGGTTGGTGAAGCCCAGGGCAGCTGCACCCTGTGTGAACCGTGTGTAGGAATAGGAAACCTATATGATAGAAGGTTCATCATCATCTATCAAGCGAAGGGAAAGCATATAATTCAAGAAAGGTTGAAGGTCAGCCACATGTCCATCACAAAGGAGGGAATAAATGGTGGTTTTTGAAATACTAACGGATTATTAATTAAAAGGAAGAGCTACTGGAGTGTGTAAAAATACAGAGAATCTTCACAAAGGTATCAAACACACACACAAACCCCTAAAAAATGAGTGTCCAGCAATGGGACAGGGTAGCGTGGGAAATGGAATTATTCTGGTATTTGAATCCATGGGCAGATTTTTATTAGAAATAGGCTCAAAGGAGCTCTGGGCAGTTTTGAAATTTGAGTCTTTTGGTAATAGATACAAGGGGAGAGAGGTCTGTAGAATTGGTTGGAAGATAAGGCTTGCTGTGAGGACCCTCCAGCTTGAAAGCTGGGCTTCAGTCACTCCAACTTGAGATAAAGTGTTGGTTAGTTCTCTAGGTTACGCCTTTCCTTGTGGTTGGTGTGGCGAGGTGATGAGAACTTTTCACTGAGAATTTGTGATTTTTTTTTCAGTTTTTTTTTGAGACTTCAGTTTGAAATGAGAGGTGGCTTCGCACTCAGCTGCCAGCATGTAGTTTAACAAAAACCTCAGAGTAAAGCAGAAAATAACTGAGACACGGGCACAGGTGCACACACATCCCTTATTCGTGGCTTTGCTTTCCATGCTCACCTGCAGACAATTGACAACTGAAAAGAAATTTCAGAAATAGTCAACTCAGCCCCTTACAGTGCTGCCTTCTGAGTGCAGGTTGAGATTTCTTATAGTCCAGGTACCTACCTCTGGCCCTCGTATCCTCCCAGTGTATGCTACCCATCCACCTGTCACGTAGGAACTACCTCAGTTCTAACGATCTTAATTTCATTCAGTAATGCCCCAAAGTGCAAAACTCATGATGCTGGGATTTCTGTGTTAAAGACAAGTTGGAAAGTATTTACTAAGTTAAACTTCAGAAGCTTTCCACTATTACTAAGGGGGAACTATTCTGCTGGGTTTTGCTAATTCCCACAGTAAGAATAAACACATCCATGAAACCGAGAGGAAGGACAAAGAAACACAATGCTACTTTTGATGAGGCTCCCCCTGCTCCCCAAGTTCTGGCCACAGGATGAGGTGTAGTGTTGAGGTGGAAAAGAAACTTAATAAGAGTTTGGAATTCTCAGTGGCTTCAGGCATCCACTGGGCATTCTGAGACATACATAACCTCTGTGTTGAAGGCCTACTGTATGCCTTTCCCCTTTGTACCACCATCAAGGTTCAAGTCAACCAAGGTACCCTTACTAGTTAGGGCAGTACAGCGGGCCACACACTTCCTCAGGCTGCCCTTGACCTCACTGTTCCGGAGACTGTAGATGAGGGGGTTCAGCATGGGGGTGACGATAGTATAGAATACTGACACCACCTTATCGTGGCTTGCTGACCTAGAGGATGCAGGCCTCATGTAACTGAAAGTAGCAGCTCCGTAAAAGAGGCCCACTACCGCCAAGTGCGAGGAGCAGGTGGCGAAGGCCTTCTTGCGGGCTTCTGTGGACCGCATTCGGAGAACAGCGGCCAAGATGAGACCATAGGACGTCAGGATGAGAGAGAAGGGGATCAGAAGCATCAACACACAGCAAATGTACATGACAAACTCAAATGCTGATGTGTTTCCACAAGCCAAGCGCAATAACATAGGGGCCTCACAGAAGAAGTGATCTATTTCATTTCGCTTGCAAAACTGGAAGCTCAGCGTGGCAGCAGCCTGCATGGCTCCATCAGCTGCTCCCAGGAGCCAAGACCCCAAGGTTAGTCTCAGACATAACTCCCAGCTCATGAGAACCGGATAGCGCAGTGGGTGGCATATAGCCACGTAGCGGTCATAGGACATGGCTGCTAAGAGGAAGCACTCGCCCCCTCCCAGTGTGACGAAGAAGAAGATCTGAAAGCCACAGCCAGCGGCAGAGATAGACTTCTTGCCCATTAAATAACCAGTTGCCATCTGGGGCACAATGGTGGAGACGAGCATCATGTCCATGAGGGAGAGTTGGCTCAGGAGAAAGTACATGGGTGTGTGGAGCCGGTGGTCCTGGTGAATCAGGAGAAGCAGAAGGGCGTTGCCTACCACAGAGTTGAGGGCCACAGTCAGAACCCCCATGAAGAGGAACAGGTGGGCTCTGGTGTGATTAAAGAGTCCTAGGAGAATGAAGCCCGTTGTGGTGTTCCCTTTGTCCATGGCTTACAGCCTTAGCGACACTGAAAGAAGAGGCAAAGGGAGTTCTGTGACACTGTGAGAAGTACACATGCTCAGAAGGTCGCCTGTGAGAAATGGTGAAACTCACTTCAAATCCTTCATCCGTGTTTGCAAAATGTTTGGTGGTCACAAAGCTAACCAATTTCCCCCCCCCCCCCATTTCCAAGGATTCCCTGACAAACATCTCACCAGAACAATGAGTCAACTGGAATAACACATCCAAGTTCTATCTAAGCTGCAAGTGACTCTTGACTTTCCATTGCCTGATATCTACATAAATGGTTGAGAACAGTTTGTCACTTGTATTTTCTTTTACATTATATTTTGCATGATCAAATCTTAGGTGCTTAATTAAATTAATTAGATATTTGTTAATGCAACTTAGGGATTTTTTTAGCGTAGGTGACACATTTAGAATATATCAAAAAAAATTTTTTTTGTTTATTGAGACAAGGTCTCCTGAATCCTAGGCAGGCCTCAAATTTCCTATATAGTATAAAATGACCTAGGGGCTTCTGGCTCTTCCTCCTGAGTGCTGAGGTCTCAGGCATGTGTTACCATGGCTTATGTTATGCTGGGGACTGGACACAGGGCTTTGTCCATGGCCTGCTAAAACTGTACCTAAACCACATTATTGGTCCTGTCAAAGGTTCTTGAAAACAGCAAGTTCACATAATTCCCTCTAACACTGAATAACAAAGGTCTTACCAAACAAAAGGATGTTTGCTCTTAGATCTAGAAACAGAAAAGACAGAATCTGTGGACAAGAGGCTAAACTCACCCTGGGTGGGAGCTCTCTAGGTTCTGTTTACAGAAGCTGGCACTTCCAAAAACAATACCCCTCTTGGGTGTTCCTACATTGTGAAACTGTAATGCTAAACGCACACTTTAATGAACTATTCCAAAATATTTTTTCCATATCAGACAACCCCTCTCTCTTCACAATCATGAAATCTCACTATTCAGTGGATAACTCAGGGACCCTAGATTTTGCCTAACTGCAGAGAAAAAAATGATTCCTGCTTCTGAGACTTAAAATCTTTACTTTTATTTTAGTCTCTGACTTTCTGGCACCCTGGCTGCTTGAGTTTATTGAATCAAAATGTCCACAGCTGTAAAGATGTGGATACTAACTCATCCTCAAGGATGTTGTCTAGTTCAAAGGTCTAGAGGCAGTCTGTGACCTCTGGTGTACTCCCTGTGTCTCTCCTTAGGTCAAATCTCTCCTATGGTTGAAACAATGTCATCATGACACACTCAGTCTCAGACTGAGTCCCTGAGCATTTCAATTGTGTGCTTGAAAGTTAAATATTTGGAAAACGATTTTGCATATTGAAAGTTACTTTGAAAGCATCTTCTCTCTGCTCACTGCATGGTTTGTCCACTTTCCAAGCTCTATCATATTCTTTTCACTCCAGAAAGGATATGGAACCACGGCCACTGCGCTCAGTACACTACATGCTGAAGATCTCCCCCCTCCCCTGCTCTTCTTTTTTTCCCCATGATTCCAACCCCTCATTATTGACAATAGGATTGGAGAAATGTTAAGGTTGTTTGTTTAGACACTGGAGAGCACGTAGCAATTTTCTTTATCTACTTTCTGCATCCACATAATTATTCTGTGTACATAGACACTATGGTGTCCAGAGACATCTTCTTTACAAGAATCTGTCTTCTAAACTCTCTTAATGCCTCCAAATGAGAAGTCCTCCTTACTCAGCAAAACTTCCCATTGCCCCCCAAGCCCCACAGCTGCTGACAGGCACCATTCTCTCTTCCTCAGTCCTATGTGACACTGGGAAGCTTGGGCGGACTCTGGAATCACTCAAGACCAGTGTCTCTGACTTTACCTGTCGATGGCCAGGGCAGCAGGCTTCTCCCTCCCTTTGTTGAGATGCTTGACAACAAATGTTGGAGTTTGTGTTTTGGCAAAGAAATAAAATACCACACAAAACAACAATGATGAATATTTGTCTAGAACATGCAAGAAAGGTGCATGTGTTCTCAGAGAGTTGGTTTTACTGCTGCTCCACTTCTCTATTAAAAAAAAAAGCAAACACATTTTTCTGTATTGTTCTGTTTATACAAACTGGGGACAGAATACAGGGCCGCATACATGCTTGGTGCACCATCTACCACTGATTTACATACCCAGTCTTAGAAAATATATATTGTAAAATTTCTATTTGCATCTAATTTTAAAATCTGTTCAGCATTTTAGTGCAGACAGGAGACTGTGTATACATTTTAAACATGAAATAAATGATTAAAAGTGACCAGTCATTATGACTCTAATCGTATGGTCAACTTGTTATTATTAAAATTGTTCCCTATATTTTTATATACAAACGAGACAGGTTACTACTAGTTTAAGTTTATAAACCTCCACAGAGTAGGCTATTGGGACAAGTTAGTTCCTAAAAAAAATCTGATCATGGAAATGAATCATGGTTGAAATTAGTCCTGAAGCACTAGCTTGTTTGGGTAAGGTGCTAAACGCTTTACTGAGACTTCCAGGCTGACTAGTGTGGGGAATGGGGAAATGTTTCACCTGAGAACCAATGGCTTCCTTCTCCTCTCTGTGCTCTGTGTCCACGGAGTTAGAGCTCTCCTTCCTGCGTTCCCATGTTCTCTCTTAGAATGCTGTGAGCATTGAAGCGTCTTCACTTACAACTGCACGCCCTTCTTTTGCATTTGGAGTCATGGGCAGAGATGGATGCTTGCCTTTTCTTCCGACAAAGGCCTCTTGAGAAACTACACACAAGTCAGGATACATAGTTTTCTTTCCACATCTCCCCAATTTAATTGTTAATATGGAAAGTGTAAAGTCCAAACTTCTGGATACTGAAATGAAGACTGACCTGCATGAGAAAAATTAGGTAATAACAGAGAAAACTTTATATTGACAAATTTATGAGGTCTTTTAAAAAAAGAAGTCACCAAATGCCAGCACCCACTTGCACACATTTTAGTTCATCAGGTACCAAGATGTATAGAAGGGGAATCTACCTTTGTAAAATGTATGGAGTGGTGGCACTAGATTCTATGTAGCCAAGGGCTCCTTGTTCCTCTGGCCTCCTCCTCCCCCCAAGTTCTGGGATCTGGAATTGTATTTTCTAGAGTTAAATTTTACAAACAAATAATCAGCTATGAAGAGGTTGGCCCGACCTACCTACAAGAGTCAAAACTGTTGCCCAGCAGCCCGGATGTGTGCCCTCAGTGATGCATCTGGACATCCCCACCTAGAGAAAGCCTGTTCCATCCTGTTCCTCCACCTGCCTTATATCAGTGCCTGGGCTGAAGTGTCACAAGGATGGCCCACTGCCAGCCTGGGCTGCAGACACTATCCTATCAATACCCAAGAGCTGCCAGGGTGACGATTCGGTTGCCAGAAGTGCTTACTGTGCTGAGAAATTTTTAAAATTCCCAGGAGACTGTGAAGTTTCTACACATCTCATAATGCTGTGAATCATGGGAATGACAGGAAGTCACTCAGGAGAAAAAAATGTAAATAAAGGTCCTTGGGAGGGGATTGGGATTTCAAGTGTATGAACCATGAAGTCACAGGATTCTGGTGTCACGTGATCCTTGCATTTCCTGCACAAACATCAGCAGATGGGAAAGCTGAAGTATCTGCCACTGAGACCAGCATAACTGTCAAACAGTCACTGAAATAAAACGAAGCCTGTGGAGGAAGTTAGCTGTAGAGTTTGTTTTGTTTTATTTTTTTTCGTGGGTTTTTTGTTTTTTGTTCATGGGCACAGTTTGAGACAGTTAAGGTTGGATGGTCATATGCATGTGTTTGAGTGCATCTGCAAGAAATTGTTTTGTTTTGGTTTTGTATTTTCGTGTTTGTGTCTTCAGAGGATGGTGATGAAGAGGATGAAGATGAAGACGATGATGATAGCAGTGACAGCATCTCCAGGCTGTATTCACATTGATGACACTTTGCAAGTCGAATGTGTCATGAATGCATTTCACAATGTTTGGCCATCTGGTTTGAATGCTTCTGTTACTGGGAATCCTGGGCACTTGGGTCCATGCCTTGCAACTTCTTAACTATCTACTGCCATACAGAAACTCCAAATCCTACAACTGGAGACAGATAACTGTAAAAAAAATTTTTTTGATAATGGATCGTGTGTGAGGGAATTGGACCTGATTTAAAAAATGTAAGATAAGTTGGTAAACTGCAATCCACATTTAATTTTATTTAAAGGAAAGTACACATTTTAACATTATTTATTTATTTATTTATTTATTTATTTATTTATTTATTTATTTATATTTAACTGAGTGTTATGTAGCTCAGAGTTCCCTCAAACTAGCTTAGTAGAACAAGTTAGATTTGAACTCCTGGCCCTTCCACCTCCAGCTCCCAATTATTGGGACTGTAGGCACATACATACAGTGGATTTATATCCTTAAAGCCCACTAAGAGAGAGCAGCAAGACCACCCATCCTGAAGATGGACTGTATCTTTTAAAAGGCACAGCCAAGAGGCCAGGCCACCCATCTTGAACATAGGAGGGATACATACTCCGCTGCTGTGATCCTCACTCAGAGGGCTCTCCTGGGACCCCTGGAGAATACACAGGCAGGGATGGCCATCTACGGAGTTGACTGGAAGACCTTTTAGGATTACCATCTAATGAAGAGTTATGCATAACTGAGCAAAGGGTGAAGAATGAAGAGTTATGCCCCAGGCTAAAGCCTCCAAGCTCCTGAGAGTTGTTGCATACGCTCTGAGAGCCATGCAGTGGCCATGCTCTTTCTCCTTAGGGTCACTGTGTAGATGCTGGCTGTGGTTTGCTCCCAGGGATGGACCGTGATCTTGATCTTAGCAGGTTTTCCCAACAAGAAAAAAAATACCTTGAGAGAGACTCAGCTAAGCACTACCAGATTCCAACATTCTGGGCAGCCCTGGAGCAGGACTTCAAGTACTAAAGTTGGGGTGTGGGGGTAGGGGTGATATGCAGCACCCACTACAGAAACCCAGATACTGCTCACAAGGCCTTCCATAGGACCCGGAGGTAGGTGCTTTATTAGTGCACCCAGACTACAGATAACAAAAGCCAGTAGTCCATCAAAATAGAGGGGATCCAGGGAGCATCAGCACCAGAGAAAGATTGGAATCCGTTTGGTAGTCACACACTAAGTGCATGGTCTTACACATGGCAAGCCCCGAATTCAGTATTCACATGTTAAAGGTGCAGGAGAAAAAGGTTTTCCACTTTGGGGACAGGAAGGAAATATAAAAATGGTTAGGTCTATCTTTAGACAGAGTAGCCCCAGGTCAGTTCACACTCTGCTGCCAGTAGTTCTCATGAGATCCAAGGATGTGGCTTGCCCAGTGTGCCTTTGTTTTGTTGAATGAAGTCCTTTGGTAGAAAAACTGGTACACAGCAAACACATATATTGTGGAGCCTCCCTTGTGGACTCACTCTCAAGGACACTGTCATATGGCAGGCTCAAGGACACTGTCTGTGTGTCATATATCAGGCTCAAGGACACTGTCTGTCTGTCATATATCAGGCTCAAGGACACTGTCTGTCTGTCATATGGCAGGCTCTGAGGCTGAAAATTGACTTAGAGCAATCAACAAGTTGATGGACTGTGATGTTTGCCTCTGGGAGGGACCCGGGTTTCCTGTTTTCCTTCCCGTCCTTACACTCTGCTGTGTTCATGGACCCGCCTGTACTTGGTGTCTCCCTCTATTCTGTAAGGTCATAGCAGAATACCATGTCCAGTGTACTAAATAAGGAAAGGTATTGTTCAGTGTTCTGTAATGAGGAAGTCAAACTCAAGGGTCCTAGGCATGTCAGGGGCCTGCTTCTCTATCATATGACAAGGAGGAGGACAAGGAACGGCAAGAGGGGGCTGGCGACGGAAATTCCTGGAACAGGCTGAGCTTTTGAGACTGTTGACTGGTGCTTCAGTGCTATTGGAGGGATTAGAATGTGGCAAGTCCAGGACCAAATTAACTTCAGCAATAGTTAGTCTTCATCTGAATGGGACCCAACATGTTAGTGACTGCCAAGCACATCCTTGGGCTATTCAGAGCACTAGCTTCCAACAGCCAAAGGGCCAAGAATCCTGTGAGATAGCACAGGGGCCTGTACCTGAGACGGGCTGGCCTTACTCTAGCCTGCCTACTTGCCGCTTCCCCAAAATGTGTTTGAAGAGTGTCTTAATCTCTGTATTTTCTTTATTCTTATTCTATTATATATAAAAAAAGAAACTCCTGAGGCTGGTACCATGTTGGAACATGGAATTTGGGGTAACCTAAATCTGAAAGTGCCATGGTCTCTCATATTCAGCTCTAGAATAAATTATCTGTTATTCCTTCTGAGGTGAGTTGGTTTTGGGTGGTTACTTTTGTTTGTTTTATATGGAGTCAGTCTCACTATTATTTCATTTTATTATTTGAGGCAAGGTCTTATGTAATCCAGACAGCAATTCTCCTGCATCAGCTTCTCAAGTGCTGAGATCACAGGTGTTTGTCACCATGTTGAGCTAACTCATGTTTTTATAGCTTTTATAATGGCATGAGTGCCACAGCCCCCGTTATGAGAGTGGAGCGCTTAGGCCTAATCACATCTTAAAGAGATCATCTCTAAACACTCTTAAATGAAAATTTGGAAATGGTATTAAGCTTGACTTACTTTTTAGGCAGTGGTATTTGTTTCGTTATTTAAAATGTTAAAATATAGCTATTTTTAAGCGATAATTTTCTGCTCGTCTCTGAGAAATTTTGCCAAATTCTAAATAGTCTCAGATCATTCCCCTTGGAACATTTTTGACATATGCTTTGTGCAATTATATTTTATGTTTAACAAGTCTTATTGATTGCCCACTTTATTTACAAGGTATTTCATAATAGCAATACATTCAGCCCTGTGTTTATAAAATTATTATCCATTTATTCCTCTTTCTCTTGACGTTGTTCATCCTATAACAAAAACTGAGTTGCATGTTTAAAATCTAGATAACCAGGCCCATGTCACTGGCTCACATCTCTAAGACCCTATTTAAACAGTAGCATAGTGGCTAACACAGGGGACACCAGCGGGTCAAATTGATTTTGCAAAGGCTTTGTAAAAATTAGGATAGAAAATGGCGGCCGGGCGGTGGTGGCGCACGCCTTTAATCCCAGCACTTGGGAGGCAGAGGCAGGCGGATTTCTGAGTTCGAGGCTAGCCTGGTCTACCGAGTGAGTTCCAGGACAGCCAGGGCTACACAGAGAAACCCTGTCTCGAAAAAATACAGCACAAAAGAATGTTCCATGGAAGACAGAAGCTGAGTCTGTGAGTGAGGCGGGCCTGACTTGAGTGGAGCTGGTTTGTGGAACTTCTCTCTGCTGGTTTATCACACTGTCTTCTGCAGCCACTTCCTCAAGGCTCCCTTGACCTCCTTGTTTCTCACACTGTATATGAGAGGGTTCAGCACCGGCGTGAAGATGGTGTAGAACGCGGACACCACTTTGTCGCTCTTGCCTGGCTGGTGGGACTTGGGTCTCATGTAGATGAAGATGATGGCCCCGTAGAACAACCCCACCACAGCCAGGTGCGAAGAGCAGGTGGTGAAGGCTTTCTTCCGAGCAGCAGAGGATCTCATGCGGAGCACCGCGGCCAGGATGAGCGAGTAGGAAGCCAGGACGAGAGACAGCGGGATCAGGAGCATCAGGATGCAGCAGATGTACATGAAGAACTCAAAGACTTTGGTGTCTGCGCAGGCGAGGCGCACCAGAGAAGGCGCCTCACAGAAGAAGTGGTTGATTGTCCGAGAGTGGCAGAAGGGGAAACTCAGGATGGTGCCCGCCTGCATCAGCCCATCGGAAGCTCCCAGGAGCCAGGACCCCACCGTCAGGTATGCACACAGCTTGGGGCTCATGAGGACATGGTAGCGCAGGGGATAACATATGGCTATGTAGCGGTCATATGACATGGCTGCCAGGAGGAAGCACTCGCCCCCTGCCAAGGTGAGGAAGAGGAAGATCTGGGAGCCACAGCCTGCAGGGGAGATGGATCTCGTCCTCATCAAATAGTTGGCTGCCATCTTGGGGACAATGGTGGAGACTAGCATCATGTCCATGAGGGAGAGCTGGCTGAGAAGGAAGTACATGGGGGTGTGGAGCCTGGGGTCCCTGTAGATGAGAAGGATCATGAGGGTGTTGCCCATCAGGGAGGTGGTGAAGATTACTAACACAGCAGAAAGCAGGAACAAGTGGGTCTGTGTGTGGCTGAAGAGCCCAAGAAGAATGAAGTCCACTTCTGTGCTGTTACTGGCAGTCTTCATAGCTCTGACGAAACCTGAAAGACAGAAGGATGCTTGCCTTTTTTTTTTTTTTTTTTTTAAAGATAGGTTATCCTGGAACTAATTCTGTAGACCAGGCTGGCCTTGAACTCACAGTGATCCACATGCCTCTGCCTCCCCAGTGGGATTAAAGGCATGTACCACATACCTGGATTGAGAATGAGTTTTTTTTTTTTTTTAAATAAGTGACTTGCAACCAAATGATGGAATATTTCAATTTAATGGGCTAATTAAAAATTTTCTACCACCTAACATTGACGTTATGGATCAGTGAGTAAGAGCTCAAGTGTGATTTTGGCTCTTAGATCCCACATAGTTCCCATGTGTCTGTAGCCTTAGCTCTGTGAAGGGCAGAGACAGGAGGATTATTAGAGCTCCCTGGCTGCCAGCCTAGCCCCCCAAATACAAAGGCCTGGTTCAGGGAGAGACTCTGTTTCAAAGAAATAAGGTAGAGACTGATAGAAGAGGACATCACCACCTACCTCTGGCCTGTCAGTGAACCCATATCATGTGTGCATGCGCGTGTGTGCGCACACACACACACACACACACACACACACACACACGCACACTTCCACTGCCTAGCCTGCTTGTCCTAACTGTTCACTGTCTACCTTTGTTGCACCATAGTATAATTTGCAACTGAATTAAATAAACACGTAGAATAAACAGTCTAGTGCCTCAGAGTGTGTTTACCCCATGCTTATCTTAATCATGGTATAAAGAAGCATTATTGTGTGATCTCAATTCCCGACAGTTTGGTATTTCTCAGTTGAAAGAACCCTACATTCTTGCAAAATTGTGAATACTGCTATGGCCGGACTCATGGCCTTTGCACTCTCTTATTTATCAATTTAAAGCATTTCCACATGAAAGTAATTAACAACTCTTGTCATAATGGAATGCACGTGGCTGAATTTCTCTATTCCACGCGTGAGGTGCTGCTGTCCTGTAGAATATGAAATGACCACAGACGTTCCACACTCAGTACAACGTCTCACACCGTCATGATTTCTTTCTGGATGAAAAGGGCCACTGGTCCGTGTAGGTTCCTTTTCATATTGATTATTTACCTTTATCAAGTGCACTCTGAAAAACAATACCAAATTTCATCCAAGAGTCCTGCAGAAAATTGACAATTTCATGCAGACACAGAAGTAGGAAACATTAGTTGTTTTATAGACTTTCACACTTATAGCAGTCTGGGAGCCAGAGGCAGGTGGATCTGTATGAGTTTGCGGCCAGCCTGGTCTATAAAGTGAGTTCCAGGACAGCCAGGGCTACACAGTGAGATGATATTATGAAAAGAAAGAAAGAACAAAGAAAATCTTTTTTCTGTTTTCTATTTAAATATTTCTTATTTATTTTGTGACTATGTGTAGTAGTTTATCATAGTTATCCATTTGTGTATATCTTCAACCTATTTCATACATTTCAAATTATTGTATTACATCATTTAAACCTGTTATATGTATTTAGAATTCTTGAATGCTACTGTTTCTTGAATGTTGGATTGTGTTTCACTGGTGCAGTCCTGGGAAGGCTAGTAGTTGTTAATACATAAATGGAATCTATGATCACTGTAAAATTGATATTACTGTGTTCTAGCATTGCAAACATATTGTGACACACACGAAACACTCTTTTAGACACACACACACATGCACAAAGAGAGAGAGACAGACACATACACACACAAACACATACATAGACACATATACACATATGCACTTACACACATAGACACAGACATACACACACAGACACAGATACATAGAGACACACAGAGAGACATACACACACATGGACACACACATCCATAGACACACTCACAGACACGTAGACACAGACACAAACACAGACATACACACACATATGAGAGAGAGAACTATTACAAAATAAGTTTAAATAAAATTAAAATTCCAGGGCTGGCAGTGCAGCTCTGTGGTGGGGTGTCTGCCTTGCATGTGTAAAACCTTGAGTTTGGTTCTCACGACCACAGTAAACCGTTACAATGATCTGAGAACAGCTGCTTCCTATTCGAATATTTTAAATAAGAAATGCATCTACTTCAGAACTAACTTACAATTGAACTTCCCTTTGTTCTAATAAAATAAAAATGTTTTCATTGTCTCTTTGACCTCTGATGTCATTTATGAGTTTCTTCGGACTCTAGTGCAATCCTACATGGCTGTAGCTAACATAGTCATACTGACCTTTAAGAGTCTGTAGTTAGTATTTATGAAAGTTTCTCCTACTCCTTTGCCAAAGTACTACCTTCTAAAAGTCAGCACGAGGTTTATACATCACAGAATGATTACTCCTGCCTCAAATGGAAAATTATTTCAAATTTAGAAGCAATCAGGTAACAAAATCTTATAATGACAGAGGTATTTACTCGGGCAAACATAATAATGTGAATTCAAAGAATAAAATGCAAGCTAAATTTGGAGGCCAGAAGAACTGCCATTTCTGTTCCTGCCTGCCTTATATGCTGAAAACAGAATAAATTTTCCTTTTTATTTATTATCTTAATCAAAAAGAAAAATATAATAAACAATAGACTCTTGGATGCCTGGACTAGATGAAATGATCAACTTTCACACAATTGATAAATTGAATTCAGATAGGTTATATCATCTGTCAGGTAGTAACACTGAGTAAGGGCAATATCAGGCTGTTTTGTTACCAATAATATGGTTTTATACAATGGAAGCAAGGAATAACTGACTTTACATACCTGAGTTTTTGAGACAAGGCTTTGCTATGTAGCCCAGGGTATCCTTTTGAGACAAGGCTTTGCTATGTAGCCCAGGCTATCCTGGGCCTTGCAATTCTCTTGCCTTGCTTCCTGGGTGCTGGGATGACAAATGCATGTCATTAGGTCAGTGTTGTTTTTAATTCATAAATAAATGAAATATATGATTATTACAGCAGTGCTGTGTTGACCCAGAAAAAAAAAAGCACACTTTTGTTTAAATGATATGAAAACCCAGTCACTACATTCCAAGGACTCTACCATCCAGTCAGGAGTCAGTGAGGATCAACTGTCCTGTCATACACCTGCAGACTACACATCTGGAGTGTATTCATATGATCTCCAGAGTCAAACCCATTCTTAGATCAGCGGCTCTCAACCTTTGGGTTGCAGCCCCTTTGGGGGGGGTCACATATCAGATATTCTGTATGTCAGATGTATACAGTACAATTCATAACTAGCAAAATTACAGCTATGAAGTAGCAAATACACACACACACACACACACACACACACACACACAAAGTTTCAAGTCAGTATTTTAAAATAGGGACTTACTATCTTATAGACTTGCTTTAAGGAAAAAAAAAGGTAGTTTTAATGGAGCATTTAACCAAGTATTTTTCTCAAGGAAGCTATTTAAAAACATTGCTGGGTCCAGCAATTGAATAAGATTGAATGACATCACTAGTCCTGGAGGGAAGTGCAGGAAGTATTTAAATGATAAAATAGAATACACCTGTATATGTCGGGTTAAAATATGCCTCACTCTCAATCTCCTGAAAACCTCTTTTGTATTATTTGAATATTTCAAACTGCAAACACACACACACACACACACACACACACACACACGATCTTATAAGTTTTTGCTTAAATATCTGGTACTTTTTGAATATTTCAAACTGTACACACACACACACACACACAATCTTATCAGTTTTTGATTAAGTACTGAAAATATATAGTCTCAGTAGACACTAAGAACACAAGACAATTACCATGCTTATTTACCAAATTTGGTCCTGAGTTTTTCTCTGTTTCACATTATAAATCAGACTGTGTTGAAGTCAACCTCAGAGCAGAGTTTAATGAAACAAAACCACTGTAACCTGTAGTCAACTGGGAGTGGAAAACACAGAGCTGATTCCATACCTGGGAAATATTGATATTTGCCCTGGATTTCATTCTAAGAAATAAAAGGAAAAGGGAAAACAACTTATATTCACAAAAGGTTTCAAAGTTTCTCCAAAATGTGTAGAGAATAGCCGGGTAGACCCACTGGGCTGCTACAGTGGAACATAATATAACAACCCAATGCCTTTTCATATCACTTTTGTGAGTAGAGATGATCATTATGCTTTGTGGATTTTTACCAACGGTGATGGCAGAGAGTTAAGAGAGAATACTTATGAGGCTATGGGATGAGGCATAGCTACACTGGTTTCTCTCTTTCAAAAGTGCTATGAATTATGGCATAGGTTCTAAAATTGTGGAAACAGAATATTCTGTGACAAAACATTGAGAGCCCACCACCTGCTATTCTAAGCACTCAGTCTCAGGAGCTAAGCACTCACCTGCATCAGGAGCAGCTGCTGTGCGGGGCTGTCTGTGTCTGTAGCTCTGATCCCATGAATCACCACAGAGAGCTTAGCACCACTCCTGCCAGCTGTGTGAGATGAAACTCACTTGCCCCAGTCCAGCTCATCCCTCAGCCAGGCTGCGGAATCTTCAGTGAGGACCTCTTTTACCTACATTCAGCTGAAAATATGTTTTCAGTTTATTAGCTCCTTAATTTTCAGATTAATTAATTTCCAGGATATTAGATCCCTGAAGTAACTGACCCATGTTGGTAACATCACGATACGACGATTTGAAAGTGATCCACTTTTGAATATAGTTACATGTGACAGTGAACTTATGATCTCACTCCAGGAAATATGTCAGTCGTGCTAGCCTGTGCATTCATGACAATCCATGTGTTGAGAAAGATCTGGTTGTTATGTGGAGAAGGATACACAATGTGAGAATTAGTTTGCCTGTAAGGCTACTCTTTGAAAATGGGCGTGGCTCAACTGAAGCATCAAAGTTTGTAGCTGATTTGGCACAGTCATTTGAATGCCTTGAGACTCAGGCTAATCACATACGAAAAGGGCTAAAACATCTGTCCAATTTATTTACAGAGTTTACTGAACAATGAGTAATAATCACAAGGTTTATCCAAGAAGTATCTGCTCCCAAATTGCCTTCTGCATTTACACACACACACACACAATTCCTGGTTCTGATGTACGAATAGACAAGAGGAGGTATTTATCCAATGCCTTAACTGGTAAAAAAAAAAAACTAAATTAAATCTATACTATTCTACTTAAGTAAGTTGTAACTGAATGAACACATACCTCTGGGTGTCAACTGTCAGAGAAGTGAGAAATCTGCTTGAGTTGTGTTCTACCCAACTATACAGGAATTTGTGAGCCAGTATCTAGAATTGAATTTTATATTTAAGTAGATTGGTAGCTATAGTCATGGGAAGATTTTGTTATAGAATAAGGTGACTAGTGTGACTAAAACCACACTATTTAGTTCAAAGTAACCTGGAACAGAGAATTTCAAATTTTTTTTTTCTTTTTTTTTTTCACCACAAAGAGATGGTGAATGTTCACGGTGGGGCTGGAGAAATGGCTCAGAGGTTAAAAGCACTGGATGCTCTTCCAGAGGTTCTAAGTTCAAGTCCCAGCAACCACATGGTGGCTCACGACCATCTAGAAAAGGAATTGATGCTCTTTTCTGGAATGCAGGTGTACATGCAGACAGAGCACTCATACATAAGTTAATTACCCTCCAATGATCGTCATGCAGTATATACACGTATTATGTTGCATTCCATAAACAAGAACAGTTATTTTGTGCTCATTGTATAAAAAGTTTAGCATGCAATTAACGAAGACATTCATAGACCAATAAATAAATCTTATTTTCAACTCCAAATCAAGAAAACATTTTTTATTTTAATATTTATTTTATTTTCAGTCGTGTGTGTGTGTGTGTGTGTGTGTGTGTGTGTGTGTGTGTTTGTGGGGACATGTGCACATGAGTAAAGTGTCTGTGGAGATCAGAGGATGGACTTGTATCCTCTCCAGCTGGAGTTACAGGCAGTTGTGAATTCCCTGATGTGGGTGCTGCCAACTAAGCTCAGGTCCCCTGAAAGACCAACCTCTCCGCTCAACTGCTGAGCCATCTCTCAAGCTCCAGGCAAAGACTTATTATTGACATTGACAATAGATGCTGAAATACTGTTTCTGGATCTCTAATGTGATTCCAGAAAATATACTCTTTCTTTGCTTTCACTTGAGCTCCAGTATTTATATAATAAATATAATGTAATTAATATAATATTATATTATATTATACTCAACATTCAGTCTTAGCAGTATCAGAAAACTTCTGGTTTATTTATGTCTGACACTTAGACATGAAGAAGTTCTCATATTTATTGGAATAAAAGATATTACTTTTTAATTTTATCAATTTTTAAGATAATATTTGAAAAAACACCTGGCTGTCTCTATTAAAGGGAATTTTTCCTTCTCTGTAGTCAAGCAGTTTTAATGCTGGGGAACTTTTACTGTTTCTATCTACCTAATAGAAAGGTTGCTCTGAGAGCATAGCTGCCTATAAATTATCTTTTATTTGCTTAATCTAATTGCTGTCTTGGCGGCTTACTGCTGACTAAGCTCACCCTTATTACTTTCCCAAAGCTAGCTGGCTGACTCAAACTACTCTCCTGACTGATTCAATCTGGCTTCTCTCAGATTCTCACTGAGTTGCTCTATTTGGTCTCAAACTAACTTTGGCAATCAGTTCTAATCTTCTGATTTCTTCTTATTCTCTGGCTTCAACTGCCTCCTGTGGCCTGAACTGACAGAAGTGCCTGAACTTATGAATGAACTCAGTTCTACTGCCCTGCATTCACCCAGGCTCCTCACTGACTGACTCCACTGACGGACAAGAACTGACTAACCCTCTCTCCCTGCACTGCTCTTAAATAGCTTTGCTTTCCTGTGCTGTTCTTGTGAGTGTGGACATTGTTGTGATCTGGGAATTGCCACTCAAACCGTATGTACACCATCTCAGTTAAGCAAGAATAGTTTATTGAATGCACACCTTAATGCTAGCTATCCAGCCACAAGAAGGACTTGGGAGCCTAATTGCAGTAGAGATTGCTCTCAGAGTAGACTTTTTATAGGAAAAACCAAGTTCAAAAGTTTAAAGGGCAAGGAGGGGAGAAGGTGGCTTACTAGGCAAATTATTTTCAGCTAACCTTTAAGCTGATTTGTCCTGAGTAAGGTAAGGGTGGTGGTGGATGGGAGGTGAACAGGGGAATTTCAGAACATTGAGATAACAGAGCATGAGCATTATAATCATAACGTTTTGGCTTAGTAGTAGCATTTTTCAGTGTCAGGCACAAAAACCACAGTGAGCTCATACATAGGTGAAGGAAGGGCTGCCTGGTGGTCAGCTCTGACTCAAGATATTTTAGACAAAACAGTTCATATTGACCTTTGATTTGTAGACTTTCTTAAGATTAGCAAACCTCATACAGAAAATTCAGAACATAGAGAACAAAACAGGTATGTGGTTAGTATGTCCCTGAGTCAAGTCATTTCTCTGTGTCAATGACTGGCAGGCATGTTACAGCAATAATATGAAATAGCTGGCAGGCATAGAACAAAATGGCTACCACTAGCTATTATGGAGGTGGGATGGGTGGGTGTGATGTCAGATCATAACAGACATATCCTCATTCTGTCAAATCTTTCCCTGATTTGTCACTTTGTCTGCTCCTCAATTAGACTTTCAAACATGGCTGCTTCCCTCTACAAATTAACCTTACCCACATTGGGTGGGATTGAAGATGTGTACTAGAGTATATCTGAATTCCAGCCAGAGTAGCCATGCTGCTGGATTAAAATTCTTCTACAGGTGGCAGCATGACGGTCATTTTTACCAACTTGGCTGTTCTGAGAGATGCTGAGATAAATGAGGCAAACCTCTGGTGTATCTCATTCAAAGGCTCTGACTGAATCAAAGGTTCAATCCAGGGTAGGATTCATGTTTTTGAGTGTACGTTTAAGAACTGGTGGAAATGTAGAAGATGGAACCTTCTCGGAACTGGTAGAAACTGTGGTGGATAGAACCTGGTTAGAAGACGTACATCACTGGGGGGTGTCGGCTTTGAAGGTTGTACCTGATTTCTAGTCCCCTACTCTGGTTCCTGTCCTTTACTGTGAGTTGTCTCTGCTGCATATTCCTGTTACAGTGAGGTCTGCCTTATGTTAGGTAGAACTAACATAACCAAGGACAGAATGTGCATGCCGAGACATGCATGTAGATGTCAGAGAACAATGCGGGGGAGTAAGTTCTCTTCTACCTTGTGGTTCCTGGCTATTGAACTCAGGTCACTGCGACTAACAGCAGGTGTCTTTACATGCTGAGTCATCTCCCTGACCCCTGCTCATCTCTTTTTAACTAACCAGCCACAGCAATTTAAGATTGCTTGTCAAGCTTAATGTTTAAAACTTTGAAGTTGCCTCGTTGGGAATCTGCTTCCCTCTCAGTTCCCTGACTCCTTGATTACCCCAGCAATAAGACATATTTAATATAATTCTAGAAGTTCTCTGTGTGGTTAAAAACCAAAGGCTAACTTGTTCTATACTAACTGCCTTTTAAATGAGCACAGTGATAATAGATAATTCTCCCAAGGAACAAATAGCTTTCTCTCTTATCTGCAAACAGAATGTTACATGAATTTAAAACCTGAATTTGGTGTCAAATGTGAGAACCAGGAAGCAGGAGTTGGTTTGGGAAAGGAAATGACACACAGTGACTTTTCAGGAACAAAGTCATTAGGAGAAAGTTCCTGGTGACTTTGGTGAGGCCTTGAGTTTAGAGAGTGTTGTAATAATTATTTAATATCAACTGGGGTTTTCTACCCTGCCTTTGATCATTCAGGTCCCAGATAAAATACACAGAATGTTTATGTTTATATAAGGCTTATGCACTAGAGCTGGGCAGATATCTACCCTCCAAGCTATTAGGATCTACTCCCCCATCAATAACCCCAAGTTATAACTTGCCAAGTTTCTTCTGGGCAGCTCTTAACTCCAATTGGCTAGCCCTCCAGGCCAAGTTTTCATGACTTACCTATTCCACGGCTTCTTCTCCTCTCTCAATCTTCTCTCGTTGCGGTCCTGCCTCAGACCAACACTCTCTTCTGCCCAACTATAGTTTGTCAGTATCTTTATTCAACCAATAGTTTTAAATTAAGGAGAAAGGTCACATAACATTGCTTGATGTAAGTATGGATTCTCTAATCCCTGGGCAACCAGGCCTTACATTAGAGTACGCAGTAAAAGACCAAACCTCAACAGCAGAGAATTGAAAAAGGATCAGTGTAGTTTTATCAGAAGCAGCATAGTAGGGTTCCAAAAAGGAAAGAGAGGCTTCTCTTCCAGAGAGGAGCTTTATTAAGAGAAACAGGTTGAAACATTAGTGAGACAGAGAGTTAAAGCTGCCAGGATCGCTGAGAACAGAGAAAGAGGAGAGCCTGCAGACAAATCACCTGAGCAAAGGAATATGCAACTTTTATAGCTTTTCAGGGGCTGATGAGGGTTTTAAATCACATGATTTAGTTTGGGAGAGTGTATGTGACTGAGAAGGGAGGAGCCAAGTTCTGGAAAGACCATAAATTAGAGTTATAAGACCACAACCCAGCACAGCTTTTAAATTCTAGGCTCCAGGAGCTCTGCAGGAGGGTGTGGCCTAATCTCTTTAGGCTATGAGATATGACCACCAAAATGACCAATATCATAAAGGGGTAGGCCTATGATAAAATTCTCTGGTCATCAGACTTGACACTAGGCTCAACTGCTCACTGGCAAAAAGAGAACATGATATAAAATATAGAAAAAAGTTTATTTACAGTTTTGCATAAAGCTAGAGAGAAAGAAAATTTTAATCAGTTTCTGCTTTGCTCCCAGAATAGAACCTTTCATAGAAAACAGAAAGAACAATAGCCAGGACAAGGCCACAGATATGGCTCAGCAGGGGAAAGACCTTGCTGTCTAAACCTGAGGACCTGAGTTCAATTCCCTAGAACCCAGAACTGACTTCCCAAAGTTGTCCTTTGATCACAGTGCACTGTGGCATGTGCACACCCACATTCAAACACACACACACACACACACACACACACACACACACACACACACAC
>JANHMN010000002.1:60817713-60828433 GCA_030674055.1 Rhabdomys pumilio
ACACACACACACACACACACACACACACACACACACACACACACACTATACACACAACAATAAAAATAGATTAAAAAGTTAAGCCAAGATGATATCCTAGAAAGTGAGTCCTTCTCTCTCCTGAAGGCCCCATCTCCACTTCCAGCTAGAATTTCCTAATTCCTGTGGCCCATCCTAACTATTCTGTGCATTGAAGATTTAACACAAGGGAATCTGAAGTCCCCAAAGTACCCTAATGTGTCTATTGATTCATACTTTTAGAAGGTGAGAGTTAGTAGTCTAAGTTTTCCAGTCTTTAACACAGTAGAACTTTTTCTTCATTTGTAGGAATATGAAGTGAAGATTCAGAGGTTGGCTTCTTCAGTTTGGATAGATGTACTTCTGATTAATCTCAGATAAAAACTGACCCTCTAAATTCTTTTAAATATCAGATTCATTGTGGTCTGAATTAAGTAAAATAGTAGTGTGTTCATCTTTTAAGGGTTCTTTTAAAAACTACATTATTTGATGCCCATAAGTGCATGCATGTGTGTGTGTATCTCTCTCTCTCTCTCTCTCTCTCTCTCTCTCTCTCTCTCTCTCTCTCTCTCTGTGTGTGTGTGTGTGTGTGTATGTGTGTGTGCATGCATGTACACACAGGGTGCATGCAATGCCCTAAGAAGCCAGAAGAGGATATAAGACCACTGGAACTGAAGTTTCAGGTAGTTGTGAGCCACCCATCATGTGGGCTGGGAGCTAAGCTAAACATGGGATTCACTAGAAACCCAGTAGGGGCTGAGGCCCAGGAGCCTCCAGAGATTCCTGTAACTGAGCACTTTCACTGATTCACATCTACTCTGGCTGGAAAGGAGAGAGCAGCCACAAGGTTCTGTGAGCTGGCCACCACTGGATTTATCCTGCCCTGTTTCAGCATCTTACCTAGAGATCCTTACATCCTTAGTTTTGTCTGATTCTGTGTCTTCTGTGGACTCTTGCATATCTTGTCCCTTCTTTTCAGGTCACACAAGACTGAGCATATGAACAGCATCTCATTCCTTTGAATGGTAATTGTGGTGAAGTAAAGGAAGCCCCCAACTTCCATCACAGAAGCTTCCACACAAGTGTCGGCGAGACTCTGTAACCATCCTAGGAAGGGTCACATCCCCCATGGCCTATTGTTTTGAACTAATCCAGGGAAGGCCACTGGTGGAGGTACAGCCTCAGTTGCAGTTGACAGCCCAGGACTGAAGTGGGTTATGCAAAGAAATTGAGGCTTGGCATCATGAAGAGAGCCTTTGAGAGGCTCTTGGTGAAACCCAGTTGCTGTGGAAGACTGCAGTGAATTAGAGATATGAGTACGGTGGGATGATCACCAAGAACAACAGCAGCAGTGGAGAGGGGTCAACCAGAGCCTAGCGTGCTACAGAGAGCAGAGCTGGAGAAGTCACAAAAGCCCCTTTGGAAGAGACAGAGCATGTGTGGATCCCATACATTGGAACAAGAAGCTGTGAAGTTGAAGTTGCCTTGGAGACCCCAAGATGTTAGAGATGCCAGAGCCATGGGATACCTGCCAAGGAAAGCTGCTAACAGGGAGTGGAAGCAGCCAAAGAGGATGAAGTTTGTTGCTGCCAAATGCCAGAACTGGATAAGGATAAAACAAGGATAAAAGGAGTTGGAGATCTCAAGAGCACTTGAATATCAGACATGGAGATGTGGAGTTTGAAATTTGCCCAGCTGGTTTTCTGTCTTGATTTGGTTCAATATTTTGGCTTGATATGTCAAGAGACTGCATGAATCTCAGAAGAGACTTCGAACTTTGGACATTAATATTTTTGAGACTGCTAGAGACAATGCAGACTTTTAAAGTTGGATTAAATGTATTTTGCATTAAGCCATGTTTAGGCTTGGCTCCCATAGACTTATGTGTTTGAACAAACCTATGGGGGGAAGGAAGTAGAATGTGGTAGTTTGAATACGCTTGGCCCAGTGAATAGTACTATTAAGAGGTGTAGCCTTATTCAGGAAGTGTGTCTTATGGGCCTGGGCTTTAAGACATTGCCTGGAAGCCAGTCTTCTCCTAGTAACCTTCTGATGAAAATGCAGAACTCTCAGCTACTCCTCATGTTTGCCTGGATGATAATGTTCCTGCCTCGATGATAATGGACTGAACCTTTGAATTTGTAAGCCAGTCCTAATTAATTGTTGTCCTTATAAGAGTTGCCTTGGTCATGGTGTCTGTTCATAGTAGTAAAACTCTAACTAAGACAGTTTCCTATTAAAATAAAATAAAAAGTCAAAGTAATATCTTGAATATATCAATGACTGCCCTGTCTCCTCTGTGTTTCATTTTCCAGTCCACATTTCTACTTGCAATCTTGGATTTGCACTCCATTCCCTGGGTTACAGCTCTGTCTTTACCACAGGAGGCCTGCTACTACCTGGGACAACCAGATGAGATCCCCCCACCTCAATCTTCTGACCCTTGGGTCCCCCAGCAATTCCAGAAGCCTTGAGGTATGTCCTGTCCCCTCTGCACTCCAATTTCTGGTCCACACCTCTGCTTGCCATCCCAAAGCCCAATGGTCATCAAGGAATACCAGCTCTGCCTGCATCCCTGGAAGCCTAGTGTCACCGAAGACAACAAGCTGTATGTGCAATCACAGAGTCCTGCTGCCAACAGGGACTACCAGGCCTGCCAATACCCGGGGCAATCAGATGGCTAAAGGCCAATGTAAGATACAACCAACAAAAGCCATGGCAATAAGGCTCCACCAGAACCCAGCTATCCTACTACAGCAAGCCTTGGATATCCTAACACACATGAAGCATGAGAAAATGACCTTAAATCTAGTCTTATGAAGATTATAGAGGCCTTTAAAGAAGAAACAATAAAACCCCTAATGAAATACCAGAAAATACAATCAAATAGGTAGAGGCCCTTAAAGGAAATGAATAAATATAAAGAAATACAGAAAAAAGCTGTGGGAACTGGCTCCGGATGGGGTCCCACAAGAATCTCTGGCTTGGCAGAGGACAGGGTGAGAACAGCCTTTGTCTCTGCTGCTGCCTCTGCCCGGGTGGTCCAGGGTGGAGTGCCAGCAGGGAAGGTCCACTTCTGCCTCTGGTCTCTGCAGTGGAGAGAGGATAACCCTGAAGGTGTTTCTTCTGAAGTGTTACAGCTCTTTGTTAAGCCAGGAGGTGCTGGCTAGGTAGCAGGGAAGAGAGTGGATCTCTAGCCCCCTGTCATGGCTCTCACTGAGCAGGTGAGGTGTCCTGTGAGACACTGCCTACTAGCTGGCAAAGAGGGGAGGATCCACGACAGAAGCTCTTGGACAACAGGATGATTCTTGTGCACCTTTACTTCTGAATTAGGCTCAATATATACAGTTTGGGATGGGTTAAGGTTGTGGCAGCAGGTAACCCCTATTGGCTTGGTCTGAGAGCTTGGAGATGCCTCATCTGCATATGGGGAAAGCCTGGGGCACTATTCTTACATGACCAGATGGCCATAGACTTCTCTCTGTGGTAGAGGCTGTGAAGGGCTGAAGCTGAGAGAGCCATTGGCCCAGGAACAAAGCCTTCTGTCCCAGGGGTTCTCTGGGGTTCAAAGCTCAATCAGGCGCCTGGCTGTCTCTCATAACTCAGCGTCCCACAAAAAGCAATCAAACAAGTGAAGGAAGTGAACAAAACTGATAAGTCCTGAAAATAGAATAGTAAAGAAAACACAAACTGAGGCAATCCTAAAGATGGAAAATCTAGGAAAGAGAACACAAACTAGAGATGCAAGCATCACCAAGAGAATACAAATAATGGAAGGGAGAATCTCAGACATAGAAGATATGTTAGAAGAAATCGATACGTCTGTCAAAGAAAATGCCAAATCTAAACAGTTTCTAGCATACAGCACCTAGGAATTTGTGACACTATGAAAATACCAAATGTAAGAATAACAGGAATAGAAGAAGGAGAAGGTTCACGGCTCAAAAGCCCAGACAATATCTTCAACAAAATCATAGAAGAAAATTTCTCTAACTTAATGAAAGAGATGGCTATAAACATACAAGAGGCTTACCGAACACCAAATGGATTGGACCACAAAGAAAATTCTCTCACCATATAATAATCAAAATGCTAAATGTAAAGAAAGAACATTACAAGCTGCAAGGAAGAAAAGGCCAAGTAACATATAAAGGCAAACCTATCAGAATTATACCTGACTTCTCAACAGAGACTCTAAGAACCAGAAGGTCCTGGGAAGGTGTCTTGCAGACCCTAAGAGATCACAGATGTCAGCTCAGACTACTATACCCAGGAAAACTATAAATCACCATTGATGGAAAAAGTAAGATATGCATGACAGATCCAAATTGAAACAGTATTTTTTTCATAAATCCAACCTACAGAGGATACTAGAGAAAAACTCCAACACACAGAGGGTAACTACACCAAAGAAAACACAAGAAATGAATAATGTCACACCAGCAGAAACAAATGAGAATCTCTCTCTCTCTCTCTCTCTCTCTCTCTCTCTCTCTCTTTCTCTCTCTCTCTCTCACACACACACACAAACACACTCTACCACCACCACCATCAAAATAACAGGAACTAACAATCATTGGTCATCAGTATCTCTCAACATCTATGGATTCAATTCCCCAGTAAAAAGACACAATAACAGAGTATATCGGAAACAGGATCTATCACTCTGCTGCATACAAGAAACACACCTCAGCAACAAAAATGGACATTACATCAGACTAAGGCCTAAGAGACATTTCTTCAAGCAAAAGGACCCAAGAAACAAGCTGGAGTAGCCATTCCAAGATCTAATAAAATAGACTTTCAACCAAAAGGAACCAAAGAGTTGGGGGAAGAACACTTCATACTCATCAAAGGAAAAATCCAAGATGATGTCTCAGTTCTCAACATTTATGCTCCAAATGCAAGGATATATCCACATTCATAAAAGAAACATTATTAAAGCTTAAATCACACATCAAACCCCATACATTAATAGTGGGAGACTTCAACACCCCACTCTCACCAATGGACAGATCATCGAGACAGTAACTAAGCAGAGAAATAGTGAAACTATCTGATGTTAAGAATCAAATGAACCTAATAGACATCTACAGAATATTTCACTCAAACACAAGAGTGTAAGTTTTTCTCAGAACCTTATGGAATCTTTTCCAAAATTGACCATATACTCAGTCAAAAAGCAAGCCTCAACAGATACAGGAAGATTGAAATAAACCTATGTATCCTATCAGATCACTGTGAATTAAAACTGGCCCTCAATAAAAACAGAAACAAGAGAAAGCCTAAAACTCATACAGACTGAACAACTCTCTTCTCAATGGCCACTGTGTCAAAGCAGAAATAAAAAGATACTAAAGACTTTCTAGAATTCAATGGAAATAAAGGAACAACATACCCAAACTTATGGGACACAGTAAAAGCAGTGCTAAGAGCAAAGTTCATAGGACTAAGTGCCTTCATAAAAAAAGTGAGTAGGCTCATACTAGCATCACCCCTAAAAGCTCTAGACCAAAAAGGAGAAATACATACAAGAGGAGTAGATGACAGGAAATAATCACACTCAGGGCTGAAGTCAATCCATTAGAAGCAAAGAGAAGAATACAAAGACTCAATGAAACAAACAGCTGGTTCTCTGAGAAAATCAAGGAGATAGAAAAACCCTTAGCCAAACTAACTAAAAAGGATAAATGCAAATTAACAAATCAGAAACAAAATGGAGACATAACAACAGACACTATGGAAATCCATTTATTAGCTGGTTTAAGCCACCCCTTACACTCCTCCACATATGTAGCAGATACGCATATTCCCCAATAACTGGAATGGGTCTGTCCATGACTCTGTTGCTTGCCTGTGGATCAAACTCCCTTAACTGGGCTGCCTTATCTGAACTCAATGGGAGAGGATGCACCCAGGTCTGCAGTGACTTGATGTGTCAGGGAGGGTTGTTACTCAGGGAGGCTTACTCCTTCTCAGAGGAGAGTGAATTAGGGGAAGAGACTGTGTGAGGAGGGGTGTGGTAGAAGAGGGTGTTTTTGATTGGGATATAAAGTGAATAAATAAAATTTTAAGATCTCCAACATATAAAGGTATATAAAGCATTCCCCATCTAAAGGAGAAATAATAAGGAAGGCATAACAAGGAAAGATCAAAACCCAGCAGAGGAAACAGCGAAACCTACAGTTCCATGTTTGGCATCTAGTTCTTGAAATCCTCTCTGTTCCAAAGGCTTAGGTGGCCCTACTGCTCCAGCGTGGCTGCCTGTAGCACACACAGCCTCTGCCGTGGCCTGTTCCTCACCATGTGCAGGTCATCCTTGGCAGATGTCCCACAGTTCTGCATCCCCAACATCCTGGAGTCCCTATTGCAGTCTAGGCTTCACCTTCACAGCTGCATGCAGGGACTTGGACCTTGCCACACATTGCCTGACCTCAGCTGCCCTCCATGCTCCACCCCAGTCCTTCATCTTTCATGCCTTCACATACAACTTCATGTGTATAACCCTGACAAGGTGTGCTGACAGCTTGGCATGGAGCCTGCCCCCATGTCTCCCACCTGACCAGAGCTGCATCAGTTCTGACCCCAGGAAGCATCTCCCAGGAAGTGTCTTTCAAGGAGCAAAGACTCAGTTCAGCCTTTCTTGTTTCATGTAACTTGCATTTTTACACGTTGGAGCCTTTGATGGGTAGGGATTTGCCATCAAGATACTTTTTCCAATGCCACTGTGCCAAGCACCAAGTTTAATGGCACCAACCTCTTCCACAACTACAGCTGCTTCCCTGAGTGTACTCTGTCTAAACTTTAAGTTTGTTCCCACACCTATCCTCTGTCAAGCCAATTAGTTAATTGTCCTTACATCTAGCATCACTTAAGTTCTCTGGATACAGGCATAATGAAGCCAGATTCTTGGCCAAAATGTGTGAATGACTGGGATCTATCTACTTCCTGGTAGCATTTTTTTTCTCCTCTGAAATGTCATAAACTAGGAATCCACTGCCCACATTTCTCTCAACATTCGTGCCTCTGAGCTTCCACTAACTGTTACACTAAGTTCTGCTTCAGCACGCTGGGGCTTTTCTATCCTAAGGACCTAAATTCTTCACCCCAGCCAGAAGATGCTTCCGAAGTCCCAAGAACCACTTGGTCAGGTTTTTCCCAGCAATGGCTCTGCCACTTGGTACCAATTTCTGTGTTTGGTTCTTTTCCTGGTGCTGTGATAAACTACACCCAATGAAAGCAACTTGAGAAAGTTTAATTGGCTTGGAGTCCCAGAGGAATACAGCCACAAGGGTGGCAAGGACATGAGAGCAGGCAGGGATGGCATGGCGGTTTGGACAGGAGGCTGGTTTGTCATAGTCTAGCTGCACTCAGGAAGTAAGGATAAGGTCCACAACCTCAAGGCTCACCCTAGTGACCCACTTCACTGTGGCTCCACGTCATAAAGGTTCCAAATCCCCTCCCAAACCATAGGCACTGGGGACTGAGGACTCAAATGCAGGATCTGCAGGGACAGATCACCCTCAAATCACAGCAATGGGGGACACATGAGGTCATCGTATTGAAGATACATAGCAACCTCCATCTTTCAATTTAGAGTGAGTTCATGGATTACATTAGCTACAAGAAAATAAAACAGCAAAAGCAGGCTGTTCATAGAGGATGCAGTTCTTATTTCGTAACTTTTATTTTATTTGCATTGGTGGGAGGGTGTCACATACCCTCAAAATAAATTTACAGGCAGTTGTGAGCTGTAATTTGGTGCCAGAAATTAAACTCGGATTCTTTGGAAGAACAGGAAGTGCTCTTAACCACTGAGCCATCTCTCCAGCGACAGTCATGGTGTGTTGTCACAGAAATAGAAAACTAAGACAGTTGAGGGAGGCATCCTGTGCCTGACACTTAGATTTCTATTAAATTACTCATATCTTTTAGGAGCACTAGTTTCATCCTCTGTAGGGTATCTTTGTTTAAATTCCCGTTCACTTTAAAATTTTACTATATTTTAAAGTGAGATGGAGTAATATTACTTCCCCTCTTCTCTTTCCTACCTCCAACCCTATCCATATTCCTTAGCTTCAATTCGATAGCCTCCTTTATTGATTATTATTGCTATAGATATGTTTGTATCCATATATAATATATAAAATATTTATACAATAAATTATGTACACACATGGATGTACATGCAACACATGAAACACGTTCCCTTTTTTTTCCATTTATTTATTAATTTTATATTCAAATTGCTCCTCCCTCCTGTTTTCTCTCCCAAGTCACTCATTCATCCCTTTCTTCTTCTCTTCTGACAGGGTGGGAGCATCCTGGTTATCTGCCCACCATGCTGTACCAACTCTCTGCAGGGCTAGGGACATATCCTGTCCCACTGAGGCCAGAAAAGGCAGTTTAGTAAGGGGAATGGGATCCCACAGACAGGCACTATATGCAATCAATTTTTATTGCTAGAACAGGTGTTTCTATGTGTCATTAAAATTACCAGTCTAATTATTGGCACCAATTACAAAGAAGCAATGATGAATCTCTAGAATATTTCACAACATTTATTATTATTATTATTATTTATAAGGGTAGGTGTGAACATGAATATGTGCATATAAGTGCTAGTTCCCCTGGAGGCTAGAGGCCTCAGACACCCTGGAGTTGGAGCTACAGACCATTGTGAGCTGCCTTACATGGGTGCTAGCAATTGAACTCAGGTCCTCTGGAAGATCAGTCAGTGAGTGTTATTAACAGCCATATCACCTTTCTAGCCCCACAACATATGTTTTTTAATACTGGGAATTACTCGTCATGTTACTTACACCAGTACTTAGGTGCATAGAACTTTTCATTCATTGGCTCTTGGACTAACTGACAATGACCTGTCTATTTTGAGAATGCAGGAGCCCTAGAAAGTGGTGCAACAGTTAAGGTACTGACTGCTCCTCCAGAGGACCTGGGTTTGATTCCCAGCATCCACATAGTAGCTCACAATCATCTGTAACTTCAAACTAAAGCAAACAAAAAAGCCAGTGATTGTTTTTGAAAATCTGTGGATGCTGGCACACAACTGGGGAGGCAGAGGGAAGAGAGTCTTATTGACTTTTAGGCCATTCTAGAAGGTCCACATATGGAGTTCCAATATAGCCGGGACTACACAGAAATATTGTATACATACATACATACATACATACATATATAAATAAATAAATATATACATACATACACACACATGCATGCACACATATAATCTTGTTCTTAAAAATATATTCAGAAAGTTTCTTGAAATAACATTATTTCTCTCAACTTTTATTGTATACTAGCCATAAATACAGACATTGTCTATGGATTTCTAAAGCAGAACCATTCTGGGTCTATTCTCTAAATGTCTTTATCCTAAGTTAGCATGGGTGACCAACATTAATATAAACATGGGAGATTGACATAAAGGTGTTCATGGAGAGAGACAGAGTGCATACTGACCGACAGATCCATTGATGATATTTATTGCAAAGTCATTAGTGAATTTTGGGAAATGGTGTTAATAAAGGGAGAAGGCAAGACATCATTAGACAGCTTAGGAGGGCTTGGAAGTCGTATTCACGTGGTTATTATCACACGAGCATCAAAGCAAACATTATGTTGGTTCCCTCCTTATTTCTTTCAGAATTGTCCTTAAAATATGTCACATTATTAAAACAGACACACCTTATTATTTGATAGGTGTATCTGTGAAGAAAAACCAATAAAATATTCTAGATTTTGCAAAATTTATGCCCACGTACAGCTGTACTCTGCAGAAGGAGCTTCCAGAGCGAGACAAGTGCACAGCAGGCAACTGTACTGACTCCTACAGTCTGAGAGCTCTGTGTCAGGGGAGAAGGTAAGAAAGTTCTCTGTAAAGCCAATCCAGGCTGACAGGCAACCAGAGATGCCATGGCCAAGGGCAAAGCCCTGCCATCTTATTCAGAGCCAACACTCAGATTCAAACCATCAACTCAATGTGACACTGTGCAGGCTTAGTTCTGTGCTCTTTTTTCAGTCATTGAGACAAGATGGTGAGCTTCCACCAAAGTATCAATCCTGAAGTCATCCCAGGCAGTGTCTAAGACCAGCCTTTGGTTCAGTCCACAGGGTGACCCCAAGTCCTGTGTCAAAATGAATCATCCCATTTGTCTCATCAGGGCCCCTATGACCTCCTTGTTCCTCAGGCTGTAGATGAATGGGTTCAGAACAGGGGTGATGATTGAGTAGAGAACAGCCACCACTTTGTCTCTTCCAGGAGAATGCAAAGAGTGTGGCTCTGTATAGGTAGAGAGGCCAGTGACATAAAACAGGCTGGCCACGGTCAGGTGGGAGGAGCAGGTGGAAACAGCTCTGCTCTGTCCCTTCCCAGAACCCATCTGGAATACAACAACCAACACCCGAGCATAGGAAGCTAGAATGGCCAGGAAGGGTAGCAGTAGAAAAACAATGCCACTCATGAGGACTGTATGCTCATACTGGGACATGTCTTTACAGACCAGTGGCAGGAGAGATGGAACCTCACAGAAAAAGTGGTTAACCATCCTAGATCCACAGAATGGAAGTTGAAATATATACAGTATGTGTATAAATGCGGTGACAGAGCTGCTGCTCCAGGCACCGGCCACCATGGAGCAGCAGATCTTCTTGCTCATGAGCACAGGGTAGTGCAAGGGCC
>JANHMN010000002.1:60839526-60854225 GCA_030674055.1 Rhabdomys pumilio
GTGTGTGTGTGTGTGTGTGTGTGTGTGTGTGTGTGTGTGTGTGTGTGATGTATATGAGGGTAAACATACCCAGAGGATAACTGAAGTTGGCTCTCTCCACTGTGACATGAGTTTTGAGGCTGGAACTCAGATCATTAGGCTTGCACAAGTGGGTTTAGCTGCTAAGCCGTCTTCCTGCCCCAAGAGAGTCTCTAGCAAACCTGAGAGAACACACAGTAAAAAGTAAAAGCTTGCAACTCATGAAGAACTGTGTGGGTGTTCCAAGTGTCGTTTGGTTTTACAAAGCAAAGTTGGTCATCCCATGTTTTGGGGGAGCACATTAGTCACCTGACTTCAAGGCTCATGACTGGTGCTAGGAAAGACACCCTCAATCTCTTTAACAAGTAAGGAGTGCCTTGCAAGGACCTTGGGAGCAGGGAGTCTTTTGCCAAGGCTGATCCTTTCCCACCCCTCTGTAGGAAGATAGACAATATACCAAACATCACTGGCCTTGGATATAGGCCTCCACTCTTTGCCCAGCCTTGCCTGAGGGTATACAGAGATCAGCAGTTTGCTGAGATGCCTAAGACCAGTGGGTAGGACCTTCCGAGGTACCAGGGTAAGTCTGCTCCAGGGACCTCCTCTGCCCTGTAAGTGGGATGGCCACATGGTTACATCAGAGACATCTATCTAAACAGATCGCTTGAGCCTTGCGCCAGAGCAGTGAGCCAAATGACGGACCATAGCCAACTGCCTCGGAACACAGACTCGCCTCCTGCACAAGTAGCTTTCTTTGTGGTATTTGGTTTCCTGTACACCTTCCCTAGGAATGGGGAATTGGTCAAAGTTGATCCCTTAACTGGTGTTGGTGAGATGTCTCCTGTAGGTTTATAGGCAATTAGTGGCCTAGGCCAATAGCCATGGATGTGTGTAGTTTTTTTGGTTTTACATTCATGTATGTGTGTGCACTCATGCATGCAGCTGCATGGGGTAAGGGTGTCAGAGAACAACATGGGGGAGTTGGTTTTTCTCCCTCCAGCATGTGTGTCCCAGGGATCAAACTCAGGTTGTCCTCTCAGGCTGGCCAGCAGGTCCCTGTTTGCTTTTTATCTTGTTTCCTCTGATTTGAGACTCAGAACAGAGCTGGGGTAGGGAAGGAGGGGACCAAGCTGGTGTGCTAGGCTGGTTTCTGGGGGGAGGTGCTGTCGTAAGGTATTCTTTAGGGGAAACTCAGACAAGCGGCTTCACATGACAGTGCTATCCCAAACAGGACAGAGGCAACGTGAGCCTTTGGCCTCTTCTGTGGGCTCGTGTTGGAGCCTATGACCTGTAAGGCTTAATACCATCTGGATGAATTGTTAAAACATCCGAATGGTAATATCCAGATCAGGTAGACAGAACAGCTTAGGGGTCACAGGTAGGTGAGAATGGGGGGTGGGGTGTTGATTGCTAGCGGCTGTGGGGTTTTTCTGGGGTGATGAATGTTTCAATGAAATCAGGGTGATGTTGTACTACCTTACATAGCTACTAAAAGCCATGGATTTAGACACTTTAAAGTGGTGTGTTCTATGGGGTGAGAGTTATGGCTAAACCTTTTTTTTTTTTTTTGGCCGTGCCAGAGGTCACATTTCACTGTCCCTAGTCCCATAGTTCTCTGGTACTTGAATATGCGTTCCAGAAGGGAGACACAGAACTCATGCTTGGGCCCCTGGCTGCTAGGCTCCCCTCTGTATTCCTGGGTTGAGGTTCAGGCTGAAAGCCATGCAGTGAACCCTTAAGGGAACAGGAGAGAGGGGTTCAGCAGGACCCCTGGGAGCCAAGGAGGGGACTGCTGTTGCTTGTGGCTGCCTGTTGGAGCTGGGTGAGCATCAGCCTTCCCCCACAGAGAGGGTTTGCTACAAGACTTAATGGTAGCTGGCCACCAGTCTAGAGCACAATGAAGATTGTTACAGGGAGTTTAGAGTTTGGCTCCAGGATGCCACGTGACCATAGGCAGGGTTATCCCTGGAAATACCCAGCTATTTTAGAAGGCCCATCTATGGGTATGCTAGGCAGAGCTGGCTCAAGCATGGGCCATGAGGGATCCCAGTGAGCAGTCTTGTAAGCTGCTGGTTTGACTGATGAAGACAAAGAAGGATCCAACATGCACCGGAGCTTCCTTCTGGACAGCTATGTGGATCAGGAATGTGTCTCTAGATACATCCCCGATCTTCCTGTTCTTCACTTAGTCATGCTATCCACACGCCCAGTACCCATATGTTGCTGTCTTCAAGATGGCAGCAGATGCCTCCTCTGGAGTCCCTTGCCTCTCCCTCTCTGACCCATACCTTAACCCACAATCACACAGTAGTCAGAGGGCTCCTTAGGAACTTGAGTCCAGGTTGAATGGCATCTCTTGCCTCAAAACACTAGGGCTTCCAGTGCTCCTGGAGAAAGTCTAAGCCATAGACCACAGCTTTAGTGCTGAAACTCCCCATCTTCTTCCTACCGCTCAAAGTAGCCAGCATCACATCATGTGTTTTGTGTAATTTTTAAAACACGCTAGCTTTTTTTTTTTTTTTTTCAAGAGTTCTGCTGAGCTTCCTCAACCGCTCTGGCAAGCCATCAACGACTATCCTGGCTGTGCCCTTTCTCCTGCCCACCTTAGTCTCTGTGGATGGAAAACACCAGACAGCCTTAATATTTTAAAACTAGCCAGATAACTCAATGGCTGGGTGAAGAATATCTTGCCCCATCCTCCTTGACCTCCATCCACGGTAGACGCTACAAGCTATAGATACTCTGAAACCTACATGTCTGCCACTCTCTGCTCCACTGCCTCTCTTCCCTCTCATCCCCTTCCTTTTCTCCTGGGATCCAGAAGTCCCACCTTTTTCCCTTCGCCCAGTGATTGGCTTCCACTTCCTTTATTGACACAGTCAAGAACCAATTAGAGAACCAGTACCTTCCTCTACAACCATGTCCTTGTGGGGCTCACCCTACAAGATCCCTCCTTACTTCAGATGTACGCACCTGTGTCCTCAGCTTTTCGCATGAATACCACCTCACTCCTCAGTTAGAGCTTACTTCAGGTATCTACTCTAGGAGTCTCCGGCCCGTCTTCCTCAGGCCTTGGTTGGCCATGCTTGCCTTGGCTAGCCATGCTCGCCATGGCAGCTCGTCAGACCTGCTGCTGTCCAGGACACTTGTAGCCTTCTTTTAATGTCTCCTGATTTCCCTTCTGGACTATATACTAGCAAGCACCCTTCTAGAAGTAGAGTGTGGATTTGCAGCTTTGCCAGAGAGGTCCGGGTAGTAAGTGGGGGCGTGCATTGGCCATGGTTGGTCTTGGTTCTCCTGGGCCCAGGGGTGGCTCATGGCGTTTCCCATCTAGATGGCTATGCGCCTGCTTTGGGCCAGAGTGGTCTGAATGTCTATATCCTGCAAGTATAGGGTTCAGGCTGCCAGGCTCTTACCTAGCTTCTGGCTTGCTCTGGGGGTCTTTGGGTAGGGTATGCTGTTCCTCTAAGTCTTCCCCACCCCATTCTTACAACCACAAAGCCCTCATACTGAATGTGAGGAAATCAGGTTTTGTAAGGATAACAGAGACCTCTTGTCTCTGGCCGCTGAGCCGTCCACAGACCTCTCCCTGGCACTGCATCCAGAGGCTCCCAGTTTGTAGGGCTCTGACAGAGTGCAGCCCATGGGTCTCCCTCCTGTTCTTTACCTCAGTCTCCATTCGGATGGTTTTCCTAGAGTACAACATCCAGAGTAATTTTGGGCCTGGGAAGTGGTGCAGCCCCAGGTCACTCACTGGGTTTTGAGCCTTTGACTTCCCCAGCCAAAAGCTATTAGAATATTTTGTCTGTGTTGCTCTGCACTCAGTGGGTGGGCAGTGGGGCTTGAAGTTCCCGGGAACTGCATTTCTTTGAAGCCTGGGAGGGCTGTGAGGGATTGGTATAGCATTTGGACTATCTGCTGCCTCTCCTCTGTCCCCCGCTAGGAAACTCTGAGGGTGGCTTTCACTTCACTGCTGTTGGCAGGGTCAGGAAAGCCTGCCTTTCAGATTCCTGCTTAGAGCTGGGCCTTCCAAGCTTCACCTTGCCCAGGGCCAGGGAAGCTTCTGACTCCTTTGGAAGGACAAGATGAACTAAGCTCACTAGATCAGAGAGACTGTCCTCAGGCTCCAAGGTCAGCACAAAGCCCTAATGGTTGCTAGGGTCACTAGGACCCAGTATTCTGTCCCAGCTCTGCCGGTTGCTCTGAGCCGTGGGTTTGGGTAGTGACAAGAGGGCATACTATGGTGGTGGGGGTACACTCTGTAGAGACCACAACCCTCCCCCGCTCCTGAAAGCAGCTGGGTTTTGTTGAACTGTAAAGCATTCTAGGGGTGCTAGTTCAAAGTCCTATAACTGCTGAGGTTAGATTAGGTCAGGGTGGGCCCAGATCCTGCAGGGTAGGGGTAGGGGAGCAGCTCCTCTGAACCTCCTCAGGTCTGCTGTGGTCCCAGAGCTGTAGAGTCACACCCCCTGACACCTTGTGACTGGCGTTTCCTGCCACTGTGTACAAACAAGGCTGTGTTGGAGGAAACAGGTGTCTTTTCAGGTCACAGCGTCACCATCCCCCAACTGTACAGTGCTCAGATTCCTGAGGAACCCCTTCTGCATCTGCAGCTGGGGATGGACGGGGAAGCCGGGTGGAAAGGATCCTGCCTTAGCATGAGGAGGAAAAGCCTTTAGTCTGGACGGTCCATCCGCTGCTGTAGATACATCGCTTCCCAGCTGGACAGCCCTGGGAAGGCCGCCCACCACCCTCTGAAAGCAAGGGTAGGAAGGCTCTGTTCCTTAGTGGATGAGATATCACATGTGAATTCTGAAGTTGAGTGGAAGCTGCACTAGAGGCCTGGAACTGAGACAGGGCAGCTGTGGCCCCTTGTTCCTCAGGCCAGGCTGGGGGCCCCAGGCAGCCATCATCCCCTAGTAACAGTGCTTGCTAGAACCCATAGCTCCACACTCTGTGTTTTTGAGCCACATGGATGGGAAGTTACCATTGCCTACCAGAGTTCAGTCCTTGGAAAGACTAAGAGCTGCTCCCCGAGAGCCCCCACTCCTCTTCAACGTGCTGCTCAGCTGGATAAATGCATCCGAGTGAAAGAGGCTGCGGGGGCAGCTGGTGAGGCTTCCTGAGAGAATCCTCTGCTGGGGCGAGTAGGAGGACGTCCTGGGTGGGGCACAGTAGACAAGAGGAGAGGAGAGGCAAGAGTCCTAGATGGGCTTCCGCATCACCTGGACAGATCCCACCCTAGGGTCCTTGAGGAATGTGAGATGAGGCAGGGGCAGTGCTGCCAGGAAGGGTCTGCTGTGTGACCTTGGGGCCCAGGCCTCATTGATTCCAGAGCTGGAGAGGGTGGGTGGGCACATGCATTGGGTTGGCAGCCTTGGCAGGGCAGGGCGGTGCCCACCACAGATGGTTTGGGTTGGACATGGAGGCGGAGGACCGTGGCAGAGGGAGCTGGCAGCTGGGGCAGGGTGGACACTGTGGGAGTGGCAGGGTGATGGGAGGAATGTGAACAGACCGTGGGAGGGGTGAGCTCTGGGCGGGGAGTAATAAGGGGTCGACATAAGGCCAGAGGACCTCCAAGGTGGGCTCTGCTGTCACCCACACACCATTGGTGAACCAGTCAAGGTGGAGAAAGACCTCTGATCTGAGTCCATCTAGCAAGGCTCAGAGGGTCCAGGGACTTAAGGAGGTCTCTAGAGCCTAGAACATTCTCTGCTGCCTCTTTCAGGCAGTTTGTGGCCTTTCCTTACACACTGACTCTAGTAGAGCTTGCCTTTAATCGCAGGGCTTGGGAGGCAGAGGCAGGTGGATTGATGTGAGTTGAAGGCCAGCCTGGTCTAACATAGTTCTAGGACAGCCAGGACTAAATAACCCAACCTCAAAAAGTCCAAAGCGAAACAAAACAAAAAACAGAAACCCAAACCCACAACTACAAACCACCTAAAACAAACAAAAAAATAGTCTCTAAAGAGATGATGCTGGGCTGGGGGGTGGGGGTGTAGCTCAGTTGGTGGGGGTGTAGCTCAGTTGGTAGAACCTAGTTGACAAGCACAAAGCCCTGGGGTTGATCCCTGATCCCTGAGTTCAAGGCCCACCTTGGCTACATGTGAGGCCCTGTCTCAAAAACTTACAAAGGTGGTTTGGGTAGCTGACCTCAGACTGAAAAGCTTTCTTTTGTGGGGTGGGCTACTGTGGTGTTTGTTTGTTTTTGGCGGTAGTGGGGATTGAACTATATCCACAGGCACTCCTTTTTTCTCCCACTCACTTGGTGAAGCGCCGTGGAAGAGCAGTCAGTGCTCTTACCTGCTGCACCATATTTCCAGCCCTCCTGCTTGTACTGAGGTAGGGTCTCACTTTGTTTCCTATGCTGGCCTTAAACCCACCCTGTGGCACTTGCACCTAGCTCTTGAGCACCTCTTGTTTCAGCCTCCTAAGTCGTAGGGATTACAGGCTTATGCCACCAAAGCTTAGTAGGGTTTGCTCTTGTTCGAGGTTTCGTACCCATCTACTGCCGCTGCTCCATTTGGTACCCAGGCCCTCAGGATGGAGGACGTCTGTCACTGGCTGGGAGCCTTTGCCTCAGCAGAGCTGAGAAGGGTGTGAGCTTGGGGCTCTCCTGCCAGGAGGCTGCTCTTGTGGCCTGTCCCACCCATGGAGACTGCCTATCTGGACTGCACCCAGATTCTGCCTTAGAGCCAGAGCCAACCGGGTGACACAGCCTTCCCTCGAGGCCCTGACTCTACAGCCAGAACTCCCTGGAGATCAGAGGAAGCAGACACGCTGTCAAATAAATACGCTTCCTCCTCAACCCCTCACCCCCCATTAAAACAGCCACCTCCCTCTCCAAGGACAGGGAAGCTGTCTGGGCCCCACACTGTCTGCTTCCAGATGACGTGTGTATAGCAGAGACTCCAGGCCTGGGTGGGCAGGTCCAGGCCCTAGGGAACAGTGGGTGTGAGTTCAGGATGTACATGGTTAGTACTGCTCAGACCCCACTAAGTGTGAGCAGGCCTGGGGGCCAATGGTGGTGGATCACTCCCTTCAAGCTGGTTTCCCTGTAAGGGCAGGGGGTTGTGGTGGCCTGTTGACTTCACTGGGTCTCCTCATCCTTTCCTCAATGGGTGGGAAGCCTGACCCCAGCAGGATTCTTGAGGTTCTGATAGGTATATACTAGAAATGTCTGTTAATAGTGTGGGATTTGCTGGCCATTGCAAGGACCAGCCTCGCCATTAGGTAGTAGTGGCCATGGAGAGGGAAGGACAGGTGATGGGAACCCAGAATGGAGCCGCTGAGTAACTCTGACTTGTCTCTGGTGTCAGGGCCAGCCTCCTGGCCTGCTGGGCCGCCATCTGAAACGCATTACTGATGCTTTGTAAACTTCCATCATTCAGCCACATGAAAGCCTCAGGCCTAAAAATAGCTGCTCCCAGAGGACGCCCCGCACTGGCGGGGCTCAGCTGACCTCTGCACACAAACTCTCCTCCGTGCCACCTCCTTTGCCCAGCAGCCCCAAGTGTCAGGGCTGCACATACCCACCCACCCACCCACTGTGGGCAGCCACTGCCTGAGGCTGCTGTATCTAGACATAGCTCTTACTCTGCTGGCCATGGCTTCAGGCCCAAGGCCTTACCTGAGGCGGACTGTCTGGAACAGGAGAGTCTGCTGGAGGGTGTGGTGCGGACCCTTCCTTACACTTGTCCTGGCCCAGCATCTGTGGGAGGCCCCATTAGCAGCAAGTGGAACCATCAAGGGCACCGAGACCCAACCTAACACTGACCTGATCATTGTCTAGTGTGGCACAGGAGGGTCACTGGCTGAGGTGCTGGGAAGAGAAGGGTGGGCCTGTCTGATGATGGGTTGGGTGGAGAGCTAGCAGCAGGGCCTCAGCCTGCCAGTGCTGACTCCTCGCCCTGCTTTCTGTGGGCTCCCTCTCCCTATGGTCTCTGTGACCAACTGCAAGCCACTCTTTTCTCTAAAAATAAACATGCTTATGGGATTGGAGGAAGCTTTGTAGCTATCAAAGGAAATAATAGGGTGTTTAAGAAAATTACATTGCGTTTTAAATAACCAGCATGAAAGTCATTAAGTTTGAAGTTTCACTCAGATCAGATGGTTCTGTGGCCTCCTGGTGGCCAGGCAGGCAGAGGGTGGGTGGGCCTCTGATGCGAGGCAGCCTGTGGGAAGCAGTGGGGTCTTTGCCAGGCATGGCTGGATGCTTGGGGTGTGCTGGTTGCGGTAGCCACCCCAGAGCGTGATGGTCGGCTTTGAAGCAGTGTACGGCCCTGGGAGCTGTCTGCTGTGGTGGGCAGCCCCGTGGGTGGGGATGTAGGGAGCAGATGGTGCCGGGAGATCCAACACTAAACGGTTGGTGGCTACATCAACCCAAACATACAGGGATGCTAGGTATCTCTGATCAGAAATGGCTGGAAAAAGAGAGTTGGCTGTATCTGTTCCTTCTAGTATGGGATTCTCGGTACTGACACTCAGTAGGTGCTCAGAAAATAGAGCATCTCATTTGTCTAGATGTATCTCCATTATGACAGAACTAAAAAATAAAACAAAAAAAAAAACCAAAAAAACAAAGAACCTGTAGGTTCTAAGTGCTTGCCTGGCATGCTGGAAGCCTTCGCTAGGTTCCGGTTCCTGGCACCGCGTAACCTGGGTAGAGTGGCAGATACCTCTGATTCTAGACAGGAGGATCAGACATTCAAGGTCCTGCTCTACTGTGTAGTGAGTTCAAGGCCAAGGCTACTCAAGGCCCTGTTTTGTGGTGGTGTTTTGGTGGTGGTGTACATTTGCAGCCACAGTGCCAGGGAGGCAGGACCCTGGAGCTCTCTAGCCAGCCAGCCTCGCTGGGCAGCTCTGGCTTTTTTCAGAGAGACCCTGTCTCAGAAGATAGGAAACAAGGACGTCTTTGACCTCTAGCTGCCATATACATGCATACATTTGTCCGTACTGTCCTCTGTGTACACAGGCACATATACATACACACACACACACACACACACACACACACACACACACACACACAGAGCACGTTCTATTATTGCCAGGGAAACTGAGGCTCAGAGAGGTACTTGATGGTCAGGTTTGGATGTGGCTCTTCCCCTGCTGTCTGTGCTCCTTGCTTGCATGTCTCCCTTTGTTCTAGAATGTGAGGGACAGGAACAGTGGGGCTTCATGGCGTTCCTCTGACCCCAAGAAGAGACTTGGACTCTCCCTATCCCTCCAGGCCCTGGGCCGAGCTAGCTTTCTCCTTGCACACCTGACAAGGTCAGCCCTCCCAGGGTAAGGAGGGCTGCATTTCTTGATAGAGAGACATGAGTCCAGGGCCCCTCACCCCCAAGAAAATGTCACACAAAAACCCAGTTTGTAAATGGCCTATAAGGTTGAGCCAGGTTTGGTGTGTGGTGGAAGATGGTTAGAAATTATCTGCTGTGGACTTTTCTTAGCCAGCTTGGTCCTCACTTAGCCCAAAGCCTGCTGCTAGGCCTCTTTGGCCAAGGTACCCCTTCTGGGATATTCACGATTGGCTTGAAGTGTTTCCTAGGGTCTGAGTCCTTAGGAAAAGCTGAGCTAAGGATATGGTGGGCAACCCGAGGCCTGGGTATGACAGCTATGAACAAACATCTTGGGAGCCAGAGCCTCCTGCCAGCCTCATGGGGGCATTTTGAGAACAGTGTTTTCTAACTGTCCTTTGTGGTTGCTGCAGGCCAGAGAGGAGTTCATAAGCGTGGCCTGATTGTGACCAGGCAGTGGTCCAAAGACACCGAGGGCCAGCAGTCCCAACTTGGCACGGAGCTGGCTTTCCTGAAAAGCCTTTGTCTAGGGACAGGGCTTGCTTTTGTCATTTCTTTCTCCTCTTGATCTTAAGTACACAAAGAATATTAGCCAACACATACAAGAACTCACCTAGGCCTGGACATATCCCACTAGCTCATAGGCATTTTATAGACGCGAAGTATGGGCACTGAGACGTGCCCTGCATGAATGTTAGAGGAGTGACTTGAACCCAGCTCCTCTACAATGCCCTGTCTTTCTGTAGGCAGCGTTCATGGTACCGACAGCAGGATGCCCCCCTCCCCCATTGCATCTGCCTCCCTGGCCATGAGAGTTTGGTATTCCCTGCCCTGCATAGGCACACTTCCTACAGGTGTTCGGCAGTACAATTTTACCTGAGCCCCCTAGCTCAGCTTCTCTGGGGGCTTCAGCTCAGGACCTTGTGGCAGTTGGAACGGCACAGCCTACCTCTGCTTATACTGGGTGCAGGGCTATAGCAGCACTCCAGGGCTAGGAGCCTACCTCTAGCAACTTCTTTCTGCATCTTATCTTGTGACCTTGTGTATGAATGGCTAGATTGAGTCTACACAGAGCTCCCAGGCCTTAACCCAAAGGAGCTTCAAGGGTCAGACCAGAAGAAGCATCCTTGTGTGGCCTCCAGGCAAAACTGTCTTCTTGAGGTGGTCTAGGCAGTCCAGGTAACATGGAGGACCCCATGCTGTCCTTCGTGGATTAAATGGGGGCAGGAGTCTCCAGGTCTCTTCTTTCCCACATTCTGACTACTGCTGACCATCTTCCCGTCGGCTTCACCTAAGGAAAATATAAGCTACACAGTCAAGACCCTGTCTCAACCATCAACTGAGATTTATTTGGCAAGGAACTGCCAGCATGAGTGTTGTCCATGAGCTCTGGCCGAGTCACAAAGCTCCTGGCCAAGGTGCAAGGTGCAAGGGGCTGGACTCAGATCCAGGGTGGTCACTTCCGGCCGTGAGACTGGAGCAGCTCAGCGGACTGTTCTCTGCTTCACCACCACCATCATCTGTAGAATCCTCGTGCACAGCACAGCGGCTTGGGAAGACTGGTAATAGTCTAACACAAGGTGAAACTCTGCAGGCTGCAGAACACTCAGCCAGCCATTGCTGGACTGGCAGGGACCGCCACCTCCAAGTCTGCACCTTGCCCTCACATTCTGGGCCTTTCATCTCTACAGAGCCTCCAGCTGTGCCCCCAGTGCACAAAGCTTCTAATCTGCTAACATGCCTCCCTCTCCCTACTGCTAAGCCCAGACAGGGTTGAGGCCACATCCACGGTGGGTTTGACGTTAGCCACCTTGGAGGAGCAAAGACACTGCCTATGCTTGGGGCCTGCCCAGCCCTACGCTGCCTGCAGAATCCCCAGACAGGGTGTTTGTAGTATTAGCTAGCAGCTCAGCTGCAGCAGCTCCCGGAAGCTTATATTTTCCTCTAAAAACATCCTGTCCTGAGGGGCGTTTACCTCAAAGAGGAGGAAGGAAAACACAAGCAGACAAATGCATAGAAACCACGAGAGGCCATGGGCAAGGCCACTCAGCTTATGAGGGTTCAGCTCAGTCTAATGGTGCTGCTGGGCTGGGTAGAGAAACCACAGGTTTGCCAAGGCTGCGTGCAGGGACTCTGGTCCTCACCTCCGGTGGGGCAGGTCCGTTATCTGATGTCAGGGCCAGGAGGCTAGTGGACTAGCCACATGCAATTGGCAGGGCTCTGCAACCATGGCAACCTTGTTGCTGACAGGTGGCTCTAAATCCTCCTCTTGGTCTAGGGTGTGGCCCAGCTGTCCCCCAGCCCTTTCTGCTTTGCTGGCCCTAAGGCCATGGCCCTGGTTCTGTAGAAGGCATCTGGCACAGGGTGTTGGTGAGAAGCTTACAGGTTGTTGTTTCTTGGAGAGCACTGTGCCTTGGACAGTAGAACCTGTGGCCTGAGCTGGGGACAAAAGGAGCAAGGCCTATTCCTCCTAGCCAGTCTGAAGTAGGCCTGCAGAAGAGGGTCTGTGGACACCTGCATGTCCAGCCCCGGGTGACTTCATTTGGAAGGTACAGGAACCCTGCATGCTGGGAAGTTCATTCTCTTGGGTTCTGGCACTATCGAGCACTCCACCCAAAAGCTAGTCAGATTTCCAAGCACACACAAGTCATTGCTGCTGACGGTGACGGAGTGTGAAGACAGAAAGAAAAGTGGAGGGAACTGCTTCAGTGGCATGAGGATGAAGTCAGCCTGCAGTGTTCCCCAAGATGAGGCTTGGGCATCTGTCCACATGTACCTTTTCTAATTAGTGCAAAAACACCATCTCAACTAGTCTTCTTGTGACTATGGTCTTTGTCATTCTCAGAGTGCCCCAAGTGTGTAGGAGTATCGTGTAGAAAGGAGAAAAGGAAGGGGCTCTGATGCCAGATGGACCCTAGACACTAAAGAGGCCCCAGTTTCTGTGTGCTGCCGTAACCCTACGTGAAGACCCAGTCTTCTCCAGGGCAGCAAGTGTCTTTGAATGTGTGTTTATCTGGAGCCACTTTCATAGAACCAACCTGGATCCCAGCTTTAGTTCAGTGACCAAAATTAAAGGCATAATCCCAGAACACAGGGAGGAGAGAAGACAGGTAAGGACACAAGAAGGAACCAGCCATGTATGGAGGGTTGGAAAGGTCTCTCAGGAGGAGTCTCCTCAATATGAGGTGGGGAGGAGCACACCAGTCTTCTGTGGCTGGTGCAAAGAATGAGAAAAGGAAAGTTTAGAGGGGTGTGGCTAGTCAGCATCCTTGATGAGAAGAGTCCTTGAAGGGGTCCAGCAGGATCTGTGTTGTAGATGCCATCCTCTCCTCACAGAGCCTTGCTTTAGTGCCTGCCTCGGATGGTCCCTAGGGGCCACTCCCAGCTCTGTAGTAGGAGCTGGAGACAGCCCCCTGTCCTGAGGGACTAGAAGTCCCAGCCACAATGGCAAGTGTGGTGGAATGTGCAGCGATTTAGGGTACCAAGGGTTCCACAGGCCTTTGGTCCAGGTCCTCAAGAAATGCTATTGAGTGGAAAGCCTAGAGAGCCAGAGATGTCCAGCTTTCTAGGATGCTCAGGCAGTTGCTTGCCAAGCTAGCAGACCCTTATCTAGATTAGAGGTAGTCATAGGCCTTCGTAGGAGCCAGCATGGCAAGGAGCAAAAGGAACTATGGAGTCTCATGGGGGTGGGAAGAGGCACTGAGACAGAGATCTGGGTATTTAGGTAGAACAGGGACATGCCCAGGGTGGACACAGAGATCTGGCTAGGGCCTCAGGGAGCTTGTACCAGCTATCACTGTCATTTTAGAGCCAGGGGAACATGGGCTCAGCACAGTGTAAGCTAGCCAGGCTGAAGGGAGAGGTTGGTAGAGCTGTCTCTACACCCCAACCTCCTATTCTGTGAGGTTCTGTTCATATTAATTCTAGGTCTTTGTACTGTAGCTATTGGCAGCTGAGCTCTGGCTCAGCTTCTGCTTCAGTTTCCTTACCTGATAGTCGTGACAGTCACTGTGCCTGCAAATAGCAGGTCTGGATGCAGAGGTCTCTGGCCCTCAGAACTGTGCCTGCCCGGAGGTAGCACTCAGTCATTAGCAAATGCTGTTTGCAGCCTCAGACATTCTTTGCCAGACACAAGCTAGGAGCTCAGGGTCATATCCTAATACTTGTTTGAGCTTTATGGGTCCTAGATGTTCAGGGGTGCTTCTTTTGGCTCTGACTCTGCCACAGGGCTTTCTTGAGAGGACCTGTTCTTCTGCCCCCGTCAAGCTTGAGGCCAGAGGAAATAGCAACTTTCTTCGCTGGGAAAGTGTTGTGGGGCTCAAGAGCTTGGGGGTTTTTAGAGTCAACCGTCAGAGGCAAGGGAGTTTCTCTGCTGGTGGTGAGAGGGGCTCTCAGAGAGCTCTCAGCCTTGTGAGCAGACCGCTGCGGTCTGCAGGGAAAATGCCGACTGTGTTTATTTTTTACTTGAACCTGCAGGAAGTAGGGGGCTAGGGACAGCCTAGCTGGGCCCAAGCTCAGCTCTGAAGCAGAGGCCTGCTCAGGGGTCCCCATTTCTACTTTGCACTGCCTTGCCCTGAGGTGTAGCCAAGCTAGGGCACTAGAATTGGGAACTTGAGAAGATAACTTTGGGAGAGTCTCAACAGTGAGTGCCAGCGGCAGGAAGGGCTCTTCTGTTGGGAGGAGAGCTGGTCACCAGGTAGCCAGCAGGGTAGATAGGTCCTGGCAGGGATGGCAAGGTAGTTGTAGGCATCCCTAGGGCCCGAGTCCTGGACCTGTGCTGGAGTGCCAAGGGCTGGTGGGAGCAGCTGCTGAGCTCCTGCTAAGGCAAGGAGTGGGGATGTGAAGTGTCTCAGGACTCTGCCTCCTTCCCTTGGAAGTTAGGGACAGTCACCTAGAGGCAGATGAGGGAGGAGGGCTCAAGTCCCTGAGCTTGCCATGCACACACCAGGCCCTAGGCAACCCCACCCTGTTGTCTGAGAAGTCTGGCGCTGAGACAGCCTTGTACTGAAGCCCTGGAGCGGGACGTTCTACTGGCTGAAGGGGGCAGGAAGCCTTGTGCCAGACGGTTCCCCCTGGCTAGCACCACTGAGCATTGAATAGGCTGAGGCATAGGGTGAAGGGACAAACTAGAGAAGCTTGGGAAGAACTGGCCAGGCCCTTAGTGCTTGCCCTAGAGCCCTGGCCTCTCAGGAGCTCTAGCTGCTGGTGGGTTCTTTGCCCCACCCTACCCACACAGTACTTCTGTGGTCTGTCTGCAGACTTCTAATTAATGAGGCTTTCCCCCAAATCCCAGGAAACACAGTGGGCAAGACAGGCCCATCGTCCCCAGGACCCCCAACTGCCACGTGTGTACACACACACACACACACACACACACACACA
>JANHMN010000002.1:60854325-60873596 GCA_030674055.1 Rhabdomys pumilio
TGGCTGTCCTGGAACTCACTCTGTAGACCAGGCTGGCCTTGAACTCAAAAATCCACCTGCCTCTGCCTCCCAAGTGCTGGGATTAAAGACGTACGCCACCACCTGCCAGCTCTGAGCTGCACTGCAACCTGGGGTCCAGGAAGCAAAACTAGGCTTTAGGGGTGTTAGGCAGTGTGAAGGGTGCAATGCCATGAGGTCTAAATCCTGAAGTAGAGTTGCCATGAGGCTGCTGGCTGCCACTGTCTGAGAAGCTATGAGGATGAAAAAGACCTTAAAGATTGTCAGGAAGCTTTCTGTTATAAAGGGCCTCAGCAGGTGCTCCTCAAAATTAGGACAAAGCATGGCTTAGGACTGATGAGGTGGGCAGCATTGATGTGGTCACTCCTGTCCAGGAGGTGAGAGAGGCTCCCCAGGATCCTGGAGTGCCAGGACAAGGAAATGGTCAGCAAGCCTGGTGCTGCCCAGCTTCCTTCACATTATCATATACCTCAAAACTTCCCCAGTGGGGCTCCTGGACATGGCAGGTGATGCTGCTGTTAGGAGCTGGGGGTGGTCACACAGAGCTGTCACCAGGTAAGGAGACAGTCAGGGAGGCTTTAAGCAGTGGCAAGATCTCTGTGTCTGCTGGAGCCTGGCTAAGAGGCAGCTCTCTGGTCCAGGTGAGAATGACAGCTCAGACTAGTTAAGGAGCTAGGAAGTGGTTAGAGTCTAGCTCTTGAAGGTAGAGCATTAGAATCTCCTGAGAGATTGGACACAGGATCAGCGTCAGGAACCACTTCCAGGCTGTCTGGTCTGAATGATCATTCATTTATGGAAGAATGGAGCTTCCAGAGACTGAGGAAGTCCACAGCATGCCAGCCGAGGCAGAGGTTCTGATCTGAGGACTGCGGATACAGCTCAGTAATAGAGCACTTATGTGAGTTTGGAGACATCTTAGGCATTGTAATACACACCTTTAATTCCAGCATTCAAGGGGCACAGACAGGTAGCTCTCTGTTGGAAGCTAACCTTGATTCTGATCTACAGAGTGACTTTCAGGACAGCCAGAGATGCACAGTAAGAACCAGTCTCAGAAAAAAAGAGTAGGAAATGTGGAGTCAGATAGATGCTGTTCTGTTGTCCAGATTTATAATTGTGTTTGTGCTATGGAGGCCATCACATTCCGTGCAGCTCTAGTTACAGGCTTACTAAGAGCAGCATGTGCTCCTAACTGCTGAACCATCTCACCAGCCCCGGCCTGAAGATGTGTAAAGCTGTGCTGATGCGGACGGAAGAATCAACTGAAAGACTAAAGGAAGAGCGGCCTCTAAGGCTGGAGAGAAACGAAGCAACTGAGTATTCTGAAAGTCAAGTGATGGAACCTGGTTTCAAGGAAGAAGAGGAATCAGTTTCTCATGAGGGCAAAGAATTGGAGAAATGGTGACTGACCTCGGCATTTTGGAAGTCATTGTGGATGCTGACAGGTCTCCTTGGGACAAGAGACAGGCTAGGGTGAGAGCTGAGATCTAGAGTCACTGAATGAGGCTGGACCTACTAAGGGTTCACAGACCGGACAGGCCTGTTTGTGCCCCAGTGGCATGTGCCTGACATGTGTCCACACATCTCACAGCCTGTCTCTCCTCCCAATGGACATACTATGTAGCTCTGGGTGCTTGCTAGCTTGGAACTATGCAGACCAGGCTGGCCTTGAAGTCAGAGAGCCACTTGCCTCTGCCTCCTGAGTCTGGGGTTTGAGGGGAGCACTAGCTGCCTAGCTTCAGACATCAACTCTTGTTTATCTGTGACAGAGGGAGACCTGAGGTAGCCCAAGACTTGAGAGAAAGGTGCAGCTGACTGCTGGAGGCAGGAATGCAGGGAAAGATGGCAGGCCAGGATGTCTGTGATCCACTGGAGCTGTGCCCAACTAGAGGCCTCATACCGAGCTTTCCCTCTGACTTTACCCTAGAGCTACAATAGCCAGGTAACAAACAAACAACCTGTGCTAGGCCATTGACTTCCAGAAGACACCCAAGATCTGAGGATTGTTCCGCTGCAATGTCTGCAACCAACTTCATCTGCTTTATTTCTCCCAAGTTTTCTCTTTACTGCCTGGTTCCAAGATGTCTCCTTTCTTCCTTTTGTGCCATGGTGAACAGTCACTCCTGTGTGCTCTCAGCCAACAGCATTTCAACAGACAAGGTTGTCTGGGTGAAAGCTGAACCTGGGTTGTAGATATCCTCAGAGCTCTGGCCTGCAAGAGCATGCACACCAGGCCTGGTAGCGACTCCTTGTGGCTGGGCCGTGTGCTCTCTCTCGGCCTGCTGAGTCATCTCTTGACACAGAACCATTTGACTGTGAAAAGTAAGAGTCCTACAGTGCTAAGGAAACCAGAAGAATGATGTCTGGACAGACTGTCCTTGGAAGGAGCCAGGTATCACCTGACCTCACTAAAGTCGAGCCAAAGGAGGTTCCTTCTCCGTGCCAACACATGCCATTAGAGCTCAGGTGAGACAGTCTGGGAGCTGTAGAAGGAAAAGGCTGCAGACAGCCATTGGGCTTCATAGAACAGGAGATCAGGAAGGACTTCTGGATAGGAGAAACACTGAGTGTCCCAGAAAAGGCTCACTAGGTGGGACTGCATAGTCAGTCTGCAAAATTGGGAGGCAGGAAAGCAGTGCCATAGGACACAAGAATTGTAGAGCCCTCTTGCCATAAGCTTGTGATTTCTGACTGCCAGGGTGACCACAGAGCTCACTGAAGTTCTGCATGCCCCGACCGACCCTTGCATCCCCCTGCCCCACAACACTCCATGTTCACAAGCCTCCTGGTCATTTTCCAGCATAACAAGCCTGGCCAGCCCCCACATGGCGTCCCCCAACTTTCTCCACTCTACGAACATTTCAGCAGTCCACACCCCACCCCTGCACCAGCGGACATCAGCCAGAAGCAAGGTATGGTCCAAGGATGGGAGAAGGCCGTTGAGGTGGGAATTTATGGTCCAAGCTCCTGGCTTCTGAAGCCACATAGGCTGGCCCACATTTTATAACAGAAAAACCTGGGACTTTGCAAACCAGGGCCTAAAGACATGGTCAGAAAGGAACCAGGTGTGGAAGGCAGAGTCAGGAGGATTGAAAGGTTGAAGCCAGCCTGGGCTACAAAACAAGATTCTGCCTTGTAGGGTCTTGAGTCTGAGGGCACAGGGAGGAGGAATCAATCAGGATGTGAGGCTGCTGCTCCCCATTTCAGTGCGCAGCGACTGCATTGCTGCAGCTGTAACACTCATGGCCTTTCCCCCAGTGAGAAAATGGAAAGTGGTGGCTGTGATGGCTGATTCACCTCAGACTCAGCCAAAGTCATTCTGAAATCCACCACTGTCAGCTGTGGGAAACCTGCTGACTCAACCCTGGGGCTGGGGGGAACCCTGCCTCCTCAGGCCAGGTTCTTCTAAGCTAGGGGCTGCCTTCTACCCAAAGAGCCAGGCAAGAGTCCTAAGCAGAGGCTCCAAAGGCAGAGCAGCAGTGCACCCGGAACTGATGAGGTTTGGCCTCCCATTCACCAGGGACTCCAAGCTTTGCCTCTGTCCAAGCAGTGTCCTAGGGCAAGTCACTCAGCACTTCTGTCCTTGGTGCCTTTGGTTTGTCAGAAGGGTATTGTTATTATCCTAGGGTAGTTCTAAACAAACCAGCTGATATCTGGGCCTCTAGTAAAAGGGAGCCAGGGGATCTTAGAGGCCTCTCTAGAAGGCTCCAAGGTACAGTAACTGTCCCAACCTCCCAGGTCAGGGTGATGTGCTTACTTGGCCCCTTTCCACCACAGGAGTTCACAGGCCGCTGCAGACCCCCGATCTCTCTGGATTTTATTCTCTGACCTCAGGCAGCATGGGACAGCTCCCCCATACTGTGAGCTGGTAAGTGTGGGCCCAGAGAAAAAGGAACACTGTATCTGGCCTCCCATGCTCCTCCTTTACCCAGCTTGTTGAGACCTGAGCTGTCAGCTAGCTCTGTAGCCAGTAGCTTCAGCCTAACCTAGCTCTAAGCTAGCAATCCTTGCGACTGGGAGCATTCCACAGGGAACTTGACTACTGCTCTCAACCTTATTGCAATTAATTCTCCAGAAGGTGAGGAAGCAAAGTTGAACCTGAGCAAGGAGGTGGCATAAACCACCACCAAGAGAAGCTACTGCCTCTCACAGCTGCCTGGTAGGCAGGCAGGCACCTGGTGGCCGGAGTGCTGCTAGTCTGTCCCAGCCTTGGTGGAGCTGTATGAAGAATGAATGGGGTCCTTCCTGGTCTCTGGTGCTTGCTTGAGCCACACTTGTGACCAGCCTACTAGAAGGGTCTACTAAGGCTGGACCAGGCCTGACTGTTGGCCAGAGTCTGTTCTCAGCTGGAATCAGGTCTCAACAGGCCATTGGCCTCTGCCTTTTACTCATTAACCACAGCGTGACCTGAGCAGGTCTCTAACCAGCAGCAGGAAAGGCTGTCTTCCCAAGAAGGCAGTGAAGGGCAAACCTTCAACCTGGGCCTACCTGCCCTGTTCCACGTGCTGCTTATTCACGATCAGCACACTCCTCCACTTCCAGATTGTTTGGGACAGAGTTCCATTCTGGATACAAGTCAGCCTACCCCAGGACCAAGGTGACATTCTGCATTCAGCCTGATGGTCCCAGGCCAGTGCTCTCAACAGGCAACTCTTTGGACAGCCTCTTAAATCCCTTAGGCCCGCAGCTCCAAAGACCAGGAAATCTGAACTAACTGAGCCTCCAGAGAAAGGTAGCTCTATGTTCTTAGCTGCTGCCAGGTGAGACATGAAGCATTCTCACTCTGTGCACTGAGCCTATATGTGCTAGAAGGAGTCTGGGTGCCAAAGAAACTCTGCTGGAGCTGATTATGACCTTAGGTCTCTTTTCTTTCAAAATAGTCTGCCCAGTGTACAAACAGGCAAGAAGCCAGCAGTTACGATGCAGTGTTAACACTGTCTTGGTTTGGAACTATAGGAGCCCAGAGAGACACCTAATTCTCCTTGGTGCCCCTGGGCTTTTGAGTCGAAGTAGGGGCTGTGAAGAGATGCTCAGTAGTTAAGAGAACTGGTTGTTCTTCCAGAGGACCAAGGGTTTGGTTCCTAGCACCTACATGGTGGATCCAATCCCTTCATTGGAGCTCCTAGAGTACCAGGCATGCAGGTGGTACAGACATACATGTAGGCCAATCATATACATAGAAAATAATAAAACTTTGGAAGAGCAATCAAGACAGTGTCAGTAGAAAGCATACAGATATCAGTGTCTGAGAGAAGGCTGCCAGATACATGCAGTACTATGTATGAGTCCCACCACACAAGGCACAGAAGTCCTTCCCCATGTCTGGCTAGCAGTCAGACGGCTAACAGCTGTCTCTCCCAACCACAGGCCCAGCCCTCCTCTCTACCCCCTGTCCCCTTCCTGCGGATATAGACAGCACTTCCCTGCCCCCACTGCAGCCCCTGGCGCCCCCTACCCCAGGTGAGTCCCCTATCCCTGCAGCCAGGCTCCTGCTTCCTGTTGCCCAGGCTTCAGTGCCCACACAGGGCTGTGTTCAGGCCAGTGCTTACCCTGTGTTAGTTGTTTGTCCACCTGTCTGTCTGTAACTTTGGAGTCCCATGCTGTTCTGTGCCTGAAGATTCAACCAGAAGTCTCAGCTGGACAAAGCCTCCCAGAGCAGCCAAGACAGCAATGTATGTGTGTTTATTTCAGCTCTGCTGCTCACCCTTGCTGGGGCATCCTTTGAGCTCTGCCCAAGCCCAAGGCCTTTGAGATAGTGCTGTCCTCCAGAACCTGCCTGCTCAGGACTCTTAGATCTCTGTAAGCAGCAAAGGGCAGAGGAAATAGCAGGAAAGAAGGATTGGGTGCAGAGGGTATACATAGGTACCTCTTCATTTAGCTAATTCTAATGACAGGTCTAGCTCTAGATATACCATGATTAAGAGGTAGACATACAGCACTGACAGCAGAATGGGTCAGCTGGGCTCAAGTCAAGCCTTAAGGAGACCCCAACTAGGCATGATGGGTCAGAGGACTGTAGGAAGCAATTCCTGAAAAAGGTAGACAGAAGCTGGAGCTAGGTGAGGGATGGGGAGATGATTGTGACAGGAAAGTAGGAAGATGGGGAGAAATGTAGTAAGGGTGCAAGAAGCAGGCTGAGTTTTATTCTGTTGTATATAGCAGGAAAACTTGAACTGGAGTGAGCCAGAAGCATTCTTTTAAAAAGTCAGTCTGCTGTGCGGAGGGGAGCCTGGAGGACTGAAGTGGAGAGCAAACAGGCCCACAGGTAGCCATAGTCACCCAGGCTTGTTCACAGGGGCAGAATCAATAGCCATCTGAATAACACAGGAGTCCTTTGCAGTGTCTGTTCGTACATACATGTGTACCCGTGTCCAGACCAGTGAATATAAAGTCTCTGTCAGTTGTGTCCTCTGTGCAGGGATCTCCATATGGGTTCAAAGTCTAGCCCAAATTTCTGGTTTAGTGTTGCTTTCCTCCTGCCTTCAGGTTCACGCACCCATCCTTGATGCTGGGATCTGGTGTACCTGGACACCCAGCAGCCATCCCTCACCCGGCCATTGTGCCCTCCTCAGGGAAGCAAGAGCTGCAGCCCTATGACAGAAGCCTGTGAGTTAATACATAGACTGGGAGGAGGGACAAGCAGTGTGAGCCGGGCAGGTAAACAGAGTGGTTTGGTCAGCCAGGACCTACATGCCTCCTACCAGGTCCAAGGCCCCCTTCCAAGGCACCTCAAAGGACTGCCTAGAGGGCCCTGCCCAGCTGTTCTGTGGCTCTGGCATTGACCATTATTACTGTGCTTTGTAATCTTCAAAAGCAAGAGTGGGTGAGGAAGAATAAGGAACAAAAATTTTTTGAGCCAAGAAGGAAGGGGAGACTTTGTGCTTTTCCCACTTGGCTACAGTATTCTTGAAAGGATCAGTTACTCTCTGTTCACTCATGTGAGGCAATTAGAAAATTCTACTTACAAACTACTATACAAAGAGTGGCAGAGCTAGCCTTTAGTCCCAGGTCTCGGGAGACAGAGGCAGGTGGATTTCTGGATTTGATGCTAGACTGTTTTCATAGTGAGTTCTAGAATGGCCAGAGATGCACAGAGAAAGCCCTGTCTCCAAAGAACAAAAAGTGGTGGCATTGGGTTATGTTCACTGCTGGGTGTGAGGGTGGGGTGGGGGCAGAAGGGAGGTGAGAAGGGGAGGCTACTTTCCAAGTAATGTAATCTTGTGTGCCTCAGGAAAACACAGGCAGAACCCAAGGCAGAGAAGGAGGCTAAGAAGCCAATCATCAAAAAACCCCTCAATGCTTTCATGCTTTACATGAAGGAGATGAGAGCCAAGGTCATTGCAGAGTGCACACTCAAGGAGAGTGCTGCCATCAACCAGATCCTGGGTCGCAGGGTGAGGCCACTGGCAAGTGGGCTGGCGGGGATTGCCTCCAACCCTTTTCACCCTGGTACAGCTTCCTAATTTCCTAATGCATTCCATCTGCCCCGCTTCCCTGTTGCAGTGGCATGCACTGTCTCGAGAAGAACAGGCCAAGTACTATGAACTGGCCCGCAAGGAAAGGCAGCTGCACATGCAGTTATACCCAGGCTGGTCAGCACGGGATAACTACGTAAGTGGCTAGCAATACACCATAGGGGTGGGTAGGGGAACCCTTGAGATATCTGTCATACCCAAGACAACAGCCTCAACACAGGAAGGGGAATTTGTCTCAACAGTATAGGCAAAGTAACACAGAAAACCCAAGGACCCCCCCCCCAAGTCTCCCCCACACACACTATATCAGAGGAAGAAAGCTTAAGCAACTTCCCTTAAAGATGGTTCTCCACTCCAGAATGCATTCGGTTATGGAACTGTTGCTCAGTATTTAGTTTGGCCACATGAGAAGGGGAAAGAAGGGGCCTGGAAATCTCTCCTGTACTCAAGTGGGAGATAAGATTGAGAGAGGGAGGGACCCCTAATCATACCCTGTCTACTATAGCCTTACAAGAACTAAAGTCAAGAAAGAGGAGTCCCAAAGTAGGAGAGATCTATATCCTAGAGGCAGTAGGCTGCAGATAGCCCACTGTCGACTTCCTAGAGCCAACCATCCCCCTTGTTCCTACAGGGAAAGAAGAAGAGGCGGTCAAGGGAGAAGCATCAGGAATCCACCACAGGTGAGGCCTTGCTTCAGTAATACAGAGATTCCTCAAGAGCAGCCCTGCTCTGGCCCAGAGGGTGGGTGGAATGCTCAGCCAAAAACCTTCAGTGCCTGAGCCCTCTGGAAACAAATCTGTGTCTCTTAAGTCTAATTTCATGCAAATAACAGCTTAACTGTAGGAACGGACCAGAAGAAGTGCATGTACACCCCATACCACCTTTGCCAGCTCAGTTAGGTTCCACCAGAAAAGCTAATGAAGAACTGATCATAAAGTTCTATGTCTAAACCAAAATGTAGTCAGGACCCAACAGTAACCACACAGCCTGCTGACAGGTACCAGGCAATTTCTCCATCACTAGTTCCCATTTCCCATGGCAGTACACAGTGCTGCAGAGAGCCCAGAGAACCCAGCCTGCTATAGGCCTTATTCTTGTCCCCAACTCTGATGATTCGATATCAGACGTTCTCAACTGTGTTGCTCCCATACAGAAAAGCCAGAGCCTAGGACTGGGACAGGTTAGGAAAAAGATCTCCTAGTCCTTTCTCTGAGGATAGAGAACAGATCTATCTTTCCATCTGTAAGTGTGAAACATTAGGTATAATTATGCTGTATATACCTTTAGCCTAATTAGGAATGTGGGCCAAAGGGAGATGGGACATTCTCAAGAATAGAAAATGTAGATGCCTTAAAGGTCCCCTGTGCAGTTCTGGAGCCTCCATGCTAGAAGGATGATGAGCCAAGGGAAAGAGAAGACAGCATGAAGACCACCTCTACACTCCATCACTCTTCCCACTGACTCTTTTGCCCAACTGGGTGACTGCCTTTTCTCATACCTTGCTCTGGGTCCTAAGGCTTCCCCTGGGTCTGGCTATGCCATGGGAAGGTCCATTCTGCCTATGGGGGCTATGGGGTGTCTGTAACTGGCTAACACTGATGTTACCTCTTCTTTCTGGGCCCTGTTCTGCCCTGCTGCCTGCCTGCTCGCCCTCTGCCCTGTTCTGCCCCTCTGGCATGGGTGTGAGCAGACCCTGGCTCGCCTAAGAAATGTCGTGCTCGCTTTGGCCTCAACCAGCAGACGGATTGGTGTGGTCCGTGCAGGTGGGTTTGTCCCCACCATCATCCTCCCTTTGCTTCAAGCTGCTTCCCTTATTGCACATGTTCTGCCGGGTCTGCAACCCTTCCTTTGGTCCCTCAGTCCCCTAGCAAGCCCTGTAGAGAAGGGAACCCATGTCTCCTAAGAATACAAGTGAATACTGAGCACAGCTTGTGGTGATGACTGGTCAAGGTGAGACAAGGAGAAAGGGAGAGACATATATAAGCAGAGGTGGGTCTGTGACCAGCCAGGTTTACCAGATCTTCAGGAAACTAATCTGCCACACATTTAGGTAGCTGAAGCCCCTACTCCTAGCTCCAACGTGATAAAGTTCCCCAAACTCCCTCATTTCTTTAAAATAAAATTCCTGCTTAAGAGATACAAGGTGATGGTATCAGAGACTCCTGGAAATAGTCTGATCACCAGTATGTGACTTGCCATCTTAGATCTAGTAACACCCCCCCCCCCCCAAAAAAAAAAAGAGACAGGATACGGGGAGAGAAGCATCCAAGATCAAGGAGGAAGGAAGTGTATGTGTGTTGTGCTCACAATAGGAAATGGAGACTCCATCCCTGGAAGAGGTCCTATTCCATCCTTGTGTGTTATGTAAGACAGATTGTGGCTGACTACAGGTGTACACCTGGAACCCTAGCACTCAGGAGGCTGAGGTAGGCCAGCCAGCACCAATGGGAGACCCTGTCTAAAACAAAGAACAAAAGACAAACTGCCTGCCCCCAAAGTGCTAGAGCTAGTTATTAATAAGCAACAGTTACTTTGCATTTCTTCTACTAGCCTGGTTGTGAGACCCAAGTTTGCTCACAAGCATCACAGTCAACCTTGTCTTAATAATGCCTATCTAATCCCTACAAATATACATTGAACAGTAGCTCAAAGACCCACACTGAAAGATAGTTCCACTGGAAAACAGGAAGCAGCCCACAGGCCTACACACAATTCCTCTTGCCACCTTGTGGCTGTTCTGTGTAATTGCACTTATCCTAGGTCTGGGCCAGATGGGGCTGAAAGATGGGCATAGTTTCCTTGGCCATGGAGAGAGAGGATAAAGTGGTTAGCCAGGCCTGTTCAAGGACAGCCATTTTCTGGTTGTGATGTGTGACTATGGATTCACCCTCTGTTTACAGATAACTCTCTTCACTATTCCTAGGAGGAAAAAGAAATGCATTCGGTACTTACCCGGAGAAGGCCGCTGCCCCAGCCCCGTTCCTTCCGATGACAGTGCTCTAGGCTGTCCCCGGTCCCCAGCTCCCCAGGACTCACCCTCATATCTTCTTCTGCCCTCCTTCCCCACAGAACTGCTTGCTAGCCCAGTGGAGCCAGCACCAACATTCTCAGGTCGCTCTGCAGCTCTCACTCTTCCAGCCCCTAAGTCTCCAAAGACCCCCCACAGCACCCTTCAGAATACACAAATACAGCAACAAGAATCTCAGAGACAGGCAGCCTAACAGCCTTGGTTACTAGGCACAGAACACCTGGCTTGCTCCAGGGGCCCACCCCTAACTCAGGAGGAAGCAACAAGACCATGGAACCAGCTAGGGGTCCTCTTAAGGTGGTGAAGATTTCAAAGGCTGCACAACTCCCTGAACCAGGGGCCATCCATTCAAGAGGTGGGGGATCAGATCTATGTAGCTGTATCATCTTAAGGGGAATCCTGCTGCCTGTGACAGCCATATCTCTTCGTATTGCTGGCTGGACATCTCTATTGTCCTAGTAGGCTTTGTTTTTGCTGTAGGTCAGATGGGCTGAACTGACCTCTTCAGCTGCCTACTCCACAAATGCTTCTCTTGCCCTCTGCCCCACCTTCCCCATGCCAATACTTCCTGGACCAAGAATACCTGGCTGGCCACACAAAATAACTGTGGTTGACCAGCCTCAAGTCTAAACAATAATGCTTCTCTCTTAAGGAAACTGAGAAGCTCTGTTTACAAAAAACAGCTGCTGTTCATAAGCTGGGCCAGAGGAAGTGTCTTAACTGTGTTCTCAGGAGCTTGCAAGAAGAGGGAATAGGATACGTTTAGGCCTTTCAATCTTGGCAACATAACACAGACCTACCTACTGGTGGGCAGTAGTCAGCTTTCATTTCAATCTTTCCTGAGAAGCTTACCAGCATTAAAAACTACAGTCAATAAATTAAAGTTGGCTTAAATCCAGTGTGCACCCTTCCCTATCAGGCTCTTCCCAGTTCCGTTTCCAGTTCCTCTGTGGCAGCTGAGTCAGCTCCTGGGCAGCTGTGAGAGGGCAAATCCCAATCCACCAACAGCCGAGCCCTGCTTCCAGCATTGAGAGCTGGGCAGCTTCAGTTTCTCTGTGGGGCTGCAGGAAGAGATCTGTTACTACTAAAGCAAGGAGCCCATAAAACCTCTCTGTGGTGGACATGGTTCCTTGCCACATTCTAAAAACTCCTTTTGAGCCAAACTTAACCCTGAGCCTTGAAAAACAAGTTTTTTTTGTTTTAACTTAACTTTTTTTTTTTTTGTTTTGCATTCTTATTGTATATAGCGTGAATCCAAAGAAAATGAAAAGGGGTTATCCAAGTATTCCACAAACAAAACAAAAAAACCCATTAGTTCTGACTTTAGTCCTCATTTCTCAATCCAAAGATCATGTTTCTAGTGTAGTGTTAAAAGTCTGGCCAAGTGTAGTAGTGTGCACCTGTAATCCCAGCACTGGGAGACAGAGGCAGGGGGACCTCTGTGAATTCCACCAGGGCTGTATATAAGACCTTTTCTCAAAAAGAAAAACTGTTGTATCCAAAATATTTTTGTATTGTAATGCATTACCATAGAAAAGCTTTTTTAACCATGAGAATAAAGATTCTTTTTACTTGGTTTTTAAAAGCTTGACTTGAGTAATTAGCTGTTTCAGTTAACAGTGAGGTAGCTTAGCACTGCTGCTCTTGCAGAGAACCCAGGTTCAGTTCCCAGCATCTGCATGGCAGCTCTCAATTAATTAACAGTGCCTACTAGTGTTCTCTTTTGTCACAAAACCTGGAGTGTATCCCTTAGTATGAATAAAGATTCCAAGACTGCCAAACTGTAAAACCCAAAAATCACAATCAGTATCTCTTGATAGGGGCTTGGTCCTCATCACCACAGCTAAATTCAACTTTCCAAGCTCTGCTTTTAATCCTGACAGTACAATCAAGGCAGATTTGTCTGTGCACCAATGAGCTAGCTGGCAGTTGCCATTCAGACATTAGACAGCCCAACCTGAAATGTATTTAGGATCTACTTTCCTGAGAAAAGGAAAGAGAGAAGAAAAACACTTCCAACTTATTTGAAGAAAAGTACACAGTCCAGTCTTAAAATTTAATGTCATAAAAGTCCTACACAAAGACTGCAAGATTCTTAGGACTGCCTTTTAAGGCACTTAAGTATAAGACCTGTGAAGTTGGAATGGTAACTACTTTTTTAAATGCAGGTACACCATGTTAAAATACACTGTGCTGTTAACTTCTAGATCTCTATCATGAATGTAAATGGTATGAACATCACCTCAGTAGGTCAACCATTAGATACTTAGTGTCCAAGGACAGCCACCAGACCATTATCCTTCATCGAAGCTTTTAGTTCCCAAAGACACTGGAAATTTAAATCTTGGACTTTAACCTTTTTCTGAGAGAATGCTAAAGATGAGCAGGCAATCTTTGGACATTTGCATTTGTCCCATTCTAATGAATTCTGTTCTGGCTGTGGGCCTAGATGTTTAAAAACAAAACAAAAGCCTTACATTCTTATTAGGTGCAAGTTGGGGTTTTTGTATCTGATCTGGTGTATCCTTTAGAGTACACTGGATACATGAACAATACACTCTTTGTGGAGTGCAGATCTGGTGTGTGTGTGGTGGGGATAAGACACTGGCAACTTTGTTAAAAATTAAAGCGACCCTTTAGAAAAACAGACTCCAAAAACAAAATTTGAATCCTCCCAATTCACAGCACTACATTCCTGAGACCTGAGGTCTTAAGGACTTTAGAATGGAGACCTAATTCAACTTCAAATACCACACCAGTCTCATCACACAGCCAGCCAAGAACCAACCCACTTTCCTAAGACATCAGAGAACAAGGTATCCCCGCTAGTCTTTGTGACCCATTCCAAGACAATTAGGACTTCCCTCTGATACATTATTCTAACTGCTCCCCTCTGCTACAGCTGCCTTCCATTCCGTGCTGAATGCAGTGAGAGCTGAACCCTGCAAGCTATCAAGGCTTCAAGTGAAGCTTTGTCTCCCAATTTGAAGGCAGAAGTTTCCCTCTTTTCCAAGCCCAGTTGAGATACACCTATATCTCAAGTTCTTTTGGGGTGTGGAAACCCAAGCCAATCTCTCGGTTCAGGAAACAAAGGGCAGGGACAGAAGGCCTAGCCTCTAGAAAGGAACTTTGTAACACTTTACATTCTGCTCTTTCCTGTCTCTGATCATCAGAAAACAGGAGGGGCAAGAATTACAAGACCATGTCAAATCCGACTTGCCAGACAGACCTGTATCAAAGAATGTAAGACCCCAAGTTAACTACATAAAGCTGAGGTGGCTGTTCTCTGTGGTTAGGAAGACTAGGCTCTTTTCAGACCTTTCTTAAAGTTCCTTAGTGCTTCCAGTCCTATAATCCTAGAATTTCGGAGGTAAACACACAAATGAGGATATTACATTGAGCTAGAAGCTGGGGAGAAGCTCTTCAGGCTTTAGGAGTTTCAAGTCAGTAATACCAACAACACTCCATAGGATTCAAGGCCTTGAGTGAGACACTACACCTCAATAAAAATGTCCTGTTGACTCAATAGGTAAAGAATTTGCTGCCAAGCATGATCTGGTGAGAAATGACTAAGTTGTCCTATTACTTTCATATTATGAGTGCCTTAATGTACATGTTTTTGCACACACACAATTATAAAATTTTTAAAATAAAAGATCTGTGAAGAAAGATACTACTGTGCTTCCGGGGTAACTTCTAAGGATGTAGTTCATTAGCAGAGCTAATACACACAAGGTCTTCAGATCAAATCCTCATGGGGGGGGGGGCGGGACGGACTGGAGGGGCTGTGTGCATAAAATTAAGGCTGACAGGCTAAACAGTCACAGGAGTTTCAAGCTCTAAAAAGTTCTGCATTGTAGGAGGCAGCTATTTCCTTTTTTTTTTTTTTTTTTTCTCGAGATAGGGTTTCTCTGTGTAGCCCTGGCTGTCCTGGAACTCACTCAGTAGACCAGGCTGACCTCGAACTCAGAAATCCGCCTGCTTCTGCCTCCCAAGTGCTGGGATTAAAGGCGTGCACCACCACTGCCAGGCAGCTATGTACTTTTTATGGGTACAGAAAAAATTTGACATTCCTCAGTTCTAGCTAACAATCACCAATCTGACACAATAAAATGTATTTCCCTAATTAAGCTTAAAAGTTGCTCAAGAGCCTGGTGGTGGTGGCACACGCCTTTAATCCTAGCACTTGGGAGGCAGAAGCAGGCGGATTTCTGAGTTTGAGGCTAGCCTGGTCTACTGAGTGAGTTCCAGGACAGCCAGGGCTACACAGAAAAAACCTGTCTCGACCGCCCCCCCCCCCAAAAAAAAGTTGCTTAAGAACAAGTTCCCTGTCTGGGGATATAACTCCATTGGTAAGAGTACCTGTCTGGCATATACAAAACCCTGGGTTAAAATACAAGGCTATGAGCTTCCCCTCATTCTCATTCAGCACCTAACTCATGTACTTCTTGAGCTTTCTCACTTCTGACCCTTATAGAGGAATAGTGCTGCTAAGTTAACAGTAAACCCTGCCATCAAGTGGCCTACAAGTCCTGGATTTACTATCTATCATAAAAACAGACTGATAGGCTAAAACCAAAGTAGATACTGTTTTCAACCTCCTCAGGGCAATGCCAGGATTGAAGCAGTAGAGGCAAGATTCCAGCCTCAAGTCAGCCTGCATGTCAGTATTTAAAAGGGGGAGGGAGCAGTGCAGTGGTGGCCCACATAGCACGTTTCAGGACAGCCAAGGCTGTCTTCAAACTAATGAAAGAAAAAGGAGGAAAGACATAAAGTGTAAATGCACACCAGAAGAGTAAGGTCTAGCTGCTATGGATAATGGGTGCGAGCCTGGAAAACACTTGGTAGACATTATTAAAGAAATGGCAAACTGGCTCAGCTTGAATTCAACCTCAGGTCGCACACTGTGGAACCAACCCTAAAAGTTGTCCTTTAACTTCAACATACGCTTCCTTGTGAACACTAGCACACAAAGGAGTACCTGACAGAAAGTGGAGTAATGGAGAAGCAGATGCCACTGCCAGCTTGGAAAAAGGCTCAACCTCCAGACCTAGAACCTGTTTAGTGAACAGTGGGTAAAGTGTCAATTTTCCCTCAGATAAGCTATCAGATCTACTAATCTGAATCCTATGATTATTTTTTATTTGTCTAAAAGAGTAGGAATCCTGTTGAGACTATTGAGCAGAATTCAGCTTCTTGGCAAATACAATTTTGATAGAAGCCAGTATTTTATATAGTGAGATATGTAAGAGAGCCATCAGGAAAGAGGACTAGGCTATAGTTTTCAAAGTCAAGAGAGAACACAAACTCAGTATATTCTCTGCTCACTGTCTTTTAAATACAGATAGTGGTGTCCCTACTCCTACTGCATTCTTACAAAACCCTGAACCTACTAAATCTCAAAAGCAGCATGAGGCCAATGCTAATACTCGTCAACCCCATCCCCCACAGACCCCAATTCCAGCCCTTAGAAATGCTAGGGTAAGACTTCTATGTCCATGAGTTGAGATCAGCCTGACCTGGCTGGCATTTCCCCACCGGGCCTCAAAAAAGGCTCATCAACAGGCACTTTGGCTCTTCTTCCTAGAAGTTGACACTTGCTTTATAATCCTAGAGCTTTAGTAAAGACTTGGGTTTGTCCTGACACAAGCAGGGTTAAGCTGCGTAAATGGTATTTTTTATTGTTAACAGTAACTAGTGCGCCGGGCGTGGTGGTGCACGCCTTTAATCCCAGCACTTGGGAGGCAGAGGGAGGCGGATTTCTGAGTTCGAGGCCAGCCTGGTCTACAGTGTGAGTTCCAGGACAGCCAGGGCTACACATAGACACATAGAAACCCTGTCTCGAAAAACCAAAAAGAAGACCTGCACAATGCCATTTTTAGGGCCCACTTTAAACTTGAATAAAAAGTTTTCTCAAAAAAACAAAACAAAAACAACAAAAAACAAAACAGTAACTAGCAAGTGAAATAATCCAGCTAACACTGGACTATTACCTTCTTTCCTAGACCAACACAATGGGGGTTGGGGGGGAGGAACCTTAAGTTTCTTCAGAATAATCACAGGGGACAAAGCTCTAAAAATATGCCAAATAATAAATATTTTATACTTTTTGACCTATTTTATTTTCATATATATTTTGTTTTGTTTTGTTTTCAGGATTGGGGGGAGGTGCATGTAACCTTGCTGTCCTGGAACTAATTCTATAGACCAGGTTGTCCACGAACTCAGAGATCCCCACTGTCTCTGCCTCCCGAGTGCTGGGATTAAAGGCATGTGCCACCACCATCTGGCTATTTTAAATTTTTATTAGTGTGGGGGCGAAGTTCTTCTGTGTCATGCATGCAAGTGGCACAGCACCCATAAGAGTTACTTTTTTCCTTCCATTCTGTAGGTTCCTAGGCTCAAACTCAGTTTATCAGTCTTGGGGTCGAGTACTTTTATCTACTCAGCCATCTCATAGGCCCTATTTATTTATTTTTGCTTTTTCACAAGGTTTCTCTGTGCAGCTGTGGCTATCCTAGAATTCCCTTTGTAGACCAGGTTGGCCTCAAACTTGCAAGAGATCTGCCTGCCTCTGCATTCTGAGTGCTGTGCCACCACTACTTGGCTATATTTTTAATATTTTAACAAAGTTTTCAAATTCAAATGTAAAGACCATCTTACACTCGAGAACCAGACTAAAAAGATGACATGTATGTTATAGTATTTTATCTATGTGTAGAAAACAAATGGGAACCAAAAGTGGTGGTATGCATCTAAAATTTCCAGTGCTGTCGAGGATGAGGCAAGAGCACCCTACCCTAAGTTAATGCTAGCCTAAGCATACATAGCTAAACCTTGTACTGAGAATAAAGAAAGTAAATAGGAATTAAAAGGCAACATTTAAGACTTTGCTAGGGAAGAGTCAAGTTGCTGTGTAGTGATAATCTAGGCCAGGATGCTTCACAGCAACTGTGACAAGAATGTAAAGTAACATAATTATGTATTTATTGTGTCATTAGTTAGTAAAAAAGAAAATGGGAGCCCGAGTAGAAAAAGACAATGTCTAGCAGTGTAGCTTAGAGGGAGAGAGCACTTAACATGCACAAAGCCCTAGGTTCAATGTTCAACATTACAAAGTAAGGAAAAAAAAAAATTAGTGGCTGAGCAGTTACATCTTCAGAACTAAGCACTGTCTTTAAAAGGTTGAGAGGGAGGTACAAGCCAACCAACAAATGCTAAGTAAAAAGGTATGCAGCCTGAGCTTGACTCCTGGGCTCACATATGCAGGAGACAGCTGACTAGTTGTCCTGCATGCACACACATAATATACAAATTTTAATGTAATTAAGTATTTTAATATAAAAAGAAAAAAAGGACTAAGTATTGGCTTTAGATAGTATAAATGACAGCCTCCAGTGAAAGACAAACTGCTTAAGAATCTCTTTAAATTTTTCTTCTTTTCGTTTGCTTTTTGAGACAGGGTTTTTCTTTGGAGCCCAGGCAACAGAACTTCCTTTGTAGACCAGGCTGACCTTCCAAGTGCTGGGATTAAAGGTGTGGGGACCACCATTGAGCAACCAAACTTAACTCATTAAGTGAAGCAACACACTCACATCCACAAATGCAACCATCACTACCTATTGTACTACTTTTTATTGAAAAGCATCCTGCACTTAGGATGACTGTTTGCTGAGTTCCACCATACACTTTAATGTTAAAAGTTAAATTAATTTTTACATGCAAGTAGTGTTTCCCCACGTAGGAACAATGATGATAAAAAGATGACATACCACATGAAGTAAGTGTCTTTTTTAATTGAAAAGCTAACAAATTGTTGAGTTACAGTCCCCCCTCCCAAACCACAAACTGGGTAGTAAACTAAATCTCTAGGCAACATATTCAAAGCTGAAAAGATTAAAAATTAAAAAAAAAAAAAAAAAAAAAAAAAAAAGACAAAACAAGGCCTCAGATCCAATTAGGAGAGCCCAGCTGCACACGAGCTTACCAGCAGCATAGAGGTCGGAAGACATCCACAGGGTTAACTTCAAGTTGCCTTATTCCAGTTTCCGATCATGAACAAATGTTTTGTTAATTCTACTTCAGCATACTTCTCCTAAGTTGTTTTATTTACAATGTCAACTTTGACAGGCTCACTGAAGTTAACTGGACAATGAACTAGAGGCAGAAATCATTTTACAGAAAGAGGGAAAGCCCAAAATGCCACTTTCCGCAGAACCCATACTTCGGTTTTATTCAGAGTAATGGGGGAAAAAAGGAAACTTCTGCTCATAGAAGAAACTCAGCCACAGGTCTGATCTGGACTGGAACTACACATGCAGTGAGGACAAGGCTGTGTTTGTCTACTGATCTCTAATATTAACAATTATAAACAGAGCAGTGCAACTAGCATTTGGAACAACCCTTCTAGTGTTACAGTGACAGGCACAGCAGCTCACTTCTCTTCACACCACTGGTTCTCTTTGCGTACCTAGAAGAGACAGACAAGGTAGTACCCTGAGTAGTCTTTTCTGAGATGGCTAAGTACTACCTATACTGTATCATCAGTAGCCTGTGTCATGTGAGAAAGAAAAATGGAAAGCTGGGAAAATACTAGGCTTTAAGTAAAAGCAGACTTGATGACTAACTTTGTAACATTGAACAGCAGATTCAATTGCAAGCTCTAGTCCCACTTTCTAAGCTGGCAAGCAAACCCAACTCATCCTCTCTTGTATTATCAGGCCCTGACTTCTTCTTTTTTTTTTTTTTTT
>JANHMN010000002.1:60873696-60908666 GCA_030674055.1 Rhabdomys pumilio
GGGGGGGGGGGGGGGGGGGGGGGGGGGGGGGGGGGGGGTGGAGGTTGTTTCGAGACATGGTTTCTCTGTATAGCCCTGTATGTCCTGGAACTTAACTCTATAGACTAGGCTGACCTCGAACTCAGAAATCCGCCTGCATCTGCCTCCCAAGTGCTGGGATTAAAGGCGTGCACCACCACTGCCGGTCAGGCCCTGATTTCTAAAGCCAACAGTTTATGTCCTATACAAATGTCATAAGTTTAAAAAAAAAAAAAAAAAGAGAGAGAGAATCTGCTAATGAAAAACTCCTTTAGTTTAAAATTCATTTTTCTCACATTTATAAAAAAAACAGTATCAGGCTGGACATAACTCAGGTTAAGACTGTTATCCTGGAGGACTTAATTCCTATCCCACCCCCACTCACAGCTCACAACCACCTGTAACTCCAACTCCAAGGAATTTGATGCCCTCTTCTGGGCACCATGCTCACACTCATGAATTAAAACTAAAGTCTTCAAGAACTCTCTCACCTAAGGGCTTAGATCCAGAGACAGACTGTAGGAGACAAAAGTGCACATTTTGCCTCTGTATCAAGACTTTTGTTATTAGTTCTTTTGTTCTCTGAGACAGGTCTCTCTGTATAGCCCTGGATGCCCTGGATCTCAGTCTACCTCAGCTTCCCAAGTACTGGGATAAAGGGCATTTGCCACCATGCCCCCACTGGTGTTAAGGAATTTTAAAGGCATTTTTGGTAAGTGCACTGATAACTACAGCACTAGCCCAAGACTTTATGCTGGGCTTTTTTTGTCTTGGTATTGGGTTTCAGTTTCTTTTTAAAAAGTAATCAAAGATAGACTGTGTGCTACCTACCTGGGCCTCCTCTTCTTCAGTAAAGTCATTTTTGATATTGAAGGTTTTACGAATCTCCTCAGGAGTTTTCCCCTTAATCATATTGGCCACAGTCTTGCATGTGACATCAAGCAAACCTTTGATGTCTAAGTAGTTTGCAGCCTGTAAATGAAAGCTGGCTTTTAGTCATATGCACTGAATATTTGAGATTAACAATTTATATCAAATTGAGCTTTAAATGATACCCCATTTAATAAACTATATGAAATTCACTGCCCCTTAATACTGATTATTTTCAATGTAACTTCACCTTTCAGCTAGCTTCTCATATACTGTTTTACCTTTATCCTGGATTTTAAGTTGTTTTATTTAAATCCAATTAAAAATACTAATTTTAAATGTTCCTTTGGCTTACAAATTACTAAGAAATTACTGAATTTTCAAATGTTCACAATTTTTCCCCCAGGTTTTACTTTATTTTGAGACAAGGCCTCACTATGTAGTCCTGAATATCCTAAAACATTCTATGTAGACCAGGCTGGCCTCAAACTCAGAGCTTAGCCCCCTATATTCTATATTAAAGGTATGCACCACTGCACTCAGCTTCAAACATTTTTCATGCTTCTACCACTGAGGTCAGAGAACACACTTTGCATAACTTGAATACTTTTACATCTGGGATTTGTATGGCCCAGAACTTAGTCTATCTTGACAAGAATTTATATGGCCATAATTAAATGATTAACATCCTACATATAAATTAAGACAAGCTGTCCAGCAGTGTTCTGACCTGGCTTTCTGTCCATGTGTTATAATTACTGAGAAGCAACATTGGAGTTTCTATGCCTGTACAACTGTGTATTGATCTGTGTGCTTCACTCCTTTTTTTACTTTTTGAAGTTCTGCTTCTAGGTACACGTCTATGACTATTACTCTTAACGAATCAATCCCCTTTATCATTATGAAAATAGCTCTCTTAACATCAAAATATTACCACTCCAGCCCAGCTTGCTTCTGATTTACATTAGCACACTCTTTTCCATTTTAATTGTGCTGGTAGTAAAGTTTCACATAGGCAGCAAAATAGTTTTGCTTTATCTGACCTGATATTTCTACCTCTCAAAAGTGCTTGAATCATTACATTTAATGTAACTACTAATAAATATTACATTGCATGAGTTCAGAGAATCCACAGTTGAATATCAATGTACCTAGCCAATTCAATCCTTTAATAGGTAAAGGCTCTACAATAGAACTCATTTATACATTAACATACCAGAATAAGTTCAAAAAGTGTTCCTTGGTCGACTTTCAGGAATTCTTGGTCCCAAACAGGAATATCATCTGTCCGCTTTTCTTTGTTCTCATCATCCTCAGGAGGAGGAGGGTCATCCTTGTGGTGGGTGCACCATTGAATGACCTACAACAACAAATTCTTCCGGCATTCTATTCCAAGATTTTCAGTTCAATGCTGGGAGCATCACTACACTGTGATGAGAACTAGCTAAGGGAGGTCTAATAAAAAGTTAAGAGTCAATTTAAAAAAAAAAAAATTATTATGTACAGACACACGCACTCACTCCAGGGTTTGTAAGAGCTTAGTCAGTTAAGAGCACTTTTTGAACAAGCATAAGGACCCCATTTTGAGTCCTCAGTATCTACATAAAAACACTGAGACAGCATGCACTTGCAACTCCTAGTGTTGGTGGTACTGGAGAGCTTGCTAGTTAAAATTCTAGCTCTAGATTCAGGAAAATAAATAGAGAAGGAATGTCTCAGGACACCTAATGTCTTCCTCTGGCTTCAGGTACACAGCCAAAATTCATGTACACACAGACCACAAACCAAATTACTCATTTATACAAAGAAACAATGGAATGACTATAACCTAGTTCATTAAGAAGTCTAGACAAGTATGGTGGCATATGCCTGCAATTCTAGCACCCACAAGGCAGCAGTAGGATTTCTTCCAAGTTCAAAGCCAGCCTGAGCTATCAAACAAGACCCCCATCTTAAAAAAAACAAACCAAGCCAGGAGGTGTGCCTCATGTCTTTTTTATCACCACTCGAGAGGCAGAGGCAGGTCAATCTCTGAATTCAAGGCCAGCCTGATTCTCAGAGTGAGTTCCAGGACTACCAGGGCTACACAGAGAAACCCTGTCTCAAAAACAAAAATGAATAAACAAAAACATACAAACAAAAACAAACCCAAAGAAAAAAAAAAAAAAAAAAAAAACCTTAAAGAAATAAAACAAACTCCACCCCCCAAAAGATCTTACCTGGGCTGGGGCTTAGTTTAGTAACAGATTATATGTTAAGCATGCTTGAGACCCTAAATTCAATACCCAGTACCAAAATAAGAAAACAATAAAATAATCACTTACCTTTTTTAGAATTGCTGCATTAACATTTGGTAAAGGAACAGGATCATCATCTCCCTCATCATCCATTCCCAAATCTAAGGAAAACGAGGAGAGAAAAGCCATTATTTCTCAACTCCGTAACACCATACTATCTTAGTTAGGACTTCTATTGATGTGATAAAACACCAAAAGCAAACTGGAGAGAAAAGAATTAATTTCACCTTGTACTTCCAAGTAACAACCTGCCAAGATAGGAACCTGAAGGCAAGAACTAAAAGAGAAGCTACTGCTTACTGACTTGATCCTCTGCCTGCCCAGCCAGCTTTCTCATACAACCCAGGACTACCTGCCTACAGATAAGCTAGGCCTTCCCACAATCATTAATCAAGAAAATGCCCATAAGCCAATCTAATGGAGACATTTTCTCAATTGAGGTTCCTTTTTAACAAATGACTCTAGTTTGTATCAAGCTGACATAAAACTAGCTAGTATGGAAGGGCATGGGGGCACATTCTTGTTGGTAATTTAATGAAGTATGGAAACTGAGCAACAATCTGCCAAAACTGAATTAGGATTCTCCCCCCAACCAAATGAGCCAAAAATTTTATTGGTTCATGTCTTATATCTGATGTACTCTTTGGGGATATCCTTGGCCTGAGAGTCTTTGCCATAGACCTTAGCCACTACACAACTATGATTAGTCACTTTATGCGGATTCCCCTCTCCTCGCCATCAACTTGCAAAATAGTCTCAATGTTCTCTCCTCTGTAGAAACTGCATACATAGGGTGCACATAAATATATACAGGCAAAACATTTATACATAAAAAAGTAAATATATTTTGAAAGTCAAATGAAGTCAAAGGTCAATCCTTAGTCTACATGAGAACCAAAAAAGACACTGCACTTGAACACAAAGCATTCACTGAGGTCCTTTACAAGAAGTCTCAGCAGAGTACTAAAGAGATCATCTCTCCACATAATTCCAATACTTGCCCTAGACTTCTTCCCAGCTTAGATTAAACAAAGATAAAACAAAACAAAAAGCAAAGCCTCAAATTTCATATGTAAAAATCACCCCTTCTAGCCGGGCAGTGGTGGCACATGCCTTTAATCCTAGCACTTGGGAGGCAGAGGCAGAGGCAGGTGGATTTCTGAATTCGAGGCCAGCCTGGTCTACAGAGTGAGTTCTAGGACAGCCAGGACTACACAGAGAAACCCTGTCTCAAAAAAAACCAAAACCAAAAAAAAAAAAAAAAAAAAAAAAACTGTTAAAATAATTTATACTGTAAAATTATCTCTCTGGGTAAGATATTGATATTTAAAGACAACATAAAATACTAAACATAAAGCTTGAGGGCTTGAGTGATATTAAGGTCCTTGTGACTATTAAGAATTGCTTCTCTAGTATTCAGTTAGACTGCATTTTTTTCTTTAGGAACATATATGAAAGTAAAACACACCCCTTTAAGCTATTTAGTTTCAGAGTCTTCTGACAGACACCTGTATCTGATTACCACTTCCTGACGTGAATTAAGTCAATCCACATGGACATTTATCAAGATTTTCACTTCTGATTATCCTGAGTTTAAAAAGTTTAATTTTGTCTTTTAAAGTCACATAAAATTCTAACCAGGGACACTGCAGATACAAAACAAAGAAAGCAGTAAGATGCCAAACTCAAAGAACTTCAGATCTCAATCAATAGGCTAGATAGAATCCTATAAGCTACAGGTACTTCAGATGAAACCATTCTGCTTTGAGCCCACAAAGAATACAAAGAGAAAGAATCTTTTAACTACTGCTATCAGTCTACTTACTTCTGAGATCAAAGCCAGTCTATATAAGTTTCTAGGCAACTAATGCTCTTTAAAAATGGCAAATGCTTCTTTGAAGCAGCACAGGTCAGATCAGCACATTAAAACAACCATGAAGATGAAGTAAATACTTCCACTGCCAAAACAAGTATTGAGGGAGTAAATTTGTTGCTACTTACCTACCTTTACAGAGATACTTGAACCACTTCCTCTTTATTGTGACTATTCCATACTTCTTCATTCAACAGGTACTTGACTACAGACTCAATAGAAGGGATCTACAATGTTCATTACCAGAATATAGGACTTCAAGTGCCATGACATGTACCAATTACCAAAAAGAACTGTCCAGTTCTTATTTTAAGAAATCACATAGAAGACATATCCTGTGCAAAGAGCATTACAAGTCCTCTACCTAAGGTGAGGAGCACTTGTCTAATAATGCACAAGCCTTGGGTTCAGTCCCCAGCACTTCAAGAGGGGAAAAAAGGCCCTATATTAGTTATGCAATCTGGCAAGCACTCCAGTCACCTAGAAATGTTCCCTCTTCCCTGAAAGGCATCTTCAACACAATTCAAGTTCAGTCTTTTTAAATCAATAATCCTCTCAAATTTATTTACATTTTTATCAATTACTGTATTACAATCCTATCCCATCTAGACAAATGGCTACTAAAAATACCAATTTCTCCTTTAAAAAAACAAAACAAAACAAAAACTATGTTTATTTGTCTGCATATGTCCATGTACCATCTGCATACCTGGTGCCTGTGGAGGCAAGAAGAGGGTGCTGGATGGCCTGGAAATGTAGTTACAGAGAATACTGAGCTGCAGTGTGTGTGGGGGGGGAAGGGGGGGGATGTGTGGCTGAGAATCAAACATGGGTTCTCTGGAGGGGCAGCCAGTACTCTTAACCACCATCTTTCTAGCCCCCTCAATTCTCCTTTTTTGAGAGGACAGTTCAGGATGGCCTTAAACTTTCAATGTAGCAGAAGCTAGCTTTGATCTTCCTGTGTGTTCTAATTACTGGCATGCACTACTATAACTAGCTTAATTTTCCTTAATAATCCTGTATACTTTAGCCCAGTCTGATTTCTCAAAACTATGGAACTTAAAATCTGTCTCACTAGTACTACACACATGGACTGATTGGACTGACACCACTCAAAGACGCTACTGCAGCATCGTTTGGGATATAACTGACAGTGTTGTTTAGTATCTGGTACCCTTCCTAGTTTCTAAATTCCTTAAGAGCAAACATTATGTCTCACATCCTTTTCACCATCTTATAGCTAATGTTTATATATAACTCCCAAACCTGTTCAAACTCCCAAGTGCTAAAATTATAGACACTGGCCACTAGACCCGTATTACTCTTTCCTTCCTTCAAGAATTTATAAACTGCAGACCTTTCCTATATAAAACTCTGTAACTAATAGAGAATATTCTTACTAAGTTACTTCTCCCATCAACTTTAAACATTGGTGTGTCTATTTCCTGTATATACTATTAATATTAGTAAGCTTTCAAAGTTTCAGGACTCATTCTTATCCTACCTTTATTCAATCACACTAATGTATTACAGCAGTTTCATCAGGTTAACAAATAAGCACAACAAGAAAAGCTGTTTAAAAATACATTTTGAGTATAAAGTGCTTACTATGGAAGCCTGACTAACTGATCAATGATCTTCAGAACACACAACAGAAGAACCAACTCCCAAAAGTTGTCCTGAGTTATGCACATATACACACCACACAGACACACAATAAAAACTAAATGCAGAGACAGTTCAGTAGTTATGAGCACTTGTTATTCTTGCAGAGGACCTGGGTTTGATTCCCAGCCACCACATCCAGCAGCTCTAGTTCCAAGGAATCCCATGCCTTCTTTTTCTTAACCTCACATAAACATGGTAAACAAAACACATGCAAGCAAAACAGCCACAAACAGAAAATAAAAATAATTTTTAAAAAATTAAATGCAGGGCTGGAGAGATGGCCCAGAGGTTATAAGAGCACTGACTGCTTGCTCTTCCACAGGTCCTGAGTTCAATTCCCAGCAACCACATGGTGGCTCACAACCATCTAAGATAATAGGATCCTATGCCCTCTTCTGGTGTGTCTAAAGAGAGCAACAGTGTACTCACATACATAAAAATAAATCAATTTTTTTAAAAATTAAATGCAGATAGTTTTCAGGTGTAGACTTTCTGAAAGTCTTCAACAGTACCCAATCTGTACACCTTATTTTCTACAACAAAACAGCAAGCAGTTCTATTTGGTTGTCATGCAGCAAGACAACCCCCTTTCCAAATGTTTTCATTTTTATCATCAGGAAACAAATACAAACAACACTTTTAAATCCAATTTACTTGAAACAAAAATGAACTACTGTAGTTAGGCATGGTGCTATGTGCTTTTAAGCCCAACACTTAGAACTCAATCAGAGGCAAGTGATCCGAGTTCCAGGCAGCCTGGTCTACAGAGGTAGTTTCAAGATAGCCAGGACTGCACAGAAAAACCCTGTCTCAAAAAACAAGCAAGCAAGCAAAAAGGAACCATTGTCTGATATGTAAAGTCACATTAGAGTCAGCAAGACGACTCACTGGGTAGAAGCATGCTATGCTAAAGAGGCGAATTTGATCCTCAGAATCAACATAAGAAGCTGGATGTGGTAGCTTGTGTTTGTAATCTAAGTACTCTGTGACAAAGAGGTAAGGATGTGTATTATTGCAATAGCAGAAACAAGAGAGACCCTGGCTCTAAAGGGAGTGGGAGGGGTAAGGAGTAGGAACTGGAGAGATGGTTTAGTGGTCAAGAGTGTACTCTCTTGTAGCAGACCCAGTTCAGTTTCTGGCTTCCATATTGGGCAATTTACAACTGTTAACTCCAGCACCAGCTGAACCCAATGCCTCTGGTCTTCACAGGCAATTGAAAGCATATGCACATACCTAAACACACACATAATTAACAAAATCTTGAAAACCAACAAAGTAGCTTGGTATAGTGAGCACACCTTTAATCCTACCACTTGGAAGGCAGAGACAGGTGGATTTGAATTCAAGGCCAACCTGGTCTACATGGAGTTCCAGAAAATCATGGGCTTTACAAAGACTTGTCTCAAAACAAAAAGCCAAAACACAACAAACACCAATAAAGTAGGAGAGGAGAGGTGAAAGTAGAAAACTGACTCCTGAAATACACTATCTGGGGTGACATGGCATGCCTGCACACTCAATAATCTTTTTTTGGTTGTTTGTGAGACAGTGTCTCTATGTAGTCTTGGCTGGCCTGGAACTCAAAAGATCCCCAGTCTCTGCTAAGTGCTGGAATTAAAGGTGTGAGTGACCTTGCATAGTAAATCTTTACAGAAACAAAACAAAAAACAAACCAAAAACTTTTAACAGTTTATGATTTTATTCACACAAAGCAGAGAGAATTACCTTCTCAAGCTTATACTTCTCACGTAAATACTTGGAAGTTACATGTCCCATCCTAAGTTATATACCCCCTTTCTTCACACAAGATTTCATAAACTTTACCTTCCAGCATGGTCTTGATGGTCACAGACTGTTTGGCAATTTCTACATCAACTTCAAATATCTCTCCATCAGAACTCTGCAACTTTATCGTAGGCATCTAAAAAAGGTACATTGAATAGAAATTTAAGTGCTATTAATTCCATTCCACAAGACATTTATTTCACCAACTAATCTGTCAGAAAGCAGTAACTTACAATTATTATATAGTTCTAAGTTCGTCACAAACTCACAAACAAGCCTGTAATTGTTGAAATTGTTTATATATATGGTTTTTTTGAGACAGGGTTTCTTTGTGTAACAGTCTTGGGTGTTCTGGAACTCTGTAGGCTGGCTGGCCTTGAATTCAGAAATCTATCTGCATCTGCCTCACAAGTGCTGGGATTAGAGGTGTGCACCACCACTACCTGGCTCTGCTTTTATTTAAAGAGAAAGAAAAGGGGAGACAGAAAGGAGGAGGGAAAAGGGAGGGGAGAGGGAGGAGGAATATTTCCCAGCCTTTAAGGTCCATTTAAAGGCAGTACTGAGTTTACAACTGGTTTTAAGAGCTGTGTTTTTGACATTTACTTTTAGATGTGTGAGGATGTGCATATAACTCAGCACATGTGTGGAGGTCAGAGAACAAAGTTGCAGGAGAATAGATCTCTCTTTCCATTATGTGTGTTCCAGGGATCAAGCTTAGGTCATCAGGCTTGGTAGCCAATTATTTGCTAGCCCTTCAATTTTTTTTTTTGTTTGTTTTGTTTTCCCGAGACAAGGTTTCTCTGTGTAGCCTTGGCTGTCCTGGAACTCACTCTGTAGACCAGGCTGGCCTCGAACTCAGAAATCCACCTGCCTCTGCCTCCCAAGTGCTGGGATCAAAGGCGTGCGTTGCTTCACCACCACCCGGCCAAAATTTTTAAGATACATTGTTAGGGTGACTTTTGTACAATGTGTGAAGGTTGTCTTTTGTGCTGTTCAGTTATTAATTCTGTACTGGCAGAGAGCTGAATATGGCTGGGATTTTGGTATTGTTATTCTTAGCGTTCCTCACCTTCCTTGCTGGATTTTTGGTTTAATAAAGAGCTGAGAGCCAATAGCTAGGCAGAAAAGGGAAGGTGGCACTTGGGGATCAGAGAGGGTCTCTGAGAAGAATTCAGTTGGGGACAGGGAGGAAGTTGGAGTGAGACATAAGTAATTGGGGTTACTTAAGTTAGATGAGCAAGCTGGGAGGTAGCCTAAGCTAGGGCCTAAGCTATAATAAAATTAGTAAGTCTCTGTGTTATGGTTCATCTGCTAGCAGGTCCAAGAAATCTCGATATAATACAAGCTTTCCATATTTCTTTATGTTCTCATGGAGTAGTAACTACTCATTCTGAAAAATTAACTGCTACAATTAATTACTAACAAACATGAGCAAAGTCAGTCCATAATAAACAAAGTTATCAAATAAATTTCCTACAATGAAATCTACCAGTAAGAAACAAGTAAACTACTCCAAAGAGAAGACTAGGATATGCTCACTTCTAAACAAATGCAAGATCACATACGAGAAAATAAAGGACATACAGGCAGTTGTCAATATGATTCCGAAAACCCTAAGGAGCTTAAATTTAGAAGAGTCCTTTTTTTGTTTTAGTCTTTCGAGGCAGGGTTTCCTTGTGTAGCACTGTCTGTCCTAGAACTCACTCTGTAGACCAGTCTGGCCTCAACTCACAGAGATCTGCCTGCTTCTGCCTCCTAGTGCTGGGGTTAGGGGTAAAGGCATGAAGCACCACCCAGCTCCTTTTAAATTTTCCATTACCTATTGCTCAGGTGTCCAGGTTTGAGATCATCTGGCTAATTCCCTACCAAAAAACAGAAACAAAAACAAAACAAACAGAAAAATAAAACAGACCTGCTTCAGCCAGGCAGTGGTAGAGCACACCTTATTCCAAGCACTTGGGAGGCAGAGGCAGGTCGATCTCTATTGAGTTCAAGACCAGCCTGGTCTACAGAGTAAGTTCCAGGACAGCCAGGGCTGCACAGAGAAACTCTGTCTAGAAAAAAACAAAACAAACAAAACCGCTTCGAAAATGCATTTAAAGCCAGCAGTGATGACACAAGCCTTTAATCTCAGCACTTGGAAGACAGAGGCAGACAGATCAGAGTTGGAGGCCAGCATGTTCTAAATAGCTAGATACAGGCCAGCCAGGAATACACAGAAAGACCTCGTCTCAAAAAAGCAAACAAAACAACAAAATGCATTTAAGTCATAGTGGCAGCAGAACTTGAGATACAGGAATTCAGACATTGGGCTCACAGCCAAGTTCAAGTCCAGCCTGGTTTACGTAAGAATCTGTCTCCAGCTGGGCGGTAGTGGCACAAGCCTTTAATCCCAGCACTTGGGAGGCAGAGGCAGGCGGATTTCTGAGTTCGAGGCTAGCCTGGTCTACAGAGTGAGTTCCAGGACAGCCAAGGCTATACAGAGAAACCCTGTCTCGGGGGGAAAAAAAAACAAAAACTTTCTGAATCTGCCCAAAAAAAAAAAAAGAAGATGAAATATATATATATATATATATATATATATATATATTTTAAACAGCATGGTAGTAGTGTATGCCTTTAATTCCAGCACTTGGGAGTCAAGACACAGGTGCATCTCTGTGAGTTCAAGGCCAGTCTACAGAGTGAGTTCCAGGACAGCCAGGGCTATACAGAGAAACCAGTCCTGTAATGCCCAGTTTTTGGAAGGCTAAGGATAATAAATTTCAAGGACTGACTAGGTTACATAAGGAGGTCAAGACAGCGTTGGTGGAACTCGGTAAGAACCTGCTTAAAATGAAACAAAAGAAGCTGAGGATATAGCTCCTTAGTGCAATGCTTAACATGTATGAAGCTCCAGTTCAATCTGCAACACTGTCCTCTCCCTCTACCCAAAAAGTGAGCCAGGGTATAAGTACATCAAATAATCCCAGCATTTTGGCAAACAGAAGGATCAGGAGGTTCACAGCCATCTTCTTGACACATAGGAAATAAATTTAAGGGCTAGCCTGGTTTTCTTGACCCTGTCTCAAAAACTGAACTCAACAAATCCCCCCAAAAACCCAAAAATCCAAAAAATGCATCAATTGAGATAAAATATGAATCACTAGAAAAAACATAATTTCATATATATATTTATATATGCAACTAGCTCCTAACATGACTTGAGTTTTAGAAAAAAATCAAACCAAACAAAAAACAAATCAGTATTAATACTAAAAGCTCTAAGCCAGCAATTTCTTATCACCTTCAGATTTCCTCCTCATTCTTCCAAGAGGATTAATTCAAGACTTCTTTTAATAAAAATTCACAAGCAACTTTTTTTTTGGTAGTGTGCTTTTGAGACAGGGTTCCTCTGTGTTGCCCTGGGTGTCCTGAAACTTACTCTAGCAAGGACTAATCTTTAATTCAGCCATCAACCTGCCTCTGCCTCCAGTGCTGGAACTAAAGGTGGGCACCTAAATCCCTAACTCACATGCAACTCTGCAGGTCTGTGCTTCTAAGGAAGGTACTTCTTAAGCATTTCTGGATCTGAGTTATATTCTTAACGTGAATTTTCACAAAAGTATAGGGTTTAGCATTTAAAATAACTATTGCAACTTTTTTAGGGTCACTTAAGACTCAGCACATCTAAAATATTCATTCAGCTTTCTGAGACACTTGTCCCCATTCAAGTAAACAAGCTTCACAAGGGGGTGGGGGAAGGCAAAGCCTGTTTTACAATCATCCATTGGAATACCCAGCTCCCACTCATCCATGGTTGAAGTGACTCAACCATGTGAACTCAAAAGTGAGTTCACTTTTCAACTCACAAACATGTCTGCAGAACAGAGCCCAGAGCAGCAGACCCTCCCTATGATAAGGCAACAATACAAGTTAAAAATAAAATAAAGAGGCCAGTTTTTAACCACAAAACACTGTGTTCTCTTTATGGTCCCTAGTATTGTAATGAGCACTCCAGAACAAGTCTATGTGGCTGATAAAATTACTTTAGAAGACCATTCCGTATTTCCTTGAAATAATTCACAATAAATAAAGATGTGCTTAGTCATAGTCAAATTTAGGTATTAGGTTACTTGCAAGGGAGCCAGGCTCTTATTTAATGACAGGGAGGCAATCAGTTAATCTGTAATTCAATGCACTCTGTAATCCTAGACTTCACTTTTGTTGTTGTGTTGGAATTAAGTGCAAATTTTTTAAGTAATAATGTATGAGATTTCGATTTGATATGCTTTCAAAAAGCCCTTCTTCAGTTCTCTACGCTCCTGGACTTGGAATTTAAATCACCATCCAAGTCTAGCATGAGAATTCTACTATACCAGACTTTAAAAACAAACCTGTTTTAAGTGGCTCGAAATTCTGACACTTGTTACTAGACTGCAGGATGGAAGAGACTGCATTGCTCTATGCCACAATGCAGTCTACTGTAACATTCTGATGAAAAACTCAGTCTCCAAACTGAGGACTCCATGAAAAAGTGAACCAAAAGGCAGGTTTTAACACTATCGCTTAAAAACCCAAACACTTCAGATTTTAGCGTCAAGGGCTCCTAAAAGTCACCTCAGACGACACTGTCTATTACAGTAATAAGTTCAGAGACTGCAGGACGTGACAAAACAACGCAAAGAAATATCGGGAGTCTGTTACCTGCATATTCGGTGGTTAAATAGGTAAGATCAATAAGGAGCTAATGACGCCAGACACAGGAGGGGCACACAAGAGTCGAGTGGCAACCACCGCCACCACCTGGACGGCCCGGGACCCCTACTCAAAGCCTCACCGCCCACCCGCCCTGGAGCGCGGAGCAGCAAGCCTGTCGCTAAGGCAGGACCGGGACGAAGCCTGGGCCTTGCAGCCGCGTTCGGAGCCGACTGACGTCGCCCGCAAAGCCGCAGGCCTGCCACAGGGCTCGACTCTCCCCCCAGGCGACCGCCGAAAGGATGGGCGGCCCTAGGAGGCCTGACTCGGCCGACTCGCGCCTCCCGCGGTCCGGGGTCGGCAACGGGCCGCACGGCGCCTCAGGATACGCCAGGCCGACTCGCCGTCTCGTGCAGGCCAGAGGCAACACGGGGCTCCCACCCAGCCCCCACCCCCTCGAGGAACTGGTCCGGCTCGCGGGCTGCTACTCACGGTGCTCGGTCTCAAGACCGCAGGCCCGAGGCTGACCGACAGAGTACACAACCGCACGGAAGTATCGAGAACAAGGCCACTACAGCAACGCCGCGCGGCGTTGGCTTTTATAGAAGCGGGAAGCGGGCGCCGAGGACCCCGATCTCGTGACGTCACACAGCCGGCAGAGCTGGCTGTTGAGATCGCCTGACGGCAGGCGGAAGGCGGGCGGCAGGCCCTGAGCGCCGCAGAGGTCTTCTGGAGAGGTGCTGAGCAGTGGTGGATGGAGGGTTGGCCAGGCAGGAGAGGGGCTTCCGCCTTACTCCGCTGTTCTAAACAGCGCCATGCTCTCCTTCAATGCGGATGCCGGCACTGGCTGAGGAACCATCGCGACTAGAAGGGTCCTTCAGGCAGAGGCTGCCTTAAACTGCTTGAAAGACCCCAGTCCTGGAAAAGCCTGGAAACAACAAACCGCAAAACCGGTTGTGGCTGTGTGTTTTACTTAAAGGAGTCACCTCAGCCTGACCACCATTACTCTCCTAATAACCTAAGGAAATAAGGTTGAGTTTGCCGACCAGGGATTCAGGACTTGAACCTTACTCCACTGATACTGAATTAAATATACATATATGTATATAATTTAAATATATATGGCATGTTGAGACAAGATGTTTCTTTAGCCTAGGCGGCTTAGAATTCTAAAATACTTCTGACTTGGTACACCTGCTTATTTGGTTTTAAAAGTTTTATCTTCTTTGCATTTTAAGATGGGGTCTTGTTTGGCACGGGGTGGCTGCAAATTCAGTATGTAGACCAGGTTGGATTCATAATCTCCTTCCACCTCCTGCGCTGGGTTTATAGGCATTTTTCACTACATATACTTACCTGATACTCTTTTCTGTTTTGTTTTGAGACAGGGTCTTACTATGTAAACCAGGCTTGGAACTAGCTATTTAGACCAGGCTGGCTTTAAACTCAGATCTGTCTGCCTCCCGATAGCCAGCTCTGAGAGTAAAGGCAAGCAAGCACCACCTTTTTGGCTAATCTTAACCTTTATTTCCTGCCTTTGAACTTTGAAGAGGCTTTCAGACCCCAAATAGCTATTGTTGGAGTGAAGGGCCAAGCCTGGGGATGGAAAACATGGATGTGGCACGGGGGCTACAGTCTTTGGGTAACCATACTTTCGGCCTATGTGTGAGGCCAGTGCTGGGATCCATCCCGTAGTGAACCCGGACAGTCAGCCCAACCTGAACAGTACTGTACTGGCTGTTCACAGAAGGCTGTGATAAGGCCGCTAGAATGAAACAGCTTTGAAGTAAAGGGAGAGACCTGAAAGCACCCATCTGGCCTCAGCCCAACCAGGAACTGGGCAATTGCCTGCCCTGCCCTACTGCGTCTAGGGAGCATCACTATCCCCACCGAGGCGCCAGGCTCACCTAGCCTATGAGCACATGATGGTATTCCTGGCACCACGAAGACAAAAGACGTTTCCACACAGGGCCTCCTAAAGAAACCAGAGACTACCGTTTCTCTAGGACAAGACTGGGCAGAGAGGCCAAGCAATGGGTTGAATTACCAGGTCTTTGTCTGCTGGCTATAGTATCCAATGTCTGCCAGGTGCCACAGCCGATGACAGAAGATGAAAGACCCACAGTTCTCAGGCTTTTTATCTGCAGCACTGCCTGCCCTTCCTTCACAGCTCCTGCTTCGGGCCTCCTAGGAAAGGCCCACTGTAAAGCCTTTTCCTCCCCATGGCATAAAGTTGGTGGACTCCTTAAACAGTCCTGGCTAGCCTAAGAAGCCAGCTAGCCTAAGAAGCCAGCACATGGCTTGGCACTTGATGGGTATATGAGAGCCTCCAATATAAGAATTAACAAATGCTTGGAGGACAAAATAGAGATTTGGGTGCTGGGACAAAGCTTAGCATGCCCAGGCCTCTGGGTTCAATCCTTGCCATGCCCAGACTATTCAAGGTACAAATTAGTTCACAAAAGATCCGTAAGAAATTGTTTGCCAGCCGGGCGGTAGTGGCGCACGCCTTTAATCCCAGCACTTGGGAGGCAGAGGCAGGCGGATTTCTGAGTTGAGGCCAACCTGGTCTACAGAGTGAGTTCCAGGACAGCCAGGACTACACAGAGAAACCCTGTCTCGAAAAAACAAAAGAAAAAAAAATTGTTTGCCTAAAAGAAATGAAATGGAACTAGCAGCTGTGACAAAGTTGGGTGATTTATATTTTTTTTCTGCTATTTGAATATGGATTCGTAGGCATGTATTTCATATTAATTTTTCCCTGCAATGAATTGGACACAGCACTAAAACTCTTGGCAAGTCTATTCTATGGGTCTGGGGATGTGGTTCAGTTGGTAGTGTGCTTGCCTAACGTGTGAGGCCATGGGTTTGATTCCCAACACCCCCATAAACTGCATGATGGCACAGGTCTGTAACCCCAGCACTCAGGAGAGTTCAAGGTCATCCTCTGCTCTTAGTGAGTTCAAGAATAGCCTGGTCTACATAATTTTGGGTCAGCCAAGGCTATAGAGCAAGAACATAAATCAAAAAAAGAATTTCTAAGTAAATAATACAATAATCAATTGGCCCCACTCAGGAAAAGGCAGCTGAGTCCATTTTCAGTGTAATGAATCTAACCTGGGAGCAGGTTTTTCTGCCTTTTAAACTATCCAAGGTGATTCTCAAGCCTAGGGTAAGTGGAGAAACTTTTGTAGTAGAGCCTCAGTGATAAAGAATTGCCAGGAAGGAGCCAGCAGTATTTATCAGAAAAGACTGGAGTAGTGCCACACTTTTTGAATCAACTCTACTTTCCCTGGAAACCTCTGCCTAAGAGCCAGGATGGCTGCAGGATTGCAGAGTGTAAGCTGGGAGCAGTGCGTCTCCATCCAGTTTATTACTAATTCTCAGTCTAGATCTGAGAAGACTGGCTCCACAGAGTCCACTAGAGAGAGGGGGAAGGGAGGGGGAAGGGAGGGAGAGGGAGAGGGAGGGAGAGGGAGGGAGAGTTCCAAAGCTGTGTCATCCTTCATTTTCTCTGCAAACGTGAAATCAAAACCCCTTGTTGCCTGGTCTACAGAGTGAGTTCCAGGACAGCCAGGGCTACACAGAGAAACCCTGTCTCAAAAAAACAAAAAACAAAAAAAAAAACAAAAAAAAAACCTCTTGTTGCTCTTGGTCTCTTGCTCTGTCCTCTCATCCCTCCCCCCCCCCCCACGTGCTTATGGCTGGCCTTCTACTCCTCTACTTCTCTTCTCTCCTCTCTTCTCTTCCTCCTCCTCTTCTTCTTCCTCTCTCTCTCTCTCTCTCTCTCTCTCTGCCTTTCTCTGCCTCAACTATCCTCTTAACTCCCCTCCCCATGCCCTAAATAAACTCTATTCTATACTTTAAAAAACAAACAAACAAACAAACAAATCGTTGTTTGGCCAGGCCTGATGATACACACATGAAACCCTAGCACTCAGGAAGAGAGGCAAGAGAAGCACAAATTTGAGGCCAAGTCTGGATTATGTAACGAGTTTTAGAGCAACCTGAGTATTCTCAGATACTCTGCCTTGAAAATAACAAATGAGAGCTAAAGAGATGGCTCAGTGGTTAAGAGCACTGGGTGCTCTTCCTAGAGGACTCAGGTTCAGTCCCCAGCACCCACATGGCAGCTTACAACTGTAACTCCAGTTCCAGGTGATCTGACACCCTCACACCTATGCACATAAAATAAAATTAAGTTACTTTAAAAAAAAATTAACAGGGCTGGAGAGATGGTTCATTGATTAAGAGCACTGGCTGCTCATCCAGAGGTCCTGAGTTCAATTCCCAGCACCCACATGGTGGCTCACAATCTGATGCCCTTTTCTAGAAGTCATGCATACAAATAAATAAAGTGCTCATATACATAAACAAATTTAAGAAATAATAAACCGTTCGTTATAGAGAGGAGGGCAACAAAACTGAAGAGGAGGGATTTTCCCCGCAGCAAACTCAGCAGAGCTGTGGCTGCAACATGCTTACCATGACAACCTGGAACTCAGCCCTGCACCTCCCCAACCCTTTCAGTGCTCCAGACAAGTTCTGATGCACACCTGTTTCCCAGGATACAGCCTCTAGGCAAAATAAAAGCCTGGGAGTTGGGCAGGGCCCTTGGGAAAAAGCTGTTGTTTTGATAAGTTATTTCTGGAGATGATTGGCCTTAGTGAGTCAGTCTCCACTGCCATCAAATGTCCACAGAAAGATTCCTGTGAGGATCAGCCTTCTCAGTGAGTTTAAAACAGGATTTGGGGGCTGCAGAGATGCCAGCATTTAAGAGCACTTGCTGCTGTTACAGTGGACCAGAGTCCAGTTCTCAGCCCCCATGTTAGGTATCTCACAGCTGCCTGTAACTCCAGCTTCAGGGCATCTAGTGACCTCTTCTGGCCTCTGCAGGCGGTATTGCAGTTACAAGGTGTACTGGTGTACTTACATATATGTAGGCAAACTCTCTGTACTAGCTAGTTTTATGTCAACTTGATAAAAGCTAGAGTCATCAGAGAAGAGAGAACCTTGGGTGAGAAAATGCCTCCATAAGATCTGACTGTAAGGCATTTTCTTAACTAGTGATTGATGGGGGGTGGGGGGCATTGTGGGCAATGCCACTCCTGGACTACTGGTCCTGGGTCTATAAGAGAGCAAGCCAGTAAGCAGCACCCCTCCGTGGCCTCTCTATCAGCCCCTCCCTCTAGGTTTTGATGATGACCTCTTATATTGGACCTTGAGCAAAAATAAACCCTTTTCTGCCCAAGTTGCTTTTGATCATGGTGTTTCATCACAGCAGTAGTAACCCTAACTAAGACACACTCATACACAAAAATAAATATTTAAAACAAGAACTGTAGAGTGAAAAATTATGAAGACCATTTTATAAAATATATACAGGCTCACTAGTTCCAAGAAGGCAGAACTGAATGTAGGATTTCAGGCCTTCACATCCCGGGAAGAGTATTAACATTCCTCAAGCCTCAGGGAAAAGAACCCACCTGTGGGTAGGTAAGGCCCAAAGCAGGAAGACATATTCCTGACAACAAAGAAAGATGCAAGTCATCTGGGTGGTTCCAAGAACTAACTTTCCACTGTTCTTGGTTAGCCCCCCCACACACACTTGAGGTCTTCCCAGAGTTACAGCCTGCTGTTGTTCAAAATTTGTAATGCAACCAATCATATGTAACCGTGTGAAAATTCCTTCCTTTCCCCACCCCTTGCTATAAAAAGCTCCTTAGCCCACCACTCTGGGTCAAAATTCTGTTCCTGCGTGGACGAGCAGTTTTGACCTTGGCTAGCCAACTCTCTCTCCCCCAAGAAACCTCTGCTAATTGCATCCAGGTACGGTGTCTTGAGATTTTTGGGTGGCCGTGATTTCCCGAGACTTGAGTAAGGGTCCCGAGTTTGGGAGTCTTCAGAACAACAAACACACCAGAACTTTGGGGTTAGTGAATCAGCTCAGTTGGTAGAGTGCTTGCCCAGAAGCACAAAGCTCTGAGCTCCATCCCCCGGACTATACAGACTAGACATGGTGTGCACATTTTTTGATCTCAGCACTTAAGAGGTAAACACTGAAGGGTCAGAATTCAAGGCCACCCTCAGCCACATAGCAAGTTGGAGGCCACGCTGAGATACATGAGACTCTGTCTCAATCAGCCAACCAGTAAATCAGCCAAACGACACAAAGCAGCTCAGAATTCAGTTGGTGTTCCCTTTCTTAGGCATCCACCCATAGACTCATGGTGCGTGTTCTAGGCCTGAGAATAGCATCTAAGCTAAGCAGTTGTTTCATATCAGTATCCTCAGAGATAAAGCATTCCTTCTCGAAAGGAAGCTCCTGAGGACCCCCGAAAAGAAAGGTGAATAATTCTGTCCTAAGAAGTACCTCAACACTCAACAACTCAATAGTTTCAGAAAGTACCGGAGACTGGCCAAACTGGCCAGGGTCACTAGGCTCTGCCCTTCCCTGAGTGTATATCGGCAGTGAGGAACACAGACTTTATCAGAGAAGTGTCAGCTGCCTGGAAGAGGCAAAGACCAGGAAAATGACTCTTAAACCTGTTGAGCTGTCTGCAGACTGTGCAGTATGCTCCTGGTTTCTGGCTTTCATGAGCATTCACCCCATGCTGGGGTGGGCTTTGGTGATGCAGTTGTCTTTGAGACATTTCTGCTCTTATAAGTAACCTCTCAACTATATCCGACCCTAGTAAAACTCACTGGCCCGCTAGGTTGAGCTTAGTGCTTGCTTCGGTCTGTCTTCTGTTCCCTGTCCGGGGTGATTAGAGTGATTAGACAGGGTTCACATCTCTCCAGAAACAGTGTCATACAACAGCAGTAATTCAGTGTGCTTGTTCTGAGATCTCCTGACTGCAGACTGCTACTGTGTTGCCTCTGTCCGGTCTCGGTGGCCACTCTGCAGCTCACCACCTGCCTCTGTTATATAATCCTGGGTGAACTACTTTTTCTCTGAGCCCTGCTCTCCTGTGTTGGAAGAATTAAAGAATTGAAAAGGAGGAGGCCTGACAGTGGCCGTTTGCCAATGGGAGTGGAGGAACTGAGCCCCAAAGAGAGTAGTTACTGCCAGTGTGAATCTGAGAGGAGCTCTCCCCTACTCCCTCCCCCACACTTCAACCCAACAACAGCCAACAGGGACAGATCAAAACCTCTAGATTAGTTTGGGGTGTCTAAAAGTAGGGAGAGCTCTTTCTGGGTTCTGCCACCAAGTTTTTCTTGCTAAGAATGGTAACACATCTGCAATCCCAGGATTTAGGAGGCTGAGGCAGAAGTCTGAGGCTAGCCTTGACTATATAGGGAAACTATACTTCAAATTTAAAAGCTCATTGTTTGGAATATTTACATAGTGTATTAGTAACTTCTCCTGTTGCTATGCTAAAGTACTATGTGTTGTGGTCTGGCCTCGCCTCCAGCACAGCTGTAGCCATTTTGTTCCATGCCTGCCAGCTCTTTCATATTGTTACTGTAACATGTCTGCCAGTCACTGATGCAGAAAAACTCAGTGGAGGGTCATGCTGACCACATACCCTGATATGTTCTGTATGAGGTTTGTTAATTTTAAGAAATTGCACAAAGCTTTATACATAGGACACATAAAATTAAAGGCCAATATGAACCTTTAAATATCTATTACCTCTAAATAAAGGCCTAATATGAACCTCTAACTTAGCTTGAGTCAGAGCTGACACTGGGCTATGCTTCCTGAACCTGTATATGAGCTGACTGTGTTTTTTTCTTTTTTCTTTTCTTTTCTTTTTTTCATTTTGTCTCCTCCCCACCCCCCTTGGAGCTGAGGACTGAACCCAGGGCCTTGTGCTTGCTTAGCAAGTACTCTACCACTGAGCTAAATCCCCAACCCCTTCTTTTCCTTTTTTTAAAGATTTATTTATTTATTATGCATACAGCATTTAGGCATAGCCTGCAAATATGCCTGCCCTACAGAAGAGGGCGCCAGATCTCATTATAGATGGTTGTGAGTCATCATGTGGTTGCTGGAAATTGAACTCAGGACCTCTGGAAGAGCAGTCAGTGCTCTTAACCGCTGAGCTATCTCTTCAGCCCAGATTTTTCATTTGTAAGTCGGCCTGAGAGATGTTTGATCAGTATTAGCGTGTGTGTTCAGTAAACCATCCTTGTCTGACTGAGATCAGTGTTCATATAACTGTGAAGTGACTGTCAGACCCCAACACTCTAAAAAAGCAACTTATGAGAGAAAGGATTTGTCTTAGCTCACAGTAGGTCCGGAGGTAGGAGACGAGGCAGCTGGCCACACTGCATCCACAGTCATGAGGAGCAGAGAACAATGAACACTTACATTCCATTAGCTTTCTTCAGTTTTCTTTTTAAAAGAATTTATGAGCCGGTGGTGGTGGCGCACACCTTTAATCCCAGCACTTGGGAGGCAGAGGCAGGCGGATTTCTGAGTTTGAGGCCAGCCTGGTCTACCGAGTGAGTTCCAGGACAGCCAGGGCTACACAGAGAAACCCTGTCTCGAAAACAAACAAACAAACAAACAAAAAAAGAATTTATGAGCCATGCTATGGTAGTGCACGCCTCTAGGACGGCCAGGGCCACACAAAGAACCTGTCTGGAAGAAAACAAACAACATTTATTTTAAAAAGTGTGTGTGAGCATACCCTCCGAAGTCAGAAGAGGTGTCAGATTTCTTCAAACTGGAGTTATAGGCACTTGCAAGCTACCAGATGTCGGTGCTAGAACCCAAATTCAAGTCGTTTGCAAGAGCAGTGCACACTTTTATTTTGTATTCTAAATATTTATTTATTTATTTTATTTATGAGTACACTGTAGCTGTCTTCAGACACACCAGAAGAGGGCATCGGATCCCATTATAGATGTTGTCCGCTGAGCTCTCTCTCCAGCCCCCAGTAAGCACTCTTAATCACTAAGCCATCTGTCCAGCCCCAGCTTTCTCCTCTTTGTGTAGTCTAAGCCTCAAGCCCAGAATGAACGAATGAACAGATGAACGAATGAAACAATGAACGAATGAACAGCGTGGCCCTCCATTAGAGTGGCCTTCTCCTCTTCATTAACCCAATCTGAAGAATCCCTCACACGTGTCTAGACCAGTGATTCGCAACCTTCCTAAAGCTGTGACCCTTTAATACCCTCACATTGGGTTAATCCCCAGCCATAAAATTATTTTCGTTGCTACTTCATAACTGTAATTTTGCTAGTATTATGAATCGTAATGTAAATATCTGTTTCCTCATGGTCTTAGGTGACCGCTATGAAAGGGTCGCAACCTCTTAAGGGTTAATATCCACTGGTCTAGAAGTTTGCCTCCTAGGTGATTCTAAATCTTGTCAAGTCGACATTAACTATCACACTCCAGTTTCAACTGTTGCGGGAGCAGTAGTAAAATAAGAGAGCGACCATTTTGATATATACAAGTCTGAGTAGTTTCAAGTTCATATAGATAACAGGTGTGCTGTTTGCTGGGCTACGTGGATGGGGAAGGGGAGCCAGGACTTTCACCAGGCTCTGCTACAGCCTCCCGGGAATGCGGAAGTCTTACAGTTCTTAGAAAGCTAGGAGGTTTGGGCAGCCTATGGGGGCAGGCAGCCAGCGTCCCAGGTCTCTCATTAACTACCGCAGCAGCAACAGCAACAGCAGTAGGCGTGGCAGCGGCATGAGCCTGCCCAGCCAGGCAGGTCCAAAGTCCAGCAATGAATGCTTCTGAAGAGAGAACGCTTTCCCAAGTGTTACAGCTCAGTAAAGATAGCCACTCTCAGATGACCCTCGATCCTCGCTGAAATAATTTGTGAGCTTTATTCCACCTGGACAGTGACTGCATGAACCTTAAGTAGTGGGGTGGGACTTAGGAGGTAAAAATGTTACCTATTGGCTGAGTTTGAGATGTTGTTGATGCTCTATTTGCTACTCCAGGTGCTACATTCCGTGACTGACTGCGCACGATCCTCTCAGTGGGATGTTGTGGTTACCTGTTCCAATGCAGGTACAAAGACAGGCAGGAAGAAGTTTGACGCTCTTTGAGATTCCTGGGGTCTGAGCTCACTCAGCCTCAGCAGTCCTTTTGCCTGTTTGGCCCACTTGCCTTACACAGATACACAGAAATCTTGCAGACCTGCCGACACCCACCTGCTGTCACTCTCCTCGCCTGTTTTTGTTTTTGTTTTTTTTTTTTGTTTGTTTGTTTGTTTGTTTGAGACAGGGTTTCTCTGTGTGGCCCGAGCTGTCCTGGAACTCACTCTGTAGACCAGACTGGACTCGAACTCAGCAATCCGCCTGCTTCCGCCTCCCAAGTGCTGGGATTAAAGGCGTGCGCCACCACCGCCCGACTATTTCTAAAGTTTGATTGATGAATAAAGCTGCTGTCATGGCTCAGCCGTGGTCTGAGCATAACTACTGAGGATTCCCATCCTAGAAGATGCGTCTCAAGTGGTGATGATGAGGACAGAACCTACGTGATGACTGTCTCTTACAGTACCTACTTGAAGGTAATAGGGTCACGGGGCACTCCCATTGAATACAGTTAACACTGGTCTTGTGGAATGAATTAGTTCTTGGCAGAAAGTGTTTATCCAAAACTGTCCTCAGCCTATGTGCTTGGCCTCTAATGCAGTTGTTATGAATATTGAACTATAACCTGTAGAACACATAAGCACTTACTTCTATTGGACGTAAATTCTGTGCTGTGCTGGAGGGCTGGAGAGATGGCTCAGTGATTAAGATCACTGACTGCTCTTCCAGAGGTCCTGAGTTCAATTCTCAGTAACCACATGGTGGCTCACAGCCATCTGTAATGGGGTCTGATGCCCTCTTCTGGTGTGTCTGAGGACAACAACAGTGTACGCACATAAAATAAATACAATTTAGAAAAAAAAAATTCGCTGGGCGGTGGTGGCGCCCGCCTTTAATCCCAGCACTTGGGAGGCAGAGGCAGGCGGATTTCGAGGCCAGCCTGGTCTACAGAGTGAGTTTCAGGACAGCCAGGGCTATACAGAGAAACCCTGTCTCGAAGAAAACAAAAGAAAAAGAAAAAGAAAAACAAACAAACAAACAAACAAACAACAACAACAACAAAAAACCTTTAGAAATAGTGCTGGAGAGATGGCTCAGAGGTTGAGAGCACTGACTGCTCTTCCAGAGGTTCTGAGTTCAATTTCCCAAGCAACCACATGGTGGCTCCCAACCACCTGTAATGGGATCTGGTGCCCTCTTCTGTAGTTCAGGCATATATGCAGGCAGAACATGGCATAATTAATTAATTAATTAATTAATTTAAAAAGTTAGATATAACAACTCCATCTGCTGTACAAATAACCTGCATGATATTCATGACATAGACTCCTGAAAGAGAAAACCAACAGAACACAGATGAACCTCAATGTTGAATGAAAGCTCCTAGGTGCAAAATGACTTACTGCGTGAATCCATTTGAACAAAGACCACAAAGGAAGGTGAAAAAAGCCAATGATGGCTGCTGAGCAGCTGACAAGTGTTGGGGCGGGGGTCTCTGGAGCATCAGGTTCTTTCTATCTTGATCCAGGTGGTGGCTTCATGTATAAATACACCAAATAAATACATACATACATAAGTAAATAAAGTTATGTATGTAGCCAGGCATGCTGGCAGCACACATCTTTAACCCAGCACTTGGGAGGCAGAGGCAGGTACATCTCTAAGAGGCAGAAGCCAGCCTAGTCTACATTGTGAGTTCCAGGACAGTCAGAATGGTTACACAGAGAAACTCTTTTTTTTTTTTTCAAGACAGGGTTTCTCTGTGTAGTCCTGGCTGTCCTGGAACTCACCCTGTAAGTAGACCAGGCTGGCCTCAAACTCACAGAGATCCAGCTACTTCTGTCTCCCAAGTGCTGGGATAAAACGTGTGCACCACCATTGCCAGGCAGAGGGAAAAATTTAAAAAAATGAATGTTAAGAATTTTAACGTATGATTTGTCCAATGTGTATGTACCTAAATGTATGCATGTTCACTATATCCATGCAAGTGCTCTGAGGCCAGAAGGGGCGCTGGATCCTCTGGAACCAGAGCTATGGGTGTTTGTGGTCATGGTTATAAAGTCCTGATATGCCGGGCAGTGGTGGCGAACGCCTTCAATCCCAGCACTTGGGAGGCAGAGGCAGGTGGATTTCTGAGTTCGAGGCCAGCCTGGTCTACCGAGTGAGTTCCAGGACAGCCAGGGCTATACAGAGAAACCCTGTCTCAAAAACAAAACAAAACAAAAAAGTCCTGATATAGGTGCTGGAAGCAGAATCCAGATCCTCCAGAAGTGCTCTGAACAGCTGAATCATTCCTCCAGACCCTAAAAGATTTCTTTTAGGACATGGCAACGTGATAATACATGCTGTGTGCTTTACATTGTGCTAGTGTCTGTCATCTTGGATCTTCTGTGGCGGTTCATTCACATGGCTGCCCAATCACTCTCTGCCAAAGCTGGAGGAGCAAGGAGATGTGTTGAGAGCAGCTCAGAGGGAAGTTTCTGGAAGGTCAATGTATCTAGGAGGGCTTAGTGTCCAGAGTCTAGCCTTGGCCCTTGACCTTGGACAAAGCACCAGAAAGGTCCATCCTTGACTCTACTCAAGCCATCTTATGCAAAGCTATCTGATGGGTGATATTCTTCACCTCAGGATGTTTCGTCAGAAGCTAGAGGCAAGAGTGGTATCCACATCTAAGTGACAGAGGAGAAAGTTGGTTGACACACATTTATATCTCATACTACCAGAGGCCCAGGTCGTGGGCCTTCCTACAAGTTAGGAGCTGAGAAATAGCCTTGTATAGTGTGCCAGGCAGGAGCTCAACTGTTACAAGGGGCAAGATGGCAAAGCTGCACCTGGCCACATAAACTGTGGCCACATCAGAGAAATGAGGAGATGGGCTTTGATCCTGGCTATGGCTATCTCACCACAGGAGGCCAAAGCTTATCAGAAGAGAATGCCCTTTACTTTGTTCCACTCCATCCCAGAATGGAGAACCTACTGAAACAGATGGGTAGCCCAAAGGGCTCAGAGAATGCAGAGACAGGGACTGTAGCTGTACAGCTTTATCCTGGCTAATGCCCCCAAACCATCATCACTCAGTCTGCCCAGCAGATGGTGCCAGAGGGCCACTTGTCACAGAGCAAACCATCTCCCTCCTCCCCCGCCTTCCATCTCCTTTGCTTCTCCTATCCAGAATTCAGAGGGGGTCTTGTCCATAAACCTGGTTTGACCCAGTCTGACCAGCAGAGGCCTCAAGCCAGTGCAGCTCTGTTCAGTTCTCCAGCTCTGGGCCAGTGCCCCTCTGTGAAATGAGTTCACATTAGGTTGGGCAGCAGGGGCAGGAGGGCTTTCTTAGGTTTGAGCTAGGACAGGTGATGAGGAAGATGGCTTTAGAAGTCTCCTGTCAGACCTCTGAGGAGGAGAGGGGTGTCAAGGGTAGCTGCGTGAAAACCGAACAGAGTACCAGGAATTTGAGCATGAGACAAGGATCTCATTTTCTTTTTATTTATCATTTACTTTTTGAGCTTGTGGTAGAGGTCAGAAGACAAATGTGGGAATCAATTCTTGCTTTCCATGTCATGGATTCAGGGGACCGAACTCAAGTCATCAGGCTTGGCAGCAAGCTCCTTTACCCAACGAAACAGCTCATTAGCCCCAGGAACTCATATTGAGATGCTGGTCAAATGAGGCACATCAAGTGGGCAGTTGGATACGTAGCTCAGAAGCTCACAGTAGAAGTTGGTCTGAGGCTACAAGCTGGGATTCTTTGGCCATCTCTTCACAGGTTCACATAGAAGAGTCCGCGGTAGCAGCAGTGCTGGCTCAGAGGTTACGAGTACCAGCTGTTAGCCAGGTGTTGGTGGTGCAGACTTTTTAATCCCAGCACTTGAGAGGCAGAGGTAGAGATCTCTGTGAGTTTGAGCCCAGCCTGGTCTACAGAGCTAGTTCCAGGACAGCCAGGGTCACACAGAAAAACAAAACAAAACAAAAAAACCCGTTCCCCCCCCCCCCAAAGGAACAAAAGAAAGGAAGGAAAGGGGGGTGGGAGAGAAAGAAAAGGGTACTGGCTGTTATTCCAGAGGACCCAACACCTACATGGTGACTCTCAACTCCAGTTCCAGGGACTCTGATGCCCTCTTCTGGCCTCTGTAGGCAATTTGAGTGCATACACACACACACACACACACACACACACACACCCCTATATCAGATAAACACAAACATAAATGTAAAACTAAATCTAAAAGAACAGAAGATGACAAGGTGGTCTGAGATTTGCTTTCCACAGAACTGGGAATGAAACCAAGGCCTTGCACACACTGGGCAGGTACTCTGCCACCAAGCCCTAGTTCCAGCCCCCAAGATGTTCTTTCAAGTTTTGCTTATGGGAGCACAGAGAGCTGTGTTTGCATGCTGGTAGGATAAACCAGTGCTGGCCAATGTTAGAGGTGCTGGTGCTGCAAACTGGTAGCTGTGAATGCAGGATACAGAAAGGTGTTTGTGTTTTGCAATATTAACCAACAACCAGCCCCAAAGTTAAGAGTACACACTGCTCTTGTAGAGGACCCAAGGTTAGTTCCCAGCAATCATATGGGGCAAATCATAATAAGTCTAGTTCCAGGGGCCCTAACACTTTCTTGTGGATTCCTTAGGCACCTGCACTCCCACATGCACATATATGCACATACTGTGTGTGCATGGATGCACAAACAGACACAAATTGAGATAGGGGCTGGAGAGATGGCTCAGTGGTTAAGAGCACTTGCTGCCCTTGTAGAGGACCTGAAATCAAATTTCAGAATACTAGGTGTCTCCGGGGAATTTATATTGTCTCTGGCCTTTCTGGGCACTGCAAGCAAATGGTGTACACAAAGACAAACAGAACAAATAGCCTGATGACTTGAACTCCATCCCTTAAACTTGTCTGGTGTTAGGGACAGGTTGTCTCTGACTTCCATGCATGGGCACACGCAAGTATAAATAAAACCTGGTTCAAATAAACTGTTGAGGGAGTTGAGGGAGTTGAGGGCATGAATTCTGAGGACAGGATCTGTGACTTGTGCCAATACTCAACAGAGCCAGCCTGCAATCTTCCTTCATGTCTCCCTAAGGTCCCATCACATAGTTGCCTTGCAAAAGCACCAGTCACAAAACACAGGTCACTTTCTCTAACTCCAAAGCTATGTGCCTGCCCTTCAAAGTCCACTGAATGATTCCAGCAAAGGCAGGGGCTTTTGAAAGCCAGGATCCCCGAGAATGCTCTTGTAGCAGGCCCTTCACTGCTCTGAACTGAACTGATTCACAAGTGAAGTATGTCACACAAAATGTCTGGCAGAGAAAGCTCAGGGCTGTGCAGTCTTCTCTCTCAGCTGCTGTTTCAGGACCAAACATGCAGTATCACTGCTCCGCTGCAATCACTTCAACTGTCTTCAGAGATTCTTCCTTCTGCATGGAGTACTGATGTGAGCTGGTTCATCATGCCAGCTGTGCCTCAGGATCACAGCACCACACTGAAGAATTGGTAGAAACAGCAAATCACTTACACTGCCATTTCTGACGCAAATGGTGCAGGGCCATCTGCCACTCAGGCTGAAGACAAAAATATTCTATGTTTCTAGGTGGCTTAAGCAAATAATCTCATTTAAAAAACCCTCATATACACACAACCCTATTTTTAAAGTGCTGGCTTCTGATTTCTACTGCTCGGCATACCTCCTACCCTTAGGATCTGAGATAAACTTGGAAACTCAAGACCTACAAAGACAATCCTTAAGATTCTGTTTTAAGGAAACCTCTGAGACAGGCTGGAAGGATGATGGCTCAGAGGTTGAGAGTGCTGACTGTTCTTGAAGGGTCCTTCCCTGGTTCATTTCTCAGAACTCAGGCCTGGAAGCTCACAACTATCTGTAACTCTAGCTCCAAGGGTACCCAACACCCTCTTCTGGCCTCTACAGACACTGGCTTTCAGGAATGCATTGTACCTTCCCCTTATGCCCCCCCCCCCCTTTTGGGAAAGGGCCAGGTGTGATGGTGATGCCTTTAATTACAGCTATTGGAAGGTAGAAGCAGATCTCCGTGCGTTCAAGGCCAGTCTGTACTACATACCAATTTACAGGCCAGCCAGGGCTAGTGAATCTCTGACTTTGGTGTATCAAACACGCGTGCTTAGCGCGCACACACACCACAAACACCTATCAATATATATGAGAGGCCAGTTGTGGTGGTGTGAATCATAATGCCAGCTGGTTGGAAGTGGAGGCTGGATTGGGAATTCAAAGTTTACCTCTGTCACATAGCGAGTCTCAGCACAGCTGGTGCAACTGTCCAAAAAGACAACAGATGGGGATTCAAAGCAACCTTCCAGCTTCCCGCAGCTCAGACTTCGAACAACTACTTAGTGAGGCTGGTGATGGAGAAACACACATTTGTGATTGTGCATGAGAAGAGACACCCAGAGACTGACTATCTTATAAAAGGTGAGGAAAGTACATCAGCAATGGGCCTACAAAGTCCAGAGTCAGGGAAAGAGGCACAATGGAGAAGAAATGAGCAGAGGTAGATGCACCGAACACAACAGCCTTCCATTTAGCTACACTGGGAGCTGTGGACACACTTGCTTCTTGGTGTACAAGCATAGTGCAGTGATGAGGACCCACTCATGTTTGCTGCAGAGGGATAGGACAAGAGACCCTGAACTCCATGCAGAATCACAAGAGACTATGGTGGTAGGGGCTGCAGAGATGGCTGAGTGGTTAAGACTAACTGCTGCTCTTGTAGAAAAGCTGAATTTGACTCTCATCACCCATATACATGGTGGCTCAACCCATATATATATATATATATATATAATGTGTGTGTGTGTGTGTGTGTGTGTGTACACACACACACATAGATATCAATTACTGTAGCTGTCTTCTTCAGACATACCAAAAGAAGGTATCAGATCTCATTATAGATGGTTGGGAGTCACCATGTGGTTGCTAGGAATTGAACTCAGGACCTCTGGAAGAGCAGACAGTCCTCTTAACCTCTGACCCATTTTTGCAGCCTGGTTCAGAGAGATAAGAACACCTATTTTTGACCTCTGGCCACTACAGCCCTGTGCACAGACATACCCACAGATACACACAGGTACTTTAAACCCACCTACAGCTGTGGGTAATGGGAAGCACGAGGCTTTACTATGGTGTCCTCGGTCCTTGATTCCCTTTCTCAGCACGTGCTTCTCTGAGGGCACCTGTCACTTGACTCAAACTTCAAGGAACTTCAGTTCCATGAGAACAGGGACACAGCCCTGGTTCCACCCCTTGTACTGATCAAATGATGACAATAGCAGGGTGAACATTACCTAGCCTTTACTCTTGCCAGCAGCCCAGAAGGAAGGATCAAGAACAGCAGGAGTTAAGTCACCCTTGTTTGACCACCACAGAAGGGACTGTGCGACACATCAGAAGGTGACGTTGTTTACAGAAAGTTTATTGAGTACAGTATAGGAATGTAGCATGCTGGGCGGTAACTGGAGCACTGGACAATGTTTTTATTTTTTAAGAATTTCATACAGGCTGGAGAGATGGCTCAGTGGTTACTAGCACTGACTGCTCTTCCAAAGGTCCTGAGTTCAATTCCCAGCAACCACATGGTGGCTCACAACCATCTGTAATGGGGTCTGATGCCCTCTTCTGGTGTACATGAAGACAGTGATAGTGTACTCATATAAGTAAAATACATCTTTAAAAAAAATTTCATACATTTCAACCCACTTGGATCATAGTCCCTGCCCCCTTCCCTGACTGGCTGTCTTGCTTTAAATTTAAATTCATTTCTCTCTTTTCTACTTTGAATATTCTATTTTTTTCAATCTCTCATTTGTAGCTCTCTGGTCACTTCCTTCTGCTCCCATTTGTCTTTGGTCTCATGGTGGACGCTTTTCACTTCATCTGCTTGCTTTTGAGGTTATCATCTTGATGATTTCCCCCTTCCTCCTGCGACACTTTTGGTATGCTAGAAGCAGCTTTGCCACTTAAGCCATGCTCCCAGTTCTCATCTTAGGCTACTATATACCACTACCCATTATGGACATTATCCCTAAGTCCATGGCTCAGTAAGTGGTCCTAACTAGTGGTGTTTTGAGAGGTTGTGAAACATGGCTGGCAGAGCTGAATCACAGGGGCAGGCCTTTGATAATTCCACCTTCTCTGCTTCCTGTCCCTCTGCTCCTCCTCCCAGGCCACAACTTGGTAACTAACTCCTCCTGCTGCTGTCACAAACAGGGCAGACAACCCTCACCTCTGTTCCTTTCTCACTATGACAGACTATAACCATGGAAACTGGGCCAAAATAAACCTCTTCTCCCCTAAGAGAGAGGCATCTGTCAGGCATCTGTTGACAGTTACATAAAAACATATACACTACTCCACTACCACGTCAAGTATTTTTAAAGACTAGGAGACATAAAACCCCAACCCAATGACTGGGATCCAAGTGGGAATAGCTAGAAAATAGGAAGGGAGATGGGGCTGACAACCCACTGCCTAACATCCCTCCTACAGCAACTGCAGGGAGAAACGACAGTTAAGACTGGACACCACCTATCTGTGCACAACTCCACTACAGAAAAACCAACAGAGAAACACCAATACAGTACACTGTGGGCATTGGACCCTGAAAGGTAGCCTCAGCTCAACTGGGGACCAGGCTACCTTTCACAGTCCACAACTCCACAGTGCACAATGGATCAAGGTACACTCATCACTGAAGCAGTAAAGAGGGATCAAGGTACAAGACCCCTCAACATAACACTTCACGACATTCTCGAGGTACACTCTAAAAAGGTCGCAGCTTGAACAGTCTGAAACATTTAAGTGACTGACCTATATACCCCAAAGGTATGTAAAGCTCAGTCAGAAGACATAAACATGAAATAAAGCAAAATGAATCCTTTAAAAGTTCTACTCTGTCAAATAAGATTGCTGTAGCTGGATAGTGCTGGTCCATGCCTTTAATCCCAGCACTTGGGGAGACAGAGGCAGGAAGATCTATGCTGAGTAGACCAGCCTGGTCTACAGAGTCCTAGGATAGCCAGGGATATACACAGAAACCCAGATAAAGAAAGTTTAAAAAGGTCACATTTGGCCACTCATAGTGACCCATATCTATCTATCTATCTATCTATCTATCTATCTATCTATCTATCTATCTATCTATCTACCTACCTACCAACCTACCAACCTACCAACCACCCCCAACCCCCATCTCAATTCTCTCTCGTTATATAGCTTGGCTGATTTGGAACAGAGACCAGCCAAGCTATATAAGATGACCCTGTCTAAATCAAAAACAAGAGTCATTATTACTGAAAGTAATCCATACAATCAAGGTATAGAATGGAAATGAGATAAAATGGCGATGCATCAAAGTACACCACACATGTATAAAAATGTCACAATGAAACAGTATCTTTACAGTTCTATCGTATAGAGACTAACAAGAGACATGGTCAAACACATTTACAACCTTGCAAAGGTTATTTTTAACATAGGCACAATTGTAGAAAAAATAAACCAAAAAGATTTAAGTTTATAAAATGTAAAAACAGTTAAAGAATTATGAGATTAGGGGGCTGATAAAAAACAGATTTAGGTCAGGAGAACAAAATCCACTTCAAAACTAAAGTCTATATATAAACCACTGGCTGTTTGCAGGAATGCAGTAAAAGCCAGTTACCCCATAAGATACCACCAGCACCACAAAATGCAGTTGTAATTAGAAAATGAGCAATGGTTATTTATTTTTAAGACAGGTTTATGCTGGGCATGGTAATGTATACCTTTAATACTAGCAATTGAGAAGCAGAAGGAAGCTCAAGGCCAGCCTGGTTTATATTGTTTCAGGACAGCCAGAGCTATAGTGAGACCATGTCTCAAAAAAAGACTGCTTCACTATATATTTCTGACTGGCCTGGAGCTCCATCTACCTGCCCCTGCCTCCCAAGTGCTGAGATCATAGAGAGGCGTCACCATGCCCACCAGCAGTGGTTCTTAACCCTAGACATACTATGCCCAGGACCTTCTCCAAATAACTCTAAGTATATATGTGGGCATCAAGATTGAATATCACAGAAATAACTGCTGCTCTCCCAGAGGTTGAATTTGGTTTTTAGCACTCATACCAGCAACTCACAACTCTGAAGCTTACTTAAGAGGATCTAGAGGCCTCTGTGGGCACCACACACATAAATAGTAAGTCAAGAAAAGGGGAAACCTTTTGCATTTATAACGAGGAAAGGCAAACTGTCCCCCAATGGTCACTGAACATTTCAAGAGGCTCAGATGTGCCATTACACAGGCAGGTGGCAACTACACAACCATACTGTGTATCTCATTTCAAATAGCTAAAGGACCATAATGATAAATGCTTGAGGCATACATAGGCCAACTTAAACATTACATAATGTACAAATCTCAAAACACCACCTGATACCCTTTAAATATTACATTGTTTTTGTTTTACTAAAAACATTACACATCTTCAAGTACTCAAACCCAACAATAAGCTTTATAAATTGTTTCAAAGCAAACTTTTAATAATAAAAAAAAAAAAATATGTGCACATGAATGCTGATGTCCACAGAGACTGGAGGCACCAAATCCCCTGGGGCTGACGTCATGGGCTATTGGGAGGCTTCAGAGGTGGTGTGGGTCCTCTTAAAGAGCAGTGTGTAACTATGGCTCCACTCTCCAGATCCCCAATTCTATTTTATGAACTATCTGTGTATGTGGGTGTTTGCTTCACCTTTGTGTATGGAGGCCAGAGGACAACTTGCAGGAATTGGTTCTCTCCTTCCACCACTTAGATTCCACGGACTGAGCTCCAGCCTTCAGGTTTGCTGGTAAGTATATATGCCTTTACCAGCTGAGTCACCTTATCATTTCAAAAGTAAACTTCTCTAAGAATGCACATTCTAAGGCAGAGATCCACTATCTGCCTCCAAAACGCTAGGTCACACATGTGCCATCATATACAACTTTTAGAGATGAAACCCAGGCACAGTATACGTGCTGGCAAGTGCTCTACCGATGACCTACATTTGTAGCCATTAACACGTCTTAAAAAGACTGATTTTTATTTTATATATATGAGTGGTTTGCCTGCAGGCATGTACACCATGTGGAGGCCAAAGGGTGTTAGGACCTCTGGAGCTGAAGTTATAGGCAGCTGGGAGCTAAAACATTAACTGCTAAGCACCTGTCCAGACTCCTTGACAACACTCATTTTTGATAATTCTTTGCTCTTAATCAAGAGGCTTAAAAAATTATGGCAATTTCACTACAGTACCCATTAAAAAATTCTCTCATTTGAGTGATTCTCTTCCAACTATAATTTGATTTTAGAAGAAAATATTAAACTCACACACTTTTACTAATTTTACAATCAGGTTAAGTATTAACATGTTCAAATTTAGATAGGAAGCCTAGTAATTGCCTCTGAATGGTTTTAAAACCAATCAATCTTTGTCACAAGCCCCATTCTGAGAATCTATATGTACACGACATGTGTTAACTACAGTTAAAGACTCCATTAGAGCCCTCTTTATTATCAGGATCCCCAGCGCAGCTGCCTGGTGTCCACCTCCCTTGAGTATTGGATCAGAAGTGCTGTACATTATTAAGTCAGGCCCAGTGGCATGTACAGACAGGATCACCCATGAGTTCCAAGACAGGTTGGCCTATATAACAAGTCCTAAGCCACTCAGGGCCACACAATAAGACCCTGCTCCTTAATCCCAGCACTTGGGAGGC
>JANHMN010000002.1:60908766-60929527 GCA_030674055.1 Rhabdomys pumilio
AGAGAGAGAGAGAGAGAGAGAGAGAGAGAGAGAGAGAGGTTGTACATAGATCTTACTTGTTTGGCCAGGAAAACAAAGTAGCAAAAATAACAGGCTAGAGAATGTGCTTCTTCTAACTCAGAAAAGGCTAAAAAGAAGACACCTAGAAAAACTAAGGGTTTGTAGAAAATTAACTCATAAACCAGCTTTTTTATACAGTGCAATATTATAACTTCACTGTTAGTTCCAAATTCAACACAGTACAAAGCAAGGAAACATTTATTTACTACACTCACACAGTAATGATCAAGCATCCTGATGTTTGCCCAGGTAGCTTAAAATAGCAAATATTTAGTCCCCACAGAAGAACTGTCTTGTTTTAAGCCAAGTCAGAGAACAGAGGGGAAGCCACTGCTCGATGAGCACTGGCACTCAGCACCACTCTCGAATCTGGGACAGAGCAAATCCCAAACCACTTCATTTCTACTTGGCTTCACTGATTTACCAGTTAAGGAACACAAGCTAAGCTCTAACAGCTCGTCTGAGACAAGTTTAACTAACTCTTAAGATCACATGACTTGACAAGAAATAATACAAATGTTGGTTAAGAACTTACCGTTCTGTCAATCATTCTAAAGAGTCCATGAAATATACATAGCAATGTATTTGTAACCAGAAGCTACACTAATTAGACACATCATTTAGTTTGTTAAGTTCTACCTGAAAACATGCCATTTTAAGTAAAATCCTAAAAACATAGCTCTCAAGTTCTATGGTTTAACAATCAAGTCCTACTGAAGCAGCACAGAGCTCCTTTCACAAGCGCAGGCCAGCAACAAGACAAACTGCAGTACGTCAGACAAACAAGTCCCCAAGTTCTTCTGAAGAACACCAAGGAGTTGCCAGAGAGGTTACACAGTGGCCTTGATCTTTATTTTTCTTTACCTGGGATTCTACAAATTCTGAAATTGATCAATAGATTTATCTTGTTAATAAACAGCACCAGTCGTGCCCACTGATACAACCCAAACCTGACTTTCTCAGTTCTCAAGTTTATTATGAAAACACTGCGGTGACATGTGCAGTGACATCATCTTACAGGAGGGAACAGTTCTGTTCAAAACAACTCACCAGGGTTTCTGACAGTAACAAAGAACAACGCGGGGCTGAGATTTGAGAAGGGGAGAAACTGAGTGCAGACAAATCATACAATTAAATTAATGGTATCCCTGAAAGAAACACAACAAGGGGGGAGGCCTTGGTACTTATTTAAAAATGTTCATTAAGCTCCAATGATTGTTTGCTATCCTCATCTACAGTCATGCTGAGTAAGCTACAGCTAAGTGGAAGTCAACTGGACTCACAGGTGTTAATGTTTACATCCTATATCTGCAGTCTCTCAAGAAAGCAAAAGTAACTACAAATAGCGCTATGCCAGAAACTGGATTCTTGACCAACAATGTCGCGTCAGCATGCAATGAACTGGTTCATTCTAAAGTGGTCACGGCTGTTGATGACAAGAGGCTTTGTATTTTTATATGGCACATCTTTTGGTCCGTGTGAAACAAGTGTTTTGAATGTTAACTATTTTCTGACACTCTGGAGTTACTGTTGCTCTTCCCATTTCCATTCGGTCACTATACGGTTCATGGCAATACTGTACAAGTTTACATTTTCATTACAGGAAGTAGTCTGGGGTACGACGAGTGACATGTGGCTCGCCTCTACGAGGTGCCGGATCAAACTGCAAGCTGAAAAACAAATAAGATTCACTGTTTCTACTCTAAGAAGATACTCGCATATTTAGCAAAATTAAATCTTCAACTTTTCTGGTCTATTCCCTATCCAATTTCAGTGTATTTTAAAAGAATAGAACTCAACTTTAATAGAGCTAGGTATACTGAGGCACAACTCTAACATTAGCACTTGGGAAACTGAGGCAAGAGGATCACAGTTCTAGACCAGTTTGGGCTACAAATACATGGTTAGTTTTAACTGTTAACCTGATACAAGAGAACCATCATCTGGGAAAAGTTCTAACTGAGAACTAGACTTATCTAAATCAGGTTGACCTGTGAGCATGTCTGTGGAAGACTGTCTTAATTGACATAGGAACACCAAGCCCACTGTGGCTGTTACCATTCCCTAGGTAGGGAGCCCTGACCCGTTTAAGAATGAAGAAAGCTAATCGAACATAAGCAGCAAGCAAGGGTCCATACACTTATCTCTGCTTTTTTGTTTTGTTTGAGTTATGGTTTCTTGATACAGACCCTGGAACTCTCTATACAGACCACGCTGGCCTCAAACTCCTGCCTCTGGTGGAATGTAACATTACATCTAGACTGTGGGTATTATTTGAGAAGCTGCTTTTAGTTTCTGCCTCAACTTCCCCTCAATGTTGGACTATAAATTACAACTATAGGTTGAACAACTGCTCCCCTATTCCTATGTTGTTTTCAGACACTGGATTTTATCACATCAAAAGAAAAATAGTTAAGGATACTCTTAACCTTTAACCCTCTTGCCCTTGCCTCAGTCTCCCAAGTGCTAAGATTACAGCTTTGCACTTGGGCTATAACTGTACTTCAGTCTGCGAGGCTACCTTTTCATACATTGGGGCCCCTTCTATATTAAGATCACTTAAATGTCTGGCTCATTAATCTGACTTCTCGTCAAAATATACTTTACTAGCTCTGCAGTAAAAATATGCGTTTAAAAGTTGGAAGATTTATGAGCATAGTGGCATAGGTCTTTAGTTCCAGTACTTGGGAGGTAGGTGGATCTCTGTGGGTTCAAGGCCAGCCTCGTCTACACAATGAATTCCAGGACAACCACAGCTATATGGTGAGACTCTGTTTCAAACAACCACCCACCCACCCACAAAACTAAAGACCAGGCTCCACATCAGAGAAGCCAGTTTCTGTTATGTATAGGTCCATTCCCACAAAAAAACGAGTCAAAAGTCACCCGTGCTCTGGTTTAAGCAGAGCTGGACAACACAAAGATAGCTCAGAGGAGATACTTACAAAGAATACTTAAGAGTGTCATCAAGTTCCATGATTGCAGCTTGGTTACCACAACGATAGCAATAGTTTGGAGCACTGAAAATTGTTACTACATTCCGGTCATGGCACCAGTTATATCCCTACAAAAAAAGAGGCAGGGGAAAAAAAAAAAAACTTACCCACCTACATAGGTAAATATGAGCACATTAAAACAGAAAAATACATTAAGTCAGAAGAACTCCAAAGTTCTTAATTTTCTGTACCTATAAAATGTACATGAACAATGCATTGCTAAAACAAAAAAATATTTTTTTTAAAAAGAGCTATTTATTTGTTTCATGTCAGTACACTGTTGCCATCTTCAGACACACCAGAAGAGGGCCTCAGATCCCATTACAGATGATTGTGAGCCACCATGTGGTTGCTGAGAATTGAACTCAGGACCTCTGGAAGAGCAGTCAGTGCTATTAACTGCTGAGCCATCTTTCCAGCCCTGTTTTTGTTTTGTCTTGCTTTGTTTTAAGCATTTAAAAACAGGCCAGGCAAGGTGGCACACACCTTTAACCCCAGGAAGCAGAGGCAGATGCATCTCTGAGTTTGAGGATAGCCTAATCTACATGGAGACCATATCCCGCAAAAACCAACCAAGCAACAAAATCAACTTAAATATTATCCATCATCAAATGTATCTATAACTGTGTCTCTCACTGGCACGACATCATGGTTTATATATGCCTGGCCCAGGGAGTGGCACTATTAGAAGATGTGGCCCTGTTGAAGTAGGTGTGTCACTGTGGGTGTGGGCTATAAGACCTCATTCTAGCTTCCTGGAAGCCAGTATTCTGCTAGCAGCCTTCAGATGAAGGTGTAGAACTCTCAGCTCCCCTGCACCGTGCCTGCCTGGATGCTGGTGGATAGTGCCTGCCTGGATGCTGGTGGATAATGTTCCCACCTTGATGATAATGGAATGAACCTCTGAATCTGTAATCCAGCCTCAATTAAATGTTGTCCTTATAAGAGTTGCCTTGGTCATGGTGTCTGTTCACAGCAGTGAAGCCCTAACTAAGACAGACCTTAAATTTGATTTTAAAAAACTTTTCTTTGGAGATAGGGTCTCACTGTACAGTCTAGGCTAGTCTGGATTACAAGGCAGTTCAGCTGCCACCTAAATAACCAACTAACTAACCAGCAAACCAGCTAGTGAACTAATGAGGCATGCGCCACTGTGCTTGGCTGACCATCAGTACTGGCAACAAACTGTTGTAGAAGAGATTGCCCACAGCCATAGTTTTAATGTTCCATGTCCGCATTCTCAAAGCCAAGGTTTCAACGTAAGAACCCTACCAGAGAAAAGTCTTCTTTCAAATCACCTACAAGTCAGTTATCTGAAGGACATCAACATGTTTCTTTCTTTCCTTTACTAGATAAATATGAAATAAACCTCTGCAATATTCTACCCTTCTTCATTGCTCTACACCTTTACCCTTTCATCATTAAATTCCAAGCCCCTCCAAGTCATTAAGTAGATGTCCACTATCAGTCATGGACCTGACTTTCGTTTGACTGTCCATCTACTGAAGAGGGTTTAGCTCCCATGGCAGACTCTATAGGAATAAAGGACATCTTACTAATGATGAATGACATCAGTGCCAAACTCCTTTCCTTCAGTTACTACAGTTAATTAGTTTGACAAGTTTCAACAAAAGAACATACCTCCATCACCAGCTGGTGAGCTCTGGACACCAACGTGAGGCCATTGGCATGATTAAATGTCTCAGAAATATCTTGGCCAAAGGTATAACCAGCTCCCCGAGGAGATATCCCCCAGCCACCACGGTCATCTGGATCTGACCACAGCAAGTCACACATTGGACCCTAAAAAGCAGGTACAAGTTATAAACTGACTTCCAAATGTGGAATTCACTTAATAATTCACCAGAAGCAATATTCTACAAAAATCACATTCTGAGTATGTGTACTGAACACAGCCTGAATTTTGCAGTTAAGGTATCTCTGAAACGAGAAGCAATTCCCACAAGGCACAGTGCGTTCAGTCACTTGTCCCATCTGCTTGGGTCATTAGTCAGATGGGCTAGTGGTGAAGACAAGGAAGGCTTCTAAACTTGTAATGAGCAATGTAAGGGGCTCATGTCATTTCATTTTGAAAATCTGAGTGAACATGTGATAAATGATGCTACAGCTAATCAATATTTGTTCTTCCTAAAGAATTTCTGAAAATTCATCAAAGTCATACCTCATGAGGAACTTCTTGTAGGCGATCAAGCGCTCGGATGTGATCCAGTGTGTCTATGGATGGTGACAGACCACCATGTAGACAGAAGATCTAAAAAGATTGATTACAAATGGTAACTATGCCGAAGAGAAACTAAAATCTTTGGACTACATGTTAGACAGAAACCTGCATCATTTGGCTACATCAGTTCTAGGCTCTCTGTTTCAATGAGGATGGATTCTGAAGAACTGGCTATTGTTCTGACCTAATACCAACTACTGAGTATCTAGTCTTGCTCCTGACCAACCACCATCATTGAGGTTCCTTCAAGAGAGTGTTTCTCTAGTTTACCCACAGTCCCTTACATCTCCCAGACCCCTCTACAAACATTTTCCATTCCCACAATCCTAACCTGACAGTTCAGCACACAGAAAACAACTTTTCAGTATTTACTAAAAAGTATCCCCAAAGGTATGCAAGCTGTAAAGATAGAAAATCAGTGCCTGCTGAACTCCAAGAAAGCTGATTATTGGAAAAAGGAAACCCAGAAGTGAGTTTTATGGTACACACCTGCCCATCCACCAAGGCAGTGAGAGGAAGATAGTCAAAAAGGTCTGTGAAGTATTTCCAAACGTTTGCATTTCCGTATTTCCTTAAACACTCATCGTAGAAACCATAAACTTGTGTGATCTGTCTGCTCTCGTGATTCCCTCGGAGTATGGTGATACGCTCTCGGTAACGAACCTAAAGAAAATGAACAACAGATGCTAGCAACAACAAAAAAGCAATAGACATTTCATAAAACTTTCTATAGGAAAATCCAGAGTTCCAATTGAGAGGAGAGAAAAGAATTAAGAAGCAGACATCTCTAAACTTCAATGAACTGAAATTAGAATAAAAACTTTTTTACTGTTGTTGTTTGTCAAGAGTGGGCTTCTCTGTGTAGTCCTAGCTGTCCTTGAACTTTAAGGAGATCCACCTGCCTCTGCCTATTGAGCTGAGATTAAAGGCATGTGCTACCACAGCCCGATGACTATAAACATTTTTAAAGGTTTATAAAATGCTTACCAATGTCATCTCAATTAAAACCAAACTCCCTGCACCATCTTGTGTAAAGTAAAAATCATACTTTTTTCTGACCTTTACTAAATTTTGTTATGCAACAATCATCACAACCCAGCTTTAGAGTCTTGCATTACTTGCAGCGACCCCTCCCCTATCTGCAATGCCTCCAACTCTCCCAAGCTCCGACAACCACTGATTTATTTTGTCTTGAGAATGACTTTTCTAGAAGTTTAATATAAATGAAAAATTACACAACATAGTGTTTTGTGCTACATATTCCTTGGAACACTATCCTGAGGTCACCATGCTACAGCAGAGACAAAGGTGTGCTCTTTTTACAGTCGTACACTAGCATTCAGGGTAGCCACATTCCATGGTTCCTGTACCCGCTCCAGTTTTCCTGTCTCTTAGTTATTACCCAGCTCATTTGCTCATATTCCTAGAGTGTGGCTATTGGGCTACATGATTGATTTATATGCAACTTTATTAATTCTTTAAAGTGGCTAACTCATTTCACATTCTTGACAGAACACTTGGTATTGACTGTAGTCACTGTTTTAATGACTTTAATGTAAGACTTTTCTAATGACTAATGATGTTAACTAACTATGCACCTTCTCTTTTTTTTTTTTTCCTTTCTTTTCTTTTCGGTTTTTCAAGACAGAGTTTCTCTGTGCAGCCCTGGCTGTCCTGGAACTCACTCTGTAGACTGGCCTTGAACTCAGAAATCTGCCCGCCTCTGCCTCCCAAGTGCTGGGATTAAAGGCGTGCGCCACCACCACCCGGCGTACCTTCTCTTATGAAGTAACCCTTCAGTAATTTGCCTATTTATTAAAATTAGATTATCTAAGGTTAGGCATAGTGGTCCATGCCTATAATCCTAGTATTTGGGAGAGGCAGAAGGATCTGTGTTTGAGGTTTCTTACAGCCTGATCCTGTCTCAAGAAACCTGTCTTCACATGGCTCCACATGCTTGAAATCCCAACACTAAAAGACTGCAACCAACTTGAAGGTAACCTTGGCTAAAGACTCTGTACAATGAAAACAAACAACACTCCCCAGAACCATCACACAGCAACAATAAAAATAAGACCTATCTTATGAGCTGATTGACAGCAAAGATGCCTGTCACCAAGCCTGACTTTAAAATTACATTTCATTTATTGTTAGTGCACATATGTGTCCTCTCATTTCACCCATGTGGGTTCCAGTGTTCAAATTCAGATCATCAGGTTTAGAGGCAACAATTTAAACAAGTGTTTTTATAAACTTTGCTGCATCTTTTAAAGAATAAAAAGAAAATCTAGTTCCTCCTGCCTCCATCTCCTGAATATTAGAATTACAAGCATGAGTGATCTTTCCCACACTTATACTGTGTTGGGGGTCAAATCCATGGCTTCTTGCTTGCTAACCAAACACTCTATAGACACTAGGCTGCATCCCCAGACCCTGGGTCAATACAGCTAAGAAGTCTGAGCCTAACCAAGAGCATAGATACAAGGATCTGTTTTGATACATTTGTTTAGACAACACTTGAGAAAGGAGGACCTAGCCCACAGTGTTCATTTGCTAAGGCAGCCATTAGTCTTGAGTGGGCCCATACACTACAGGGGTGTCCTCCATGGTGTCAGCAGATCTGGGGTCTTCTTCATTTATAGACAGCTATTTTCTCCATGTGGTCTCCCATCTTCTTCCCTATGTTCACACACACACCTGGAGGCCAGAGGATAAACTCGGGTGTCATCCTCAGAAATGGCCACCTACCTCCTTAAGAGACAGTGTCTCATTGGCCTGTAGCTCATCAGACTAAGCTAGCTGAACAGTGAGTGTCAGGAATTCCTGTCTCTACCTCCTTGGGGCTAGAATTATAGATGTAAAGTCACATTCTGGTGTACAGAGCTGAACTAAGAGTTTAGCTAGCCTCTGTCTTTGAAGTATTATTATGACCTCTTAAAAGCAGCCTACTCCTTCCTCATGATGCTGAGCTACAGCTTCTTTCAGGTATCTGAAGTCACTGCACAAACTGCCCACTATCTACCCTAAACTCCACTTGATAATTCTAAGCAATGTAGGTGCTAATCAAAGACAGCTCTGGCTGAAACTGTTTCTCTAATATTAGAAAATCATAGACAGCAAGAAAGTTTTTTGCTCAGAATATTCTGTGATAAAAATAAGAATGTTGCCAGGCAGTGATGGTGCACACCTTTAATCCCAGCACTTGGGAGGCAGAGGCAGGCAGATTTCTGAGTTTGATGCCAGCCTGGTCTACAGAGTGAGTTCCAGGACAGCCAGGGATATACAGAGAAACTCTGCCTTGAAAAACAAACAAACAAACAAACAAACAAACAAACAAACAGGAGAATGTTGCTTCCCGCTCCTGAGGTAAAGCCAAGCAACATTTAAAGCAGATGCCTTAAAAATTAGTGCCATGGTGTGTCAGTGTGGACTCTTTTTTTTTTTTTTTTTTTTTTTTGGTTTTTTTGGTTTTTTGTCAGTGTGGACTCTTAACCTCTACATTTCAGAGCTACAAATGATACCACGGAATTCTAAAATTTGCTTCGTTTATTTATTTATTTTTTGTAAAGAAAAAGTTTTATCTTGGCCTTACCAGCATTGGGACTGCATACTTCAGTTCTCATTTTAATCCTTATTAGGTGATATGTAATGCCTGCAAATTACTCCATGAGAATAAACTATTATTTAGGTATTTGCTCACTCTTGGACATTTAGATCAAATTCCTTTTCTAATATTAAACATTGAGACTTTGTCTCAAAAACAAACAAACAAACAAACAAACAAACAGAAAAATCAAAACAAAAAAGCAAAAAACTCCGAGGTATCTCATTGCACTGTGTTCTGAACCATCTTCTAGCTCTAAATGCAGACACATTATTTTGCATTCTTAAAGGTGGAAGTCTGTTCTAAAATTTAACATTCAGATGAATGTAACAAATGGAAAAGAACATTTCAGACTGCTCTCACCCAGTTCAAAAGGTCCAAACAAAAAAAGTAAAATTACCTTAAGAGCTACAAGCAGTGTAACTGTTTCAACGGAGTAATAGCCTCTGTCCACATAGTCTCCCATAAACAAGTAATTTGTATCTGGTGATTTACCACCAATTCTAAAGAGTTCCATGAGATCATGAAATTGCCCGTGCACATCTCCACACACAGTGACTGGACATCGAACTTCTTGCACGTTGGATTCTTTTGTCAGGATTTCTTTGGCCTACAGAAAAAAAAAAAAAAAAATAATAAAGCAATACATTCAGCATTAAAATGCACTAACAAAGATGCTTTTGTTCAAGAAACAGAATCTGTAAAATATGAAACCGTAGGCCTATATTAACATTTTAATAAGATAGATACTAACATTTTATACATACATACATACATACATACATACATACATACATACATAGTCTATTTATTTTATCTATGAGTACACACACCAGAAGAGGGCACCGGATCCTATTACAGATGGTTGTGAGGCACCATGTGCTTGCTGGGAATTGAACTCAGTCAGACCTCTGGAAGAACAGTTAGTGAGTGTTCTTAACTATTAGGCTATCTCTCCAGTTCTAACATTTTTAATTTTAAAAATTACTCTTGTATATTTTATGTGCATGTGTGTACATTCTACATATGTGGGTTCTGGTAATCAAATTCAGGTTCTCAGGTTTGCTGGCAAGGGACTTACTCAGTCACCTCACTAGCCCAATGGCTACATTCATAAGATAATATATAGTTACATTCTATCCATTAGCTACCTTATGGTGGATGTCTAGAGAATGTGTACCAGGATGACATTCAATGGTCAGCATCAATTTGTAAAGGCTACCAAATTTCCATCTTACTAGAATACTGAAGACATCAGTAACATCCACACAAAATCATTGAAAATGAAAACGACCTGGACTGTAGAGATGACTCAGTGGTTAAGAGCATTGGCTGCTCCATCAGGGTCAATTCTCAGCACCTATTTGTACTTCCAGGTGATCCAATACCTATTCTGGCCTCTAAGGGCACCGCACAGAAACAGCAGAGAGAACACACACGGTAAGTAAATTAATTTAAAAGAGGGTGGAAAAAAAGAGAGCACCTAATGCTACCTCCTCAGGCTTTGAGGTTTCTTGGTCTTGATTTTTTTTTTTTTTTTGAGGTTAAGGCATTTAACTCCCCTTCCCCTCATTTCATTCTATTTCTTTATAAAGAAATATAAAGGTCTAATCTTAGAATGTAGCATACATGCATTCTAGGTTGCGTTTAGAAACTATCATTCAGCCAACAGACAACTATATATGCTAAAAATGTATACTTGAAGACATTATTTGCTATACCACCTGAGTGACTCCACCCTGTGCTAGACACTGGAAACTGGTGTGTGAAAACAGGTCATTCCCATGGCAAAGAAGAAGAGAAAGGCTATAATTAAGTAAGGAGGAACAGAGAACAGACTGAATGAACAAAGACTAAGTATGAGGAAGGAAAGGCAGACCATTTTAATTAGATACACAACCAATTGCCAACACTGAAATTCAGCTAGCCTGTAATCTCAGCATTCAGTGCCAGCCTGGACAATTACATATGATACCCTCTCGCAAAAGAAACACCTGCCCCCACATAGAGAACAAAGATGCCTACTGGTAACAATTTAATATTACTACAATTTAAAATGAAGGCAACCTTAGTCACACATTTGAAATGCCAGTCTCTATGCTTTATTCCCTAAAGCTGGAATCTTTGAAAATGGAGTCTGTCAGCAACACTAAAGTCTCTTCTCACATCTACGCATGCTGTCCTAAGTACAATCATGTTGAAGAATCACTATTTGCAACTCTCCAAAGACTTTGGGGAGCCTATTTCTAGACATCCTCCAAGATTAGAAGAATATTTTCAGTTTATAAGAAATATTTCGCCGGGCGGTGGTGGCGCCCGCTTTTAATCCTAGCACTTGGGAGGCAGAGGCAGGCGGATTTCTAAGTTCGAGGCCAGCCTGGTCTACTGAGTGAGTTCCAAGACAGCCAGGGCTACACAGAGAAACCCTGTCTAGAAAAACCAAAAAAAAAAAAAACAAAAAACAAAAGAAATATTTCTTAGCCAGAAAGGATGTATCTGTTTGTTTTTTTAAAGACACACACAACACTAAATATCCCCACAGACCATAATCCCATTTCTCAGGTGAAATAACCACCAGTGGCATTTGGTGATGTTTTTTCAAACTTTAGACCTTTCACATGTTGCTTACTGCTAGTTTCCTTTGCATTTTAAAACTACCTCCTTTGGCAGCCTACTTTTCTAACAAACAATGCCTCTCCAGCTCTTAATGCAGACTCTAACTGGGTTGAATTTTTGGTGAATGCAGAGACCTTGGAACTACAGTCAAAGGAGGCGTCTCTCCTAGGATTTGCTCCTCTACACCCTGTAAGCTCTATTCCTGGGAGCAGATACGACACATGACCTGATGTCCAGTAAACTGCATATTAAACACTGGCACTACTACAGTGAAAATGAAAAGAATGAGCATTAAGTAAAAAACTTTTAACTTCTAAACCAGGGGAAGTTAAGGCCAGCAAGACGGCTCAGAGGGTAAAAGTGCTCACCACTAACTCCAATTATCTGAATTTAATCAAACGCAGCACATTTTAAAAATTTAACACTAAGTAAATTTAAGAAAGCCGGTCAAGGGGCTGGAGAGATGCTTGACTCAGCGGTTAAGAGCACTGACTGCTCCTCCAGAAGTACTGAGTTCAATTATTCTTAGCAACTTTATGGTGGCTCACAACCATGTACAAAGGGATTCGATACCCTCTTCTGGTGTCTCTCAAAAACAGCTACAGTGTGTGTGTGTGTGTGTGTGTGTGTGTATAAAAACAAAACAACAAAAACAAAACAAACAAAACCAGTCAGGTCTTTTCTTTTCCCTTCTGAACAAACTTCAGAAAACTGTAATGATTTAACATAGAAAAAAGCAGTCGTATATGTTAGATGTAATCAAACCACCTATTAAAAATGTTTTACCAGGGGCTGGAGAGTTGGCTCAGAAGCAAAGGTGCTTTTGCTACCAAACCTGACCATCCGAATTTCATAACTGGTCCCCATATGGTGAAAGGAAGGAATCTTGCCCTCTGACTGGTGTGGGATATACACACTCACAGGCTTGTAATAATATAAGGCTTTCTTTAAAAAAAAAAAAAAATTATTGGGGCCGGAGAGATGCTCAGCAATGGTTAAAGAGCATTTGCTGCTCTTCTAGGACCTGGGTTCAATTCCCAGAACCCACATGGCAACTTACAATTGTTTGTAACTCCAAGATCTTATTGTCAGCCTGCTGTAAGTTACCTATAGACTGGACATTCTTAAATATGGGCCATTCCAACCATCAAATAAGATGACAAAAAGCAGGCTTGTGTGAGTGAACTAGACCTTGTAACTCATCCAGGGCAGAATTGTTCAAAGATGACAATAATTATAAGAAAAATCCAACCATTAACTTATCATTTCCTTGATAGGTACATAGTTTTGTCATTTTTAGTTAACTTATACTATATAAAAAAGCCACCCTCTTTGTTAAATACTTAGTTGAGGACTGGAAAGATGGCTCAGTGGTTAAGACTACGTTTCCAGGTCCTGAGTTCAATCCCCAGCAGCCGCATGGTGGCTCACAATCATCTGTAATGGCATCCGATGCTCTAGTAACTTGGTGAAGACAGTGACAGCGAACTCACATACATAAATCATTAAAATAAAATGCTTAAGTTGAGCAGTAGACAGTTCCTCATGTTGCGGGGTAACTCCCAACCATAAAATTATTTTGTTGCTATTTTGTAACTGTAATTTTGCTACAGTTATGAATCGTAATGTAAAATCAGGTAAGAGACCCTCAAAGAGGTTGAGACTCACAAGACCGGCTAACTTAGAAGTACATGACTCCAACTCCAGCTAGTCAATCAAAATGATACAGAAAGGGCAGAAGTTGTTTCCGCCCTTGCTAAAGCAAAATCCAGGGCTTTGAAATCAGAAAGGCAGTGCTGAGATATCCACAACCACGCCTGTTTTTCACCTATCTTCTGGCAGTCCAAGAAGACATAGTTTCTATAGGTAGCCAAACACCCTCAGAATGGCCCCAAAGAAGCAAGCATGCACAGTAGACCATCCTTCGCCACGGAATCAGCCAAGAAAACAGAGAAGACAACACACCAGTACTTGTTATGGATGTTAAGGTCCAACTAAGCAGCAGATCCAAAATCAAGAAGCAAAACCAGGCCAAGCTCCCACCAAGGGAAGGCCATGCTCAGTTGCCTCCTGACCATGTGCTCTGGTGTTAGACTGAGATCATCTCAATGCAGCTCAGTTGATTTAAGTTCAAACAGACATTATTTTCTAACCATTAAAAACAAACAAACAAACAGTGTAAAGGTTATGTGATTGCAGATGCCTGCTATTTTGGAAATCGAGGCAGGAGAATGAGTGTCAAAGGCTTAGGTCTAATTCTTTAATCCTAGCACTTGGGAAGAAGAGGAGGTAGATCTGAGTTCCAGGACAGCCAGTACTACAGGAAGAAACCTTGTCTCAAAAATTAAAACTAGACAAAACTGTTTCAGAAACAAAACAAAAAAACCACCACATAACAGGAATCTTGACACTTAAGGTGTGCCCAAGCAAAACAAATCCCTTGTTTCCCATACTAGCTCAATCATTTAATGTTTATGTTTGGTTCTATTTAAATTAATCATGATGAAAGCAGAGCTTTCTTACCTTCTTAGCCTAGGGTCCTGCCACTTATCTACAGCCCTACCCCTTGACTTCTGACACTGGGTTTCCCTAACAGTGCAGGTTTTGACTTCTATAACCTAGGCTGGCCTACAACTTGGCCTCACATGTCTTAAATGATTCCTCCACACACACCCTTTTTTCCCCTTGAGACTAAGTGTTCATACATCCTTGAGTTGGCTGGGCAAACCTCTAGAGATCTAGCCCCCACCGCCACCCCCAAGCCCTAGCCAACTATGTTTACTATGTTAGCATTAGAGGCACTTTCTTTTTTTCTTTTTTTTTAATTTTATTTTTTGTTTTTCGAGACAGGGTTTCTCTGTGTAGTCCTGGCTGTCCTGGAACTCAGAAATCCGCCTGCCTCTGCCTCCCAAGTGCTGGGATTAAAGGCGTGCACCACCACCGCCGGGCGTAGATACACTTTCTTAAAGGTTTTTGTTTATAGTATCTTCCCTTCAAAACAATAATTACTTTTCGTGGTGTAGGGGAACATACCTGATTTTGTAAATCCAGAACTCACGAGATCACACTGTAAGACCCTGTTTGCTAACAAACCATTCAAAACAAACAATAATAACATAAATAAAAGTGCTCCAAGCAGGTCTTTACTGACGGAAATTCGATGCAGTGCATTGGATGATCAATAATATGCTTTATTATAGACATTCTTTATTTCACAAATTCTGCCCTTGGGTAGTCTCTGGAAGGAGACAATAACCATCAATCATCTTATATAAAAAAGCTAATGTTAGTTTTAATGTTTCTTGTCAGAGCAAGATGGTTCAGCAGGTAAAGGCTTTTGCTGCCAAGACGGACAAACAATTCAATCTCTGGGCCCCATTTGGCAGAAGTAGAGAACCAACTTCCATGGTTAGTAGTGCCCCACAAACAAAATTTTTTCTTTCTTGGTTCCAAGTGCTGTGCTGGGATTAAAGGAAAGCATCATCACATGGCTGAAACTAATGTCTGTGTAGAGATATGCCATGAAGACAAAATTCAGCAGTGAAGGCCTAAGAGGCTGGCCAACTGAACACAACAGGAAGAAGCATGACCAGCTCTGCAGAGCCTTTGTGAACTCAACTTCCCAAGTGCCCTTATCCAGGGAAACTACTGGGCCAGTCTAGAGCCAAAGCCTGCAGCCTTTTGCTCTGCCCCAACACAAGAGTAAGAATTACCATCTGCAAGATAATCATTAACCAGAAAACATAAAAGTATGGACTTAAAAATGCCATCTATATTAGAACTGACTAAAACAGAAAGAAGATGGGATGGAGGAGCAACCAGCCAGCTGGTCATCTAGTTCACAAATACCTAGGGCTCAGAAACATTCTCTCTACTGTGTTCACCCTTCCAATACACAACCCCACTTTATAAATAGGTAAAACATGGCTGGAGAGATGGCTCAGCAGTCAAGAGTATTGACTGCTCTTTCAGAGGTCCTGAGTTCAATTCCCAGCAACCACATGGTGGCTCACAACCATCTGTAATGGGATCCAATGCCCTCTTCTGGTGTGTCTGAAGACAGCTACAGTGTACTCATATAAAATAAATGTAAAAAATAAATAAAAATAAATAGATAAAACCACTGTACTGTGAAAAAATGAAGCAGTTAATCCCAGACTGTTCAACAGTCACCTCTCACTCTCATAACTGGCCGCTAGAGAGCTCTCCCTTCTTTAACCTACCCTACTCCTATAAAGAAAGCTATTTAAAACAGTGACTCCACCAATAAAACATTTCCTCCTCCTAAATCCAGTCCAGCTTAGTTAAAGCAAAGGAATAAGAGGGAAGGCTTTTCCAAAGATGATTTTTTTAGTTTTTTAAAAGAAAAGAAAAGAAAAGAAAAAAAAAAAAAAAAAAAGCTGGGCGGTGGTGGCGCACGCCTTTAATCCCAGCACTTGGGAGGCAGAGGCAGGCGGATTTCTGAGTTTAAGGCCAGCCTGGTCTACAGAGTGAGTTCCAGGACAGCTAAAGAGAGAAGAGAAAGTCATAGTAGCAACAAAGTGCTGGTCCCTTAGCGCCCTTAAGCCTCAACTCGCAATTCAGGCTTATTTTCTACAAACTAAAAGGATACTTCACTGTTAACTCTGACATGACAAATGTTGACTTACCGGGCTGAATATAGAGATGAATGCTGTTCCACTCATTCCTATAGGACTGGTCACTCCCTCTTTCTGTGGCTGGGCTTTGTGTAAGCCAGGCAGGTGCTACATGGCTGAACTATACAGCCCTAGCTTCCTCTTCATTTAGTTTTGAGTCTCAAAACTATGTGGCTGGTTTTGAACATGCAATCCTTCTGCCTCAACCTCTGAACAGCTAGGACTCTCTTTATACACTAGCAGGTCTGGTTTCTAGGGCCCATCATTCTTGCCACTACACAAGATTCACCTTTATTTAGACAGAATTATGAAGCCTCATCAGAGAAGAGGAAAGACCTAGGAACCAGCACATGAACATACTTCTCATTCAGTTAATCCAAGATGCAATACCACTCTATGGTAGGAGCACATGGAACAAACTCACAGGTGTGTGGAGGCTTCGGAGATTAAAAGAACAGCATTTTAAAATGCTTGGTAACCAAAAAAAAAAAAAAAAATCACCTACTTTATTAGATAGAATGTTTTATAATTTAGTCTCTCCTTATGATTTACACTATGTGACAAATAAATGACCTATAATTTTCATCACACCAGTCTTCATTTGAGGGACAAATGAAGTTAGCCACACGAACATGAAAGAGTCACTGTTTCCAAGAGAGGTGGGACAACACTATCTGACATGAATGGAGCCTGGCAGCAGTAGAAACACAATGCTTCAGTTTACAGATCATCGAGTACACACTTCATGGTGGCCCAATCTACATGCACTTTTCATCATTACTACCTCAATAGGGCTCTGAAAGCAAGACGGGGACATTGGGATTAGAAGTCATTACCCTAAGCAACCTAACTCCAGCCCTCCATATCAGCCACTTAACCTTTGCAATCAACAAGTGACTCCTCCACTGAAGTATACTGAAACATCCTAACAAGCCTCTCCCACCTGTCCTACTACTGTAACTACTGCTATGGAAACAGCCAAATAGCCTTTTAAATTAATATATTACTCTCTATATATAAGAACTTAATCCTGGGCATGGGAGAGATGGCTCAGTAGTTTAGAGCACTCGTTCTTGCAAAGGACCTGGGTTTTATTTCAACTACCCACTTAGTGGCTTACAACTATCCATAATTCCAATCAACCTCCAAGAGACTAGGGATGTACACGATGCATATACATATACACAGGCAAACACCTGTACACATAGAATAAATCTTAAAAAGAAAAAAAAGAATGTAAACTTGGTCAAAAAGTTTAGCTTAACAATGGGTGGTGATGACACGTGTTCTTAATCCTAGCACTTGGAAACCTCTGAGTTTAAGGCCAACCTGGTCTATAGAGTGAGTTCCAGGACAGCCAGGGCTACACAGAGAAACCTTGTCTCAAGAAAAAAAAAAAAACAAAACAAAACAAAACAAAAAACAAACAAACAAAAAAATCAGCTTATCAAATCAGTAACAAGCAGTTTCTTTTTTCCATCCTCAAGTAACAAATGTTTAAACTAAATGACAGCACAATGTCTACATTTATTTGAAACAGGACATCTCTAATGTAACCCTGGCTGTCCTCAAACTCAAAGATCTGCCTACCTCTTTCCCAAGTCCTGGTTGACCTAGAGCTCACTATATAGATTAGACCGGTCTCTAGCTCACCAAAGTTCATCTGCCTCTGACTCTTGGCCATCCTCCTGCATCACCTTCCAGAGTGCTGGAATTATAAGCATTTATGACTACACTCAGCAGTTGAGTCAATCTGTTAATGGAACTGTGCCTAAGATGGAACTACATATGCTCACCCAAAACACCAAGCTTCCTAAACGGCAAGGTACACACAGTAAGCTTAGCTTGGGTAAAAACTTGGAGCCCATCTTTATTTTTAATGAGTCAGCAACATAAAAAACATGCTCACCATTGTTATGATATACATTTGCTTGGAAGCAACATTGCTATTGTTGACAAGGTACCAGACAAAGTTCTCAAGTTATTTAACCACAGTGAGCACTTGGCGTTTATTTCTATCTTTACATAAGGGAAACCTCTGATGCTATTATTTCTTCTTATGAGAGCATCAGGAATTATCTTTAATGGGTGTAGTTCTTTAACAAGAGCTACTAAATTTGGTGAAAAACTCAGATTATTTTCAAATTTTCTGTTAAAGCTGGCATAGATCCAGCATTCAGGAGACTGAAGGAGGATGGTTGAGTCTGAGGTTGGCTTGAGTTACAGAACACAGCTGTCTCACAAATAAAATAAATGAACAAATAAATGTTTAAAAGGCAATCTCACCAAAAGCAAATGTCGTTTTCACATCACCACTGAATTGACAATAAAACATTACGAATGGGAAGTGGTATACCTGTACAAGGTACACCAAGGCACCCAATCCACTGTCTAAACATCTTAGTATTGTTTGGAAAGTTTACATAGTTACAAAAGTTAAATACAATTAAAAGCAAGGAAGTTGGGCAACAATGTTCACCAAAGCAATCTATTTCAAGGAAACTTTAAAACAGATTTAAAAACTATTTTTTTACTTACTTTTTTGGGGGGTGGGGTGGGAGGAGATAAGGTCTCACCTTGTAATTCTGGCTGGCCCCTGCTTCCCTAGTGCTAGGATGAAAGGTATGCATAACCATACCTGGCTTCAAGTATTACTTTTTATGTGGCTCTAAAATTAAAAGTAGGCTACTAAGATGGCTCAGTGGTTAAGAGTCAGATGCTGCTTTTGCAGCGGATTAAAGGTGTGCTCTCAGCACCCAAGCTCAGTGGATTAAAACCACCAGGTTCCAGAAGATCCAACATTCAGCTCTGGCCTCCACGGGCACCTCCACACATCTGCATAATAATACACACGTGCATACACAATACACACATTAAAATCTTTTTTTTGTTTTTCTGTGTAGTCCTGGCTGTCCTGGAACTCAGAAATCCGCCTGTCTCTGCCTCCCAAGTGCTGGGATTAAAGGCGTGCGCCACCACTGCCCGGCATCATACATTAAAATCTTAACATCTATACACATTGAGAAAAAGAGACCTAAGCTGACTAGACTTACATCTGAGTTTCAGGAAGATGTGATAAAGCTTGAGTCCTCACCCCATCTCTGAATGCAATGTCTGTAACCGTCTTCCCAAAGCACACCTACCTGATGGTTCATGTCCTACTCATTCCACAGTTTAGTTTCTTGTTGGTAATAAAGACACCCCAACAAAAATAACTTTGGAGAGCTAGTTTTGTTTTTCCATTCTGAGACAGGGTTTCTCTGTGTGGCCTTTGCTATCTATCCTTGAACTTGATCTGTAGATCAGAGATCCTCCTGAATGCTGGAATTAAAGGGGCATACCACTATGCCTGGCTTCAAGACACGTTTATTTTGGTTCACAGTCCTAGTTCATCCCTGCAAGGAAGTCACAGCTGCAGGAATTTGAGGGAGGTGCTCACATCACCTCATGAGAAACTCAGCAATGAATGCATGGCACATTGTTACATTTACTTGTGTGTATACCTCAGAGGACAACTTGAAGGAGTCTGTTCTTTCTTTCCACCATGTAGGTCCTATAAGGAAGGGGTCAAACTCAGGTCATTGGGGACCTTTTGTCAAAGAGAGCTTCCTCCACCCTTACGTAGTAATTGAGTACCCCTCCCTCCCAATCTATGGAATGGTACCATCTACAGTGGGTGTGTCTTCCCATCTCAACATAAGGAACATGCTCCTAAAACATGCTCCTAGGTCAACCCGATCTTCTAGGTAGACAATTCCTGAGACTTCCTATCTAGGTAACTCTATAGATAAGCAGTTCTCTTTGGGGGCCCAAATGACTCTTTCACAGGGGTCATGTATCAGATATCCTGCACACTAAATATTTACAATTCAAAACAGCAGCAAAATTACAGTTATGAAGTAGCAACAAGACAGTTTTCCTGTCAGGGGTTACCACAACCTGAGGAACTGTATTAAAGGATCACAGCATTAGGAAGGCTGAGAACCACTGCTCTAAGTGCCAAGTTGACAATGCCATCCTAGTTTTTCCAACTAGATTAAAAGTTCCTTGAGAATATGTATAGGTATTCTTCACTGTCTTCTGGTTTCCTTTAATAAGAACATGCAATCTTGGAGCATGCTAATGATTTTTAAGTACAGAAACAAGGACCAAGTAAATTGTTTACCTGAAAAACCAGTTATAATCACTCAGTTGGGAAGTAATGGTATCCAGTTCTAACAGTCCAATGAATGAGTGGTCACACAAATGACTAGTCACCCAATGTTCACATAAAGCCCTACACTCCGAGTCAGCAATTAGACTTAGACCCGGCAATATTTATTAAGTAATTTTTAAAGGCTTATTAATACACCTTAAAAATACCAAGATTGTTTGATGTGAGAGAAACAAAGATCAAAACACTAGGGATTCAAGTGGGGCATGGTATAGTCCCCGCGCGTGTGCGCGCGCGCACACACACACACACTCTCTCTCTCTCCCCCAGCACTTGGGAAGCAGAGACACAGGAATGTCACAAGTTTAAAGCTACTCTGGCTATATAACCAGTACCAGAGATACCTGGGAAGGAAGGAAGAAGGAAGGAAGGAAGGAAGGAAGGAAGGAAGGA
>JANHMN010000002.1:60929627-60957177 GCA_030674055.1 Rhabdomys pumilio
GGGAGGGAGGGAAGGAATAAACCTACATTTGACTTAAACCAAAATCATTCTCAGCATTTTCTGAAAAATCATGTCATCAGAAAATATTCAAACTCAAGAATCTCCTTTCTACACCAAACCACAAAGGAATGAGCATCATCTGTGCTCCAAATATTCTTCCTAACACAAATTACTAGCATAATCGTAATTCTGCACTAAAATTAAATGTTAAATTAACTCTGAAAAGAGAAGCTAAAACGAAGTGGAGACCAACATTTTTCTAGTAGAAAATTGCATTAAATTAAGACTTCAAAAGTACAACATGACCGACAGCCGAACAACTTGCTCCCCGAATTCTTGGGGAAAAGCAATGGAATGAGATAACCTGAGACAACAAGTTATCACTTCGAGGAGTGCACTCAGCACCACGAAACAGAGAAATCTGTCAATACGAGGATTTCTACTACTGCTTGTAGCCATAAAAATAGAATTCAAGAAACTTTTGCAACCAGAGAGAATAAAAAATTTGACTCTCTTCCCGCTTGTGTTGTGTTCATTCTAAAAATTAATGGCTCTACGCCAAGTACGTTACACACAGAAGGGTTTCACACTACCCAATTTGAGTCAGCATATACATCATAAATTAAAGTGACACTGGATTTCCAATCCCAAAGCTTCTTCGTGTAGTATGACTCACCAAATCCTCCATTTGTCTAACTATGGAAACTTTATATTCCTCCCTTCAAACTACCTCTGTGACCTTCGGAGAAACTGGGTTAGCGATTCCTTTCACAATCGTTAAACACACACTTTAAACAGGGCTCTGAGGAAGCGGACGTGTGGAAACCGACACGAGAGCGATGTGACCTTTCCACAGGCGCTGGGGTCTGGCCTACAAGCCCGCCTGTGGGGGACCCTGTGGGAAGCGCCCGCTCCAAGAAGCAACACGGAGGGCAAGCGCAATGCCTTTTCTCCAAGAGTCCGGAACCCGTTCCTGGGCGCAAAGCTTAGCCAGTCCCGGGCCGGGCCATGAAGGGTCCGGGCCACCTCGCTTCTCAGCGTCGGGGCCGGGTAGGGCCGGGAGGCTCCGAAGCCCGGAGTCCGGCGCGCGGCGCCATTTTAGGCCGCGGTGGCGGCGCCATCCAATCAGCGCGCGAGAGGCGGGGGGCGCCGGGTCTCTCGCGAGTCGCCGCAGGCAGCGCCGGGCGCCGATCTGCTGGGTTCGAGGGGGTCTGGCCTCCGTGCCGCCATGTTGCACCGTCCCCGCGGTCTCCTGATAGGAGAGCCCGGGCAGAGGCCGCACCTGGGGCCTAGAGCAGCTCACCTTCTCGCAGAGGCTCTTGACCTGGGACTCGGAGAGCTGCTTGCACTCGTTCAGCTGCTCTATCCACTGGTCCAGCTCCTTGGTGAACAACTTCTCGTCCATGATGCCGCCCGCCCGAACCGGCTGCCGCTCCGCGCTGCTCCCGCGCCGCTGCCCGCACCCGGGCCACACGCACACGCCGCCGCCGCTCCCCGGGGTGCTTCCTGCGGCCCCAGGCGGCTGCTGGGCGCTGGCGCCGGCCCGCTGGCTCGCTCTGCAGTGCTCGGCCGCCGGCCGCTGTACCTCCTCCTCCGCTCGCCCTAGCTCGGGACTCGGCTTTCTGTAATGGCGGCCGCCCGGCGTGGTGACGTCACGCCGGCGTCAGGGAGCGGCGGGGAGGGCGACGGAGTAGGGCCGGGACCCAGAGCTGCGCACCGCGGAGCCTGGGCGCAGGCGCAGCGGAGCTGGCTGCCAAAGGAAGTGGCTTCGCTTTTGGGGCGTGGTCCTCCTTTAGGAAGGGCGGTGGGGGAAGGGAAGAAGCGAGTCGGAGCAAGCGCAATGCTGGTTAATCCTGGCGCCCCCAGGCTCCGTAGGGCGCCTGCGCGGACTTGGCGCATGAGCGTTCTGTGTAGGCGAGGTCTGACTCCCTGTGACCTGGTGTTTCTGGAAGGCCGCAGGATGATACCTCTCAGATGTGGTCTGGTCTCTAGCAGCCTGATGACTAAAAGCAGCCCTTAGGCGCTTAGTCCAGCAGCCCTGGGATCCACAAGGGAGTCACACATCTTTGGGGATGAGAACTGACTCCTAGTGGCAAGCTGCCTGGAGTGACCTTCCCCACCTCTGGCCGTTGCAGGCTCCTTATAATTAGGTCATTCGTAGGCGAAGGAAGGTGTACCTGCTGGGATGTGTCGCCTGTGCACCTGACATCCCCAGCACACACCTGTCCCTGCACGATGTCGGGGTTGAAGTAGGCCTTCGATCCTGGCCTCGTCCCAAGCCTAGCTTCCTCTCCTGTGGCCTTCAGCACCCTTGGTGTGCATTTTTCTCCTAGTCCTGTGCCCACTAGAAATAATCTTGTCCTACATTCTAGAGGAACAAGCCAAGGCTGTGTTCTGGTGCTGGTAGAAGCAGCTATCGTGTGGTCTGTAGAGGAGGCTGAGATTCTTAAGGATTGGCCTTTGACCTGGTTATAAATCTCTTCCGGGGCTTTCGAAACGAGTTCACATTGCACTATCCGCATTTACAGAGATCCTTGGCTCCACAGAGAGTCAACTCTTTACCAGATCCCATGCTTAGGGGATATAGGGGTCATGCTGCTGCTTTTTTTCCTGACTGGAAATGAATGGAATGGATGGAAGTTATACACTGCTTCCCTCCAGAGTTTGAGAGGTAGAGAAGCCAAAGGATGGTTATCCATGAAGGTCAAGGCAAGAACGACCTAGCTCTACTGTAGGGAACAGTCAACCCTGTCACACACCGGAGAAGACACAACTCAGAGGGTCAGAAGACACCCTGATCCACAAGCTAAAAGAAGGCCTCAGTGGCCCCATCCACGAATGGCACAGATGAAAATCCTCCTTTATCAAGGACAACCTGCTTGGCCAGGAGAACTGGCTTGACCAATTCTGCTTTCTCTAGTGAGTACCTCCCACTAGTGTTCCCGAAGAAAGTACCTGAGATCTACTCTTCTAAAAGCGTCCTTACATTCTTGTTATGCCAGTCCTTTCAGCTCAAATTCTGACTCTGATTTGCAGTGTGAACAACCCCAAATAACAAAAAGGAGTAAGAGTTAAGACTGTGTGAAATGAATAAAGAAATGACTGTTCGGTGCCCATAGCTATAAAGTCATCCATGTTCACAGTGCTGCCTTGTCTTATTTGTCTCCATTGCCCTGGACTCAGCAAGAACTGGTCCTGTCTTGAAGGGCAGAAAGAAGACAGGCACACACAAAAGGGGAAGGGATTCTTCAAGATAATGGTCAGGACTGAGAACTTCATACTGCCAAGGTCTCAACCAGAGTCATACAGCTACTAAAATACAGAAGAGGACCAATATTCATCCCTTTCCTTGCAAAGACAATGATGATGCTAGTTTGGCAGATTGAACTAAACGCCCACTATATATGCCAAGGTTATATAATGAAGGTTCTTCTAAAGTACTAGTTCTAGCTAGGCACTCCTTGCTGGTAGCGTTAATGTGTTATTTGTTTTCTCCTGATGCAGGTTACTTGGCTTACCACCCTCACAAAATGGAGGGAAGATATAATTATATGTACTTAAACATCCTGCCAAATAATTAGATGCTGCAGCTTCTGAAGGAATGACTTCTAGGAAGCTCTCATTAGCATTCAGGCAGTGGAATAAGGCATACCCGATCATAAACAATACAGAACTATGCTAATCCGAGTGTCTTTTCCCTTAGGAGAAACCAAGAATGCTTTCTTTCATACTCTGTAGAACTTCAATATAATAAAAGGATCTGAAAGTTGGGTCTTAACTAATTTGACCCAACTGACTCAATTTGACAGCTGATGAATACTTAGAAAAAATTACTTAGAAAAATACTTCTGGACAAAACCAAAAGAATCCTTAAGACAACGCTGAGGACCATTGCTTAGATGACAAATCTAAGTACAGTGAGTCTGCGTTGCCCAGGATGTTTAAACATAGCTATAAATAAAAACCATCTGATGATGGGGTGGGGTAGGAGGAGGATAACCTGGAGCAAATAGCTTTATAATAGGCACCCTTAGCCAAGATATTAAATTGACATTAAACATGGAGAAGGAGTGAGCTGTACTTTGCCAGCATTCTAACTAAAATTAGTTTTGTTGTTGTTGATCCTTCTGGTTCTCTAACTTAATTCAAAAGCATCTTACTTACTGCTTACTGTCACAGGAAGCAGAGGAAGGTGAGAAACAGCTCTGGGGTTGATGGGCCTGGATTTGAATCCCTGTTTTGCAGATGCCAAGCCAGGGAGGGCATCTTTCCCTCCCTCTTTCTCTTTTTCCCTTCCATCATACCTTTCTCTTTTTTTCTTTCAATGGGATCTCGCTGGCCCATAACTCACAGAGCTGTGCCTGCCTTTGTTTCTGAGGGCTGTGATTAGAGGCATAGCCACCAGACCCAGTGTCATATGTATAAATAAATATGTCATACATAAAATATGTATGTAATAATATATAAAACTGATTAGAATATATTATAATTAAACATTAAATAGATAGTATATGAAGATAATATTAAAATATATTATTAATAATATATAAATATATGATTATATATACTTTGGTGTTTCAAGACAGGGTTTTTCTGTGTAGCCCTGGTTGTTCCAGATTTTGCTCTGAAGACCAGGTGTCCTGAAAGTCCCAGAGATCCACCTGTCTCTGCCTTCAGAGTGCTGGGATTAAAGCTGTGTACCACTACCACCCAGCTCCTGTGAATTTTCTAAGCCTGAGTTTTCTTATCTATAAAATAGGGTAATTGTAATAGACAAGTAAGTTTATTCCGAGGGTTAAATGAGATTTATAAATGCACAGCACTGAGCAGCACAGAATGCATAGCCAATCAATGTTATGTATCATTTTTATTGTAAATCTGATTTTAAATATGCCACTGCCCATTCAAGCCACTCAGGTATAATCAAATCATAGAAGGAAACAGTTGGAAGCGGAAATTCAAGCAAGGAGAGAGAGGTAGAAATAGAACAAAAGAGACTCCCTTTCTTCCCTCGTCATCAGGAGACCTGTTGTGTAGAGACAGTTACTTAGGAATAAATCTAAGAATTAATACATTTTGTCAGGCTCATGTTCCTGTTAGCTCCAAATCCTGTATCTAAAAAGAGCAACACACCTAAAAAGGATAATATGTTCTTTGCACCTACGTCTCCTATGCCTCAGAAACCCCAGCCAACACCCTAACTGGGCCTGCTCAGGAGAAAAGGCCTGTGGTGTTCTGGCCAACTGGGCCTGCCTACCCACCCACCAGCTTTCTGCACTCCACATATCCAAGGCTACCAGTGATGTCTAGTTCTTCCTTTTTGTACTTTCCAGGGGCAAGGGTGCGGGGGAGCTCATGTGCCTTTCCACTAGACTTAGAACTTCATGGATATGGCCAAAGTTTTGTGGCCAGGAACTTTGTCACAGATACATTATTGACTGACCTTCCTCCCAACTCCTGTCATTTGACTAAAGAGAGGAAGGATCACGTCCCTGCCTTATGCCCATGACGTCCTGGCTGTTCTCAGTTACAGAGGGAAACGGTACAGGAAAAGAAAGGCAAAGTTCACCATCCAGAAGGCAGGACAAGCCTCGGAACACTGCCACCAGCCCAGGAGTACTGTCCTAAGTCTATTTATTGACACAGGTGACTATTTATAGTACAGAAAAATACATTATAAAACAATACATATATCTGGGTGTGGTGGAACACACCTGTTTATCAAGCACTCAGGAGGCTGAGGCAGTGGGATTGAGAGCTTGTGCAACCTGGGCTGCACAGTGAGACCCTGCCCCAAAGCAAACAAACAAAACGACAGCCATTTGTATGATAGCTTTATGAAATACCTTTTATAAATTACCTGCTTCTAAGAGACATCAGTAAGCTACAGAAGAGGGAGTAATAGCTGAGTGACATTTTATTTTTAAGTCTGTACTAATTTGATTCTTTTGTAATGAATATATATTGCCTCCATGATGAAAAGAAAACATCCAGGGGATCTGAGTAAATAGAGCATCTCTTAGGAGAGTCGCAGGTTCAAAGAACTCATAGCTAGGGGCCAGAGACATGGCTCAGTGAGTTAAGGCACTTGTCACCAAGCCTGATAACCTGCGTTTGATCCTGGTGTCCAATGATAAAAGGAGAGAACTGACTTCCTGAAGGTTGTCTTCTAAGCACACGTGATGAGGCATGTGCATATACACACATGTAAAGAAGAAACAAAACCCCATAGCCAGAAGACCAGCTAACTATTCCACTGTGCCGGAGAATATCGACACTTACAGCCCCACACTTCCTTGTAGAAAGGAGGCCTAGCTTTTTTGTGGCCTTCTCATTTGCCTCCTCACCAGGCATCCTGAGATTCCAACTTGTGGCTGAGCACAGTGCTGAACACCTTTAGTCCCAGCACTTGGGAGGCAGAGGCAGGCGGATTTCTGAGTTTGAGGCCAGCCTGGTCTACAGAGTGAGTTCCAGGACAGCCAGGGCTACACAGAGAAACCTTGTTTGGAAAAACAAAAACAAACAAACAGATTCCAGCTTGTCTTTCTTCAGCCTTCCCTTTCACAGCTCTTGGGCTCCCTTGTTCCCTAGCCACAAGCCATTCTTATTCTTGTCCATCATGTTCCCACTCTGAGCTTTGCTTTAGAGACTCCTTTGTGTCTATCTGAGCCCTGCACGACCACAGTCAGTTTGCACGTCTCTGTTCACTTTGTCTCTCTTCATCATTTTTCTTTTCTCTTGGCTCCTCTCCCCCTTCCTCCTTACTGCTTTCCTCCCCTCCACCCTTTCTCTCTACTTTCTTTTGCTTTTTTCCTTCCTTTCTATGGTGCTGGCCATCAACCTCAGTGCCTGTGCCACGCCAGGCAATGCGCAGTCACTCATAGTTCCACATAGCTCTCCTGTCTCCCTTCTCAGCGATGGTTATTCTCTGAGTTTACAAGTGAACCAGCCAGCAAGATGGCCCTTTGGTTACCTATGTATACTTAAAAAAATTTTTATTGGTTATTTTATTTCAAATGTTATCTCCCTTCCCGGTTTCCCCTTGGCAAACCCCCTATCCCACCCTCTCCCTCCTGCTTCTATGAGTGTGCTCCCCACCCATTACGCATACCTTTTTATTGTTTTAAATTAAATTGTGAGTGAGAGGATGAGCAAGAGGACAATTTGCAGAAGTTGGTTCTCTCATTCCACCATGTGGGTCCCTGGGTTGGAAGGGAGGTCATTAGACTCAGTACCCATGTGCTTTTACCCACCGAGTCATCTCCCTGGACTTTCTGTGTTCATGGTTACATTCTGATTCTGGAGGATGACAATGGAGTTGAGTCCCAAAACAAAAGAAAGACAAGATAATGTGGGCAGAAAAAAGTGATGGCTGAGTTGGTGTCTACAAGTGGTTGGCCAGTTCTTAGAGGAAGATACTAATTACCCCACCCTTTCTTTCAGGGAATAGACAAAAGGCTATGAGCCTCTGTCAATAACTGACTGACTAATAGAATTTGCTTTTTGTTTTGTTCTTTTGAGACAGGGTTTCTCTGTGTAGCCCTGGCTGTCCTGGACCTCATGCTGTAGAACAGGCTGGCCTTCAACTCAGAGATCTACCTGCCTCTGCCTCCTGAGTGTCCGGATTAATGATGTACACCACTGTGTCCAACAAAAGCCAGTATTTGTTAGTTACTGATGCAAGTCTTTGAACTAAGTCTTCTAAGTCACCATGCTTTGCAAATAAGACAATCCGTACATGAGTACAAGCAATCTGGGAACGAGAAGAGAACAAGAACTAGTTCTTAGCATGAATTGCCAAAAACAAAACAAAGAACAAAATAAACTGTCTTCACTCAACACTGTTGTCTCCCAGGATAGGGAAGTTCCTCTGGCATGGTCTGCCTTGCCTTTTAATTAAGTAAGCACCTCATCATGGACAGGCTCCCTTGCTCAGGCTCTCCTACAAGGACGAGAAAGCTGAGATCATCTCCCATCTGCTCCCATCAATCTGAATGACTTTATATTCATCCTTTCCTGTTAGTTTTTCTATCTAACAACTCGGAGACTGTATACATTAAAATTCTTAGTCCTTAATTCATGAGATAATGTAGAGATAGTCTCTCAACCCCCAGAAGATGTTTGGTAATTTGACTTTCTTTTTCTTTATTTCTTCTTTTTTTTTTTTTTTTTTCTCCATGGGGTCTCAGGTAGTCTCCATTGGCCTTGAACTCTCTATGTAGCCAAGGAAGGCTTTGAACTCCTGATCTGCCTGTCTCCACCTCTCAGTGCTGGAATTACAGTCACACACTACACCTGCTTATTTTTTTTTTTTTTTTTTTTTTGGTTTTTCGAGACAGGGTTTCTCTGTGTAGTCCTGGCTGTCCTGGCACTCACTCTGTAGACCAGGCTGGCCTCGAACTCAGAAATCTGCCTGGCTCTGCCTCCCAAGTGCTGGGATTAAAGGCGTGCGCCACCACCGCCCGGCTGCTTAAATATTTTTGTTGTTATTTAATGGTTATTTTTATTGAGAAATTTTAGATTTGTATGCAGCTGAAAGAAATAATATGGAGAGATCACCATTTCCCAGAACCAGCATCTAGCAGTGTTATGATAAGATACTACAACTCAGATACTGACACTGACTCAGCCAGCCTGTGTGACTCACGTTTCCATAGTTTTAGATACACATTTGTGTGTTAGTCTGTATATAGTGTTCTTCCAGCTGGCATTTTCTTTTGCATCTACTCTTTTTTTTTTCTTTTTGGTAGAAAAGCCCTTGATCTTCACAATTAGGATTTTCTCATGTTCCTGATTTCTAAGAAGGAATTTGTTTTTTAACTCTGGGGATTCTAGACCAGATCCCAAAACCTCTATAGCTCTCAGTTTCAATAATCAACTCAAACCATTTTGAGACAATGTCCCACTATGCTGCCCAGACTAGCCTCAGACTTGCTCTGTAGCACAGGCTAGACTCAAACTCGTGATTGCTCTGTCTTAGCCTTCTGCATCCTGCGGCTACACGTGTGTGCCACCACGACAGGTGGGTAAGGGGGCTGGGAAGATAAGGGAAAGGAAGCGAAATACAAAGGCACAGTACACAGCTTGTCACCCATGGCTTGAATCCAAAGTGTTCCTTACAGGCTTCTGTTTTGAGTGCTTCTTTCCTGGCTGTGGTGCTGTTTTGACAGGTGGTGGAACCTTTAGGGGTTGGGTCCAGCTGGCAGGAGGAACTGACTAGAGACAGACCCTTGAAAATTCCAACCCAGACCCTGGTTCCAGCCCCTTCTCTACTCCCTGGTCCACCACTGTGGTGCTTAAATGAGAAATTTCCCCTTAGGCTACTGGATCTGATCACTCCATCTCCAGTCAGCGTCTCTGCGGCAGGACAACCCAGCCTTAGGACCTCCTGTGATGTCAACCATGAAGCAGCAGGACTTGGCTCGCCTGCTCACTTTGGTCTTGCTTTACTGCAGCCGTGTGCTGAGTTCCTGTCCTGTCCTCCGGGGCTGGGAATGGCTCTCTGTGCCACCAAGTGTTGGAAATACATCACTTACTTTTGTATTATACAAGGTCTCACAGGTGAGAGGCTGCCTTGAATCTAAGACGAAGAAACTTTGGATTTCTGAGCAGTGGTGGGTGGGACTGTTATACCATGTGGAATATCCAGGTTGAACCAAATGCACTTTGTATTAAGAGATGCCCATAACCCTTTGTAAGGCCAAGACAGAATATTATGATTTAAGTCTGAGATGTGCCCAGGGGCTCTTGAGATTTTTATCGTTGTTGTTTCCCAAAGTACTGGGATTACAGGCACATACTATTAAGTCCAGCTAATCTTAGCTCTTAGTGCTATTCTGGAAGACTTTAGGGCCTTTAACAGGTGAGCCAGGCTAGTATAGCTCATAAGGGGCAGGCCTTAGACAGTAACAGCCCAGGCCTGGTGTCAGCTACTCCTGCTGTGCCATATGCCTTCCCTACAATAAGAGATGTGACTCTGAAGCCATGAGCCTCAATAAATATTTTCTCCCTTGGATTGTTTCTATCAGGTATTTTATCACAATGGTAAGACATGTGACAACCACACAGTCCATTGAGCTTAGGTCCCAGCAAGGAGGCAGACAGTACGTCAGGTAAAACAAATAATTTATTAATCATGCTCTCAAGAGTGAGGTTGTTGCTTGGTGATATTTGGAAAGTCTTTCTGTTGAAGCTGATGCCTGAGCTCCATGTTGAAGGATAACCCGGACTTCTTTAGCTAAGAAGAGAAAAACTGTTAAAAATGCATTCTCTCTTAAATCATACCTAGTCTGTTCTCAGTACTTGGAGAGAACACAGGAAACCATGTCTACATTTGTTTACAATGTTAAGGTGTCAAATTTTTCAACCCTTGTGTGCAAGTACTGAGGCCAAGATATTCTCACCCTACCCCCATCCCTGAGTCCATTTTCCACTATCTTGTCCAAAGTGGACACCAGATCCTGTCTGCTTAGTCTGAGAAAGTCATTTTATCTCTGGTGCCTTGATCACATCAGAGCTTATATTTAAAGCATGAGAGATGAGAAGAGACTGCAGCTACGCCCTTGGCTCTGTCCCACGGCTGTACCATCCTCCTCCTCTCCTCTGAAGACTTTGGAAGCCAGTCCTTCAACAGTTGACGGGAGTGAGAGCTGGCTTAACTGTGAATAAAACATCTTAGCCCTCTAACCCTAATCCTTTCCCTCACTGGTTCATCAGAACCTCTCCAGAGGCATGGGTGTCCTGACCCCTTAAGTTTGTCCTTCCTATGTCTGCTGGTTAGCTGCCTTGTATGTACTCTCAGACACCCCAGGGATTTCTGTGTGGGCTTCAGGTTTCCTATAAGGCTGCTTAGCTCCTAGCTCTGTTCTCACAGAGACCACTGTATCTGATGTAGCCATTTTTGGATCTGGGAGGCTGAATCCTAGCAGACCTATTTCAAAAGCCCCTGGAAGCCATGTTCAAGGCACTTCTTAAAAATGGTCTCTGTGTTCTGAAGGTTATTTAATTCATAAATTTCAACATTTCCTCTGTAGTACCATCTCACAGAGTTAGTTTACTATTTATTTATCTATTTATTTAATTATTTTTTTTTTCGAGACAGGGTTTCTCTGTGTAGCCCTGGCTGTCCTGGAACTCACTCTGTAGACCAGGCTGGCCTCAAACTCAGAAATCTGCCTTCCTCTGCCTCCCAAGTGCTGGGATTAAAGGCATGTGCCACCACTGCCTGGCTAAAGATTTATTTATGTATATGAATACACAGTAGCTGTCTTCAGACACACCAGAAGAGGGCGTCAGATCCCATTATAGATGGTTGTGAGCCACCATGTGGTTGCTGGGAATTGAACTCAGGACCTCTGGGAGAGCAGTCAGTGCTCTTAACCACTGAGCCATCTCTCTAGCCCTAGTTTACTTTTTAAATGAATGGCCTGGCTGGGTATAGTGGTGAACTCCTTCAATCCCAGCACTTGGGAGGCAGAGGAAGGTAGGTCTCTGTGATTTTGAGGACAGCCTGCATATATTGTGAGTCCCAGGCTAGCCAAAGTTACATAGTGAGTCCTTGTTCCAAATGAACAAACAAATTAATAAATAAACAAATGGCCTAGGCTAGAGAGATGGCTCAGTGGTTAAAAGCATATACTACTCTTCCCAGCGCCTGTATCAGACAGCACACAATGGACTGTAATTCCAGCTTCAGGAGATTTGGACTCTGAGGGCATCTGGTGCGCGCCCACACACACACACACACACACACACACAGACACACACACACACACAGACACACACACGGACACAGACACATGGAAACACACATATGCATTTAAAAAAAGGTCCATGTGAAGCTCTTAGCATGTAGCTGGTACTCCATCTATATAAGCTGTTATTAACATTATTTTGAGACAAAGTCTCCAAAAACCCATACACATACACCAAACACATTGCATATGAACATACACACATACACAGAGTTGTGTCTTTCTTTTTCTAGTTTTTATTTATTTGTATGTTTGTCTTTTTCTTTGTTTTAAGGTGGGGTTTCTCTATATAGATCAGGCTTACCCCAAACTTGTACTGGTCCCATGTCAGCCTCTCAATGCTGGAATGACAGGTATTTGCCCCTGAGCCTACCTTCCTAGCATGTATGTGTGTGTGCATACACGTTTGTTTACATATATGAGAAATTGAAAGTTAAGTTTGTATTGTATAAGTTGCTTTATTAATGGATCATTTATTCATTTTATGGACCATGAACTTCCTCAAATATTTAGTTACAATGTGACAATCATACTTTCAATTACTACCTAGCTTTCTAACATGTTGATATTTATATACTTCATAATGCATTACATTGGCCCTTAAATTGCTTCCTATTTTCATTTCGGTACACAGTGACAAATGTCCTTGCTCCTAAGTTTGTGTCTCTGGCACTGTCTCTTCAAGACAGACACTTGGGAGTGGAACATCTCTACCCTGCTGCTGCTTTGCTAATCTTAGTTCTGCAGCGTTGCACCACAATCCCTGGCTCATGACACATTCTCATGGCTGGCAAGAGAACGGTCCAGATCTTGTTGACTTAGGTAATACATTTATTAATTTAATAATGTAGTCAGTAACCAATCTCTAACTGTAGACTGTCATTTCCCTCTCCTACCAACACTAGAGTTTCATTTCTTTGCTTCTATTTTTATATGGCTTCATTGTTTCCATATTCTTTTTAATTTTTTATTTATTTACCTTTATTTTATGCACATTGGTATTTTGCCTGCATGTATGTCTATGTGAGAGTGTCATATCTTAGAGTATAGACAGTTGTACAGCTGCCATGTGGGTGCTGGGATTCGAACCCAGGACGACCTCTGGAAGAGCAGTCAGTGCCCTTAATTACTGAGCTATCTCTCCAGCCCCTATAAATATTCTTAAAGCCTGATTTTTTTAAATCATGTAGGAATCTTTCTGTGTTTATGATTAACTGACTAAAGTCCATCCATATCACTGCATACTGCTCCAGGTTACTCATGCTGATGGATCCAAAGTCATCCAAAGTAGAAATGAACCATGGTTCATCCTCCTCTCATGCTCCCATGAATGAACTAACACTATAGCCACGGTTTTGCTCTTCCACAAAGCACATCTGTGACGTTACCAACATCTCCTGCTCTTGCACTGTCTATAGACTCAAGACCCTCTGGATACTCTCCCCTGGTGTTCATGTTTCTGTTGCCTGACAGTCATGTTGTCAGGCCACTCTCCAGACAGAGAGAGCAGTTTGCTCCTCCTCCAGGAAGAGAATATACACCTTCTCACACTCTTCCTAAAGAAAGAATCATGGAAGCCATTTTGACCATCTCACAGACAAAAGGTAACCCTTTCCTGGCTCTGTGGCCAGGTACTGATTCCTCTCAAAGCTGAGAACAGGTTTTTGGTTCTGAGAATTGTTCCCAGTCTGATAATGTCAGTGATTTCTGGAACCCCTTTCCCAATGGCTCAGCTGCTTTCCCTTGTCCTGAAAGAAGTGCTGCTGTCAGGAGGCAGCTTCAAGGGGAACAGTGTGGGAACCGTGCCCAGCTTACCACAGTGGAAGATTGTCCCCTGGTCCCAGCCCCTGCCAGTGTCAGATCACGCCTAATAAAACAGGCATTCTCTCTCTCTTTTCACTCTCCTAGAAAAGCCAGCATAATGCTACCCTTTGTTCTTGAATTGACAAATTTAAACCTCCTGCTTTGCTCTGCAGTAAAAGAACTTTCTATTTTGGGCTCGGTGACATAGCCAAAACCAAGCAAGAGCAGCCGGCTGCAGCATGAGTTAATAGCTTTCTTTAGGGGAGAAAGGATCCACATGCAAAAGGAGAATCTTCCAAAACGTGTCTTCTGCATAGCAACACGCAGCCCATTTGTCTATCTTTCTGCTGACAGATGTATTTCAAGATGGAAAACTAAATACTATTTAACATTCAAAGCAAACTAGGGGATTAACCCTGAACTGACAGCTAGCCACACCCACTTCTCTGACTCTCCTGCCTCTACCACCCCAGTCCTAGGATTTACAGGCATGAGCCACCTTGCTCAGTTTAGATTTCTTAATCAAACACAAGCATTTGCTGATGGCCTCTGTGTCCCTAGCACTCAATAGGCGCTGCCAAGGAAGACATTCCTGTCCTAGAGGATTTCTAGCCACCAAAATTATGCTAATTTGAAGAGTATCTTGAGTACTAGCCAAGAATAGGTTTTCCTCTAGTCTGCTAGTCTGCTAGTCTGCTTCTGTATGAGAAAGCCTCCATACTAGAATAGGGGGTCTCAAGAAGTCTCAGGCTTGCAGAAGGGGCGTGTTCAGATCTATGTAAGTGGCACCAGTTAGTACACACCCAGGTCTGGAAGAGATGGGCAGCAAAGAGTAAGGCCTCCCTCCCACTTCTCTTATGGAAGTCCCAAGTGCACAGAGAACAGATGCTAATGAGAGCCACACTATTAGCCACTGTCTGGTTTCAGCAATTATCGACATGTCAGTCTCATTCCATTCATATGCAACCCTCCCATATCTCTATCTTAAAACAAATTAGAGTTTGTTTATCTTTGTATACTTTATATATACACACAGAAAATACAGATTTCAACAATTACTGCATTGAGGCTGAAAAAACGCAATAATGTCATCTAGGGTTAGAGGTCAAACTGACATGGTTTGCAATAGTTTGGTCTGACTTGGAGCAAAACAATGGCATCTGAGTAGGTATAGTGGTATAAGCCTGTAATTGCAGCACTTTGGAGGTAGAGGCAAGATTAGGGGTTCAAGGCCATCCTCTGCAACAAGTTCCAGACCAGATTTGTCTCAAACAAGTAAATATAAAACAAAACAAAAAACCAGGCCTATAGGAAGGCATAGCTTGTGGACACTTGCTGCTAAGCAGAGGAACTCAGGATGGAAGAGGAGACCTCTGACTTCCACACCCCAAGACTGACTAACTAACTAACTAACTAACTAACTATATAAATGTAAAAACATAATAATGTCACTTTCTTTCACTGATGTATCCATTGCCAAAGCCAAGCAATGAGCAGGAGGTTGCATGAGTTTCTGGGTATTGTTCATAGTTTTAGTATCTTTCAGTTTATATTTTTTTAATCTTTATTTTGTAACAGCACCTGCTACCCTTGCCTTTATTCATGTGTATTTTATTTGTTGTTGTCATTGTTGTTGTTTTTCCTTTTTGTGACTGTCTTATGCTGTGGCCCAAGGTGGCCTCAAACTCATGAATAAACTTCTTGCCTCAGCCTGAGTACTGGGATTAGGGACATGAGGCACCACGCTTGGCTAGTTTCTCATCCTTATTGTGCACTTTCTGGTAGTATCGAAGACAACAGGTCTTTTACTTTGATGGCTATGTAACAGACTGCTCCAAACTACTGGTATAAAATAACTAACAGTTTACCATGTACAGGGGAGTCTACGGGCAGGAACTCAAACGTGGCACTGTGGGGATGGCTTCTTCTTGCTCCATGTTTACTTGGGGCCTCCTTGGGAAGAGTCAAGTCTGCAATGATGTCACATCTGAGATCTATCAGAACTTGAGGCTTGATGACCCCCAAAGAAGGGCTGCAGCCAGTGTCCTGATGTGGCCACTCTTATGACTTAGTTTTCTAAAGCTGGGTGGTTTGGGAAGAGTTTGTTTTTGTTTTATTTAGTGTGCTCCAAGATCAAAGGTTTCCAGCTAACAAGCTGTTCTTTCTGACCAAATCTCAGAGCTCCCAGTGTCAATCTCCCTGTGCTCTAGTAGGTGACAGTCATGAGCCCTCTCAAGTGGGATGGGTCCGACTCTACCTTTAGAGAAGCAAGATCTCTGCAGAGTGTGGAGGTTAGCCCAGTGGGAGGTCAGGATGGCCAGTTGAGGCTGCCTCTCTTGCACCAACCTGGAACAATGTTGCAAACAGTGGGAACCTGCTGGAGGAGAGTACAGAGAGTTAGGGACATCTCCCAGCTGTGCACATTGTACCCTGGACAACTGAAGAGCTGACTGAGCTAAACCTTGGTATGGACTGTGCCCACATCTCCAGAAGGAATAAGGGCTGTAGTGGTTTGAATAGGGATGGCCTCCATAGATTCATGTGTTTGAATGGTTGGCCATAGAGGGTGGCACGATTAGGAGGTGTGTTCTTCTTGGAGGAAGTATGTCACTGTGGAGGCGGGCTTTGAGATCTTCTATGTATGGCAAGTCTCGTCTTGTTGCCTGTAGATCAAGATGTAGAACTCTCATCTTCTTCTCCAGCACCAGGTCTGCCTGTGTGCTGCCATGCTTCCTACCATGATGATAATGGACTGAACCTCTGAAACTTGAAACCAGTCCTAACTAGATGTTGTCATTTATAAGAGTTACCGTGGTCACGGGGTCTCTTCACAGCAATAAAACCCTAAGACAAGGGCTTTCTCACTTCATGTCAGACCCCACAGAACAGCAGTTCCCTAACGGACTGCAGTCATTGGATGCACACATCTTCCTGACACTGGGCAACTATTGAACACAAGCCGTTTTGGAGCACATCAGGCCTTATGTACCTTGAGCTAGACCTACTAGTTAACCATAAAACTTGAAGTTGTATTACTGAAATACTGTTTTAAATGATATGTGCATGTGTGCAGGTGTCCGAAGACCGGAAGATAGCATCACACCTGTGAGAACTAAAGTTACAGGAGGTGTTAAGACAATGGTTCTCAGCTTTACAGTTCCTTGTGTGGTGCTGACCCCCAACCATAAAATTATTTTGTTACTACTTCATAACAATAATTTTATTACTGTTATAAATTATAATGTAAATATCTGATATGCAAAAATATTTGATATATAACCCCAAAGGGGTCATGACCCACAGGTTGAGAACACTGTAAACATAAGCCATTCTATGCAGGTGCTGAGAACTGAATTCAGATCCCCTACAAAAGTAACAAGTACTTCCAGCCTCTGAGCCGTCTCTCCAGCCCTCAAATACTGTTTTTAAATGGCATGCACTTTTAGCTTGTAGGTCTCGCCCTTGTGTTGTTATATTGGTCTAGTCACTGTCTCAGATGCTGAGACACCAGGTCTCATCCAGGGACCCCAACCTGACCCATCTGCACGCAGGCTTAGCTTGACACAAAAAATAGACATAGAATTTCTAGAAAACCAAGCCAAATAGAATTGAGGATTTCCTTTCCTTTCCTTCATTAAATTTTTCTGTTTCTCATTTATTGTTAGCATAGCTTTTATATTTGGGATAAATACAAGAGCAAATACTTAATTAATTCTACTTCTGGGTGTCAGGAAACATAAAGTATTTTCCTGGGGTCTGAGAGATAGCTTATTGCTTAAGAGAACTAACTGCTCTGCCATAGGACATGGGTCAGCACCCATATGACAGTTCACAACTGTCTGTAATTTCAGTTCCAGGGGATCCAACACCGTCTTCTGGCCTTTGTATGGTGCACAAACATATATGCACACAAAATGCCTATACATGTAACTTACTTAATTTAAAAATAAATAAATTTCTGATCATTAAAAAACTTTATTTTGGGCTGGAGAGATGGCTCAGCGATTAAGAGACTGACTGCTCTACCAGAGGTCCTGAGTTCAATTCCCGGAAACCACATGGTGGCTCACAACCATCTATAATGGGACCCGATGCCCTCTTCTGGTGTGTCTGAAGACAGCTACAGTGTACTCACATACATAAAATAAAATAAAATAAATCTTTTTTTTAAAATAAAACCTTTTATTTTTAATTATGTGACTATGGGAGGGGTGCCTGTGTGAATGCAGATCCCTCAGAGTCCAGAGGAAAGCAAGGTATCAGATCCTCTGAAGCTAGAGTTACAGGCTGTTGTGTACTGTCACAACATGGACACTGGAAATCAAACTCAGGGTCTCTGTAAGAGCTATACATGCTCCTAACCTCGAAGCCATTGCCGCAGCCCAATTTCTAAGCATTTTACATAGCAGGATAGCCTCATACAACCCCACACCTGACAAGGGCAGGCGGGTTCCAAAACACCCCACAGAGTTCACATTTAAATTCCTCTCAATGAGAATATCAAAACACCATGGTGACATTCGCTCAGATGCTGGCAAAAACATCTGGGTGAGAAAAGCCTCAGATGGCATGATCTGAGCACCCAATCTTTATTTTCTTTTACATTTCAATGTTTATCTTACTTATTAAACCTCAGATAGAGAGCATTAATCACAGATTTTCAGTTCACAGCACATTATACTGTAAATCAGTCCACCCAAGGTTCTTCTTTTATTTTGTGTTTGTGTTAGTATATATGTATGCATGCATGAAGTAGTTGGTGCATATGCATGCATCAGTGTATGTATGTAGTATTATGTGCATATGTACACATTTGTGTATGTATGCATGCATATGTGTACATATATATGTAGTAGTACCTATGCATGCATCTGTGCAAGCATGCATGCTCATGCATATGTATGTAGTATGTGCATATGCATGTATCTGTGTATATATGTCTGCACAGATGTATTTGCCCCATTCCTCTCTCCATTCTTCTCTTATAAACAATCATTCCAATATAGTTGCTGCTCCCGGCTTATGTGTGTTCATATCAGGTGTGTGCTATGTTTGCATCTATTTTCATTTATATGAACAATACTGTTTTACATATCTCATTCTGTCTCTCTGTTTTTCACCCCTCAACACGATTTCTAGGCCTCTCCACTTTGCTGCCCGCACATTTTATATATCAGCTCAACTGCTGAACAGAATACTGTAGTATGTACTCATGACAAATTGTCATCCCTGTCTCCCTAGTCATGGGCACTCTTGTGCAACGTCTAACTTTCCTTCCCAAACCAGGAGGAGCCAGCTAAGCAACCCATATCAGACTCATGTGGAAATCTCTCTCTTTTTTAATTAATTTTTTCTAACTTATCCTCATTACCCTGTGTATGTGTATGTCAGTGTGCATGCATGCAGGTCTGCATGTGTGTGCATGTGCATGGGGGCAGGCATGCCAATAGTGTGTGTGTGGGGTCACAGGTTTGTTTTCAGTTCACTCTCTCCTTCTACTTAGTTGAGGCAGATGAGGCCACAGGTGAAGGCTTCTCCTTAATAGACCCCTTTGCTCTAGATCCTCAGGACTGAGGCAAGGGGCTTAGGTACAGCAATACCTCATATTGTCTTGAAGACAGTGGATAATACTCCCCCATACCACTGCAGCACGGGCAATGTGGGAATCATATCCTCTGAGCAGCATCTTCAAGTGTCTTTGCCAGAGTGTGGAGACCTGGCCCTGAGCCACCCCATGTATGTCCCTGGGTGAATGTCTTGTGACAGAAACAAATAAGGGTGGTTTCTACCCAAGGACACCAGAGGTTTAGCTACAGCCATTTAGGTGAGCTTTTAAAACTGGTCAGGATTGCAATCCAGTAAAAATTCTATTGACTGTACAGACACATTTAAACCCTCTTAAAGTGACCGTTGTACGGAGGAGATGAAATACCTATGTATAAAGAAAGCTTCCTCACTTGTTTGGCTTTCCAAGACAGAGTTTCTCTGTGTAATAACTCTGGCTTTCCTGCAACTAGCTCTGTAGATCCAACTGCCTCTGTCTCCCAAGTGCTGGGGTGAAAGGCATGTGCTACCACCGCCAGGCAAAAGCTGCTATTAGGTATACTTTTGTTATTTTTCTTTTTAGCTTTTTGAGGTAAGAGTTTACTATGTAGCCTACACTGGCCTGGAACTCAGGGTCCCCCTTCTCACCACCTCCAGTGCTAGCATTACAAGTGTGGCTGCAGCACAGCTTTTGTCCCCTCCTTGCACAGACCCGAGTTTGGTTCCCAGCAGCCAGGTTTGGGCAGAGAACAATAGCTTATGACTCCAGCTCCAGATCATGACCTCCTTCTGGATGACATGGGCACCTGCACTCACACTGACAAGTCCCATTTAGAGTCTAAAACCAACATGCTGGAGAACTGAACAACACTAGTGAGAGCACCTGACCTCCCTGCAGTTCTATGAGCTCCTAAGCATGCACAGATGAGTGGCCAACCGGCACCAGCCGTTCCCCTCCCCTTGGGTCAAGCCCTTGGATAAGAAAGTTTTGTGCTGTTGCCTTAGCAACAGCCTGAGACTCCTAGCTCCACATACCAAGCTTCTGAAATCTTAATGAGTCAGCAGCTCTGCTTCCTCCTCTAGTTCCTAACCACAGACATAGCCCAGTTTCAGCCATGAACCAGGAAGGGCCCACAGTATCACCCACTCCCCAGAGTGATTCATTTGGTTGTTTGAACAGCTTGCTTGAAACACAAGCAACCTCCCCAAACTATTTTTGAAGCCCACATCAGAGATCATAATTCTTAAGATGTGCCATTCTAGTGACCAATCGCTTGATTCCCACAGCCTCTGAGAAAGCCTCCAAGGCTGGCTAGTGGTTCTGGGGTATACAGGAGGGCAGGCTGAGGAAGGCATAAAAAGCAAGTCAGTAAACAGCTCTTCCATGGCCTCTGCAGTCAGTTCCTGGTTCTACATTTCTGCCTTCAGTCCCTGCCCTGACTTTCATGAATGATGGACTACAAGCTGTAAGATAAAATAAGCCCTTTCTCCCAATTTGCTTTTGGTTGTGGTGTTTATCATAGTGATAGAAATACTAAGACACTGTCTTTAGATTATTTCTATTTTCGCGGAAAGAAAAAGCATGCTGTGATATCCTAGTTTCAGTGCACTGTAAGTGTGTGAGTGAGCTCAGATGGTTTGGACACTGATCCCAGCCCCAGGTAATCACCATTTCGAAAACATTAGCATCTACTCTTTGATGTCTTATCTCCTCTTTAATATATCACTTTATAATCCTTGAGACATCATAATATCCTGTGTCACAGGATGTTGGGCTGATTAGGTGGAAAGCCCTGCAAAGAATGAAAGAAGCCAGATGTGAAAGCTCTGAGGATACAGATAAAGACTGCAGAGAAATGCATACAGCTGGTCACTGCTCGATCGAGTTAGGTCAGCCCACATTTGACCGAGGTGGCTGCTGAGTGAAGAGAATGCCACTCGGGAAGATGAGGAACACTGAGCAAACGAGTCTTTGGAAAAATCACCAGGAATTCTCTTTTATCTCACAGCACTCCTGTGAGGTCCAAGTACGACTAACCCTGCCCTCTACCTAGAGTCATCATTGAAAACTTTTGTCTATTTTCAACATGTATAATATATATGCATAATAATTAAGCAAGTATAACATGTATAATTTCAAACATCTATAAAAGTCATAATTACTCACAAATTAATGCAAAATAGTGAACAGTATAATGGCCCCACTTCCCCAGGCAAGGTAAGGCTCCATTATCTGTTTCCACAATCATCAACCCAAAGCTATTATTACTTTTAGGCATCCTCCATGACACTTCCTTGTGTTGTTCTGAGGTAAACTCCGTGCATTAAATATCATTAGGAAATATTTAATATCTGTCTCTAAAATAAAATTCCAGTTCAATCACTTCTGTAGTTAAAATTAACAGCTCATAATATCCAGGTGATTTTAGGCAGCAAAGAAAATCCTGGCAAAAGGAGAGCTATAAAATGTGGGTCACACAGCCCTTATCCCATGTAGATGAAACCTGACTACCTCAGATTTCAGAATTTGAATTTTTCAATTTGAGAAATTTATAAACACTTTTCAGGCCTATCATTCCCAATCTAAAAATGAGAAATGCCCCAATTTTGCACTTTTGGGTGAAGGATGTCCAACTGTGCCACAATCCCCATAGGCATTTATTTAAATGAAGGTTATGTCAAATTTGTTGCTAAGACTCCAGGGTGGCATGTCAGATTTCAGGAGATCTAATGTGTGTCACAATCTACACTTGGCGTAGGAAGCCATGGGGACATGTTCACCATGAAAATATTAGAGTGTGTCTTTTCGTGAGCAATCCCCTTTGTGACATCATGCCATGTTGACACACATTACCTCAGAGTGACACACACAGCTCAGGAATGTGAGCTGGCACAAAGGGCAAGGGAGTCGCATGTGCATCCCGAACACAGGCCAGAAGCAGCTGTCTGTGAGAGCTTCCCAGAGTCTAATCTTGTTGTCTCTGTCTCCTTGCCACTAGGAACACACACTCATTTATCACACAATAACAGAGACATTCATGAGGATTACAAGAAAGACAGTCACACACATCAACAGTTTTGGTTACAAGTGACACATGCTCGCACATTTGCCATATTCTTTGCAAGGGTTGGTGAGTGGGACTTAAAAACTTCACATAAACACAGGTCTGTTCATGGAGCTCCTGAAGACCCAGATACAAACACTGCCCTAGAAAACACTGTTTGAGACAGGCTGTCACTGTGACCCAGGCCACTCTGGAACTCATTATGTAACTCGGGCTGGCCTTGAACTCATGGCAATCTTTCTGTCTCAGCCTTCTAAGTGCTGGGATTACAGGTAGGAGCCACAATCGCAGCTCAAAATCTTGTTGTAAGGTTGTAGTGTAGAGCAGCTAACTGCTTCTCACACTTCCTGTTCCCAGCCTTCATGCCATAGCTGTCTTCCCGGACATACCTGCTTCTGTCACTTCATTAATAGGTATCTAATGTGACCATTGCCTTCTAAGACTATCTCACTTCCTTAGCACGGTACCCAGTTCTCTGTGATCCACTCCTGACTTACAGAAGAGCCCGCTGCTCCCTGCCCACTGCACACTTTAGCCTCCTGACGAGCAAGAGCAATGCTTTCACAACAGAGCCTGTTCTCCCAATGAGGTGAACCACGGAATTCATTCCTAGAACAAAGAACAGGATAGCCCAGTATTTAAAAGTTACCCTTCATGTTAGACTGGATTGAATTCTGCCTACGTCATTCACCAACTGCTTGTCTCTGAGAAAATCAATCTGACACAAGCTGTTCCAGCTCTAACCTGGAGACTAAGAGAACACCCATCTCCTTGAGTTGCCAGGAGGGTGCATGCTTAGTTCAATATCCCCACAATCCCCACACATAAACATCCAACCTACAATAACCCATTACCTTTATTTCAGTTTGTTAAGTCCACCCGCTGGTCAAGCCCCAGGTCAGCTGCTCTGCCATGAAGCCTCTCCAGCACCTCAGAATCTCATGGCCCCTCCATACCTCTTTCTCAGCCTACTTCCTGCCCACAAGCTATAATTTTTTAAAGACACAACTTTCCTGAATTCCTGCCCTTTGTTACATGCTAAGAGAATAAAAGTTGAGGAAACTTTGATCCTTAACTAAGGAGATCTAATTAGCAACCAGACACTAGCGACCAGGACATGATTCACCGGTTTTCTGAATGAGGCAATGCTCACTGTCATCTCTGTGAATAGTGTTTAGTTGTCCTGAGATTCTCTTTATGACACAGTTTCATTCTGAGCTAGAGTCAAAAGGGGAACATCTCTCCTTCTATTAGGCAGAGGCTATCCCCCAAGAGCAACAACAGTGAGCTATAATTGACTGCAGAAAGGCTGTATGGGCTGTCAAGGGAAAAGCAACATCAGTGACGTCAGGTTCAAAGGAGGCCATCGACTATGACTTCCTCATTCCAGAAGCTTCACTAGAATAAATGCATAAAGTGTTGGGCTTCCAACCCGGCAGGCCGAGGGCTAAAACTACTTACAGCCTCTCTTGCCTGCTGATGTGGCTGTGATATGTGTGGTGTACACATGACATTGAGAGCAGGTAGTGTGGTCTACATGCCGTGCTGTACCTCACATCCCAACATCCTGTCTGTAGACAAAGTCACGAGGTAAAGGGCTGCCTTGGGCTTCAGCTACAGCACACCAGTATTCCTACCTGTGACAGGAGTCATGTACCTTGTGTTAAATGATCTATTGTCACTGCCCGCTGCTCAGTGTCATCAAGACTGCAAGCTCCTGCCTCACCCAAATACCAGATGATGACGCCCACAGCACCTACCACAAGAGGAGACAATGCACCTGGACAGCATATTTTGACCGTGTGAACTAGGTCCGTGTCATTAAAATGACTTCTCATAAAGTGACGGGCAGTAAAGAAGTGGCTTGTCTGCTGGGCACAGTGGCCTGGTGGGAGGGTCTGCCTCACTCCTCCAGATTTATAGCTTTGCCAGGAATCACGGGAGAGGGGGCTTTAGCTGATTATGGCCAGTTCTGTTTCCGAACAGTGCGCTTCTAAAACACAAAGGTCAAACAACCAACTCCTCTCAGGACAGGCCACACTCTAACCACAGTGGCAAGCAGTGGCTTGCCTTCCCTCCAGCCTTCTTTTTCTCTCTCCCTCCCTCCCCTCTCTTTCCCCTCCTTCCCCACCTCGATCCCTCTGTCCTTTCTTTTCCTCTGCTCCTCCTCCCTTCTCCCCCTCTGCTCCTGTAGGCTAGTTTGGCCTAGAACTAAGGAGCAAAGGATGACCTTGATTCTCCTGCCAGAGCTAGGATTACAGGTGACTGACTAACACCAGGCCTGACCTGTGGGCACTGAGAATCAAACCCAGGGCGACCTGCATGCTAGTCAAGCACTCTGCAAACTGAGCCACCTGCAGACTCAAACATGTACTTCCCATGCTTTTAGACGGCTTTCATGTTTTTCACACTAAGCAGCAATGGAATACCTAAGGACTAGAGCTCTGCCACTACTCCAGGTGCCTTGCTCTCAGGGCTTCCAAGCAGTGGGTCTCTGTGAACAGCACGCCATTTCTGTAGCTGCTGTACCTGTACTGGCCTTGCCACCCTCTCCTCCCCTTCTATTTGCTTCTGTTTTTATCAAACAAGAGGGAACAAACCAAACTGTCACAAAACATCACAGTGCTTACAGTAGGATCAGATTAGCAAGGTTTGATCATGGGCCTGCAGAGAAGGCCAGATGGTAGGTGAGAGACAGCCTGAAGAGAAGAGAGCTGGGGAAGTCTCCCTGCAGGTAGGATCAACTGTAAACGGGTGAGAGAGGAAGCTGCTGGCTAGAAACACCCCTGCAAAGCTCTCATGGGCTGCAACTCACTTTCAGGATGTTATCTCATTTGGTCAGGGCATCAGTCTTACACCTCACCTCACACTGTTTCTAGTTTCATGGAAGAACAGGATGGTAAGTCTGTGTACATCAGTATTTGCTTACCATGAATGATCAGTAAACAAGTACATTTGTCTTATTTGATACAGTAAATAAGGAGAAGCAGCAAAGATATTTGATGAGATGGGAACAAGAAAGATATTAAAGGAGCATGTATACAATGGCTAAAGAAGGAAAACCAAACCACAATATCTGATATGTTTTATGTCAGGGATATAGAAACCAGGTATCTGTGGAAACAGCTGTTGGCTTCCATAAGCCTTGTGAAGTCTAGAATCGCCACGTACTCCCGTTGGGTGAACAAGCAATACTGTATTGTGCTCCTGCTGACATCTCCAGTCCCAGGTGTATTCAACAGAATTCCATTCAGTGCCTTAACAGGAGAGCCCATTACCAATTTAAAATTAAAAGACACTAGATTCAAACAGAATGTTAAACATAACACATGAGAAACTTAGAAACCTTAATGTTGACTAGAGTTTTGAAGTTTTAAACAATTTGTATCTGTGATAAGAAATTACATATTTTTGGCGGGCGGTGGTGGCACACGCCTTTAATCCCAGAACTTGGGAGGCAGAGGCAGGCAGATTTCTGAGTTTGAGGCCAGCCTGGTCTACCAAGTGAGTTCCAGGACAGCCAGGGCTATACAGAGAAACCCTGTCTCAAAAATAAATTACCTATTTTTAAAAGATGCACTTAACTTTTGGAGATAGATTCTTGAAATATTTAGGGAAGAATTATATGATCCCAGGACGTGCCTCAAAAACAATACAAGAGAGAAAGAAATGCCTGGGACACTAGAGGGGTCAAAAATTGACCATGTGTTAAAAACTGTTAAAGCTACATGGTACCTCCCTATGAATTATTAATCAGGAGAGCCTCTTAGAGTCCCTAAAACAATACAGGAATTTGCTACGGCTGTTGACTGATCACCAGAACTAGATGGTAAGAGTCTACTGATGAAGACACCACATGCTTTGGTCACAGAACTTAAAATAAATCAACGTGAAATGGGATAGGAGCTTCCTCCTTGCTGGCTCACAGTACCAGGGTGGATACGCACTGCTGCAGAGAACTACCTTCAGTGTTGCCTTCAGTGGTCTCACTACATTATGGACCCTGAGTGTAAAGTCACCAGGCAGCCAGGCAAGGGGAGTTCACTGGTGCAGTAGTGGCCTGTCTGTTATGGGGCAACCAAGTGCTTTCTGATCGGACTTGAGGCTCACAAGGAGGGAACTCATACTGAATGCTGTGAATCTAGTCAAACACTTGTAGCTGGGGAGGTCTCAGGCCCTAGTGGAGAAGTCACTAGAGTTGTTTTTTCTAGGTGGACATGATGTGCCTGTTAATTGCCTTCTAAATAACTATGCTTAGACCCTCAGAATAACGCTCCTACTAACTTTGGTCAGCAAAAAAAAAATATTTTTTGTAGTATTCAGCAGAGGCTCATAACTGGTCAAAAACACTGAGAATGAGTAACTATTGGTTGGTCAGTCATCAGTGGGACATCTATATGACCCATGCCTAGGCTAAGGTCACATGGTGGAAGGAGGGGTAAAAAGAACGTAAGAAACAAGGGAGCCTGGTGGTGGTGAAGCACACCTTTAACCCTAGTACTCAGGAGGCAGAGGCAGGAGGATCTCTGTGAGTTCACGGCCAGCCAGCCTGATCTACAAAGTGAGTTCCAGGATGGCCAGCACTACACAGAGAAACCAGAGCAACAAAAACAAACTTTGTTGAATTTTATTATGTGTGCATGCATACTTGAATGTGCCACAGTACACATGTGGTGCTCTGAGGGCAATTCAGAGTCAGTTCTCTCCTCCCATACAGGCCCCAAGGATTGAACTGAGGTTGTCAGGGTTGGTGGTAAGCACCGTGTTGCTGCCAGGGTGGTTTTTTAAAAAAATTATATATATATATGAATGTTTTACTTGTGTGTATGTCTGTGCAACATGTATGTATCTAGTGCCCTCAGAGGTCATAAGAGGGTGTTGTATCCCCTGGAGCTTTTCTTTCTTTTCAAAATAAAATAAATGTGTGTGTGTGTGTATGTGTGTGTGTGTGTGTGTGTGTGTGTGTGTGTAAGCATACAGGAATTGAACCTGGTCCTGTGAAAGACTGTTATCTGTTGAGCCATCTCTTCAACTCCCTACACACACACACACACACACACACACACACACACACACTCACAGGGTTTCTCTCTGTAGACCTGGCTAGTCTTGAATTCAGAAATCCACCCATCTCTGCCTTCCAAGAGCTAGGATTAAAGACCACCACCACCCAGCCCTAGATTGTTTTTACTATATTACACTGATTTGATTTATGCAAGTCCATTTCTTTGCAAGTGTAAGACATTTTTGATGAGATTCTATGCTACCCTCAACTTTCATAGTTTCCCCTTCTCATAACTACATTTTTTAAATGAAAAAAATGTGAGCTTTATCCATGTGAATGGCCATAACTGCAGCTCATTTTCACTGTGTAGAATGCCCATT
>JANHMN010000002.1:60957187-61041738 GCA_030674055.1 Rhabdomys pumilio
GCTCATTTTCACTGTGTAGAATGCCCATTCATTAATACAGTTATTGAGAAACTGTTGCAACACTTACAGGTGTGGCTGTAACAAACACTGATGGGAACTAGTCTCACCCGAAGCCCATGTGCAAGGCTTCCTTTAACATAGATGCCAGGCTTTAGCACACAGGCCAGTTTGTTTATAGAGAGGGTGTAGTTCCCAGAATTCCAAACGTCACACTATCGCAGAAGCTATCTGCAGCTGGCAAAATCATGCTCCGTTAGAACACAGCAAATCACAGTCAGCTGCCGTGGGTAGTCTGAAGCGGCCGAATATCCCACACCTGGGATTAAAATAGTCTTATCTGTGTTTTTAAAAGAAAACAAAATCCTCACCACAGAGGTGGGCCTCTTCTCCACTCCCACAGGCACCCACTGGTTCCAGTTCCCTGTGTCCCTCTCACCAACAGTATGTGCCAATGATCAGTCCTTGCCAAGTGGGTAAGAATGAAAAGTGGGAGCTGCTCTTCTCATTTCTACTTCTCTGTTTTCTAATAGTCTTTTCTTGTTATTGATCATCTATCCATTTTCTTTCTCTTATTTCCTGTGGTTTTTGTTTGTTTTGTTTTTAAAGAAAAGGTCTCTAGCCCTTAACTGAACTTGCTCTGTAGACCAGGCTGGCCTGGAACTTGGAGATCTGCTGCTTATGCCACTGAGCACTGAGGTCACCACACCCAGCTATCCTTTTCCCTATTTTGTTAAAGAGATTTTAGTACTCTAGAGATAAATGTGTTAACTCTAAGTTTAATGTAGCAACTTCCCCATTCTTTATATTGGTTTCGGAGGGGTTTTTTTGTTTTTGTTTTTTTTCTGTATAAGGATGTTTTGTCTCCATTGTCTGTCTGTGCACTATTTTCCTGCAGTGCTGCAGAAGCTGGTAATGGACATCAGACCCTGTGATGGGAGTTACAGACAGTTGTAGCTACCATGCTGTTGCTGGGTATAGAACCCCAGTCTATAGTGCAGCCAGTGCTCTTAACAGCTGGGCGCATAGAGAACTGTAAGTTTGTGTGTTTAATTAATTAATTTTATTTATATGAGTACACTGTAGCTGTCTTCAGACACACACCAGAAGAGGGCATCAGATCCCATTACAGATGGTTGTGAGCCACCAGTTGCTGGGAATTGAACTCAGGACCTCTGGGAGAGCAGTCAGTGCTCTTAACAACTCAGGACCTCTGGGAGAGCAGTCAGTGCTCTTAACCACTGAGCCATCTCTCCAGTCTCAGAACCATAAGTTTTAATACAGTTCAACTTGTCTATTATCCCTTCTCTTTGAAGAATTATCTACCCTAGAGTTTTAAATGTATTTTAAGACCAGTGAAACGACTTGGCAGGAACAGCAAGCACTTCCTAAGCAAACCTGACTAAGTCTGACCTGGAACCTCGGCAGGAGTGAAGTCATCCTCTCTTTCACCTACACACACACACACACACACACACACACACACACTGCATTCACACACAATTTCATACACTTACATACTCACACTCTTCTCTCTCTTACATTTTTTTTTTTTTTTTTTGGTTTTTCGAGACAGGGTTTCTCTGTGTAGTCCTGGCTGTCCTGGCACTCACTCTGTAGACCAGGCTGGCCTCGAACTCAGAAATCTGCCTGGCTCTGCCTCCCAAGTGCTGGGATTAAAGGCGTGCGCCACCACCGCCCGGCTCTTACATTCTTTCTCACATCTCACACACACACACATTCTCTCTCTCTCCCACACACATTCTCTTCTCACATACACACTCGCACTCTCCTCCCTTTCTCAGACACACACACACACAATGTTCTGATTTTCATTGCAAAGTTTTTGAGTTTCTTCATTCACAGTTCTTCTAAAACATATATTTTAAATTTTATTTATAGAGCATATTGTAGCTGTCTTCAGACACACCAGAAGAGGGCATCAGATCCCATTACAGATGGTTGTGAGCCCACCATGTGGTCATTGGGAATTGAACTTGGGACCTCTGCAAGAGCAGTCAGTGCTTTTAACCACTGAGCCATCTCTCCAACCCCACTCTAAATTCGTGATACATACTTAGTATTTCTAATGCGGAGAGAGCCCAGTTCCTCTATTCTTTACCATAGTCCAGTCCCACTTTTAAGGGTGTGGAGCCTCCTCAGTGCTTGGGATTAGCCATGGCTAAGTTTCTGAGCATGCATGGGCCTGTTTTCAGGTTCCTCACCAGTTACACGGGCTTGCTTTCTACCCTTTTATCAGTTCAGCAATGTCTTAATTACAACTTTAAAACTGCCTGTGGTAGAGTTAAACAAGTTCTTCTGCTCTGGTTTTTATGAGGTGCTGGCAGCTCTCAGTCTTTGGCTGTCCTGTCTAAGTTGTACAATTATGGCAGAACCCATACAAACTGTCAGGGTTTATTGGCATGCCCTGTAAGATGCCAACACCTTTCTGACAGTGAGCTCCTATTGAGGAGAGGAAGGAAGACAATGAGGGAGTCCCCTTCTTGCTGGTCCCTTGCTATAGGAATGGTGTCTCACTGGATTTTAGCATAGGTTCCTTCTTCAGATGGTTGTTTCCTTCCATTTCTATTAAAAGTGCCCCCCCCATTTAATTAGGAATAGATTTTAAACTAAAGCTGTCTTCTGCAGTGACTAATGTAAATGTGCCCTAAAGCCTCTTTCTCTCTCTCTCTCTCTCTGTTTTTTCCTCTCTTGGGATAGGGTCTTTTGTAGCCCAGACTGGCCTGGTAGTGGCTAAGGATGACTTTGAACTTCTGATTCTTCTACCTTCAACTCCTGATTGCTTGGATTATGGTATATACCCCAGTGCTGAGCATCCAAACCGCCAAGGCCTCTTGTGTGCCAAGCAAGCACTCACTGAGTTACAGCCCTATTCCTGGACTGTCTACCCTTCAGTCTTTCCTCAATATTCATGGCCTTGATTCTTAGAGTGTTACAGGCCACTATCATTACAGCCTTAACCACATAACTTTCTCACCTTTAGAATCAAGAGAGTTATTTTGGGGCAGGAACACCAGGAATATAACCATACAAGGCTGTTCTTGCTGCACCTTGCCCAATGTTGTATAATTTATAGTGTTATTATATAATATAAAAATATTATTTATATTTATGTGTATGTTTGTTGTGCTCACATGCATGATAGTGCCCTTAGAGGCCATAAGAGAGGATGATGGGTACATTTAGGTCTTTTGCAAGAGCAGGGAACATTCTTAACCAACGAGCATCTTTCTAGCCCCCAGTTTACCCTGTTCTAAGTATGCTTATTTTGCTAAAGTTACAGAGGGCTTCTAATATTCTCTTTGCACAAATCACTCTTTTTTCCTTTTGTAACTCATAAGTCTCTTAGGAGGAGACAGTCAAAAACTAAGAAAGCACACTATCTTGCTCCATTGTCATTAATGGTTCTTTTAGTGGTGGGGTCAGGAGTAGGCAAGAGGGTCTAGGTATGTTCAGGATGGCAAAAGGCTTGCTTTGTAGGCAAGGATGAACTTGAACTACTGACCTTCCCGCCTCTGCCTCCCAACCGCTGAGATTATAGACACTCACTACCAAATCTGCCACATCTGATTTTTTGTTTGAACATTTTTATGATTACACTTTATCAATTTTGTTATGCCCGTGGCATATGTGACGGTCAGAGGACGGCATTCAGAAGTCAGTTCTCTTTCTACCATGTGGGTTGCAGGGCTCAAACTCAGGCTAGCAGGTTTTGTGTGACAGGTGCCTTAACTAAGCCACTTGAAAGGCGCTGACTCATCTTAGTGTGTCATTTGGTGATGATGGCTTCCTTTCTTGTCATTCCTTCTACACTAACTGGAGTCATTCTACAGGTAGAGCTGTGCAATCCCCTTTGCTTACTACTTTCAGATTTTTAAAAAAGATTTATTTATTTTATTATATGAGTACACTGTAGCTCTCTTCAGACACACCAGAAGAGGGCATCAGATCCCATTGCAGATGTTGTGAGCCACTGTGTGGTAGCTGGGAATTGAACTCAGGACCTCTGGAAAAGCAGTCGGTGCTCTTAATTGCTGAGACATCTCTCCAGACTGCTGAGCCATCTCTCCAGCCCTACTTTTTCAGTTTTATACAAGCAAACTATCATAAAATATATGAAATATGTATTGTTTTTACACATGTCTAGGGACTGAATGTTAATCCTCATGTGTGTATGGATTCATAGATACTCATTATCACTGTGTGCATGCATGTGTGTGCATGTGTGTGCACGTGTGCACGTGTGTGAGTGTGTGTATTCATAGGCACTGTTATGCAGGATCCAGTCTACTCCACTCTTGTAACTGCAATTGTTTTAGTGCCCACATTTGGCTACTAGAAGCTTCTTCCAGTTGTCTTCTGTGTCCTTTTTATATGCCTCTATAATTTAGTTATTCATGCTTTCTGGTACAGAACATTTCTATACGTAATAAAAATATGACTTCATTCCACAGTATATTTGCTCAACCCTTTCCTAGAATATACACGCAACTTCAGAATTATTAACACATGCTGATGTGGAACAAATATACAAACTAGCTTGCAATAATGGCACACTACTCTTTTTGTTTTTAGCCTCACAGCAGTACATGGGCAAAATTCCCTTTTCCAAACCCAGATTAGTCTCTTTTGTGTCAGCTGAATAGCTCAATGAGAAAAGGCACTGCTAAGCCTGATGACCTGAGTTCAATCCCCAGAACCCAAATACAGTGGAAGGAAAATTGACTCCCTCAAGATGTCCTTTGCACAAATGTATGTTGTGACATAGACATGCCCACAACATGTGCACACACAAAATAAAATGTTGTCCTCTGGGTTCAATTTCCAGCACCCACATGCAGCTCATAACTGTCTGTAACTTCAGTTCCAGGGGATCTGACATTCTCACACAAAGAGATACATACATTCAGGCAAGACACCAATTCACAGAGAAAAAGAATAAAACCATTTTAAAAGGAGTGGGGAGCTGGAGGGATGGCTCAGATGTTTAGAGCACTGACTGCTCTTCCAGAGATCCTTGAGTTCAATTCCCAGCAACCACATGGTGGCTCACAACCATCTGTAATGGGATGTGATGACCTTTTCTGGTGTGTCTGGAGACAGCAACAGTGTACTCATATACAATTGATCTTTTTCTTCTCAGCATGGCTATTTTAGTCAACAACTTGGTTAATTTGTTAGTATTCTGCATAGAGTTTATTCCTGCCACACCAATACACATGCCTGGTACAAAGTGGTTCAGCAGGAGAACAGACTTTGTGTGTTGTAAGTATGCTGTTCATGTGTGTGTGCATGCGCACACACAGATCCAGAGGGGCCTGGCTGTGTATCTTCCTCTTACCATTTTCCACCCTGTTCTCTGAAATATAATCTCCCTAGGTCCCAGATCTACACATTTTTTAAGTGACAGTTCAGCTCTGTAAGTGGCCATCAAGAGTGTAACAGCTGGCCAGCAGGACGGATCAGTGGATAAAACCTAAGCCTAATGACCTGAGTTCAACCCTAGGACCCAAATGTGGGGAGGAGGCGACCCCCAAGAGCTGTCTCTGTTTACATACATACAACAGTACAATTAAAAATGTAAAAAAAAATAATTTAAAGAAACAGACAAGCCCACAATTATTTTATCTGTACTTAGCTACTTTGTGGGGTTTTTTTCTCCACTCTTTATTCCCCTGGTTTCAGCCCTTATCACAAGATAGGAGAAAAAGAATACAGGAGATGGGGAGAGAGGGAAAAGGAGAGATTGATTCCTGAATCTAATTTCTTTCTTGTTTCTTCTTTGAGTGTGACTACTAACAAGCTGCAACCTGAATGACCAACACCCTTCAATGCTGCCTCTGGGGCCCTAGCATTTATAGACCCTCTGAAAAGTTCCCAGAATTCCATACATCACACAATCACAAAAACAATCTGAGGCTGACTATCTGCTAGAGCACGAGGCAAACCTTAGCCAGCTGCTGTGGGCCGTCTAAAGCAGCCTCACATCCCTACATCTGGAATTAAAATGAAAGCAGATTCTTATAGTGCTGTGTTTTTTAAAGAAACCAAAATTCCAGCATTCTCACTATAAATCATTCTTGGAAATTTAGCATACACCCCTCAGAAATGTTAGACGAGGCACATGTCAAATAATCAGAAAGGATATGCAGACCTGAAGAAGGCAAGTCCGCTCTTGACGAAATGGATACTGCACCCAGCAACTACAGAAGGCATGTGTTTTTCAAATTCAAACACTTACTGTATGCTGCTATTTAAACCAAATCAAATACATTTTAAAGGAGCAAAATACTACTGAGCAGTGTCTCTGATCATCCTCTAATTACACTATCAACTTCAAACGTGCCTGTGTGGCTGTAAGTTAAGAAATATGCATCTCTAAAAAATGCACAGTGCAGAGAAGTTACTGTAGTAGAAACTACAAAATATTTTCACCTTGTCTGACAAAGCTAAAGTTCCTAGAGGCAAATCTGAGGCATCAGCCTCATCGGCTTCTCATTAACAGAAATGCACAGCAGCTGGTATTCAATGCTATGGGAGAAATAAGCAGAATTAGTTATGTGTGATGGTTTGATTTCAGCAGTTAGGGTGACCAGCTTGAAGCTAAGCTGGTGGTGTGGGCTGCCCTGGTGCTGTTTGAAATATATTAATTCTGCTTACCCAAGAGGGGCTGCCCCATTACTCAGGTGATCTCATGTGAACCTTCTCCCCATTTTAACTGGTCAAATAAAGGCTAGAGCCTCCGATTTTCCAGTGGAAGGGAAAGGTGGGGCTGGAGGTTTTAGAGAAAGGAGGAAGGGAAAAGAGATGGAGGAAGAGTAGGAGGAAGGAAGATGGAGCAGAACCACGTGGCCTAGAGAAGCTGCAGATAACAAGGGATCTCATAGCTGGGGCACAGAGTAGTGTAATGGTAGATGTGTGCAATCTAGGTGTGCAGGTTAGAAATATAGTAACTGAGTTGTGTGGGGTTTTGCACCGGCTTATTGGGGTTGAGGATTTACTACAACAACAGCCAATCTAGTCTATAAAAGTAAGACTTGGTGGGGTGGGTCAGGAGAGGATATACAGAGCAGGAGAGAATAATAAAAGGAGGGCAGACATAGAGAACAGTAGAGGCAATCACTACTCAAAAAGTGACAAAGAAAAATTACAAAACTTACAAAATACAAGATTCTGGGATTTTGTTTTTGTTGTTTTTGTTTTTTGTTTGTTTGTTTTTTGAAACATGGTTTCTCTCTGTAGCCCTGGCTGTCCTGGAACTTACTCTGTAAACCAAGCTGACCTCGAACTTACAGAGATCTGCCTGCCTCTGCTTCCCAAGTGCTGGGATTAACACCCTACACCAACTTGCCTAGCTCCGCTCCCTTCTTGACATAATTCACAGTCCCTCAGATGCTCCATCACATGCAGAAAACAGCAGAGCTGTGCTAGCCATAAGCTGACACCCACGTTTACACAGCATCACTGAATTTTAGAAGCTTATGTGATGTGAGCACAAGCTTTAGAAAAGCTTTGGAGTAGTTAAAAAGTCCATGGATGTGTTTAAAAATTAAAAGAAAAAGAGGAAAAAGCAGCAGATGCTTCAGAGACCAAAAATAACCTGTTCTGGTGGATGGGTGCTTCACCATAAAAACATCCTACACAGGGCAGGAGAGGTGGCTCAGCAGTTAAACCACTGGCTGCTCTTCCAGAGGACCCAGCACCCACATGGCTGCTCCTTCTAGTTCCAGGGGACCTGATGCCCTCTTCTGGCCTCCATAGGCACCAGGCATGCATGTGGTACACACATGTATGTTCAGGCAAAATATCCATACACAGAAAACAAAAATTCTTTAGGAAAAGAAAATGAAAGGAATGAATGAAAGAAAACAAGGGAGGGGGAAGGGATGAGGGAGGAACAGGGAAGAAAGAAGATAGAGGGAGAGGGAGGGAGGGAAGGTGAGAGAAGGGGATGGGGAAGAGAAAATGGGGAGGAGTGGCTGGGAGTGACAAGGAAGGAGGAGGGTAGAGAGGAGCTTTTATAGGGGGAATCCATTTCACTGAGGGGAGTTTAGCATGGAAATGAGATGAAATCAGTTGCACAAAATTTTCAGCTCATTGTTTTAAAAAAATTATGCTTACTTTTGATTATATATCTGTGTACATGCACAGAAAGGTGCCCTTGGAGGCCAGAGGATGGCAAGCTGCCTGCTGTGGGTATTGGAAAAAAGCCTCGTCCTCTGCAGGGGCAGTGCATGCAGACTACCTGAGCTGCTTCTCTTCTCCAGACTCTGATTTTTTTAAAGGGACACTTTATTTAATACTGAGAATTGAACCTAGGGACTCTCACATGATAGGCAAGCACTCTACCACTGAGATATACTCCCAACCCAAAGGAATATTTTCAGTATCAGTTGAACTTTGCAACTGCCTGTAGTAGCACATACCAGTAATTGTAGCACTTGAGAGACTGAGGCAGGAGGATCATAAATTCTAGGCTAGCCTGGGCTACATAGTGATACTTTGTCTCAAATATTAGCAACAATTTGGCTATTTTGTGTTGTGGATGCCAATAATCCTCAAGTTGCAATAACTCAAGATGAGAGTCCTTTGTCATCTCACAGATCAGCTGGGAATTTGCTGCCTCTCTCCGGCTCTTGGCTGGGCCAAGGGCAGCTATGGCTTTTGTCCCTGTGGCTTCTTTGTTCAGGATCCGAACTGAAAGAGCAACCTCTATCTGGGACTTGCTGCTCTCCAGTTCTGCTAACAAAAGACAAAGAGCAAGAAGTGGGAAGAAGACACCATGATGCTCCACAATTGCTGCTCAACATGAAATACATGTTGATCCATTCACCTACAACTGCCTGGGCAAGTCAGCCGGACAAATCTCAGCCTGCTGAGGCAGAGGCATTTCTTCTTCCAGAAGCAGCTCTGCTAATCACCCAATACCAAGCAAGCATACACAATCTCTTTGGAGGGAGGAATGAATATTTGTGACTATCAATATAGAACCACTACCCAGCCAGCTTTGGTGAATCAGCATACAAAGTTGTTAAGATTGATTTACAAGGAAAGAACTTATGCTCTTGACCCACTTTTCACATGGATGTAGATGCTCTCAAGTGGGATCAAGTTCATACCAGCAATTTGAAAGATACATGGGAAGCATTTTTTGTTTTTGAGACAGGGTTTTTCTGTGTAGTCTTGGCTGTCCTGGAACTCACTTTGTAGACCAGGCTGGCCTCAAAATCATTGAGATCCACCTGTTTCTACCTCCCAAGTTTAGAACTAAAAAATTTTAAAAAATAGAAACTTTGAGGGGAGGGAGGGTCTCTATGCATGTAGCCCTGGCTGGCCTGGAACTATGCAGACCAGATTGGCCTCAAACTCATAGAGATCTGCCTGCTTCTGCTTCCCAATTGCTAGGATCAAAGGTGTGGGCCACCATGCCTGGCCTAAGAAATATTCTTAATTAATTTAGCTTTGGGTGTGGGGGGGGGGGGGGGGAGAGTATATTTATGCCACAGCACACAAGTAGTGATCAGAGAACAACATGCAGAAGTCAGTTCTCTCTCTCCACCATGTGCTTTTGGGGGACTGAACTGAGGCCATCTGGCCTAGTGGAAGTACCTTTACCTGGAGAGCTGCCTGGCTGCCTGAGGGAGAGCTTTCAGATACTGTTAATCCACACCCTGAGTCTCCAGTGTCTCTTCTTCCAAGGATGACAACCCTATCAGATCAAGGTCTATCCTTACAACTTCAGTTAGTCTTAATTACTCTAGCAAAAAGCAGTCTCCAAAACCAGTACACATGTACAGTTAGGGTTTCAACAAGTGAGTCTGACAAAAGTGGGCTTGATGGGTTACAACTCAGCCCATACAAATTCCTTTGATCATTTTAAAAACTGGGTAATTTCTGAGTTTGCTTTCTAAGCTGTGATAAACACTATGATAAAACACACCTTGGGAAAAAAAGGATCATTTCAGCTAATACTTCTTGACAATAGCCCATCATTAGGGAAGTCAGAGTAGGAACCCAAGAGCAGGAGCCTGGAGCAGGAATCACAGAGGAAGGCAGCTTACTGGCTTGTTCATACTCAGCTTTCTTAGCCCAAGTCCAATGGCCTAGGAATGGTGCCACCCATAGGGGTTAGTTAGGTCCCACATCAATCATCAATCAAGACCGTTTCTCACAAATGTAGCCATAGGTCAATCTTATATAGGGAATCTCTCTTGAAAATAAAAACCAGCTAACACAGTAATCATATTGAGTTGTATACTTCTTCACATGGGGCCTTTCGTATCCTCAAGGAACTATTGTCTGCCTCTCTCCCCAGCATGACACAATTCTCAGAGACAGTGCAGCTCTCAGTTGCCATTGTGCCATTCACAGACTTCTTACCCACAGCCCATCCCCCATGCACATTTTTTCCAACCTCATATACTCAGAGCACTTTCCATTGCTCTGGCCACACCAGCATCAGTAAGGAGACAATGCAGGAGGGCCCCTTCATCCCAAGACCTTCACAATGACCCACACCAGCCAATTCTAGCCAACGTAATAACACACATCTGTATTCCTAGCACTGGGGAGGCTGACACTGGAGGATCATGAATTCAAGGACAATGTGGGCTGTGTATTGAGTTCCAAACCAGCACAACAGTAGCAACACCTAAACAAAACCAAACTCCCACATTACAACTTCTCACCTTGTCTCTCCTGTTCCTTCCCAAGATGCCACAATAAACAGTCAGGCCTGGTTTCCTTTCATGCACCAGGCCCCCTGGAGAGCCCTGGTGCTTCACCACATGGCTCCTTGTGGACAGCATGTCCCTTTTACCCATCCAAGTATCACTGAGGGCCACTACTGCTATTCTTCCGAGGTCAGGCACATTCACAGTGACACAGTGAGTATCTCTGTATCTTGTGACTTAACACTCTAATTCTTAGCAATTTAAATATCTCCAGATATAGGACTTATAGTTTTCCTCACACTTGAAAACATTTCAGCTCTTATTTCTTTTACCCTTCTTTTCCTTCTGGAATATAAGAGCATGTTCCCTTAATATTGTCCCAAGTTCACTTTTCCCCCGTTTTGTTATTTTTTGTTTAATTTCATTTTTATCCTTATCACCCAATTTGGGTACTTTCTACTGCAGCCTTAAGGAGATGTATCACTTCTTCTTTTAGCTCTAGAAAGTTCCATTTGGATTGTGGGGTATTCAGGGGATATCATCTCTGGGTCTCATGCATGCAAGACAAGCAGTCTTTGATTCTTTGGTTGGCTATGTAAATTTCTCCCTCAGAATAGCTTGTCAGCCTGACTGCACAAAAAGCCATATGGCAAGAAGGGGACTTGCCACAGAAGACATCTGTCCAAGGAACTGCAGTAATATGGTGAGAAAGGAGCCACCAGCAGCTGGAAAGCTGGCTGCGATGCAGATCCTACCTGGGTGAAAGGGGAAAGACTCCAATAGCATCCTGTGTTCTCCGGAGGAGGAGAACCTACTGGTCCCTGAGGAGCCAGTCAGAGATGAATGCAGGAAGTGTAGCCTCAATGAAAATGCTGTGCTGAACTGCAGGATGCAGCAGTGAGGCTACCAGGAAACAAGTCCCCAAATCTAAGAGGTGCATTTTGGAAGCCCCCAAATATCCACCAAAATACATCTACTCCAAATTTGAAGAGGGGCATTTCCACAGTTCCCATTGCCCATCCTTCCTGGGGAGAACTCAGGAAAGAGACAGCTGATCTCAGTCAGCAGCTCACACCCCAGCCGTCTCATGGCCCACTGAACTAACTCAACTGTGTCTTTACAAGCTCTCAGGGCAAATATGGTGCAGAAACCTTCATTCTCAAGTCGTCTGGCCCTCTTGGCAAGCGTATCTCCCCAGTTGGAGGCTGCCTCATGTGTCTATTCACAGTTAATGGAAGTGTGAGGTAACAGCAGGAGACACTAACATGGCTATTTTTTGTTCAGCACATACACCACTATGTCCTCTCCAGGTCACAGGACTGAAGTGGAAACGTAAGGGTGCTTAGAAGAGTCAGTTGTGTTGGATGGTGTTTTGCTGGGCCAAACGTAAGAAGGAGTGTTTTCCTGACTCGTGAAGGAATGTTTCACTGAAGCAGACATAGGTGAAAGAATCTTCTGCTAAATCAAGCATGTAAAAGGACATGTGATGAAAGATTCTTTGCTAAGGACACACATGTATTGGTGCGCCTTATACTGCATGGTTGAGCCGCATTTGTTGGGACTCCAGAGAGAGAAATACACCCAAATCTTCTTGGTGGGCTGCAATTTTTTCTTTTCTTTTCTTTTCTTTTCTTTTTTTTTTATGCTACTTCCAAGGACTTGGGCTGATGGGCAGAGTGATGTCAGCAGAGACAGATGCACGTGCTGAGACAAGACCTGTGGAGGACACATGACATTTGGAGGGAGTATAAATAGTACTTGATTGCCAGTGACAGAGGCTGAGCTAGGCTTGCTTATAGAGCTAGCTGTGGAACGCTGTGCTCTACAGTCTTTGCTGATCTTTGCTTTGCTGAGAGGCACAGCCTCCTCTTCTCCTGGAGTTCCTTTTGGTCCCTCCTGCTGCTGACTCGTGGCAAGGCTGAGGTCCGGCTGTCTCTGCTCAGTAGTGCCACCAGAGCTGATTCCTGTTTACTTTCCCGACTCTCCTGAATTGTATCTGTGTACCTGTGAAGTGTCTGTGAGTGAACTGAGCTGCCCCTGCTAACCTGTGAACTGAACTGCCAATTTCCAGAAAAAACAGACAGGAGCTGCTCCAAAGAACCTTTCTCAACAGGTTCATTTCCCTGTATCCTTTCTTTCCCACTACCTCTGGTGGGTGGTGGGTTAAAAGGGAATACAGTGTTTAAGAACCATTGAAAAAATTAAAAGGTACACAGTAGTCCTGCCCTGTCCTGTTGACCACAGCAGCCTGTTCTTATTCTTTCAGAATGGTGACTTTATTCCTGTCTGCTAGTCTCTGGACACAGAAATGCCTTGGTAGTTGTAACTTAACTGGGACTCTTGCTATGACTTGACAAGAGCATGCCTTTAAAAAAAAAAAAAAAAAAAAAAAAGATGAGGAATCCATGTCTCCAAAGCTCAAGATTATAGGAATGGGAACACAACACACTCTAAGTGGGGTGTGAGCTCCTATGTTAGGAGTGATAGCTATTGGAACTACTTCTGGTCCCATGCCTTGACTCCCAGACTCAAGTATCTTGCATGTTGGGATAGGTACTCTGACTTAGTCTACAGCCCACAGAATAGCTCATCATTCTTTGCATTTCCTCTGATTTATAAAGGCTGGTCCAGCATCCTACATGGCTGGATGCCTTAGGATGGGACTCTATGTGACAGTACTAGTCGATCCCATGTTCAAGAGCCACTCCCCAGCTCCTTCACTGTGAAGAGGTCCAGTGTTGTGCGTGTGTGATTCCACATCTAAGGATTAATTGTAACCCCCAGGCAAGAATTCACATGCAGTAGACACAGCTACACACAGGCTCTATACTATCACCATGAGTATGAAACTCAAGTTTTCCCAGGACAGAGGAGGCTGACATGCAGGACTTGGTCTTCTCTGGGAAAGCATCAGTCTCTGTTGCCATGGTTTTCAAAGCTTACGTTACTGTTCTCAGGGCTTCCTTAGTGGACATGGTGAGAGGATGCTGTCTTCCGTAGCCTCATGTGGAGCACAGTTCTCTGTCTGGGCATTTATTCTAGCATGTTTTCTCATACTCTTACACCATCCTTTGCCGTTATAAATGCAGTACAGGCCTTCCCCTTTCCCTGAGTGTTGAGATCTTTTTCCAAGATTCTTAGAACCATCTCAGTGGCAAATCTGCCTTATCGTCTACATCCTGAGAAAATGCGTTAAAAATCAGCCAATTGTCTTTATCTAGGGGTACATTCTCATCTTTGACTAAACACTCTAAAAAATGTAATTCCAAGGGTTCTTTCTTCGATGGCTCCTGCTACATGTAAGCTACATCTCTGAATTCTTTTGTTGTCTCTTCTTTCCTCATCAGGCCTGGGATGTTTTCAATGGACACACACTTGGATTCATCCTAAGTTCTTGGCATAGCATAGCAGTAAGAAGTCAGGGCAACTTCTGAAACAAAGAAAACTGGGCCCTTCAAAAGCCCACAGGAAACAAGAGCTGCTGCACAAGCATCCTTGCACACATCCACCCAGATGTTTCCATTCTGTGTTTCTGAGTTCTGGCCTTTCCCTCCTCTGGTGTGCTGGGCATTCAGAGCCTCCGAAGTTCTGCAACTCTGACAATTACATCCCCAACCCCTGCTGCACAGCTGAGTCTGTTGTTCTGCTGAGATTCCATAAGACCCTGAGGCCACTGGCTTTGACGTCCAACTTCAACTCCTTTGAGTCTGGAACTGGAAAGATGACTTGACACTTAAGCAAGCTTACTACTCTTTACAGGGACCCTGAGTTCAGTTCCCAGCACCTATGTTGGACGGCTTGAAACCACCTGTAACTCCGGATCAAGGCGGTCTGATACCCTCTTCTGGCCTCCAATGACACCTGTCGGCACAGACCCACACCAATCTTCAAAACAGCTTTCAGTCTCTTGTCCCTTGGCAAGGGTTAGCACAACTCAGTGGGCATCAGCTCTGTCTCTGTGAGTCTTCTCCCTTCCCCCTCTCAGTCTTTCACAGGCCTCTTGATCACACCCAACACAGAATTCCTCTCTAACACAACACCCTTTAGTTGTCATTCATGAGATACTTAGTTGTTAAGCTCCAGTTTGTGCCAGGATCTATTTATGGCTCATGTGACAATCAGAATGATGTCCACTCTGCACATCCCAAGGTGTGCTAGCCAGTCTTAGATCCCAGCCTAACATTTATTTTTCTTGGCACCATTGTATTGGCCTCCATAGTCTGATTAACAGATCGAAAGTGAGAACCTACGATTCAGGAGATTTGCCAAGGAAATCTGTAGGGAAGCAAGGAAAGCTGTAAGGAAAACTGGGAAAGGAGTTGGGGTGCCAGGTAGAGGCAACACATTACAAAACACACCTGACTCTGTAAGGGAAAGAAAAGTTGAAGGGCAAAGACCTGGACTGTGGGGCAGTTTGAAGGAAGGCTAGCAATGCTGATAAGAACCATTCCAGCCAAACTTCTGCAGTTCTCCCAAGAACAAGCCTGCCTTGGTCTCCCTGCAGAGCTCTCCCTTTGGGAATGCTCTCAACCCACTGTTGTGGTTCAGCAGCTACCTTTAGTCAGAAGCCCTCGGTGACTAAGCCTCTGTAAGGCTCACCCCTACTCTTGAGGCTGACTCTCTTCTACTCAGTGCCTGAGATACTCAGTTCAGATGTCTTGTTCCTCAGTTACCAAGCAAGGGTGTCATGTAGTTGTTCCCTCGTGGCAGACACAAAGCTCCTTATTGTTCTCTCAGGAAAATGTGTGTTTTCTTTATTTAGGAATACTTTTGTTTTCATCACTCAGTGTTTTGGGAGGTCACTGTTTTTGACTGGCTTCTTAAAGTACAGGGTTAGGTCCCCAAATGCTGTGGATTCTTTAAGTATCCCCGAAGGCCTGTATGCTTAAAGGCTTAGTCATGCTTGTTGCTGGAGGTGTGTGGTTGTGGATTCCCACTAGGTGGAACCTGATGGGAGGAAATTAACTCATGGGGATGCCTTTGAAAAGAATCCTAGGATCCTGAGCCTTCTCCCACCCAGTTTCCTGCCTGCCGAGAGCTAAGCTTGAGCACGGCAGGCAAATGTTCCAAGAAATCCCGAGGTGCATCTGTTCATCTTGTCTTTGCTGATGGAGTTACAAGTACTTCCTAATTTCTATTCTTTGCACATGTGAATTACTTATTAGTACACTGGTTAAATCATTTTTTTTTCGAGCTAGTTATTATTTTCTATCTTAATGCTAGTGTGGCCAGAGGAAATATTCCAAATGTTGCGAGACTCTGGTGACGTTTGTTTTATTGTCATAAAGCACTTTTTGATAAGCTCACCAGATAGAGTTAAAAGTGATGATGCCCTAATCTTGGTTAGACTGTGCTCTGCTGTCGATAAGAGCTCAGTCATCTGCTGCTGTTTGGGCCTTGCATGTCATTACTGAGTCATGCTTACTTGTTTTATGAGCTACTGGGAGAAGTGTGTTTACTGAAGACTGTTCTGTCTCCTTCCAGTTCTGTTTCTGCATTTTGTGTTCTGAAACCAGGCTATTCAGCGAACACTAATTTAGGGTTTAAGTCGATGTATTCTTTTGACAGACGCCCTCTTCGTGGTGATAAAACATCCCTGTGTCTCCTCACTATGGCCATAAGATCTACTGTCAGCTTTCTTTTGGTTCCTGTTGGATATTAGATTTCCTCCATTTAAAACTTTTCAGCGTTTCAGTGCTTTATACGGAAAGCTTTTTGGAAGTAGCATAGGGCCAGCAGCTCTTCTCTATACTGATCATCTGCTGTCCTAGCGTTTGCTTGGGGTGTTAGTAATTACTAATCTAGTTGTGCTTATTCCTGTTATCTTTGATTTGTCTACATTTAGTGTAAATAAAACATGTTCACTGAGGAAGCTCAGAGCGTAGTATCTGTGTTTACCTGTGTATTTCCTCCTGGTTTTCCTGTGGTCAGGCATGTCATTCTGTTCTTGTATTGCCATATTCTTGAGTGCTGGAGACTGGATGCAGGGGGCATGCATGCCAGGTACACACTCTACTGACTCTACCCCACAGCTCTCCACACAGCTAAACGCTCAGAACCCTCCTATTCACATGTAATATTTACCCACAATTTCCCCCTTTGTTCTTGATTCTTCCCTGAATTTTCCATTCCCATTTGGAACCATTTTTTTTTTTTTGATCTAAAGATTCCCTTAAAGGGTTCTGGCAGTAAGGCTCAGCAGGCAGCAGGAGTTCGATTCACCAGCTCCACTGAGGAGGAGAGAACCAACTTTTACAGTTGTTCCTGACAAAAGCATTGTGGAACACACACACACACACACACACACACACACACACACACACACACGTAAAACTAAGGCCTTGAGAGATGGCTAGTAAGTAAGAACATTTGCCGCTCTTACCGAGGACTGGAGTTCAGTTCTCAGAGCCCACACTGGGAAACCTAACTCCAGCTCCAGGGGACCTTCTTCTGGCCTCCATGGGCACCCCTAGCATGTTGCATATATTCACACAGACATACATATACATAATTTAAATTTTGTTTGTTTTGTGTTTTAAGACGGGGTTTCTCTGTGCAGCCCAAGCTGTCTTGGAACTTGTTCTGTAGACCAGGCTGGTCTCAAACTCAGAGCTCAGCCTGTCTCTGCTTCCTGGGTGCTGGGATCAAAGGTGTGTGACACTAATGCCTGGCTTAACTTTTTTTTTTTTTTTTTTTAATTTTAAGTAAAGTAACAAACATTAACAAAATAAAAAAATTAAAAGAATTCCTTGAAGCTTTTGTCTTAAGGAGACTGCTGATAACATACTCTCTGCTTTTGTTATCTTGCCCTCATCTGGCAGCTGGCAGCTCTCTCCTCCCTACACTGTCTCCTCCCCATGCCTGTCTCTGCTTTCTGACTTTTCGGCTTGTGCTTGTCAGGAATCACAGGCTGCTGTCGGTTTGTTCTCTTGCTTTTTAGATTCTCTCTTACGCTTGCCCCAAGGTCTTGCTACAGTGCTCACATGCTATGTTTCTGTTTCTCTTCCCACTTGGGGTCCGGGTGTCTGTCATAGACTGCCCATCCATTTGTCAGTCTGGGTGAATCCTTGTGCAGTCCTGCTTATACTTACACTAGGGAACGGGATTGAAAGGGAAGCTGAGGGTGATGCTACCTATTACTCTAGGAAGCCTATGCCATGCCATCAGTCTCTCTCAAGAGCTGAAAAGCTCAGTTGTGTGATGTTTTAAGATTAGTATATTTTCCTGAGGATTGGAGAATATGAATCTTCATACAAATTCTGTAATAATCCCCTCAAACTACTGTTCACTGTCAGCTCTTTGTTTGGGTTCTGGTCTGAGGCAGTCTCAGATATCCCATGTTGATCTTAAACCTTGAATTTCAGATGACGCTGCGTGTGCCCCCCAAGTACTGGGGGTATGGCACCAGCCACCATGCTCAGCTTACTTTTAAAGAACTTTTTGAATTTTGTCCAGATGGTTGTTAATTCTGTTTAAACCACTGAGTTCTAACCTGGAGCATTAGTCTCCTGTTCTGTGTTGAGATTCTCCTTTCATCAATGTCCTTTTTTATATTTCTTATTTTCATTATTATTTACTTCTTGACACATTTAGAAAATATATTTAAATTTTCATATGTATGGGTTATTTTTTATTTCTGGATAAACTATTTTTCTACATGTCTATTACAGCAATGTTAAACACTGCATTACTCAAATCCATAGCCATGTTTTGTTTGGTATACATGGGCTTTTTGTTGTTTCATTTTGATTTGTTTGCTTTGGCAGAGGCAGAGGGGCAAAGGGACAGAGGGACAGGGGGCAGAGGGACAAAAGGACAGGATAGAGAGACCAGGGAAAGAGTAACAGAGGACAAAAGGATGGGGACAGAGAGGCAGAAGGACAGGAGACAGAAGGGACAGAGGGACAGGGGACAGAGGAATAGGGGACAGAGGGACAAAGGCAGACCTCTGAGTTTGAGATTATCTTGGGCTACATAATGAGTTCCTGTTTAGCCAGAGCTATTTAGAGATCCCCTCCAAAAACCCCAATACCCAACAATCAAACAAACAAACAAAAAAGAATCTCTTACTGCAACAATAAACTTCTCAAGTTCACCCTGGACTCACTAAGTTTGTCTTTTACACATTTTGAAAGTGTGCTATTAGATACAAGACCTTTTGGGGTGTTGAACATACAACTAGGCCTGACACGTGCTGCCGATGTACTCTGCCACTGACCAGACAGCTAGGCCTGACACGTGCTGCCGATGTACTCTGCCACTGACCTAGACCTTCGGATTTTTGGTACAGGACTTTTTAGCATTTAAATGAATCATATAGGCCCCTCTAATGTATACTGTTTGATTCAATGCACGTGTGTGCAAGTGTCTGTGGTAATGTGTGCGTGAGCATGTTTCTGTGGTAACGTGTGGGGTCAGAGGACAGATGGCAGGGGTCACTGTTCGTTCCTAGTCAGCTAGTCAGGTTTGGTATCAAGTACCCTTACCTGCTTTCTGGCCTCAATTTTTTTTCCTGATATTAACATAGCTACAAAAAACTGACTTTCTTCAGTATTTGCCCTGTATCTTTTTAAACAAATGTTTTATTTTGTGGCAGCAATTATCAATTCCTTACATTTTATATTTACAACCTTAGCTAGTTGTAACATTTTTATCCCATTTATCTATATCTATTTTTTTTATTATTTTGTGATTGTGTGTGTGTGTGTGTGTGTGTGTATGCATGTGTACATCCATGTGTCCCGTATGTATGTGAAGGTCAGTAGACAAGTTGTGGGAGTCCGTTCTTTCCTCTCACCAGATAATCCCCAGGAATCAAACTCAGGTTATAAGTGCTTTTATCTGCTTAAACAACTTGTCAGTTCTAGGTAATTTTTTAAAATGACTGACATATTGAATTTATTTCTGTCACTGTTTTGTGGTCCACTCCTTTTCTATGTCCTTTCTTTGGGAACTGTCAATGGTGAGTGTGGCTGTCAATCTGACTTGATGGAGGAGACTGGTGTGCAGGATAGTGCTAGGAGAAGACTGAGCATGAACTCAAGTGCTAGCCAATAGGCAGTGGACACACAGAGCAAAAAGAAGACAGAAGTGGGAAGCTGGCAACTGCGTGCCTGACTCTTCCTGAGTGGAGGTGGGTATTGCCGTTTCTTTCTCCTGTGAACGTTAGAAGCTTAACCTCTAAGTACAGATTTGCATCAGTGGCTCCTCAGGGACTTTCAGGCATTTGGCCTCAGACTATGGCACATCATGTCTCTTGTGCTGAGGTTTCCAGCTTCTTGGATAGAGAGCTACCAGTTTTCCATGGCTCTCCAGTGTGCAGATGGCCTCCGTGCAGCCTCTGACTATGTGAGGGAACCTCCTAAGCCTACTCTTGGTCATCCTATCATCCTATTTGTTCCGCTTGTCCGGGAATCTCTGACTAATACCATAACAGCATAATAATGTAGATGTTTATCTTGCATAAACATTTAACAGAAGGCAATTTAAGGCTGGTTTGGTTGAGAACAAATTAAGAGGTAACTCATGTCACGAAATAGGATGTGACACAGTTAAAAAAAAATTAAAAATGAGAATCTGGAGGAAAAAGAGATGACTAGGAAGGAGGGTTATACATTCTTAAATGTGAAAAACTTAATATCATTTTTGAGAACCAGAATGTTACAGCAAGGATAAATTAAGTAGGTCTGCTTTTTAAATGGCTATCAGACACTCGAGAGACTGAAGCGTATCAAGTTGATGCCACAATTCAGGCCAGGGAGAAGCATGGGACTGAGACAAGAGGCATCTTCAAAGGGCAGGGCCCACTGTGGACCATGAGCTGGTCAAGCAGCTTGGAAATGAACAAACAAACAAAAAGATCCCCTCTCACAACCGTTCCCCTGACTGGAGGAGTAGCAAATGATTACCTCTCTGGCTGACCAGAGGGAGCACTCAGAGAGGGTATAGACTCCTCACAGGTGCACACATTTTTTACAAATCACCAGCCAAAAATAATCAGTCTCAAGAAAGATTACCTAAGTCTCCACCCAGTACCTGTCACACGACAGAATACCACCCGCAGGTCCATAGCAGCAAGCCCCCTTGGGCCGCTCCCCACCCATTCCCAGGAGTCATTTTCGTTTTCCTTAATAAATCTATGTTCACTCTGTTCATTTCTTATTTGTTTTCCTTATTATTCTTGGGTACAACACAAAACACCCACAAGACAGTAATGGGGGACAGCTTTGGTGACCGTTGATTGTCCAGCATCCAAGCTCCCTGGGTTAAGCTAAGAGCTGAGACAGGTCCCTTTACTACATGCAAGGAATTCACATCAGTTCCACTTTGAAAAACAGGAAGAACTAGAGGGAAAACATGGTTTAGGATAAACCAGGCCTGTTTAGACCTGTATATCTTATGACCTGGGACGTGGTGACCAAGCTAAGCTCCTCGCATGGAAACAGGAAGAATGAAGAACTGAAGCTGTGTGCTCCGGAAAATGCTGACAGGGAAGCAGGTGGAAGATAAATTATCAGAGAGCAGAGGAGCATTTGGAGGTGAGAAGAGAAAGAGGACATGTGACAAAAAAAGATGAGAGTGATTCCAGAATGGGATGGTGATTCATGGTGTCAAACATGACACAGGTCAGGGGGACAAAGACTGGAAGAAAGCCACAGAGCTGAATAATTTAGGAGATAGGTGGAGCCCAGCCAAAGCAGGCTCTCATGACTGCTGAGAGGGGGAAGTGGGGGGAGGTTAATGAGCCAAATTTCATTTTATTCTTCAAGGCAGTAAGGCAGTAAGGCAGTAAGGCATGCCCTCTCCTCTCCACTACATCCTCTGTTTCCTTTTGAAAGGAACTGAGCCACCAATCCTTTCTGTTTGTGACAACTGAGGGCAAAAGACTGTAGCCTTCAGCCTCATCCTATGAATATCTACACCACAGATTTCAAAACCCAGGCACCTGATTACTGATTCAGCGGCAATGCATGGCAGACTTGTAGTATAATGAGAATCAAGTGGCAGCAATCCTGTCAGCAGAGGCTACCTGCTGAGAAGCTATGTGACCCATCCCTGGCTCATACTTCTTCCAGGGCCACAATGGTAGCCTGGTGATTTTGCATTTGAAAATCTTAAAAAAGAACTCTCATTTTAAAAGTGTCAACCTCTGTAAAGCCTGGAGATGCCTAAAATATGTGGTAATTCACTCACCACAGACATGTTTTTAGGATCACCTTAAGAACTCCATGAGCAGGGTGGTGGTGCACACCTTTTGTCCCAGTACTCTGGAGGCACAAGCAGGGGGACTCTGTGAGCCCCAGGGCATCTTAACCTATAAAGTGAGCTCCGGGCCAGCTAGAATGAGACCCTATAAAACAAGCAGAGAGACAAGAAAAGAACAGTGAACTCCATGAATGTGCAAAAATTCTGAAGAAAAAACCCAAAACATTGTGTGTGTGTGGGGGGGGGGGGGAGAAAGGAAACCAAAGCTGTGGCCTGCTGTCTTGCTGTAAAACAACTGCAGCAGTACTAAGGCCCTGTGAGGGAGGTGCGCAGAGTTCACTGTGTCTCCACACTGACGTTCTTCCCAAGAACAGTAGGAGACAGACACGCTTATCTTTAGGATTATTTTATTATCTATGAATATGTGTGTTGTATCTCTCTGCCACCTGCATGCCTGGTGCTAGCAAAGGACAAGAGAAAGTGTTGGATCCCCTGAAATTGGGAGTTACAGATGGTTATGAGCCATCATGTGGGTTCTGGGAACGGAACACAGATCTTCTGAAGAGCCGTCGGTGCTCTTAATCTCTAAGCTATCTCTCCAGCCATGTCTTTTTAAATTCTAAATTCAAATGGGCACGGTAGCTCTGACCTATGCTCTCAAATACATGGGAAGGTGAGGTAGGAGGATTGTGAGTTAGAGGCCAGCCTGGGCTACAGACAAGATTGAAGTCAGCTTGGGTTACATTACACAAGACTCCGAAAACAAAATTAACCAAAGAAACAAATACACAAACACCCTTGAATACAGAATCTCTTTGTATTTCTAGTGAAACATCGTGTGCACACAGAACAGACGCTAGGTCGTTATCACCTGTCCCAGCTTCCTGTCTAAAGCAAATGCAAATCCTCAACACGCCACAGAGCAGAGGGCACATCCATGCTGAATTTGTTCCCAAAATAAAGAAGTCACGATGTGCTTTGACAACGTACACATCAGAGCAAAACCAAAGAGCACAGCTCCCCTTCCTAAAAGGAATTTTACAGGCTTACAAAGAACTAACCTTGACTAGGGCAGAGCTACTATGTCTTGTGTCTGTTAAGTCTCATCTCAGGAACCCTCACAGTATCTCCAAAAACTAGAGCCCAGTGGTTAAGAGCACTTGCTGCTCTTACAGAGGACCCAGCGTCTGTTTCTAGCACTCACTTGGCAGCTCACAACTGTCTGAAACTCCAGTTCCAGGGAACCAGATGCCCTCTCTGGCTTGTGCATAAGGCCAGCACATACATGCAGGCAAAACACTCATATACACTAAAACAACTAAATGTCTCTCAGAAAAAAAAATCTATTCTTTTTCATGTTAATTTACGTGTGTGTGTGTGTGTGTGTGTGTGTGTGTGTGTGTGTGTGTGTGTGTAAGCTACTGTCCCATTTTCCATCAGGAAAACCTAAGGCAACATAACAATACAGACATACACATACACACATGTAGCAGGATACTTATTCTGCTACTTTATATTCTCAGTGGAGCTCAGTGATTAGGCAGTAGAAGAGGAGGTGAAGCTGGGAAAGAGAGTAAGAGGAGGGGAGAAATAGAGGAAGGGGAGGGGAGAAGTAGAGGAAGGGGAGGAAAAGGAGGAAGCTATCAACCATGGAGAACCACAGATAGGTTGAAAGCTGTCCTGGGTAGCAACTTCTATCAAAAGGTTAGATATCAGGTAACAACTCTAATTGTGTAGGCATCTTGTTGACTGAGCATTTTTTTTTTTTTTGGTTTTTTGAGACAGGGTTTCTCTGTGTAGCTCTGGCTGTCCTGGAACTCACTCTGTAGACCAGGCTGGCTGCGAACTCAGAAATCCGCCTGCCTCTGCCTCCCAAGTGCTGGGATTAAAGGCGTGCGCCACCACTGCCCGGCTGACTGAGCATTTCTAAATATAGAAATCCTTCAGATAATCATTAAGCTTCAAGAGTCTCATTTCTACCAGGTACTGCGAGGATGGCAGATATTGTCTGGGGTTCAGCTGAGCTTTGTGGATGCAGCGTGATGGATTGGCAGAGCCATCCCCCAGGCTGGCATCTCATGGGTGCCAGGGCCTGCGCATCTAGCTAGCCTGAGCCCTGGTCAGAGCTGAGGAGCAGCGGGAACATGGTGGTTGCCTGGGAACAAGCCAGACTGGGTGCAGTTTTCTAAATATCTCCTCCTACACACATAGTTCCCCAGTTTAGAATTGGTAAAGAGGATTGGAGAGCTGACTCAGCAGTTTGGCTGCTCTGCCTAAGAACCTGGGGCTCAGTTCACAGCACCATCTGTAATTCCAGTTCTAGCAGGTCAGATGCCCTCTTCTAGTTTTTGTGGGCACCAGGCGCACATGTGGTACAAAGACATACATGAGGCCAAACAATCATACACATAAAATTGAAAGAAATGGTAAAGGTGAAGCTACAGCGATGGCTCAAAGGTTAAAAGCACTGGCTGATCTTCCAGAGGTCCTGAGTTCAGTTTCCAGCAACCACATGTTGGGCGTATAACCATCTATATTAAGATATGGTATCCTCTTCCGGTATGCAGGCAGAACACTCTGTCTGTCTGTCTAAAGGGGGAAAAACAATGGTAAAGGTGCTGATGACTGAGTATTGCCTTTTCACTCAGTCATTCTGATGCTCATCTGGACTCTGATGGTTACACTCTTTCTGGCTTTTAATAAAAGAGGAGTTTGTGTTCAATACAATTTTCAATGAAAGGATCTGCAGAATTGTATAGGTGTAATAGTTTCAGTGAATGTTCTGATCCTGCTGGATGAATTTGGAGAAGAAAGAAAGATGAAAGGAAATGGCCTTCTAGACTGAAAAACAACCCAAGGGTTATTAATGGCAAAATGATTCCATAATAGACCTTGTTTGTCACAAGGCATTTCAGCATGATAACAACCCATTTCAATGCAATAATTAGTAACCACAAAGAATTACCCAAGTGTAAATGCCCCGTGGACCACGTCAAAGGTATTTCAGGGCTTGGTTTGAAAAATCCCAAGATTAAGAATCATTCCCCTGAGGAAACCAATCCCAAAGCCTAGCTTTTCATCGCATCCTCATTTAGGGGATTTTGAGCCAAAAGCACTGATGGATTCAGTACCCATCTTCAGAACCTAGTCAAGTCCAACAGGGGACCCAACTGCTTGCCCTCCCTCCTACCAGGAGACCTGAAAACTCTAGACCTTGGGCTCCCTCTGGAGGAGACTGTCTTCTGTGAGGAAGTCATATGTAGCCCATGTGACAGCTTCTAAGGACCTACTATAATCTATATTCTGGGATGCAGAAAATGAAATTAATACTATCACACCGCATCTAGGCTCAGTAGCATGTGCTTGTAGTTCAAGCTACACAAGAAAGGGAGTCAGAAGAGGTGCATGAGTTCAGGAGTTCAACCTGTGATACAGTGAGACCCTGTGTCAAACAAAAAGTCAAAACAACAGAAAGACATGATGGCATGCTCCTTTTGCTTTCTTGAGGGCTTAGCATGTGTAGTGATTACATTTCATTCACCATGAATCAAATTTTTTTGAGCACCAATGTATTCTGAGCACTGCTCTAGGCACAGGGAATACAACAGCGAATAATGCAGTAGACCCTGATGGTCTGAAGGTAGATTTTAGTAGGCAAGATAAACAACGTAAAGCAGCGTATCAGACTGGCGAGTATATACGGAAATTATACAGGATATGGGATTGGGGGTGGAGAAGCAGCAGGGTTCTATGGAAGCACAGATGGACAGCAGGCTTTCCTGGACAAGTGGACAGTGAGGAGACCCTGAAGTCACACCACTGGGGGTGGAATTTCTAAGCAGAGAGACTCAGGAACAAAGGCACTGGACTACTGACCTTCTAGGTCAGGGTGGAATGACAGGAAAGCAGCAGATGAGACCAAAAGAGGGAGAGGCAGACTTGTGTGGAGGCAGCCACCTAATCTCTGTGTGCTGACAAAACAGCACAGCTGAGGACTTTTAGGAGCATTCTGGTCGTGCACTGGGAAGAAACTGAAGACTGAAAAAGAGTACAAGCATGAAGGCCTGCCTGTTAGGGGCTTTCTAGCAAGCCGGGCTAGGGATGTCATAACAACAATGGAGACTGAAGTGGTTACACCCTGGAACTGCTTCGGAACAGACCTGACAGGATGGAGGTAAGAAGAGAGGAGCAGAAATGAACTCCACAGAATTTCTCCTGAGCAACAAATGGCATGGAGTTGATGTCACCTGAGATTATGAAATGACTGAGGGAGAGAAGACATGGTAAGAAACCCTCACCATCAATGCACTGAGTTTGACATGCCTCTTACATGTTTCAGTGGCATTGTTAGCCACTTAAAAATCTGAATGTGGACTTTTTTGGGACATCTAGGCTAGAGAAAAATAAATTTGTTCTTTTTGTAATCTAAGACATTATAATGATGAATGATATGCTAGCTTGCCAGGCTGTCCAATTGAGAAATCAAAATTATAGGTATACACAAGAGTCTCAAAAACAAAACACACAAAGAGAAGAAATCAAACATAATCTATAACAACTATTTCTTCCCAATTCTAAAATAAAAACTAAACTATTAGATAAACCTGACTTTAGCTTGAAAAGTTTGTTAACTACTTTTCTCATCAGTGTGGCCCAACTGCTACCCATCACAGATGCACACTGCTGGTTACGTTATCTGACCTCAGGATTACTTTTTCAGAAAAGAAAGAATTGATGTAGACTATGGTCATAGTTTATCAGCTTTCCTACCTCTGCAGGAAAACAAAGTTGTTAGGAGATTGGTAACGTAGAGAATAGTTTCTTTCGGAGCCTTGTCTTCCGTTAAAAGGCCGATTTCTTGAAGTCACGCAGCCCAGCATTAATGCCTGTGGGTTTTTATGTGCAGTCTTTTGTTTGTTTGTTTGTTTGTTTGTTTTGTTTTGTTTTTCGAGACAGGGTTTCTCTGTGTAGCCCTGGCTGTCCTGGAACTCTCTGTAGAGCAGTCTTTTTTTAAAACACTAATTTTGTTTAAAAATTTTTTCTTAAAAATTTATTTATTTATTTATTTATTTATTTATTTATTTTATGTATGTATGTGAGTACATTGTTGCTCTCTTCAGACACACCAGAAGAGGGGATCAGGTCAGATCACAGATGGTTGTGAGCCACCATGTGGTTGCTGGGACTTGAACTCAGGACCTCTGGAAGAGCAGTCAGTGCTTTAAACCACTGAGCCATCTCTCAAACTCTTATTTAAAAAATTTAAAGAATGCTTTCTCATTTATAATCATCTTGAACTGCAGTTCCTCATTCACCTAAGATTTCTCAACTATTTCCCTATACAGTTTTATGGGCAGTTTTAGTAAGGTGGCCTCTGTAGGCGTCTTTAATTTGCACTTCAGACAGCATGGTTCTGAATTTGGGCAGCTTTCCTTCTCTTAATGTTCCTACACACTGGTGTAATGTGTTCCTATGTCTATGCACTGAACGACACAGGCCAGAGGAGAGGGTCAGATTTCCTGGAACTGTCATTACAGGCAGTTCTGAGCCTGTGTGGGTGCTGGGAACCAAACACAGCTCTTTCACAAGAACAGCAAGACCTCTTAGTCACTGGGCCATCTTCTGGCCCCATATGCCTTTGTGGGGTGAGAGGTGTGTTTTTTTATATAGGTCCTCATGTTGCCACATAGCTGGTTTATGTAATGCAAGAGACTGAACTCAGGGTTTCATGCATGCTAGGCAAACACTCGACCAACTATGCTTCATCCCTGACCCTGAATCAAAACTTTTCTAAGACTCCGGAAACCATACAGACTTTTGCCAGTGCTCTTGGTTGCACACTAGAACTTAATGGAAAGCCCCCACTGTTAAAGACACCACATACTTTCCTCCCAGGTCATCAAAAAACCAAGTTGGTACTTACCAAGACTGTTTCTTCCCCGCTGGCTAGGCTAGCATAGTCCTGGAAGGTGCTGTGCAGACTGCTGAGGGGGGAAAAGTCATCAACAGGCTAACCTAGCTATGGACCTGTGCACTGCCATAATGACTGGTATGGCAAGAGATGCCAGTGTGTACAACGGCGGCATGGATGTTGTAGGGATAAATGATAACTACTTTGCAACTGCATTTAAGGTCTGCAAAGGAAAAATTCATACCTGGCACTGTAAATGTAGCTAAGAACCCATGACTTGGGAGTTCATAGACCCCAGAGTCGAACCTATTATTCTACTAAGTGCACATAGTATCAACCTGCCCTCTAAATTCATTCCTCTATACGCATGGATTAGTGTGGCTCTCAGAACTCATTTAGAGATGCTTCTTTATGCCATGGATGGTGGTTAATCCAGAAACTCACAACTGGCCAAAGTGCAGTGAATAAGTGTCAGCGGAGTATTTGCTCATCTACAAATAGGACGACTGTACCATTCAGCCCCCCACGAGGCTCAGAGAACATCATGGGAGAAGGGGCAGAGAGCCTGGAGGAGCAGAAGTCAGGGAGGACAGGAGTGAGACAGTGCCTTCTAGATAAGCCAGAGCTGGTGCACTCACACTCACACACAGCAGCTGTGGCTGCTCACACAGGGTCAAGCCAGTTACTCTAGCATGAGGGTGAAGGGCTCCTGAGTCCTCAGCCCTGACTGTGTAGCTTTGGACAACTGAGGCTTCTGGAGAAAAGGAGTCAGTTTTCTTTAATGTTGTGGCCCCTGGTGGGTTGCTCACACTACAGTGGATGCCCTTCTCCCCAGGAGAATATAGGCAGCACAAACGCACAAACTGAACTTGAAAGGTTATTAAAGATTTTATATACACACACACACACATATATATATATGACATGAAATTGGGGGTGCAGTAGGAAAGTGGAGTGAATCTGGGTAGAGTTATAGAAATGAATAATGAGTAAATAGGATCAAAACACAGCCTGAGATTCTCAGGGAATTAATAAAAGTAGTATATGAAAAGACTTTACAATGTTAAAAACACAGCACAATATTGTACTAAATAAATTGTGGTTTCTTGCTGGATATGGTGGCACATGCCTTTAATCCAAGCACTCAGGAAGCAGAGGCAGACTGATCTCTGAGTCTGAGGCCATCCTGGTCTACAGAGCAAGTTCCAGGACAGTCAGGGCTACACAGAGAAACCCTGTCTTAAAAAATAAACAATTTTTTGTTTTCTTTTTCATGTTTATTTAGTAACTAGAAAACTAGACAGAAGACTGGTAAAACATCAAGTAAGACAATTTTTTTTTATATAATTTTTACAGAGTGAAAAACAATCTAGAATTTTGGTAGTGCTTTGGTTTAAATATATCCTTCAAAAGTTCATGTGTGGAGCATGCCTGTACTTTGAACAATCAGGAGACTGAGGCAGGAGAATTGCTCCAAGACTGAGGCTAGCCTGGACTAAACAGAGAGTACTAGAGGTCAGCTGAGACTATATATAGCAAAGTCTTAAAACAAAACAACAAAAGGCCTGCATCTTAGCTTAGTGGTAGAGAGGGTGCCTAGCACATTCTGAATTCATTTCTCAGCATCCCCAGATTAAAAAGAAGCTCATGTGCTATAAGCTGGTGAAGTTTGGTCCTGGTTCTTCCTCCCATTCCCATGCTCCCAGAAATAAGACTCAGATTCAAAATAGACTTACAAATACTTTGGCCATATAGCTAGGCTCTTCTCTGACTAGAATCATAACAAGAAAATTCATTTATTTTAATCTACATTCTGTCACGTGGCTGGTTACCTGTGCTCAGGTACCATGCCTCTGTCTCCTCACATCTTTCCCAGCCAGATCTGTCCTGAGTCTGGCTCTATTCTAGACATCTTTTTGCCTCCCAGGTGGCCTACCTTATATTCCCTGCCTAAGCAAAAGCCTGCCATAGGCTTTTCAGTTGACAGGTGATGCATCCATACGATACACAAGATATTATCTCTACCAAAAGTTTAATCTGGGGCTAGAGAGATGGCTCAGCAGTCAAGAGCACTGACAGCTCTTCCAAAGGTCCTGAGTTCAATTCCCAGCAACCACAACCACATGATGATTCATAACCATCTGTAATGGAATCTCCAATGCCATCTTCGGTGTGTCTGAAGAAAGCAACAGTGTACTAACATAGAATAAATACTTTTTTTTTTTAAAATCTTAATCTTAAAACTAATGTGTCAATGGCATTAGGCGGCTGGTGCCTTCAGGAGGTAATTCACAATGGACAAGGTCATGAAATGACACCTCCATGATACAGTAATGGCTTGTACTGCCACTCCACGTGGTGCCTTCTACCCCTGTCAACTGTAGCAAGGCTCTCCCAGAGCTGAACAGATTTCAGCCTGTGCCAGTGGACTTCCTAGCTTCCAGAACTATGAGCCAAATAATCTTTGTTTTCTATGTTAACTAAGTAGCCAGTCTGTATTATTCTTCAACAGAAAACAGCCCAGGATAGAAAGTAAACCTTTTCCAGGTTGTGCATTACTTCTTCAGGAAATTCTTCTGCTAAATGGAAGGGATTATTAGACTAGGGGAGTCAGAGAATGTCGGCAACTGTTTCATTTCAAGGAATTCAACCTAGGAACATCACATCACAGTCGGATGTTATGTAAGTGCTATAAATGCTTCACTGCTGACAACAGAATGTCTTTCATCATGTGATGGCAACAAGTGGTTACTAAGACAACAGATAAGAAGGTCCACCAAGCATCCACTCGGAGAGGCCAGTGTTTTCCAGGAGACACCTGGCTTATGAGGTTTGACTCCCAGCAGTCTGAGAGCGGTGTGAACAGGGCACATCATGTGACTACCCACTCAGTAACCATGGCAAGGAAGGAAGCAGGCAGAGAAGGTGAGTTTATAATTTCAAATCACAGCATCAAAATAACACCGTTTTTAAAAGAAAGAGAAAAATGGTTAAAATTTTGCTAGCAAAACCAAAAAAGTAGATGATGCTGATGCAGATGGAATGGGTGGCTATCTTAGCAGCAGCCTATGTTAGAGTCTATTGTATGCAAAATAAAAAGGGAGGAGTTGTCAAGCTTGTATTTTTAAGATTACTTAAAAGACAAAGCACTATCGGGAAAAAAAAAATCTGTTCCTCTTCAAATTCTTCCCCTCACAATCGCCATCTCCACCCTAAAATTAAAAACCAAGCCAGTAAGAACGAGGGATAAGAAATGTAAATACCTGCTGTCAAAGCCGTGACTGTACTAATGTTACACTATAGGCAATCTACTGAATGGTAAGCACTACTCAGCTTAAGTCCCATCCTTTAAACCGCACTGTACAGGACAAGACCTAGTGTCTGGCCAGCATGTTTGATGTGGAACCCAACACCGGCTCATGCTTACCTTCTTTGCTTTCAGAATCTTTGGACATCTAGACATTGGGACACAGTGTGTTTCATATTTACATTGGGATTCTGTATTACATGTCTACATTGGTATTGTATTATATATTCACATTGGACTCTTACATATTTACACTGAGACTCTGTCTTATATATTTACATTGGGACTCTTTGTGTTACTATGTTATTTTTTTTTTTTATTTTATGTATATATGTATGCTGTAGCTGTCATCAGACACACCAGAAGAGGACATCAGATCCCATTACAGATGGTTGTGAACTACCATGTAGTTGCTGGGAACTGAATTAAGAATCCCTGGAAGAACAGTCAGTGCTCTTAACCACTGAGCTATCTCTTCAGCCCCTTCTGTGCTACATATTTACGTTAGGATGCTATGTATTACATACTTTCATTGGAACTCTGTACTGCAAATTCACCTTGGGTCTCTGTATTATATGTCTAAATTGGGAGTATGTGTATTTTATACTTAGATTAGGATGCTCTGTATTACATGTTTACTTTGGGACTCTGTATTATATATTTATACTGGAACTCTGTTACATATTTAGTAACTTTCCCTTCTATAATTAAAAAGCTCTAAACCAACCCCAGGAATGAAGACTAATGAATATACTGGAAATAACAGATGATTAAACAAAGTTTCATGACTTCATGTGAAATGCAGGTCTATTAACAGGCATTTGTGAACTCAGTGTTCAAATTAAGAAAACAAGAACAGTATTATTATAAACTTAAAAGCAAAAAAAGGAGACTACACCCAGCGACCCAGGCTTCGATGCTGGTCAGCATTTCTGCACACGTGACACTGACAAAAAGAAAAGGTTGTTCTAACCACCCATGATTCTGGGATCCCCTGAATTTCCATCTGCCACATTTTCTAGTCTACAGCTAACAGGTTCCTCTCTCTTTAGCTGGAGCATTTCTTGTGATCTAAAAACAAACAGGAAGTGGTGAGTCACTGACTAGGGAACTTGGCCTGAGATAAAATACCTGTATTTTACTGCAGGGGTTGCTTCCTAAGGGCACTGGGAGACTGGTGACGAAGGACTCCTCATCAAACAGATACTTACCCGTGACCTCCCCTCCCTGTAGCCTGTCTTTCCTCTCTTGACCAGGCCACTCATTCACAGTCATGCAGGGTTCTGTCTGGTCAAAGAACCCCTTCAGTGTGTACTTCATATGTCAATGTACTGCTAACAAAGACCCTGAAAGAGTTGGATACATATCTAGGAAGTGCTTGGATCTGATAAAGTAATTTAAAAACCAAGCAATGGAAGCGCTAAGATGAGAAAGAGTTGATTGCTGTTCCCTGCCTTCTGGTTTCTGTTTGTCTTGGGGTACTGGAGACCAAGCCCATGCTAGGCGAGCATAAGGCGCTACACTCCTAGCTCCTACCCCATGTTGTGAAAACTATGTTATAGTTCCTCAAACTAAAAATAAACTACAGACTGAAATTGTAGAAGACTAGATTTTGAGATAGGGTCTCACTATGAAGCTCTGGCTGCCTTGTGATTCACTATGTAGACCAGACTGTTCTTGAACTCACAGTGACTCACCTGCCTCTCCCCCTCAAGTGTTGGTATTAAAGGCACGTGAAACCATACATGGCTAAGGAAATTTTGACATAGATTTATTCTGTGTGCACACGATGTTCATATAAAGGTCAGGACCAGCTTGTGAGGCCTGGTTTGTTCTTTTTGCTATGTCACTCTAGAGCTAGACCTTGGATCTTCTGACCTGGCAGCATCTCTACACACTGAATCTGAATCATCTCACCAGCTCAGGCATTTTCTCACTGTTGATGTTAGCTCACCAAGATGTGTTCAGTCAGACTAGTGTTGTCTCAGTCTCAGCTATGCACTAGGGCTTCTGAATGGAGTACAGAAAGCTCTGAGCAACACTGACAGCTCCTGGTTGCTTCTAATAACTACAATTTGTTCCTGTTACTCTTTTCACACAGACCTTTTCAGGAATTCTACATCACATAAACATCTGAGAGAACTGTTTTGACTCATTTTTCCCCCTGCATGCCTATGTGGTTTGGGTTTCTGGGCCTCTCGTGGGATAGCAGGATAAACACAGTGGCACATCACAGCTTTCTGCAAACCCAAGATCCCTAACTCAACCAATGAGCCAATGGATTTGCAAATAGTATGCTATGCAGATTTCCAGGGCATGAGTACATCTCTTAAATGCACAAGCTTAAAGAATCTTGTGACTTATAATGAACTAAAAGTCGTTCCTTAATAACAGCCCTGTTCTGTAAAGTAGATTGTGACATACACAAGTAGTCCTGGGACTGCCAAAACAAGACCAAGCTCTAAACATTACAATGGAAATGCCTATAGGATTTCAGGAAAATCTATACATACATACATACACACACACACACACACACACACACACACACACACACACGCGCGCGCACACGCACGCACACACACGCGCGCGTGCTTTTTGTTTTCCCTGAGACAAAGTCTCATAGCTCAGGATGGCCTCAACATCATTGAAGATGCCCTTTAACTTCTGATCCTTCTGCCTCTACTTCCCAAGTGCTGGGATTAGAGATCTGTACACCTGATTTATTGGGGTTAGGGCCTTTTGTATGCTGGGTTAGCACACTACCAACTGAGTTACATGAACCTCCACCTTTCCATATTTTTAATTTACTCAATTTTCTTTAATAAAGCAGGAATAACTTTATCATGAATTACAATATAGTCAATTCATTTTTTGTTTGTTTGTGTTGTTTGTTTGTTTGTTTGTTTTTCAAGACAAGGTTTCTCTGTATAGCCCTGGCTGTCCTGGAACTCACTCTGTAGACCAGGCTGGCCTCGATTCAGAAATCTGCCTGCCTCTGCCTCCCAAGTGCTGGGATTAAAGGCGTGCGTCACCACTGCCTGGCGTCAATTCATTTCTAATGGGGATAATAAAATTGATAAATTATGCACACAGATGACCTCACTAGGAAATCCGAGGCATGCATGCTGGGGCTCAGTGAGTACTGATTTAGTCTCCTTCCCTTAAGAGAAGGCATTCAAATGGATGTTGATGACAGTGAGATTTCTGAATAAAATCCAAGAATTGCTGTGGTGGGTGGGGTTGGAGCGTCCAGCAGACATTTTTTAAAACAGGTTAACAGTTAGGGAACAGTGAGAGACAGTAAACTGGAAGAACATAGAAGGGAAAAGCCAAAGGCAAACACAGCAGTGCTGTGCCCAGGGTAATCAGCCAGTACTTGTCCCATAGTACGGGTCACCTGAGCAACGCTGGATGGTGAACTTACCACAGCTACTCTTTGTCATGGACGCTGTGTGTGCTAATCATTGAAAATTCAAAAGAGGACTGCGTTTACTACTGCAAAAACCAACAGTTAGAGTCTTTCAGTAGTTGGTAATAACATAAATAACTGGATATGGTGTTATATGCCTTTAAGGCCATCACTGGGGAGGCAGAGGCAGGCAGATCTCTCTGAGTTACAGAACAGCCAGAGCTACATAGTGAGACCTTGTATCAAAAAGCTAAAAATATACATAAATAAAATAAGATAAAAACAGACCTGTTTCTAAAGTTTAAAGATTATAAACGTTTTAATTTTTATAAACTCTCCAATAGTAACTAAATTTAAACACTCAGTAAAAGACAAAACAACATTCTATGAAGAATATAAAGTGTTTACCTCTTGTTTTTCTTGATTTGGGTCCATACTAAGTAAAGTTGGTATTTTAGGTGAATCTGTTTTCTTTGATTCTCTCTTCAGCACTTTTATCTGTTTAACTTTTGAAGAAAAAAACAACATAATTTGTTGGCCCTTCCTTGAAACTATATTTCCCTCTCAAGGGCTTCAGGTAGGTATCCCAGTAGTCACTAAGCCCACTTTTGAACTCAAGTCACAAAGGGACTGAGTAACTGTGAGTTGTAAGATATGGTATGATTTTAATTTGTGATCTCACAAGAGCATGTGTCTATTTTCATTGAGGGACCCTCAAGTTGCATGTTCTACATTTTACACCTTGCTATTATAACACATTTTTATAAGGTATCTGTTTTCCAAGGAAAGGGAAAAAAACTTTTGCTCACAACAATAAATTGTATTTTAAAATAAATACCTGCTTAATTTTATTTCAATATATTTATTATTCATTTGTTTACTGGGGTGGGGCCAGTCCTCCCCTTCTACAATGTAAACCCCATGATCAAACTCAGGTCATCATGGCTTGTTAGCATCAAGTGCCTTTACCTGTGAGCCATCTCACCAGCCCTTAAGATAAAGGTTAAGGTTATGATAAATTCTACATTTAGAAAAAAAAATCTACCAAATCCCCTCATTCCCAAAACATCTATAACACTTCCGGGCAAGTGAGCAGGGAAGGAGCTTTACCTGTATTATATATGGAACTAAGTTGTCTTCCTCAAATTCTGCCCCAACACTTCAACATTAAGCTAACAGCACATTTACCCTTTCAGGTTGTCTTTACCTTTCTTTAAAATTATCTTTATTAAATCTGACCCTTGCTGGGCACAGTAGACCTTTGGTCCCAGCACACACTCTGAAGGAAGAGGCAGGCAGATATCTGGGAGTTCAGGCCAGCCTGGTTTATATAGTGAGCTCCAGGACAGCCAGAAACACACAGAGCCTGACAAAACAAAACAAAACTAAAGTCTGACCTTTTACTTAGCTTACATTTTCAAAGCAACTGGTTACTTCTACAAAGATCCCAGGTAAGTGTTCTTACAAACAGCCCCGCCCCTTAGTGTGTCATCTGCCTACCTTCCATCCCTTTCATCTCCTTCGCCTGTATTGTGAACGGCAGTTCAGGGAAATGGAATTCTTTCCTGTCGCATTTGGAAAAATTCAGCTTCCTTTTGTTCCCACTCGATATTTGGTCATTCTGACCTGTTCTTTCATTAAATGCACCTTTCTCTGTTTGGACCTAGACAAACAAGTACCAGTTAGGAAAACGAACTGTGGATGACCAACTGTAGAGTCTTACGCCTACAGGTGCTGGCTATTTGGATGACGAAAAACAGTTCCAGAGATTACTTTAATAATCAAGAAGCAGAACAGAATGAGGTGTAGTGGACATGCCTGCAGTTCTAGCACTTAGTCAGACAGAAGGATCTTGAGTTCAAGGCCAGCTTAGGATATATAGTGAGACCCTAAGAAAGCAAAAGCAAAACAAACACGCAAACCAACAGACTAAAGCAACACTAAACATAGAAGCAGTCAGACTCCCGGGGACATTTTCCAAGTGAAGTTTTTAGTTCATTTACTGTTCTTGATTTAGAGAACCACAATCTTGACTTTGTTGTTGTTGTTAAAGACAGGGTTTCTCTATATAATAGCCCTGATTGTTCCTGGAACTCACTTCTGAAGGCCAGGCTGACCTCACTGGGATCAAAGGTGTGTGCCACCCCCGCCTGGATGTCTCAATTTTATGTCATTATAAATAATACTGTGCCTTGAATGCTATAAGCTGATTGTTTTATGTAAAGAAATGATGGGCAAAAAAGAGAAAGATATGGCTAGCATTTCTAGAGCAAGGAAACTAGATCTATTTGGCAAGTGTTTTTAGTCCATCAAGATACTTTTGAAAGAGAAAAGCACAAGTCTTGTGATGTGTAAAAATGGAAGCCATACATTAGTAACAATGTAAACTAAAGAATAAGACGATACAGACACAGCTCAGTGGTTAAGAGCAGTCATTGCTCCCACAAAGGGCCAGGGTTCACTTCTCAGCACCTATATGGTGGCTTACAGTCATGCACAACTCTAGTTCCAGGGGAACCAATGCCCTCTTCTGGTCTCCACGAGCACCACTAGGTAATCACATATAAAATAAAATAAGTCTAAAAAAAAGATAAAGAGACAACCCAAAAGCTGGAAGCACAGGGGAAAACATGGTCTATTTTCAGGAAGAAAAGAGGGACTGGTGAGGGGACTCTCAGTGGGCACTTGCTCAGCGCCTGCAAAACCTTGGACTTGTCCAAACACAGGTAAGAAAGAAAGGGAAGAGAGGAGAAAGGGTAGGAAAAGGAGAATGGTTTTAAAGATTTATTTATTTTATGTATATTAGTGTTTTGCCTGCATACATGTCTGTGTGAGGGTATAAGATCCTCTGGAACTGGAGTTACAGACAGATGTGAGCTCCCATGTGGGTGCTGGGAATTGAACTCTGGTCCTCTGGAAGAACAGCCAGTGCTCTTAACTGCTGACCCATCTCTCCAGTTCTGGGAGGGATTTTTTTTTTTTTTTAATGTGAGAACTTAAGAAATAAAAAAGGTAGACAATGTTTAAAGAGGCCATATTTTATTAACTTATTCATTACATGTTTGTATGTTCATGTTCTAATATGTGTACATGTGTGATAGGGTACACATGATGCACATGCTTATGAAAGCCAGAGGTTACATTGGATGACTTTCTGGATAGCTCTGACCTTACGTTTGAAGAGAAGGTTTCTCATTCTACCGGGAGCTCACTGATCTGGCCAGACTAGATGCCAGCACAGTCTGAGGCTCCTCCTCTCTGACTCCCAGTGTTAGGGTCACAGGCATGTACTGCTGTGCCCACGGTGGTGCAGATCCAAACTCGGACCCTCATGCTTGCTCACCTAGCACTTTACTGACTGAGACATTTCCCCAGCCCAAAAGTTCATATTTTAATGACTAACATCTTGCCTTACTTGTGTGGGACCTGTGTCCTCTTGTCTGCTATTAGACAAAGTTTGTCCAATAGTTTGTGAAGAAGTGCGTCTCTTTTTTGTTCTTTCAGTTAACCTATTAATTAAAAATAAATGAGAAGTCATTAGAACCTCCCAGAACTGTCTTTCTGTTAGCATTAAGAATAAGTAAGTTATAAACAGTAATAACATTGGCACTCAGGTGGCTGGCTGAGGATTTTTAATTTAAGGACAGTCTAAGCAGCAAAACCAGACCCTGGCTTATGAAAAGAGGAAAGGGTTTATACCATGGTGCTGTTAGAACACCGAGTATCAAAAGGCAACTTTGGAGTCTGAAGTTCTGAGAAGTCTAGGACAGGACAACCACTGCATGGCTAACCGTGGCTGCAAACATGCCAGGAAGTGACTCTTGAGGCTCATTTGTTCCCTTGTGTCTATTCTAAACTTGGATCATTTAACCTCTGGAGTTCTGCATTTTTGGACTTGTCTGAGACTGGCTTACAACCATGGTTTACTGGAGGTGCAACTCAGGCATCACCTGAAGATCACCTAGGTTACTGCAGCCTAGGGTCTGATGTACCTTTGTACTTACAGACAAGTCCACTGGCTTATCTAGACAGACTGCTCATCCTCATACCAGCTCATCCTCACAACCCGTAGCCTAAATCAGTCTGCTGGACTCTGGTTGAGCCAATGTACCTTCCAGTGTAAGTTTGCGCACAGACCTGATGTCGTCACTGTCCATCACCGGTCCCCAGCCTGAGCAGTCTCACCATCAGTCTCTCAATCTGCAGCAGAGGCTATAAACCTAACACTCGCCTGACACACCATTTTCCTACCAACATACTTACTACTGAAAGGCTGTTTGCTATGAAGGCCTTATTTTGGACGATTCTTTCTCCATTGAGAGAATCTGCTATGAGGCAGAGATAAAGCTTACTTTGCAGCACTGACTGCTAGGTTAGATACAGTTTGTCCTCCAATGGTCCGCATACTGGAATTTTGTTCCCAGTGTGCTGTGTTGAGAGGGGTGGAGGCTGTGAGTGGTGAGGACTCTCAAAAAGGAGGTGACTGGATCTCAAGACGGATTGAAGATTTTTTCCTCAGGAGGCATTCTTGCACTTGAGGGATGCTCCATGAAAGAGGGTCTTTATACAGGACCTGGCACTGCCCCTGAACTCTCTCTCCTGTACTGACACACATGTTATCCATACATGTGGTCAGTTTCTTGCCTCCTTTGCTATGATGTGACACAGCCAAGGAGCCCTTGCCAAAGCAGTGGCATCATGCTGTCGGATGCTCCAGCCACTATAACCATGAGCCAGACAACACTCTATAAAGTAGCCTACATCAGTAGAGTATCAGTTATTTTGGCATAGTAATACTAAGTGGACTAACACACCAAGGCAAACGCAAGCTTAAGTGAAAACTAAAGTGAAATCATCCCTTTTCTCTTCAAATAGAAGATATTTTTCTTTTAAAAAGATATTCCAGGCTCAGCCACTGGGAGTACTGTCCATGCACAGGACCTGGGTTCAGTTCCCAACATCTACATTGGGTGGCTCACAATTGCCTTTAAGTCCAGCTCCAGGGCTCTGATGCTCTGTGGACTCCAGAGACACTGAATAAATGTGGTGGTGCTCATACGAATACTTAGGGACACATAGAGATAAAAATAACTATTTTTAAAGATATCCCAAAGATATCAGTGAACAATTAAATATGTAAGTTGGTCATAATGGCATACATCTGTAATCTCATCTCTGAGGAGGCTGAGGCTGGTAGACCATGTATAGGAGGCCAGCTTGGGTTACAAAGCAAGTTTCAGGATAGTCTGGGCTCTGTGGCAATGTCTCAAAAAAAAATTTAATACCTATATACTAAGAAAAAAACTTCTTATACAACATTCCTAAGCACTCCCCAGTGAAGGCCCTGCTGCTACGTGATTCCAGCTTGAGAAGATCCTCTCAGGTGCTGTCCACACTGACACTGACCACACAGGAGGAGGCTTACTTAATCAAGCCTCTCACTCTAGCTCACCGTGAATTGGGGTGGGAGACGTTTGAACTGAGATTTGCGGCCAACAAATTACTGCTTGTCAGGTTGATAGGTGGCATTGTCATACAACCCCCGGAGTGTGGATCGTCTTTGACACCATCAGAATTCGCACTGGGATTGACAGGGTTTGTCAGTTCTGAGACAGGAGGCTTCCCATCCAGGGATGAGGAGCGTGTGTCATCAGCTGGGCCCTGCTGGCGGTGGTCACCTTCACACTCTGTCTTCTTCAGGTCTGGGACATCTCCTTTTCCCCCTTTGGCCTTCATGATTCTGACTTTGAGCTCCTTGGCCTTTTTGTCTTTGTCCGCTTCCTGGAACAGGTGAGATGTAGAGAATCTGCTGTCATTAGAGCCCTGAGCATGTGCAACTACGCAGGCTGGAACAAAAGGCAAGGAGGAACTCACCTTTCCATAAAGTGATGGGTTTCCATAGAGCAGAGTGTTGGTAAAAACTGATTTTTTCTCATCTCTCATAGGTTCATTTTCTTTAAAATTCTCTTTTGGCTTTATAAATGAATTAACCTTTGCTTCCTGTAATAATTTAGCTCTCAGCTCTGGTATGAATCTGATGAATCAAGCAATATTATTAACCAATCATCTTTTTTATGTGGTTTATCTTAATAGAACCATTCAATAAAGCATTAAAAATATTATATAATCATAACTGCTACCAAGAGATGGCGCTATTTTTATTTGTTTGTTTGTGACAGGATATCACTGTGTGGCCCAAGCTGGTATCAAGTATAAATCCCCCTGCTTCATCTTCCTGAGTGCCAGGATGACAGGTGTCACCATATCCAGCTAAGATGGTGTAAATATTTACTTTACAATAATTGTGTGCTGGCAGCACATCTTTCAGACATTTTGCTAGGAAAATCTACCACATAAAACTTACAAAACAGACTTACATTAGATTCCCTTTGAGATGTGAATCTAATGAAATGTCACTTTGAATTTTGATACAGAAGCTCTTCATCTCTTTAGACTTACACAGAATTTGAGTCACAGTGCTTGTGTTAGGTGGCTTACAAGTGCCTGTAATTCCACCTCTGGGAGATCTACTCTTTTTCTAATTTACACAGGCATCCTTGCACATGAACGTAAATAAAAAGAAATCCTTTAAAAGTAAATGAAATCAAGCCTTAAAAAGCTCTTGAATTAAACATGGTCTCTGGTCTGAGGTGAGACTTCAGCTGTAGCATGGGATCTTGGTACACTGCCTACAACCCTTAGCCCTGTGACGAAAGCAAGCTGCCTACCATGTACCTGGCCAATACCTGATGCAGTAACTCCATTGGGTTTCTGCTAAATTGAATATTTGTGTTTTGTAACATTGTTCTATCTAGTGATTCCCCTTCTAGTAAGTCTCCTGATATAAAACACTAGGAAGACCACACATGCTTACTTCTCAATAAATCCATCTCTAGTAAAGTAATCGTGACGCAAAAGATCAGTAGATGATATCCTCTCAGCAGGATCAATTTGTAAACAAGCCTAAAAAAGAAAAAAGTCTAATAAAAGATGAGGTTTTTTGGCTCTCTCCTAAAATCAAGTCTTTAACATTTGACATATGGCAAAGTTATTACCCAGAGCTAACAGAGTCTGTAAACAAGCAGATTTCTAACAATAAATTCTGACCATTTAGGTACCTAAGAAATTTACTCTTGCAACTTTTAAAAGTTACTATTTTGTGTGACTGACAACATGTGCATCCCCTAGTCACACAGGGAGGCCAGAAAACAGCTCTGTTACGGGTTCTCTCTTTCACCTTGTAGGATATAGGGATTGAATTCAGGCTTTCCATAAAAATTCCCTTTCTAGTCTCTGCAGACACCAAACACACGCGGTGCACACACATACAGGCAAGCAAAACATCAGTACACATAAAATAAAATAAAATAAAATAAAATAAAATAAAATAAAATAAAATAAAATAAATCAATGAATAGCTCTTCTCTGTTTCTCTGCACTGGGAATGGTTTAGCTGAGGAAACCACCAAAAACCAAAGCCAACTCATGGGACAGGTTGTGAACAGGAAGCTGCAGATAACGGTCTATCTGTAACTGTCATTAGAGAGAACCCATTCTTTAGAACAATGAAGACAGAATTTGAATAAAAGGTTTCTGCTTGATAAAGTGCATTCTTCCCGAGAGAAGACCTTTTCCCAGTACTTCTTTGCAGCTCCCGTCACGGGCATTGTGATCCTGAGATGTTAATCATATGTCTGACATCTTTCAAATGTTTAGTATTATTTGTCACTGGAGAGGGAGCTTGCCTCAGCACATGTGTGAAATTTAGAAGACAACACAGTGGAGTTGGCTCTCTTCCCACCTTTACGTGGGTTCCAGGGAAGAAATTAAGGCTGCCAACCTTGCAACAAGCATTTAGACCTGCCAACCCATTTTTCTGGCTCTTGCCTAAAATTGTATGTAGAAGGACCAGAATGAAAGTATAAAGAGATGCTTCTGCTATCCTCCAAATGCACTGCATAAATGAACAATTCTATCCCTCTGCTGCTCCACAGTGCTTCACAGGGTTAGAAGGGCTGTCCTTACAAGTAGTAAGAAGGCAGACTGGATGCCATGTTTCTTGTTTGGATAGACATTCATAAAGTGAAACTGAGTGTGTATGTTTGTGTGGTGTATGTATGAGGTCATGCATTCACATGTGGAGACCAGATAACTTTCCACCTTAAGTTTTTGAGATTATTTTTCACTGAACAAGGAGCTCAGCAATTCAGCCAGACTAGCTGGCAGGAAGTCGGGGATCCTCCTCTCTCCACCTCCTCAACACTAAGATTACCGATACACACCTCAGCCCAGCTTTTTACTTAGGTTCTGGGAGATGGAATTCAGGTTTCCATGTCTACCAGTATCTACAAATATAGATACTTTATTATACTTGTTCTGAAATTTCAGAAACCATATTTCTTTCTTTTTAGAAGTGTGCATTAGGACCAGAGAGCTCAGTGATTAAAAGCCAAGAAGATGCTGAGAGTACAGTCTTTAATCCCAGTACCCTGAAGGCAGAGGCAGATGAATACTGTCAGGAACTTCAAGAACCAACACCCTCTTCTGGCACCTGTGGTCACTAGGCACACACATGGTGTACAGACATACATGCAGGCAAAACAGCCACATATATAAATCTAGAAATAAATCCTCAAAAAGAACTGTGTACTAGAAACAAGAATAAAGAAATATGCAGTCTACAGCCTGATCTCATTTGATCTCAGAAGCTAAGCAGGGTTGGGCATGGTTAGTACTTGGATGGGAGACAAAGAAATATTCAGCAAGTATAAACAAGAACTTTACGCCGGGCGGTGGTGGCACACGCCTTTAATCCCAGCACTTGGGAGGCAGAGGCAGGCGGATTTCTGAGTTCGCGGCCAGCCTGGTCTACAGAGTGAGTTCCAGGACAGCCAGGGCTACACAGAGAAACCCTGTCTCGAAAAAACCAAAAAACCAAAAAAACAAAACAAAACAAAACAAAACAAAACAAAACAAAACAAAACAAAAAACCAAAAAAAAACTTTACTATAGTCATACAACCCTCATCTAGAAATAAGTCTCTTCACTCTTCCTGATATAAGAAACCGCTGATTAGAGAAATAAGGTTTACTATTCATAATAAACCCACCTTACATTATTTGAATTTTGTGCCGTGTTCATGCTCTACCTACCATAAGCACAATGTAAAATGTAAAGAGTAATGATGTAAGAGCTAGGGAGATGGCTCAGTTGGTCATTCTCTGTAACCAGTGAGGACACAGGTGGATGGAAGTTCACTGGCCAGGAGACTGAGGTTCACAGAAAGGGCGACCTCCCTCTCTTGTCCCCCTCTCCCTTTCTGTTCCTTCTATCTCCCTCCCTGTTGCGGGGGCTGAGCCCAGGACCTTGTGCCTCTTCACTATGCACTATATCACAGGGCTGTAGCACAGAAAGAAGTTCTGACTAAACAACAGCAACTAAACACGAGAGACTCAAATAAGGACACTTCACATCGACTTCTGGCTTCTAGAAACACACGCACGCAAGATGCACCTATGTGCACACACACTCACACTATCAAGTACTATACTCACACAACACACAAACCAATACACACACACACCTCAGTAAACGTTTTTATGTTTTCCAACTTAAGGTGAATTTTGATACATTCAAATAACAGCTGCCAACAGATGCCTCTATAGAAAGTTAGGATGATGCAGGACAAAGATAAACCACAGCCTGGTAGACCAGATGCTGAAAGTGGGGGGAAACATGGAAAGTCTTTCAAGTGTTCCCAGTTTATCCCACAGTATCTTAAATCTTAATTTCTCTACAGTAATTTCCAGTAATTTTAACAGTTAACATCACTTTAGGGGGTCCTTCTGGAATCTTTTTAAACTGTATTATTGCTGGGAATGAGACTCAGTGGTAGGACGCTTGCCTAGCTGTGGTTCCATCTCTAACACCAAAGACGAGACAAGACCCCACAGTATTATCATTTTTGCAACTTCTCAGCCAGCCTTAATGCCTTAACGTACATGAACTATGTCTGCCAGCAATCCGTTGAGCTTTGGGTATTTCTTTCTTGCGTTTTTTGGGTGTTGAACTTGAGGAAGAACCACCCCGGCAAAGATGGGACTCTTGGAGAAGATGCTGTGCAGGTGCGGGGTCAGGTTGCCTGGAACGAGAGTAAACGTCTGAGTCACGAAGCTGCTCTCAGACAAAATCCCATGTGGTTCTCTGTTATCAGTGCGGAGACAAGGAAGAACATGAGTTTTTAATCTTACAGTTGAAAGAAAATGTCTAAATATGTCATAAAACCAGAGGTTCTAGGCTAAGACCACTGCTCTGCAGTAGAGTGCTTGCCTAGCAAGTGGGAAACCCTAGGTTTAATAGATGGCTAATTAAAAAAATTAGTAAGTCTTAAAACTGGAGGCTTCCTCCAATAAACTGCTGACAGGCAGCAAAATACATACAACCATATGGTCCTTCCCCCCAAACTCTAGGACATAATTACCAGCAAAAACACTAAAATTTGACACTTGGGGTGGGGCCTGAGACAGGGTTTTTCTCTGTGGCCCTGGATGTCTTGGAACTTGCAGTAGACTAAGCTGATCTCAAATTCAGAGATCTACCTGCCTCTGTCTCCCAAGTTCTGGGATTATTAACACATTTCTTTATTGGTATCTTAATGATTTAATTGTCAAGTAGCCATCAGTCTTCCAGACCAAAACCGTAATCAAAACAGCTAAAACAGTAAAGTAATTCAGAAACCAAAGAGTGTACAGAGCAGTGGTTCTCAACCATCCTAACACTGTGACCCTTAATACAGAGCCTCATGTTGTGGCGACCCTCAAAAATAACATTATTTTGTTGCTACTTCATAGCTGTAATTTTGCTGATTTTTATTTGATACGTGGGATATCTGATATGCAACCCCCAAAGGGGTCATGACCCACAGGTTGAGAATAGCTGGTACAGAAGAGACCAGACAACAGCCAGAGTGCAAAGAACTGTGAACATAAGTGGAGACAACGAGGCTCTAGCACCTTTCACCACAACTAATACTGTGCCATGGAGCACATCTCTTCATTGCTTTATGGCTTGGTTTCCTCTGAAAAATGGCAGGGTTAATGTCATCACTTCTAAGCTCTCTTCTAACATAGTCTCAGAATAGGGCTTTTTAAAAAGGCACATAAAGCGCTGAAGAAATGGCTCATAGGTTAAGAGCACTTGCTGTTCTTGCAGAGGACCCAAGTTCAATTCCCAGAACCCACATGATGGCTCACAACCATCCATAACTCCAGTGCTTTGACACTGTCTTCTGGCAGGCACACTTGTGGTATGCAGGCAAAATATCCTTCCATGTAAGTTAAAATAAACATGAAAGAAAAGCACACAGATCATCTTCAATCAGTGCTAATCTGGGCTTTACTGCTTTAATGACTGCTCACAGGACCCTCTGTCAGAATCCTGCAATTACATGTTTATCAAGAGTTTCCCCAGCACACGTAGGGCTCCTCAAGCCCCTCCTGCAGATTGAAATACCATTCGCAAGGCTAACCACCAAAATGTTTAAGGTAGTTGTGGTGTTCAGGGTTAACTGTCAACCACTGGGAGGCAGGCCTCTGGGTATGCCCTGGGGAATTATCTTGATTGTATTGAAAACCCAAAAAGGAAGACAAGAGGGAGGAAGAGAGGGAGGAAGATGAGAAAGAGGGAGAAGAGGAGGAGGAAGAGGAAGAAGAGAGTTATTTGAGTAAATAATTGATTCTCAATCTCCAATACATTTTTTTTTTTGAGACAGGGTTTCTCTGTGTAGCCCTGGCTGTCTTATAACTCACTCTGTAGACCAGGCTGGCCTTGAACTCACAAGTGATCTGCCTGCCTCTGCCTCCCAAGTACTGGGATTATGGGTGTGTGCCACCGCTGCCTGGCCTCTAATAGTTTCAAAGGCTTCTGGCTCAGTTTTATTATTAAAAGTCCTCGTGTGTAGCTTATAGCAAATGTGCAGCTTGGTCTTCATGTGGGTCCCCTAACAATTGGAACAGGAGCTGTCTCTAACTCTGTTGCACACCCCCCAAAATTGTATTCCCTTCCTCTAGCTGGAGTGCCTGGTTGAGCCTCAGTGGGAGAGGATGTACTTAGTCCTGCTGTGACTTGATGTCCCAGGGTTGGGTGGTACCCAAGAGGGGCTTCCCCTTCTCCAAGGAGAAGAGTAGAGGAGGGCTGCAATCAGAATGTAAAGTGAATAAATAAATTAATGAAAAATAAAAGGAAAGTAGAATTTCAGGAAATTTAGTAACTAATGGGGATATTGCATTGCTTTCTGGTGTCTCTGGGCCTCTTATATGTGGAATATGACAAACTCCTGGCCTGGGATAGCCCTCTTCCTAAATTACTTTTTTGTGTTCATGATACTGGAATCTGTTAATGAAAGATATACTGAAGTTTCTCTTATGAAAAAGAAGTCCTTGAATAGAAGTGTAGGTAGAGGCGCCTTTTAGTTCTAGAACAGCAGCTTTTAGGAAACCTGTGGCACTGCAGTTGGAGAGTTAACTCAGGGGCACATGCCCTGTACTACTTTTCTTAGCACCAACAATTAACATGTGGCATTGAGTTCCTGCAAAGAAAATACTATCGTCAGAGCGGAATCTTCTACCTCCTTTATCAGCACGGGCATCCCTCTGCCTCAGCTGTCTAGACAAGATCCTTCCTTCATGTTCATTCACTAAGCATGGGCATCAAGCATAACTCATCTCCAGTGGCTACTTAGACATGTGGCAGAGGATTGCAGTAATACCTACCTACTTTTAAAACAATCTTGTGGAGCAAATCCAAATCGGAACTGCTAGGAAGGTAGGGATTGCCAGTGGCCATCTCAATGATCATACAGCCCAAAGCCCAGATATCCACCGGTCTGGAAAAAACAAGCAAACAAACAAAAGCACAGATTCAATTACTTTGTCAGGCCCAAATATGTATGATAAGTAGTCTAAAAACATTTTATATAAGATCAAAGCTAAAGAGTAAGGTTGTTTGCCAGCAGAAGTAGGGAAGAGGAGAAACTAAGGGCAGAGGAACACGGTCAAAGTGTATACATGGAAGGAAATGTCCCAATATATGTGTTATTCAATTAATACACTCCCAAAATCGGGAATGCCAGAAGCATGGTGCACAACTTTAATCCCAGTACCAGCTAGACAGAAACAGGCCGTCTCTGGTTTTTTGAGGCCAGCTTGGTCTACATATTGACTTCCAGGCCAGGCACAGCTAAATAGCAAGACAATCTCAAAACCAGGGGTCTGGGAGGGATAATGCTTTAGTGGTATTATTTACAAATTTTCACTGTAGGATATTTGTTAATTGTGAGACCATGATCCTTTATGAGGAATCTAGAACAGCAAGCACGATTTAAAAAAAAAAAAAAATTCATTACTTTCAGTCTTTATAAGAACGTGTCACTTTTCCCAACAAACAGGAAACTTGGTAGATCCTATTTCTTTTCTTTCTTTTATTTTTTATTATTTATTCATTTTATATGAGTACACTGTCACTGTCTTCAGACACACCAAAAGAGGGCATTGGGAATCCCATTACAAATGGCTGTGAGCCACCATGTGGTTGCTGAGAATTGAACTTAGGCCCTCTGGAAGAGCAGTCAGTGCTCTTAACTGCTGAGCCATCTCTCCAGCCCCAGGAGATCCTATTTCAACACAGAATCACAGTAAATTATTCCAGAGTCTTTGGAGAGGCCGACAAGATGGCTCAGCAGGTAAGGCACCTGCACCGAGTCTGACAACCTGACTTGGATCTCAGGGACCCACTGATTTCTGCACATTGTTCTCTAACCTCCACACTCATGCCTCAAGCCCCCCACACATAAATAAGCAAAATATAAAATTGTTTAATCTTTGTAGAACACAGGAGCAGAACAACAACAGAGGCGACAGCACAGATTAAAGCAAGCACGGATCAGTGTCAGCACGTGAGCATCGGCCTCAGCAGCTGCAGCATTGAACCCGCAGACACAGCTGCAGGAGCACAGGGGCCCACAGAGGCTGCTGGTACCTTTAAAGGGGTCCCTTTTCTTTGACCAGAGGCAAACACAGAGGGCAGAGTGTCAACAATGGAGGGAGAATGACACACCTGGGACAGGCCAGGCGGGTTCTCAGAGTATACATACTTTCCGTAAGAGGTGTCTTTCAGCACCAGCTCTGGAGCTCTGTACCAGCGTGTGGCCACGTAGTCTGTGTATACATCTCCAGGAGCTGCTAGCGTCCTTGCAAACCCGAAATCACAGAGCTTCGTAATTCCTGACTGGGAGACTAAAATATTTTCAGGCTTTATATCTCGATGGATAATCTTTAAAATCCAAAACAAAATAAAATTTGGTATGTTAAGACGGGTTTTCATTTTCTACAGTATCAAAAACTATCCAGAGAAAAACCTAATTCCCAGCTGACAGTAATGGTATTTTCCTAAGCACAGGTAAAAAGTTAGATATTCTCCACCCATCTCTTCAAAATGACACAGTGTAACACTGAAAGGGGAATCACTCTAAGATAAAATGGACCTACTGACCCAGTTGGTATCCACTGTCTCCACAGCTGACCCTCTGGGGGAATACTGTAGACTGAGTGTCCCCTGCTTCCCATGCTGGGATAAACTGCCCCACATCAGATGGATACCTCTCCAGCCTCTCCTCATTGGCCTCTTAGTGTGAACTATTACCATATCCTCCATTCTGCAGTCCTGGACTGCACACTCTTCTTTGCCGAGGGGTTCCTTTCTCTGTCCCCTCAATGTATGATTGTCCTCCCTTCTCAAACATCACGCTCTCCCTCCTTCTCCCCCACCACTATGGTTTCCCCCACCACTATTGTTTTTTTGAGATAGGGTCTCAGGTAATCCAGTCTAGCTTTCAACTCTCTATATAGGCAGGGATAATCTTACAACCCTGGTCTTATGGGATCACAGGCACACACACCCTTTCAACTCTGTTTCTCTGTCTCTCTCCACAGACATTTTATTACTTGGTTCTGAAAACCACAAACCCATCTGTTTCTCCCTTCCTACTAACTGCTCCATTTCAGTCTCTGCACCTCTTCTTTTAAGACTTTTTTTTTTTTAAATACCATAGTTTTTTGTTTGATTGTTTGTGGGTTCTTTATTTGTTTGTTTGGTTTTTGTCAGTTTCTCTATATATCCCTGGCTGTCCTGAAACTCACTATGTAGACCAGGCTGTCCTTGAATTCTCAGAGATCTTTCTGCCCCTACCTCCCAAGTACTGAGATTAAAGGCACATACCACCACCATCTGGCTAAAAAAATATTTTAATTGACATAAATTATATATATATTAATTCCACACATTTCATTAAATGTTTTTATTAAAATACATCAAGGCTGGGTGTGGTAGCACATGACTTTAATCTCAGCACTTGGGAGGCTGAGACAGGAAAATGGCTATGAGTTTGAGGCCAGCCTGGGTCTACATAGTGAATTCCAAGACAACTAGATAGAAAGATGCTGCCTCAACACACACACACACACACACACACACACACACACACACACACACACACAAACAAAAAAACTCACCAAGGAATGACTCTCTTACCTCTTGTCATTTTTACAAAAAGGATTTAAAAGGAACTCTCAGAGATTTTAAATAACACAATAGCCACTAACTATAGTTACAACATTGCAAAAATAATCTTTTGAGCCAGGTCCTGGTGGTGTATGTTGCAGGATACTTGATCACACTGGTAGGAATCACCCAAGTTTGACAGTGACATCTAATTGAGTGGCAGACAAAGTGAGGAATCAGAGAAAGATTTGACAGAACAGGATACACCTACCTCTCAGGAGAACAGAGAGTAAAAAGAGGCAACTGAGGAAAGATCAATACAGAGAGAGAAGAGAAAGCAGGTTTTTGGGGGAAGTTTCACAGAGACAGATTCAAGAGAGAACAGGCTAGACACAGGTGAAGACAGAACAAGCTAGAGAATGAGAAGGAGCTAGAAGATTAGAACAGATTGCCACAGTTAATATGAGGCCAAGCACAGCAAACAGCCAGAGCCGGTGAGAGAAGCCAGATTGAATCATTCAACTTGGAGAGGTATTTGAGTCAGAACAGCTGAGTTAATCCAGCCAGCCAGAGATCAGAAAGAACTGGAAAGGGTGAGCAACAATACGTTTCAGAGGCTGGGAACATTCTAGGTCTAGGTTAGCAGACTGAGTAAGCAAGCCTTGGAGAGAACAACTTCTTCAGGTGAATAACTTTTACAGATTTACATCTTTAATCCCCGCACTTGGGAGGCAGAGGCAGAACTCATCTATGAGTTTGAAGCCAGCCTGGTCCATGGAGTGAGTTCCAGGACAGCAAGGGCTACACAAAAACCTTGTTTCAAAAACAAAAAACAAAAACAAAAATAGATGAATTAATGAATTAAGTAAAAAATGAATAATAAGCCCAAGAAAAATCTTTTGAATTTACTCCTAATCTGAAATTTGGTACATGTGACATAATATCCTCAACTTGTCCACATTGTCAGTCACAGATGATAATGTGCCTCCCGTTAAGCCTCAGGATTGTACATACACCACATTTTTCTTATCACTGTATTTTCTGTACCATTCATCTGAGGTTGGATACTTAGATTAACGCCGTGCTTTGCACTGTGAATGCTGCTGCAGTGGATGTAAGCCTACAGGTATCTCAGACAAACTGACTTTGTTTCCTTTTGATACACACCCAGTGGGGAGACTGCTGAATCACCCACAAGTTCCAGCTTTCTGTCACTGTGGACCCTGCGTACGCTGACCACAGAGTCCATGTACTTCCCACTCCCACCAGCAGTCGGCAAAGGTTTCCTTTGCTCTACAGTCTAAATCCTAGTTTTGAACTGGCCATCCGAGCAGTGACTTCCATTGTTATTTTTAATTTAAATTTCTTTGATGGCAGACTTTGAGCAGTTTTTCATATTCCTGTCTACCTTCATTCACATATATGGTCTACTTCTTAAAAATACAATTTCCTTTGCTTGTTTTAAAGCACACTGTTTACGATTGAGTTTTTTAAAGTTCTTTCTTGGTTTTCAATTTTCTCCCATTTTGTAAAGCTGTTTCTCTTTTTGAACTTCCTACTAACCAACCACCATGCACCTTTGTCCCACCAGGGTCATGGAGCTACTTCCCTCTGTTTTAGTGTTAGTCTTTATTCTATCTTGAGGAGTTCACTTTTGAGTGTGGGTCACAGACTTTAGAAGCTTTGTCCTGTCATTGTCACATTGACACTCTATTAAAAATGGTATTTTATTATTAATTATTAGTATTATTAGTATTTCTCAGAAATATTTACTTTTTGGTGTACAGATCTTATATACCCTTTGCCAGGTTTTTCTTAGGTTATAGACTATTTTAATGTTATAAATGACATCTTATTTTATTTTAGGCAGAGTTTCATGTATTCCATCCATTATGTAGCTAAGGTTGACGTTGAATTTCTGATTCTCCTGCCTCTACCTCCCAAGTGCTGGGATTTCAGGGGTGTGCCACCACATTCAATTTTATGTGGTGCTAAGGATCAAACCCAGAGCTACATGCAAGCACTCTACCAATTAAGCCACACTACCAGTCCATAAATTGTATCTAAAAATTCTAATTTCTGATTATTTGTTGCTAATGTATAGAAAAACAATAGATTTAGAGATGTTCATCTTGTATCCTACAATTAGAATTTTTTTCTGTGGGAATTTTCTATGTTAATGAACAAGTTATCTGTGAATAAAGACAGTGTACTTGACCTATCTCAAAAATGATGCCATGCAATTGCTACAATAACTACAATAAAAGCGATGGTCACAGGGTTGGGTATGCACCTCAGTGGTACAGTCCTCACTGAACATGCACAAAACCCTGAGTCCCAGCTCCAGCATAAAACAAAACATGATCCTGTCTCTTTGGAAAACAGCTTGTTAGTCTCTTTAAAAACAGTAGCAATCACCAAAGTAACTAGAACAGAGCTGTTGCCAGCAGTGTTGGTAAAGCCAGAACTAGATATAAAGTAACCACCTGCCAGCCAGTGTATACAGTATCCACACTACAGAGGAGCACTCAGCATTCAAACAGTTAGTTACTGGCTGCCTAGCTCTGAGAGACAAGAACAGAGAGAGATGGAAAACTGACTTCTATAATTGCCACATTATTTTAAATATCCCGTTTTCAACAAAAACTTAGGGGCAAAAAAAAAAGGGGGGGGGGGGCTCCAAATTCAGAAACAGAGTACTCAGTAACTCAGTGCATATGTCCCAAGAAGCCTACACTGTACTTGTTGGACAGCCTTTACATCATCTTGTTTATTCCCTTTTTGTTAGCATATGGTACTAGTATAAAAATAGTGAGTCTCATACATACATGTTGCACATCTAAACCCGAGCACTCAGGAGGCAGAGGCAAGTGGATCTCTGAATTAAAGGCTAGCCTGACCTTGAGTTCCAGCACAGCCAGGGCTACACAGAGAAACTGATTCACAAAACAAAAATAAATAAATAATAAAACAAAACTAGTTTTGAGATTTTACTATGTTTTTTTCTAGATATATAATTTATTGCTATTTCCTGATTATATGTAGTTTTCCAGAGAGTATAGCCATCTGAAAAAGTATCACAAAAACAAACAAACAACAAACAAAACTACTTGTGGGGAGCCGACAGAAGGCAGATATCATCCTTGCACCCATCTTGAGCCATATACCCTGACAAGAGACTTGTTTACAATAGCCTACAACAGCTGAGCACACTCTGATAACATCTTGTTTTAGATACCCAGGATTTTCCCTTCGGTGTGTGTGAGACTTAAAGGTATGATTTAGAGATAAGACCTAAGGGCGTGACTTAAAGGCGTGGCTTAGAAGTGAGACATATAAAAGGGAGAGGCAGAGAGAAGAAATTATTATTAGACACTGGAGACTTGGAAAGAGAACTAGGTATTATCTTGTACTTGAGACAGGCACTTGGAAGAGAACTTGGAACTGGGAAAGTGACTAGCAACTTGGAACAGACATTAGGATTTGAGATTTCTTACAGAGCAACTAGGAATTAGGACCTGAGACTTGGTACTAGGAACTAGGGACTTGGAAAGAGAGAAGAAGAGAGACTGAAGAATAAAATGGGATTGAATCACACTCTGTCTGGTCTCCATTCTTCACGTCCATCCTCACTCTCTCTCTTGCTGAACCCCTACCCGTGGACCAGAGCAGCTTGGGGTAGTGTGGGCTCTAACAACTTAGCTCCCAAGGCTTTTGGCAGTGCGGGTTCCAACATTGATAGAGTGGTCCCCGACATTTTGGCCCCCAATGTGGGGCAGTTCAGGATGCAACATTTCTGGCACCTAATGTGGAGCAGCAAGAACGAGAGAATCAGTGAGGGACGTTACTGAAGAAGGATCTGCTGAAAATTCAGAAGTGAAACGAAGGTGATCACCGCTGGAATCTGCCGAGTCGAGAAAGGTAAGTCACATTAATGAAAATGGGGCAAGAAATAAGTCAGCCTGAACTCAACTCTGTTTTTATTTTGTTGTTTGCTGCTCATTTGTGTTAATTGTCTGCTTTAGTTTTGTTGTTTGAATGCTACCTTTCATGTTCAAAATAAAAAGAAACGTATATATCAGAAATTAGAATCCAAGATACAACCAAAGGTTGATGATGATTTGTCAGAGCCAGATTGTGCTGACCTAGAGGAAGAGGCAGCCGAACATTATAACCCTGAATGGCCCTCTTCCCAAAGACCCCCTCCCCACGTGCCTCCGCCTCCAAGTGCTCCCACAATGGAGATGGTGGTTATAGATCCCAGATGGGAGTTACAGGGAAAAATATCTGTTCTTCAACAACAAATAGAGTTAGAAAAGGAGTATCAGGACTTAATTAATCAGTTACAAAAATTAAAGACAGGGAAGATGTCTTGAGAGGTAAATGGCAAAAATCCTCAGGCTCCTTGCGTTCCTCAACCAGGAGTCCAAAGGCATTCCCTGTCCCCTAGCTTAAGATTGGCCACAGATCATCCAGAGAAGGGAGACGTTGAGGCTTTCCTTGTATCAGAGACCAGAGACAATCAAGGGGTTGCTTGGAGACATCACACAGGGTTTAATTTTAAAAATTATTAAGGAATTTAAAAATGTAGTATTGCAATAACTACTGAGCTAGACAAGCTTGGTAGCATGTGGCTTTAGTCTTAACACTCAGGAGCAGAGGCAGAAGGAACTCTGTGAGTTCAAGGCCAGTTTGGTCTATACAGCAGGTTTCAGAAGAGCCAAAAGTAGAGACTACTTAAAAAAACAAAAACTACTGAGCTACATTGTTACTTAAATACCACTGAAGTCAGAACTAAGAATCAGAAGTTAGGTGTTTTTCTCCTTGACTTTTTTTCAGGTTGAGTGTCCGACACTTTGCTCTCTCTGCCTTCTTCCCCAAAGTCATCCACCAACTTGCAATTCCCCAGCCTACTATTTACCTCCTGACTCTAAACCTCTCTCCATTTAAGGACACTTCCATGAAAGCACAGCTCTGACTTTCAACCTTGTCATGCATTTTCTCAGAGATGGTCCTTAGTTTACTGGCAATTCCTTTAAAGTACTTTCAGTCTCTGCCAGTGGTTGGATATGAAGTGCCCTCTAAAAAAGGCTCACTGAAGGTACAGCCCCGCTGCTGCTGCTGCCAAAAACTTTAGATGGGTGTCTAGCTAGAGGAAGTGGTCCATGTCCTTGAGAGAACATACCCTGTCTGGGACCTTTTCTCTTTCTGTTCCTTGTCTATCAATGAGACAAGCACACTGTCCCATGCTCTTGCAGCCATGATGCTCCAAGAGAATTATGGGCCGGAACCTCTAAAATCATGAGACAAAACAAATAATTCTTCCCTTTACGATATTCTCTCAGTATTCTGGTCACAGCTCATGTGAAACTAGCCACACCCCAGACTCAATCTACCTTATAATTACAATTACCAAGTACTCAATAAATGCTTTTGGGTTCTGCAAATAAACTGAGAGGCAATACCCACCTCCTTGTTTTTTTAGGATGTCTATTAGTATTATACATAGAAAACTGTTAACAGCCTTCATAAAAATAGAACTACTCCAGTGGTACTTGTGAGTCATCCCGGCCCCAGCGGGGCTCACTCTGAAGCACTTACATTATTATTGTGCAGGTACTCGATCGCTCGAAGGATCTGGAACAGGTACTTTCTCAGCCGCTTACTCTCTAGTCCGTGACAGTAGTGCTGTAGCTCATCTAAGACCGTGTGGTCAATAAATTCAAACACCAAATGAATTTTCTTTTTTTGTCTAAAGACTTCAATCAGATTGACCAGGTTTTCATGCCGAAATTGCTATTGACAAAAGAAACAAGACTTTTAAATAAAATTGTCTCAAATAGTAATTCATACAAACACCTATATAATTTTGAAATGAAACAAAACCAGTTTTAGTTTCTTTCTTTCTTTTTTTTTTCAACAGAATGTCTCAACTGGTTTGGCACATTCTTAACGTGTAAAAATTATTGTGACTTCTTGCTCTCCGTAGAAAAAAGTGAGACATGTTGCCGTCTGATTGCTTATTAAAATAATTTAGAACTAGTGTACCACAATGCAATGAGAAATGTCTTGCTTTCTTTTAATTTGGTTTGTACTTAACACATGACATTTAAAAGGACTTTATGAGTTGGGCATGGTGGCATGGGCTTTTAATCCCAGCACTTGAGAGGCAGAGGCAGAAGCAGAGGCAGGCCAATCTCCATTAGAGCTACACTGTGAGACCCAGGCTCAAACAAAACAAAACAAAAACCAATAATAAAGTAAAATGCACCTTGTTTCATGTTGGCTATTGTTGTGGTTGTTTTTATTTTTAGAGACAAGGGCTTGCTATGTATCCCCTATCCCAGAATACATAACTTTTCTGTCTCAGCCTCTGGAGTGCTGGGATTTCAAACATGAGCCACTACACTCAATGTGCAGTTGTTTTGTTTTCTGGAAACTGAACTTGGGATCTTCTCACATGCTGAGCTGAGCCAGACTGCCCCACTAAGGTCCTCATGCTTTCACATGAGCATAGGCTTTTACATTCTTTATGTATGAGTGCTGGTCTGCATGTATGTATGCACACTATGTGTATGCCTGGCACCTCCAGAGATCAGAAGAGGATGATGTACAGTTGTGAACCACCATGTGGGTTCTGGGAACCAAACCTGGAACTTTTGCAAGAACAAAAGTTTGCTATATTTTTACACAGTTTTATTCCAATTTTGGTCTTAAACTCCAGAGGATAAACCATAAGTTCTAGGGGTCATTTATGAATCTACTTGATAATAAAGAGTATCAAAAATGTTTAAAATACCTGCAAACATGTGAAATGACATAGAAATGACATAAATAAACATATGTGATATTTTTATTCATTGTTTATACTACAATTCTACTAAACAACAAAACACTCTTTTGTTTCAACTACTTGAAAGCTGAAACAGGAAGATGAATCTGAGGTTAGCCTGGCAACACAGTGAGACCCTCATTTCATACAATCAAAAATTAATTTTAAAAACAAAAATCCATTTTGTACTGGTATGAACATGGTTAAAAAATAATTTTAAGGAGCTAAGAAGATGGCTTAGTGGAAAAAGTACTTGCAAGCACAGGTAAGCCAGTCATGGACGTGGGCGCCTGTAACTAGCACTAAATGGGATGGAGATAGGTAGATAGATTGGTGGCTCATTGCTCAGCCAGACTAGCTCAGTCAGTGAGCTCCAGATCTAGTGAGAGATTCTATTTCAAAAAAAAAAAAGTAAGAAAGAGTGATTAGAAGCAGACAGCCATTATTGACCTCTGACCTCCAGATACTCATGTATGCCTAAACATATACAGATATACTCCACATAAACATATACACAAATAATTTTCAAATGTCAAAAATTGCTATCTATCAGCATAGGAAACAAATGAATCTTAATATTTTTTGTAGTTTATTCTATTTTTCAATCTATTATTCTTACTATAATAAATTCTGAAATACTTAACCATTTTTAAAATAAAAAACCTATTTACTAACTTGAATAAAAAATGGGTGTATTTTTAGTATACGTTTCATTAGCAAACTATAATTTTTTTATATTGCTTTTACTCCAGTGGCATAATGTCAAGTTTTCTACTTTCTTGTGACTAACAGAGACTAAAATCCTTGAAATATGACTAGCAGAAAACTGTGCTAAAATACAATGCCAGATTCCTTCCTTCTCTTTGCTCTCAGTTTCCGTGTTTAGCAAGAAGACCCAGTGTGATGCTTGGCACTGAAACCCTGACAGCAGAGGAGACAGTGAAGGATGAGGACCCTGGACAACCACACAAATGGCCCGCTGCTGGCAAACGATTGGCTTCCTGTCTGCTCTGCATGTCTGTGCAGGTGTGCATGCCTGGTGCCCACCCTTGGAACTGGATTTACAATGGTTGTGAGCTACTATGTGGGTGCTGGGAATTGAATCCAGGTCTTTCACAAGAACAAGTGCTCCTAACATGAAAGCCACATTTCCAGCTCTTAGTCTTTAAAAACAGAACAACTGAGGCAGTAGGGAGCCAGGGGTGGTAACATTTGATCCCAGAGTATGAGAGGCAGAGGCAGGCAGAGCTTTGAGTCTGAGGCCAGCCTGGTGAACAAAATGAGTTTCCAGGACAGCCAGGGCTATACAAAGAAGCAGCAGAAAAGTTCACTTTAAATGTACTTCATTATATTTCTCTATTACTAGACAACATCTCCACAGATATTCTAACTGCTCTATTGGGATTCTAAAATTTAGTTAAAATTGAGTGGTTTGGGCAATCATTTTAGGTTAAGAATATTAACAAGTATAAGAAATCTCTTACTAGATTATGTTAGATTGGAAAGTAGTGGGTGGTGGCATATGCCTGTAATCCCAGGACTCCAGAAGCTGAGGCAGAATGAGGAAGAGTTTGATCTAACCTGGGCTATACAGTGAGTTTCAGGCTAGTCTGGACTATGCAGTGACACTTTGTGTAGAGGAGGAGGAGCCTGGAGAGACAAAGCAGCAGTTCAGAGCACTGGCTACTCTTCTAGAGGATTCTAGTTCTTTTACATTTATTGACTATTTTATGTGTAAAATTCACTATTTTACTTGCATATATGTCCATACACCAGGTTCAGTCTGATGCCCAGGCTGATGTCAGAAGAGAAAATCAGATTTCACTCTATGGGTTCTAGGAATTGAATCCAGGTCTTCTGAAAGAACAACAAATGCTCTTAACTCTGAGTCAACTCTCCAGTCCCTAGGGCTCTGGTCTAAATCCTCAGGCTCATAGCCATCTATAACTCTAGTTCCAGGGAATATGACATCCTCTTCTGTCTTCTGGGGACACTCACAAACATGGTACAAAGACATATATGCAGGCAAAGCACCCAGACACATAAAGTGAAATATTTTAAGTCTAAAAATGTTTTAAAGAAAGGTAGGGAGAAATAGAAAGTAGTTGGGCCAGGCCATACAGAATCAATGAGAGTAGTTTAAAGTGTCTTGCTTTAAAATGGTGTTACATCTTTAATCCCAGCACTCATGAGGCAGAGGTAGGCAGATCTCTCTCTCTGTAAGTTAGAGAGGTTAGTCTGTTCTACAAAGGAAGTTCCAGGGCAGCTAGTGCTACATAGTGAGACCCTGTCTTAAAAAACAAACAACCACCAAATAAAGTGTCTTAAAATAATTTGCATATACCAGACACAGTACCACATACCTTTAATCTCAGCACTCAGTAGGCAGAGACAGGCAGATCTGTGAGTTTGAGGGCAGCTTAGTCTACATAGCAAATTCCAAAACATCCAGGGATACATAGTGAGACCCTGTCTCAAATAAATAAGTTATTTGTGTGCATTTAGAACAACAAAATATGTTTTCAGGTTTATCACAGTGTTCTTGTCACTCTTGGTTAGTTTTATAAAAATTATTACGCAGGGGATGGAGCTGTCACTCAGCTGGTAGAGTGCTGTCCAGCGTACACAAAGCGCTGGGTTAGATCCCCAGCGCCACATAAAACTGGGTGGCTAGATGGCTTCAGGGATAAAAACATTTGCTATCAAGTCTGACCTCAGTCCGACCCTTGAGAGCCTTCCAATTTTTGCAAGTTACCCTGTGTCCTCTACATGTGTGTGTTGATGTGTATGAACATATACCACTAAATGTAATTTAAAAATTAAAACAAAGCAGGCATGGTGTTGCGTGTGATCTCAGTGCTAGAGAGGTGGAGGCAGGACGGTCAGTTTACCTAGACTCCCGTCTCAAGGTAAGAAACCTTAATGCACCTAGATTCCAGTGATTAGAAAATTGTATTTGGAGGCCTTTTTCCCTCCATTTCTCTCCTAGTCAGTTTACCTAGACTCCCGTCTCAAGGTAAGAAACCTTAATGCACCTAGATTCCAGTGATTAGAAAATTGTATTTGGAGGCCTTTCTCCCTCCGTTTCTCTCCTAGCCTCCTAATCACCTCCTTATTTTGTTTCTCATTTGGGGAGCACAGATTGCCTGACACTGTTGTTTCATTTCATCAGGCAGGGACTGATGTCTCTCATAGTATAGAATTAGAACATCTTAACTGGCTTTTCATTTTTCTTCATACAGTCTAAAATAGAGCAGTTCTGACTGTCTACAGGTGCTAGCATAGTATTCTAGTTAGAAGCAAGTTGACTGATATTATTTATATTATTTATATTATACAAATCTTTATATTATATATATTGTCTATATCTATCTATATTATCTAGAATACAGGTAAAAAGAAGGAAAACGTTTCTTTTGTACCGGATAAAGATGTCAGGAGTAGCTGTGATCTTTATCACATATTGAGACTTCAGTCTCAAGGTAAGAAACTAATGTGCCTTGATTCCAATGACTAGAAAAATCTGTATTGCCTACTGAGTGCTGAGATTAAAGGTATGTGGTACTGTGTCTGGTATATGGAAATTATTTTAAGACACTTTGTTTTTTCCCCCAGTTTCAGTGTCTAGCTGTGGACTCTCCAAGATCAGTTCACATTCTTTTCACTGCCTCAGCTCTGTGGTCTCGTAGACCTAGCACACCTGCAATGCCTTGAGCTCCCCTGACACTGCTGCTGTTTGTAAAAGCCTGATTGATAGTCTTCAGTTACATATCCCTGTCACCTCCAAGTCAACATTTCCAAAACCAAACTACTTCTCAACCTCTCTTCCAACTCACATCAGCCAGTGTTCTCTGGACGTCAGGGCATCTCTGACTCCTTTCTATATGTTTCTACATTATTCTACGTTATCTGCAGTCTATCACTTTAATTTTTTATTTATTTACACTGCTGAATTCTAAAAAAGGCATTCCTGATATTAGCATATTCTTGAATTAAATTCTTATCAGACCCCATTAGTTTTCAGTCTAATACATTCTATAGACCACTGCTATATTAAAGTATTAACTAAAATCTTCACTCTCCATCTCTTTAAAAAAAAAAAAATCATTCTTGTGCTTTTGAGACAGGGTGTCATGTATCCCAAGCTGGTTTGGAACTCAGTATGTAGCCCAGGATGGCAACAGGATTGATTATATACTCTCAGTTTTATATGGTACTGGGCACCAAACTGGGAGTTCAGGCATGCTCGACAAGCACTCTACCAACCTAAACCTAACATCTCAACCCCCAAACCAAGTTTTGACTTCTTAGCCTAAAATATTTTAAAATCTGTTTCCAATTTACTACACTCTAATCACAGCTCTAATTCTATACAGGAAACTCATATACAAGTATCTGTTCTTTTTCTTTCCATTCTTGCTCTGTCCTGTTTGAGTCATTCTGACCCTAATGCTGTCCCCTAACCTGGAACTCAGTAGTATCTCCATCCTACCCAAATGCCGCACATCACTAAAGGACAATTACATACTCTATTTTCTGTTTAAAACAAAAACAAAAAAACAAAAATCTTCACTGTCAAACAGAAATTTGTGGAATTTAATAGTAACCATTAAATATGAACAAAAAACCTGTGTGGGTATGTGACTGTGTGCACATGCCTGCAGGGGTCCCTGAAGTAGGTGTAGGATCCCTGGGAGTTGGAGTTACAGGCAGTTGTGAATCTGCTGATGTGAGGTGCTGGGAACTGACTCTAGTCTTCTACAAGACTAGTAAGTGCTTTTAACCAGAGAGCCATCTCCCTGGCCCAGCATGAACCACTCTTATTCAGGATTATTTTAATATAGCCTTCTGCATAGTTATGCCACTAAGGAACCTTTTTTTTTTTTTTTTCCAAGACAGGGTTTCTCTGTCTAAAAGCCCTGGCTGTCCTAGAACTCATGTTGTAGACCAGGCTGGCCTTGAACTCAGAGATCCACCTGTCTCTGCCTCCCAAATACTAGAACTAAAGGTGTGCACCACCATACCTGGCAAAAAACAATCTTTTCCTTCTTTCTACTCTTAGCTTTTTCCACAATCCCTTGTACAAAGCAGACATCCTTATTATTATACTTGAATAGTTTTGAATGATTTCACAATATTAGCATTATTCTGTTATACACAAGCACACAAATCTTATATCAATAAGCAAGTACAGACTGTAGACAAGGAGGGTTTCTCTATGACAGGTCTTAGTACATCTGTTAATGGAAACATTCTTTCACAGGTTTTATTTTTATCCCATAACAATTTCTCTTTTGATTTAACATAATCAAGACAAAAGAAGAGGGGTGTTTCAGTGTCGGCCTGTAAATCTTACCACTGGAAAAAAGCATTCCAAGACAGCCTGGACTGCACAGCAAGAAAGGTCCCAATGGGGAAACAATAAAAATATATAATAAAAGGCAAAAGAAGCAAACCTTTAAAAACTTTATTTCTCTCGTTGCAATTTTGTTGACAGATTTTTCTGGTTTCTCATAGAATATCTTAATGGCCACTATCCGCCCAGTATCCTTATGTCTGCATTTCATGACCGTTCCATAACTTCCCTCTCCCACTTTTCCAAGGGTTTCATACATCTCCATTTTCAATCCTGGCTTCTTCTTCACAGAAATAAAGAAAGAAAATGTTAAATGTTCACACTTTCAATTATACAAGCTGGATAATGCATAGAGATAACCCCCTACTTTCGAATATAAGAACAAAAACTAGGAGTGCTGCTACAGCACAGCCTGTTCGTGGGAACTCTTGTCTGAGAAGCTCCAGCTTTCACCAGAACGCAGGATGTCCTTCGTTAATCTAGCATTTTGTGTAGATGGGGAATGAGAAATAAAAGGGACGTCTGATACGCGTTTAATTCAGGCAACCTTTTAGAATACAGGGTTTAGAATATGAGGTCCCCTTTCAGAAACAATGGAAGCCAAGCTAAAAAGTCCCACCAACAAACACTGTGGGTTCCTTGTTAGAGGCCACAGTCCGCCAAGCGTGGGGACCCCCACCTCAGCACTACAGTCACCCATCCATCCTGCCCCCTCCTCAAACACGCAGTCTGTGCAGTCCCAACCCAAGTGACCCATCTCGCCGAGCTGTCGACCTCGTCCTGAGAACCGCCGCTGCCTCAGCCCATCCTGTAGTCCCGCCGGCCCGGCTGCGTGGAAGTCCCAGCCGGCCACGGGACACTACACCTCCTCTCCTGGCCGACCTTGCCGGCTCCGGGCAGCCGGATGTCCTGGCAACGGGGTGGGGGCGGGGCCCTACCAAGTTCGGAGCACAGTACGCAAGACTGGAAATCACTGGGGTCCTGACCCGGAAGGGAAAGTGACAAGAAGCGGAAGATAGATGCAAGGGGATGGGGGAGGGACGTAGGAAGCCCGCGTGCTTGCAGGTGGTAGTGGTGGGGATAAGGGACAGTGGAGCATTTTATAGCAGAATGAACGCCCTTGAGGCTTTCGCCCTGGAAGAGAGCGGTTTGTCACTTGGGTGATTGCTGGTCCCTTACTTGTGCCCGGTTCTAGGAGGTTGACTGAGATAACTGATCTAAGGAAGACTTATGGGGCTACAGTTTGCTTATGCTGCATTAATATTCCATACAACCAATTTCGACCTAAAAGTCGACATAATCCCTAAACCAGGGACAAGATGGCTCTTGGGTAAAGGGCTTAGCTCAGTGGTAAGTCACATACTCAGCATTCGCCATTCCCCTGACTTTTTTCTGACACCAATTCTGTACACATTTTCAGTTTCCAATTACTACTGTTTTCCAATTACTAGTAATCCTTTTTTGTTTTGAGACAAGGTCTACTATGTAGCTCGGGGTGGGCTGGGGCTCACTCACCATGTATAACACCAGGCTGGCCTCAAACTCTCAAGAGATCATCTGGCTGCTTAGAGTGCTCTGCACCACCATATCCGGCCCTAGCAGTACTTTTAAAGTTTTCTCACGACGTGTGAAACGCAAAACTTTTTAGGAAAACAAATAATTCACCAGACTCTGCCACAGACTGAATGATGTACCAGGACGCCTTGGAATGTACATTTAAATAACCGGCAGAACTTTTTAAAGGGCTCCATTTTTAGAGATCTTGGTTTAACTGTAGTAGCAAAACTAGGTCAATGAAATGGCTCAGTAGAAAAAGGCTATGAAGCCAAAGAGGTTCAATCTCTTGGACCTACATGGTGGAAAGAGAACCAACTCATTCCAAGTTGTCTTGTAACCTATATATACAAATAAATGAATGTGCACAAGAAGTGTGCTGAGTAGTGTAAAAAAGAAACTAGTTTGCTTTTTAAAAGAAACAGTTTAGAAGCATTTCAAATTTTGCTACTAACTGCTAGAGCTTTGGAGCTTGAAAGTAAAGAGGGATGGGTACTTGGTTTGAATTTTTCTTTTTTTCTTTTCTCTATAAATAAGAATGCCATAATTAAGTCTTACAATACTATGAGACCTGCTATGTGTTTACTTAGTATTTGTTATGAACTAAATATTTGCAAGGAGCAAAGCATGAATTATTGAGTCCCTGCTATCACAAATTAATTCACAATCCCAGCGCTCAGGATAGAGGAAGTCAGAGCTAAGTGAGATTGAGGCCAGCCTGGTCTACATAGCAAGTTCCAGACCAGCCTGAACTACACCTGTTTTTAAAAGTGAAATTATGGGGTTGGGGATTTAGCTCAGTGGTAGAGTGATTGCTTCGGTTCTCAGCTCTAAAAAAAACCAAAAAACCAAAAAAACAAAAAAACAAAAAAACAAAAAACACTAAACAAAACAAAACAAAAAAAAAAACAAAGAGAAAAAAAAAGTGAAATTATAGTTCTAAGACTGCAGTTGTAGGTTTCCAGCAAGTCGCCTGGCAATGAGATTGTGTGGATTTTGTTAACATTCTGTTCTCTAATACTTTTGGGAAGCACATTCAATTTATCAAAACATTTCATTTTGGAAAAAAAAAGCTATCCCGTCCATTTTTAACAGTAATAAACTGCAAGCGACAGAATGAGATTACAAAAAGAGAGAGAGTCTTTACCATTTCATTGTATATATTCCACACACACTTGTCTTCTTTCTTGACCATGTGGAGGAAGATTAGGATTGGTATGGCTGGGCAGAAAGAAAAAGCCAAGGCACTTGTTACCTATCCCAGCTACTTAAAGAGGAGTTGAAGGCCGGCCTAGGGGATTTAAAGAGCCTGGTGTCCTCCCCCACCTCCCAGCAAAACGAGGTCTCTCCGCGCTCTAGGCGCTGTGGTGCTCTAGTGTAGACCTCTAGTCTCCGCCTACCTAAGTGCTGGAGTTGCTCTTGGGTACTACCTCCTGCTCAATAAAACTTTACAGACCCTGAGGTTCTATCAAATACCTCAAAAAGAAGAAACATAAAGGTAAGAGTATTTAACTTTTAGCTTAGTCACATTGTGAGGACACAGCAGCGGCTAGCAAGAGTTAGACATACTTGACAATCCTCAAGGTTACCTTTTTGCGGGGAGGGATGAAGACTCTCAGGCTGCCCAGGGTGGCGGCTATCATTCCGCTTCACTGAGGCTAGCCTTACATTCCTGATCCTTTCCACTTTCCGAATGGTGAGATTAGCAGGATGCACCAAGACGCTGGGTTCTCAAGGTCATTTTAAATCAAGAGAATTGTTTGAAGAAAGGAGGGACAAGGACAGGGGAAAAGGTTAACCCTTCCTGGTTTCATGGAACTTTGAGGAGTGGAACATGGTCTCATGTTCTTCTCCCTTCTAGAGCTAAAGAATCCTGCATCTACTACACTGTTCCGGTCCCTAGAACAAACCCTCAAAACAGGGCTAGAAGCTGAGCACCGGAAGTCCAGGAGCCTGCAGGGGATGAGTGGTGGTGGTCAATGCTTCTGAACGTGCTGCGAATCACCAACCCCCACCACCAAGCACTTCTGGTCCATTTGACCCCCCTTTGTTATTGTACAAAGCTTGTAATGAGCTACCTCAGACTCGAGATATAACTCCCACCCATGTCTGCACGATCTCTTCCCCGATCTGAATCATTTTTGTAGGCTTCTTTGACAACCAGCAGCCCATTGACATGCTCTAAGATCACACCCACTCATTTCTTGAGTAATACAATTGTGCCCCACCGCAGGCAAATTCACAGATTCCAATTCAAAGGCTCCATAGATGGAGTCTTTAAGGCAATCTATTCCACTCTCATTTCTGTATAGACTTTAAGTATGAAAATCCCATTCGCAGGAACAGCCTATTGATCCAAATGCCCTTAATCCCATCGCATTTGCACCGACCTTAGCATTCAAAGCTGTTCGTTTTGTCACACTTTCAGTACCTGTCCCACCTACCAGAGTTGCTAAGCCACTTGAAACAGAATTAAGTCCAGATATTTTGTTCCGTTTTAAAGACTCAGAACGCAAGCGGCTCCTTCCACAATGTCTCCTTAATGCAAAGTCCCAGTACCTTGGGACCAAAAGAAAAATGTATGACTAGAGGTGTCAACTCCTTAAACTCAAGGACCTGCTTTGTCTGAAACCAAGAGCCAGGCTAGGCCGTCACGTGACTTGTTCTGATGGCGTCACAGGCACACGTGGTTCTAGATACTTCGCTCCCTCCCCCTCAGGGGTGGATTGTTGACAACGCCGCTAGCGGTCACGTGACCTGACGTCATCCCACCTCCTCTCCCCGAAATCTCAGGCTCCGGATGCACCGCTCTCTCCCGGTCCGGCCGAAGTTGAAACTAGCGACGGGGGGAGCGAGGCAAGGTAGCGTATGGGCTTCGTCGCCGTTGGGCGGGCCGTGTCCAGCGTGAGCACGGAGCGGACCCTCCGCAGTTCCACGCAAGCAACAAGCCCGGAAGACGGCCGCCGGCGCCTTCAGTGCGGCGCGCGCGCCCGCTCGCCCCGCCCCCTCTCCCCTCCTCCCGCGGTGGTACTGGCGGAGGGCGGAGGGATCTGGAGGCGGCGGAGGGAGACGTCATTGCAGGGTTGTTTGTGCAGTCTCGGCGGCGGCGGCGACCCACAGTGATTCGGCCGCTGCGCCGGGGGGTGGGGGGGCCGAACGGGACTCTTTTCTTTCAGACTGACCGCGGGGCAGCTGCGGAGCATGTCGACCCCGGCCCGTAGGAGGCTCATGCGAGATTTCAAGCGGTAAGGGCCCTCGTCTTAGCCCAATATGACGGCCTCTTCCCGAAGCCATGGACTGTAGGGCGGGGATTCGGAATATCTTCCCCTGGTGACCCTGAGGAGGCGGGCAGTGGCCTGCGGGACCCGCGGCAGCCCCGGCTCACTGGCGGCTCTTACTCTCTCGCTTCATACCTTCCTCTCTCTGAGTAAAGGTGGTCGGTACTACAGCCTCTTGCCCTTCCCCCCACCCCCAAGTAGGAAGGTGGCCATCGCTGGGCCTAGGTGTTCCAGAGGCCCACCTAGGCCAGATGCAGACGCTTCACCTCCCGCCTCTGCACCCTGCGGCGTCCCCTCCCCAGGTGGTGCGGGTGAGCTGCTACTGAGGCTCGGGCCTCGCCTGGTGGACCAGTCCAGCTTTGTTACAGGGCCCTGTGATCTCCTGTTTGAAGCGGGGTTGGGGTGACTACGGCCCCAAATCTCTTTCCTTTTCTGCAGTGGTGAGGGTGGGGTCTGCTGCGCGAGGTCCGGAGGTGGTTAGCCCATCCCCCGAAACCCGATCTGCCCCCGCCCACCTGGAAGGACCTTGAGAACTGGCTCGGGAAACCTGGACCTGGAGCTAGCCATTCGGGCTGCCAGTGTCTTCTGGAACTAAGATCTGGCTGCCGAATAAAGGCCTATCTATAGCCTCCCCAGCCTGGAAAAAAGCCTTCCGTCAGACTGGAGCTAATCTGATACTCCACCTGGGCCACCTTTTGGAAAATAGGGGTTTATAGGAAATGAGGGGCTTGAAGGAAGAAAATGACCTCTTCAGTTGTTTACCTCTCCTTGGAAAAGGTACAAGTGCAGAAACAGTAACTTGAAATCCAGCGACAAGATACTCCTAAGTCTTCTTCTTGAGCAGATCTGCTGTGATTGAGACAAATCTGTAATATAAAAACTTAGATTTGCCTCTCAGGAAGCAACCGCTCAGCTTTGCCATTATAAAGCCCTTAATGAGGCACTTGGAAGCTATTGTCTTGGGCTCTGGACTGCTTCATCATTTAATTTGTTGCTGATTTTAGCCACTTAAAATTGAGGAATCAGGCAGTAAGTTTGTTCCTCTCAGCCCTGTGGCCTGATCTGCTTGAGGTTGACCAAACAGTACATTTTTTATGTGGACTAATTGTCAAGTGTCCACTTAAAAATCATGACATACTTTGTGTGGTGGACAGGTTTTGTGTTTTGTTTTTTAAATGATATGACAGACAAGGAGATGCCCTTTTTAGTGCAAAAGTCACCAGGGCTTGAAGTCACTATATTTGATTAGCTCTGTAACTGATAGGCAAATAAAACTTCCCATTACCGATGATATGTCATCCATTATTATTTATCTCCTGTTCATTTTTGCAATTTCTGTACTTGATTCCTGGTTGAATACAAGGTGCCTTTGGTGGTTTTCTAAGGATCTTGAGGTTGCATGAAATTGATGATGACGTCTGTTGAAAGCATTGTATGAAGGCCTGAGGTAGATTTGGCCTGGGAGCAGAATCTTTAAAACAGAGACTGCTGGAAAAGCTAGCTGGAGCTTCTGGCTACTTGAGAAAGCCGCTTTCTGAAGTACATGCCATAAAGTGAGACTTGCTTTCTAGCTAAATTGAGTATGTTTTTTAATCATTTAGTGTATAGAAATTTCCTACATTTTTGTGTTGTGCAGTGTCTGTAGTTAGGACTGAGGATCCTTGCATGAATAAGGTAGGAAAAGTGTAGGTTTTTGTTTTTAATGGGTCAAGAGGGCAGTCTGGAAATAAGAGTTCTTCAACAGACCATATCTTGTTGTTTGGAGAAGGATCATCTCCTAGCCCTTTGGACTTAGAGATCACTAGTAGTATTAATGTATTAATAAGTATATTAACCTGGTTGATTCATTTAAGTCATAGCTCATTTCAGCTCCAGCAATAACAAGTCAGTCTAACCCCTCTCAGAGTAGGCTCAGTAGAATTGAACCTCCCTGACCTTTATGTTTGACTCTGAAAATGACTGCTGTGGCTTTCTAGATTGCAAGAGGACCCACCTGTGGGGGTCAGTGGTGCACCATCTGAAAACAACATCATGCAGTGGAACGCAGTTATATTTGGGTGAGTTGAATTAGGGATTGCTTAGGAAAAGTAAGTATATAAGCACCAGGGAAAGAGGCTGAAACTCATTTGAGGGGGTAGGGGGCACCTTTTTTGAGAACCCTGGGCCTCCTGTGCTCCCAGCAGTAAGCTGTATACCCAGCTTCTGAAACATTTTATTGAGTCTGGGACAGTTATTATATAAAATTGGTCTGCTCCTTGCTGTTATGTTTAATTTGGTTTCTTTCCCTTGAGCCAAGGTGTTGCAGTGTTGCTCGGGGTGATTTTGAACTGGGCTGAATCGATCCTCTTGCTTTAGGCCCTCTGGAGTAGCTGGGATTGTGGGAGTATGACACCGTACCTGGCTATGGTATGGTTTTACGGTCACTCCAGGTAACTGATCGTAGGGTTTGAAGGCTTTGAGTGAAGCTGAGGGTGGAATGCTTGCCTGCCATGCATACAGCCCTGGGCTCGATCCCCACCACTAAGAAGTAAGTACTTGGAATTAAATGGGCTGGTAAAGGAGATGAGGTAGATGATCTCACATCAGATGTGCCGTGCAAGTGTTTGAGCAAGTGCCTGTACTGTTGGAGCCGTAAAAGCACTTGGAACCAAGAGGACTGAAAACTTTGCTGTGACACAAATTTCAGCTAAAAATCATATGCACAGCCCATTGAGAAGCCACTGAATGAAGTAGTTTTACTGTGGGTGATGGCTGGGGTTGGATCCAAGCATTTTAACACATTGTAGGCAAATGCTCCATCACTGGGCTTCACTCCTAGTGCCTTTGAAATTTTATTGAGATGAACTCTTGACAAGGGTGGGGTTTAGCCTTTTGATCCAGCACTTGGTAGCTAAGGTACAGACTGCCTACTGGGGCCCTGTCTCACAAAAACAACAACAACAAAAAAGATTTCCATGCATTTTGCAGACTGTCCTCAAACTTAGGATGTTGCCTCAACATCCCCAGTGCTGGGAACACAGGCATGGGTCGCCACATTCAATACCTTTTTAAGTTTTTGTTTATTATTTATGTGTGCGAGTGCTCATGCCCACTGGCTGGCTGGCTGGCTGGCTGGCTGGCTGGCTGGCTGGCTGACTGACTGACTGACTGACTGACTGGCTGACTGACTGACTGGCTGACTGGCTGACTATGTGACTGTGTGAATAGGTGTCTGTAGCCCACAACACTCAATGTAGAGGTAAGATGACAGCTTTTTAGTCATTTCTCTCTCTACATCATGTGTTCAAGAGATAGTACGGCGAGTAGTTCTACCTGCTACACTGTCTTGCTAGCCCTGCACATCCTTTTTGATTAAAAACTTAAAAATTTATTTTTGATTATGTGTGTGGGATTTTGGGAGTTTGCCACTACAGCTAGTTATGCTATGGTATGATTTTACAGTCAACCCAGGTAATTGGTTAAAATCTAAAGTTTGAAGGATACGTGTACAACAGAGCAGGTGCCTATGGAAGCCAGAGGCGGCCGTCTGATTTCCTAAAGTTGTAAGCTGCCTGACATGGGTGCTGGAAACCAAAATCTTGTAAGAGATTTCTTTCAAGTACTCTTACTCAGTAAGCTGTCTTTTATTAAAAGAGTCTACATTTCTAACTAGTGTGGGATTAGAAGTATTGTTAGCTCTGTTGGTGGAGGGCTTGCCCAACGTTCTTGGAGTCCCAGTTTCAATCATGTATAATCATAGCCCCTGGAAAGCTGAGACAGAAGGATCACAATGTAAAAGCCAACCTGGGCTATTTATTTAGTAAGACCTTATCTCAAGAAAATCAAAATAGGTAGGTATACTGACTCATACTTAAATCCTAGCACTCAGGAGTCTAAGGCAGGAGGATTGTTGCATACTCAGGCAAGCCTGTGCTGTGAACCCATGCCCCTGCTTTTTTTTCCTTGTGTATGTGTATTGCACCATCCTTTTTAAAGTTTTAGTTTGAGATGGTCTTGCCAAGCTAGGCTGGCCTAATGCTGTGTCTTCGGTAGTCCTCAAAACTGACAACTCCCCTGCTTCCGCCTGCTGAGTATCTGGGAGTACCATGCCCACTTGTAGATGCTTGGGTTTTTGTTTGTTGGTTTTGGTTTTGAAAACAGGGTTTCTCTGTGTAGCCTCTGGCTGTCCTGGAACTCAGTCTGTAGCCCAGGCTGGCCTCAAACTCAAGATATCCACCTGCCTCCTCCTTCCCAGTGCTGGGATCAAAGCCATGTGCCACTATACTTGGGTATGTGCTGCCACACTCGGCTGTACTGTATTCCTTTTGCAACAAAATCATAGACAAGTTTGCTTTCAAAAAGAACTTGAGCATTGAGAGTCCTTTGTGCTGCCTGAGTTTAAGCCAAGGCTATATGGCGGTCTGACTGGTGATGGTTGTGCAGCTCTCAGGCAGCAGGGGAGTGTAGTCCTTTCTAGTTCCTCAGCTTTCCCTTCCCTCCCTGAAGACAGAAAGAAGAATAAAAAACTTCTTTTAATCAGAGATCTTTTTGTTTTCAGACCAGAAGGGACACCCTTTGAAGATGGTAAGTAATTCTTATTATCTACATATTAAAAGGGTGCCCTTTGGTCAGAGACTCTAACAAACATTATTTGAAGACAGGCTCTACTCTTAATAAGCTCTTTGCATACTAAGCTAACTAAGAAAAGTTAGAGTTCCTGAGGATCTTTTTTTTGTAGATCATCTTGGTCACCTCTCAGCAGTTTCCTCTGTGATATGGGATGCCTATAGAGTATTGTAGGTCTAAGTGGGTCTATTACAAAATAGTTCCTATTTGAACGGCCTAATAGAGGGTGCTCTCTGGGTACTACCAAGAGGGTAATTATATTTTTTTGCTTTATTATCTGCATTGATAAGGGTCTCGTGATAAAAATTTTCATTTCTTTTTTTTTTCCCTAGTGCTAGGGATCAAATCCAGAGCTTGGTATGTTCTAGGCAAGCACCCCACTGCCAAAGCATCCCTGAGTCCTGAATCCATAGTTACCAGTAGCTTAACTCCTCAGCATTTGGCTCCCAGAAACATTGTGCAGTCATTTTCGTCTCAAGTTGGGTCTATCTAACACAAGCAAGGAAAATGGGAGAATGGTTCTAATCTGTAATCACAATTAAGTTTACTAAATTGACTTTAAGCAGGTACTGAAAGATTTTCCCTAATTATAGTGGATTTTAAAAAAGTTAAACAGCTTTGCTGTAATTGTCAGAATGACTTCAGAATTGATCTATTCAGCATATTTGACAAGAATAATCACTGTGAACTATTTGTGAGGGACCTGAAGCCTGAGAAGCAAGTGGCGCCATGCTGGGTTCTGGAGTCTTAGCGCCTGGTGAAGAGTGATAGGCTGGTCTGGGTGTAGGTGTTAGACAAAAATGCTGTAGAATAACTTAGCATCTATATATTTGAGATGGATCTCACCCCTTGTGTAGGTCTAGACTCACAGAAATCCTCCTGCCTCTGCCTTCCAAGAGCTAGGACTATCCTCTTTCTTACAAAACATGTGTGCATGTGTAGGGATACATACCACACTGTCGTCTTATTTCTAGGTAGTCATGAGGAATCCCAAGAGCTACTGAGAGATTGTAGCAAATTTTTTTAACTATCTCAGGACTTCTCAGTTGTGGTCCATTCCCAAACCCTTCAGGATGTCTTGAGTTCCCCCACCCCCATTCAGGAGACTGTATGGTCATCTTTATACCAGTGTTGTGTTGACATTTGCATTGCTGGTACAAAAAACAGCCTAACTAAGCTAGGTCTGTACCTGATTGAGCATCCAAGAACAAGCTGAGACTGTGGCCCACACTGTGCTAACAGTTGCTGTGTTCTTTGCATGTTAAAAGGACTTGGTGATAGTTGAAATTGCTCATGTCATTACATTTGGACCTTTTGGTCTGCTCCTTATTATTCTGCGTGATGAAGGGACATCTGAAGTACTTCCACAGCTGAGTGAGTTGGAGCTTGGGCTGCTGGTTTTTTTCATGAAATGTGTTTTCTTAAAGAATGACTGACAGGCCTAGAGTAGTATCTGGGTGTAGAATGTGTGTCTGGCATGGCCTGGGGTCTGCTTTGTAACACTGTCAAAAAAAAAAAAATGGCAACACTTTAAAGTACAGCAGTTAAGTTTGGCTGTACTTTACATTTTTTACTTCTGTACATTTTTAAAATAATATTAAACTTGCAATTGAGTACAGAGAAGTGTTTTTTTTTGTTTTTGGGTTTTTTCCCGATGTTCCATTACAACAAACCATTAAAGAAAAAAAAGCTTGTGCAATATCCGACGAGTCTAGTTATCTGAAAGGGCTATGAAAATTCTCTTCAGTTACATATTGTGTGAGACCATATTTTCTTTGTGTACTGTACGTCAACCAAACAGCATATTGTAACAGATTGCATGTAGATAAGAGAACCCAGCTGTCGTCTTTAAAGCAGACGTGAAGGAGAGCTGCACAAAGGCAGAAGAGCCGTGTGCTTGTCACTAGTGAGTCTTGAAGCATGTTACTTAGCATGTCTTTTAAGTCTATTATTTAGGTTAATATATAGTAAGGCTCGAGTGCTTTTTGATAAATTGGAGGATTTTCTCAGGTACTCTGTCTTGACAGCTGGAGAATGACCCCAGGTGTGCCAGGCTCACACTCTCCACTGAGATTGCCCCAACCCCTTTCTACTTTATTTTGAGTCAAGGTCCTGCAGAGTTGCTCAAGTTGGCCTAGAACTTGAGATCTTGTCTGAGCTGCCTGCGTAGCTGGGGTTACAATATTTCCCATGCATCCACCACAGGCTTTTTTCATCTGCTCGCTGTGGAAGTGTTCTGTAACTGAGCTACGTCCCCAGCTGTCAAGTTAACAATTTCTGGTACAAGTACCAGTAGGTTATTGGAAGCAGTCTGTGCTGAAACATGAGAGCCAATAAATCTCAGCTGTGTGAATCTCAGATTTTGCAACCATTATTTTAATTAAATGGTATTTTTAAAAAACAATGTTTGGAAATCAGAAAGTGGTAATATTCAGGCTACAAAATTGTTTTGTAACTTTTCTGCTACTTGGTTCTATCTGGTTCTTGGCGTTCTTGTGTCTGTTGCCATGGTGAGTTAATCATAGTGTATTCTGTTCTCTGCACCTCTTGGTTTCATGAATCCACTTCTTACCCATAGTGAGACTAATACTGCTAAGTGGTCCTGAGAACAAAAAGCTCAACTACCTCACATGCTTACTTGAAAATATAGTCCAGCTGTTTTTATGATTTCAAAAATGAAAATGTAAACTTGAAACACATAAGGGCTGGAGGTGTAGGTCAGCAAAAAGCATATACCTAAGACATCCATAAACCCTTGTGGCTTGATCCTCAGCATAGTCGTTAAGGCTAACTTCGTTAACCATCCGTTTCCTCTTAATGTGTATGTAGATATGAACTAGGACTTAGCACTGTTTAACCTTTCTAACCCCAAGTTTCCAGCTAATAGCAACAACAAAAAGTAACAAAGTGGATTGTTGCAAATCTATGACAAGTGAAGATGTGAACTGAGTAACTTAGCGTGTTCAAGTGCAACCTACCTTTCCCATCAGCACCCGCACCTGAGTTGTTCTTTGCCAGGCGGTAGTCAGCTCTCAGAATCCTTTGGCACTCCCCTTTTAAGCTATAAACGACTTTCTAGTTCTTTTAAGTGTGTCTTTTTAAAATATTAGTAGTTAGGGCCCAGTTGCTTTTTAAACCTCTGACAATTGGGAGTCGGTGAGATGGCTCAGGGTGAAGGAGCTTGACCACACAAACTCAACAGTTGGAGTTTGAGTGCCAAAACTCAGGTAAAGGTGGGAGGGAAGCGCTAACGTCAGAAAACAATTGACCTCTGACCTCCACACATATCCCAGGTGTGTTGCCTGCCTGTCTGCACAAGTCATACTAATCAACCAGTTAATCAGATACGACAGTTACCACTTAGCACACTTGTCCAGTAGCCCACGGAAGTGCTTGTCCTCTGAGCCCTTGCCGGCATTGCTTCTTCACAGTCTAGAAAGAAGTATGTTAGGTGTTTCAGATTCTAAATGAGAATTCTCAGGCTAACGAGTGTGGTTATGCAAAATTTGATAATGGAATTAAGAATTATTTAATGAAGATATTTAAAAGTAATGTTTGTCTTTATTGTACTTTGGTTTGTTTTTTATTTAGGTACTTTTAAACTAGTAATAGAATTTTCTGAAGAATATCCAAATAAACCACCAACCGTTAGGTTTTTATCCAAAATGTTTCATCCAAATGGTAAGTAGCAGCCTCTTAGATTCTGTCAGAGATGGGATAAGGGAGGGTTTGTTCGTCTCCTTGGGTACAGCTTATTCTTAAGACCAGAAGGCTGGTCTTTAAATATTGCTTCCATGCCTGTGTTAGCTACAGTTTCATTGCTAGAATCTTAAGGTTTCATGTGTGAATTAAAGTAATTTAATAACATTTGAATTAAAAGTAATAAATATTTATATGCATAAAGAACACAAATTTTACATGAAACTTAACTTTTAAAAACCATACATTCAAGCTAGGCGATAGGTAATCAGGAATTCAAGGTTGTTCTTAGCTACTTAGCAACTTTAAAGCCAGACTGGACTTCATGAGACCCTATCTCCCAAAACAAATAAAATGGCTCAGTACGTAAAAAGGTGCCTTCCCACTAAGTGTGACAGCCTGAGTTTGGGCCCCAGGACTCCCATAATAGAACCAATTCCTGCAGGTTGTCTTCTGATCTCCACATGTGTTACTAGAGCACACACGCACATGTGTGCACACTGAAATGAGTAAAACAGATAAGTGATGGGATCTCATAGCCAGGCTGGCCTTCAGGTTGATGTATCCAAGGATGACTTTGAACTTAGGACTGTCTCTGTAGTGCTTATGGGCAGGTGCCACCATGCCCAATTTATGTGGTGCTAGAAATCAAACTAGAAAGTTACAAAGTAGGCAAGCACTCTACAAACTGAGCTACAGTCTCAGGTAGACACACTCACATATGTAATATATGCACCATTCTACTTGCCCACTCCTATTTATTTATTGTTTGGTTGGTTGGTTGGTCTTTCAAGGCAGCCTTTCTCTATGTAGCCCTGGCTGTCCTGGAACTTGCTTTGTAGATAAGGCTGGCCATGAACTCAAGAGATCTATCAGCCTCCCAAGTACTGGGATTGAAGGTGTGCTCAACCACTGCATTACACAACTACACCATACAAAAGTGTACAGTGCATTAAAATTACACAGTTCAGTAGAGTTTGGGTGTAGTCACAGACAGACCCAGCAAAACTATGAACGTGGCTGGCTTCCTTTTCTCTTATGAGAACAACAAATAGTTGGGGTGCTTTATATTAGTGGGTTCTTAGAGCACACAGCCCTTTCTGACTTTTCACCTACGTAAACCCCGGGACTGTCAGTTGTGGTAGTTGTAGCTGTATTTGTCTCTACTGTTTGGCTTGAATAATATTTTACTGTTTAGATATATTCTGTTTACCTCTGGATCCATTGATGAAAACTTAGATGCAAGTTTATTTTTGGCATCTAAAAAAATCAAAACTAGTTCAAAACTTTAAAATTATCAAATGCTTTTTTCTTGTGGTGTGTGTGACATGTGATTCTGTAGGAAAGATGAGAAGTGGCTGACTCACCCTCTAAAGCCAAAAGGTCTGCACAAAGAAGTGAGGCCAGGAGGGGAGGGAACACTGCCCAGAGGGGAGTAATGAGATGGATTCACACACACACACATACACACACACACACACACACACACTCTCTCTTTCTCCCCTCAGTCCTGTTTCTGTGGAGAATATCCTGGTTTTGAGGTTTTTCAGCGTGTCAGTATTTCCAGAAGTGGCACATGCCTATAATCCCAACAGTTGGGAGGTAGAGAGAGGCAGGAGGATTCACGCTCAGTGCTGTCCTAGGCTCCATAGCAGCCCTTGACTACATGACATTCTAAAGAACAGAGTCCCACTCATTGGGAGTATCTGTAACACTGGCCTAAGGGGATAAAGTTCTTCAATGAATGTTGACTTCATTCTTCCTGACTTTTTCTTCCACTGTTGTGTAACCAGGGGTTCAGAGATGGGATGTGTATTATAAGGGTAAATATCAGCTATCAGTCTTGGCTGCAAATATTTTGACATTAATTTTATAAATAGCTCTGTCTTTATTTAGTCAAAGTGAAGGTATTTACGTTTTAAAATCAAAATATGGAACTACTGGATATAATTTTTAAACTTTTTTTCAGGCAGAGGCAGGCCAGTCTTTATGAGTTCAAGTCCAGCCTGGTCTACATAGTGAGTTCAGGTCAGCCAGGGCTATATATGTAGTAAGACCCTGTCTAGAAACAAAAACTTCTTATTTTTGTGGTAAACACAGTAGATAGGTGGCATTTTTGATGACTACACTAGTAATGTTCCTTGAATGTGTCATTACTGTTTCCGTGATGCTGGGAACCTAACCCAGGACTTTGTCCATGAGTATAACTGCTCCACCACCAAGCAGCACCTTTGGACATGAGCGCCATAGCTTAGCCACATCTTTTTTTGGACCACGAGGGAGTTTCCTTTTTTTCCCCTCATATATTATGCAGCTGTGAAAGTCCTCCAAGTAAATCTCTGTATTCATGATAATCTGAGAAGCATCTTGAGAAGTGGGGCTTTTTTAGGATCTCTATTTGAGACTTAAGAAAGGTGGAATAGTTTTGGTTTGGGTGCTGGGGAGTGAGTCCAGGCCTGTACGTGTGAAGCAGGCACACTACCACTGAGCTACAACCTTGCACCCAAAATGGGGACAATGAATGTATGGTGTGCTTCAGAAAACTTTTCCTCAGCCTTCCAAAGGTGTCATGGGTACTGAGGCAGATGCTACTTTCAGAACAAGTTTCCCTATAAGACAGAGGAGCTTAGTGTATGTGCAGAAGAGGTCTTACTGTGGGATGTGAGTTGCTTGTGACTAACTTGTGTTGTTTTGCAGTGTATGCTGATGGTAGCATATGTTTAGATATCCTGCAGAATCGATGGAGTCCCACATACGATGTCTCTTCCATCTTAACTTCAATTCAGGTAAGTTTGTGTTCAGATGCCTCACAACTTCTTCATATTCTGTAGGACATACCCAGTTATTTAGAACCACCTGCCAGCACCTAGTGATTAATGCATGACTTGGACAACACCCTGACTGCTCACACTTTTATTAGTTGACACATGATATCTAATCCACAGCTTGTTGTTTTTGGAGGGCAGAGGTCTCTTGTTGCCCACAGTGACCCATGGAAGACCGTTTCTCTTCACAAATACTGCAGATAAGGCATATTTCACCATGCCTAATCACAACCTGTTTCCTCACCGTTTGTCTACATTCTTGCAAGTGAGACTTACTTGTGCCCACATAGTCTCTTGGGAGAAGTAAAGTGATTGCTTAGAAAACCATAGGGACCTCCAGGAACTGCCAGGTACAAAGAACCTGTACCTGTGCTGTTCCGTTAGAGAAAGAGGGGCAGTGACTGTTGGTCCACGAGTCTAGGGAGGCTGATGTAGCTGTGCTGATTTGAGAGGAACAAAAAACCCAAAAAACCATTTCAGTGTGTGTCTGTCTTTGTGAGTCTTTTTTGCCTGCTGTTCCCCCATCTCTGGGGAATGTCATTTGGTTTCATACTGCATCACTGAACGTTGTTCATATCTGATTCCCACTGTCTGTCTGTCTGTCCTGCTCCCCTTCTGTCCATCTGTCCAATCCCTGTGTGTCCCTGATCCTCACTCCTCTCATAGTCCAATTCTGGTCCCATGTCTCGTGTATTTAAGACACGGTCTACTGGAAGAGTGACGTTGGCCTCAGCTCGCTCGTTACCCTGTACTTTCCTTCCCACTCGTCATCTCACAACTTTACTATTTTATTCCTCCCTGATAGACGTATGTGAGTAACCACAGTAGTAAGATTTAGGCCTAGGGGTGGGGACAGTGGTTAGTGGAACACCCAGCATACCCGACTTCTCAGCACCAGGAAAAATGGCAGCAGTAGATCTGGGAGCGGGGCAGTGGTGGCACACAAACACGCCTTTAATCCTCGCTGTAGGAAGCAGAGGCAGGGGGATCTCTGTCTGAGGGCAGCCAGGGCTACACAGAAAAAAACATGTCTTAAACAAGAGAGACAGAGATGGATCGAGGGAAGGGATACTAGCAGTAAAAAAAATACATGAAATTAAATTACTAAGGTATTTTACGGTGTTATAGTTTAACCGGATTAAGCTGTTTATTTCATGGTGAGGAAGTTCTTAATATGCTAATGAATATTGTTCTTGGCTGATTTCCTTGAAATGGGAAGTCTCAAGGTGACTAAGAATTGTTTTGGAAGCTTATATTCTTTAGCAACAGAAACCTGCTTCATGCTGTTTCTGAAGGTTTTGAGACCTAAAAGAAGACATAGGAACTTCCAAGTAATTGTGTTTTGTCTAATTTTCCTGTCCTCAAATCTGAGTCCTATTAATATAGCGCATAACTGAAAAGCATTTTCTTCTCTCTCTATTCTAGTCTCTGTTGGATGAACCGAATCCAAACAGTCCAGCCAATAGCCAAGCAGCACAGCTTTATCAGGAAAACAAACGGGAGTATGAGAAGAGAGTTTCGGCCATTGTTGAGCAAAGCTGGAATGATTCATAATAGACACCGGTCTGTTCATCTTTTCATCGTTGTTGTGTATAATTTACCTCCCAGTAGAAAGCCTAGCAAGTTTTAAGTGCCACGGGTTTTAAGGATTCTGCAGAGAAAAAAGAAAAAGTCCTTCAGTTTAGAACCTACAAAAGCTTGTGTATCTTGATTAATGTACTTTTTATTGCATGGTGTGAACTAAGTTATTGCTGCATAAATTTGTAATATATCCTGTTTGTATTTTTTTCCAAGTGTATAATGTTGGTGTGGAGTTTTCATGACAGAATATACACATTTTGTAAATCTGTACTTTTTTCAAATATTGAATGCCTTATTTTTGAATTCTTTAGATTTTTAAATTGGAGAAAAGCACTTAAAGTTTTTTATATATGAATATTACATGTAAAGCTGTTAAAATACATAACTTCAGTGCAAGAGACTTTGTCACTTATTTCCTTACCTGTGCAGGAGGGACTGCGAAGTCTGCTCTCCTCCAGGTGGGAGCCTCATTTCCAGCTGCAGAAGATCACTCTTCTGTCTTATCAAGAAAGTCTGCAAATTTGATTCTAAAAACAGATTCTGATCTCCGGCTTTATTTTGAATGTACTTATGTTAGTTCAGTTGAGTAACTATAGACTTACTAGTCTGCTTCTGTCCAGCTCTGTATTTGGGCCACTTGTTAATGTGCGTTTCTCATGTAAACTGTACCTTTTGTGACTTCACAATTGGCACTCGACCACGAGTAGAGCTGACTACTCTGCTGCGTGGCAGCACCTTCACAGGCTTTTGATTAAGAAGAAAGTAAAACCATCACCATTTACCAAACGCCGGGCCACAGTGTTAGCAATGGCCGGTTGCGCTGGTTTGAGCAAGGCAGAGATTTGGAAGGAATCTTGGTGTAACTTGAATATTTGCAAACTACCTTTTAATGCAGCTGCGCGCCACCTGTTTATTCTGGAACTGTTGAGCACCAGGGCCTGCCGAGTTGCTTCTCACCTCCTCAGTTGTATACAAGTTGTACTGCATCTTAGTTTACTGGATAGATTTAAAACACAGTATTGTAGAAAGCTAATACAAAGCTATCCTATGCCTTCAAATAGTATAGAAAATGGAAAATATACAAGTAAATTCTGTTGAACCACTTGTGTAGTCTCTCTAGTAGTTGAAACAACTATTGCAGTGAGCCTGAGTTTCTTGTCATCCATACCAGCCTCCTAGAGAGACGGGCTCTGGTAGCCTCTCTGCTGGAACATTGGGTTGCAGAGTGACCATGTAACTGGGATGGAGAAGAACTGATACTTTCCTTTAGAAGTTGTTGCCCCAGGGGGCTGAAGAGATGGTTCCCTGGTTATTGCATGTACTGTTTTCTGCAAAAACCCAATCTCTGTTGCCAGCTCCCACTTCAGACATGTCACAGCTGACTAACTCCAGCTCTGGGGGGAATCCAAAACTTCTGACTAAATCAGACACTGGCATTCACATAAACAGACACTTAAATAATTAAAATAAAAATATTAATTTATTAAGCTTAGCATGGTGGCACATAACCTGCTTATATCCTTGGGAGGCTGGGGAGGAGCGTGGTTTTGAGCCTGGTTACATAGTGAGTTCCAGGCCACTTGGGGGACATGGTGAGACGTGTGATGCTTCTGCCATTTATTTAGCTCTACAACTCTTCCCTCCAGTGATTTGGTCAGTAAATAAGGAGTACTTGTGAGAGGGGCTCAGCCGTTTGACTAAACAACATCCTGGGTATGTTAGCACCATATTTATTCTTAGCTGTTTTCCTCATCCGTTTGAAAACAAACATTTCAAGTAATTGGTAAACAGTTAAAGGGAGTGATGTCAGATGGTGAGCCAGCTGTTCAGTTTTGCTACCTGTCTGGGCCATCTCACCCTGGGACCCCACGGAAGGAGAAAACTGAAAACTCCCATAAGTTGTCCTGTCACCTCCAACCTCAACATAGGACATGTGTTCCCATTCCCATACAAATAACCACAAAACCAGTATAATCTGAAGTCTTTGAGATCTGGTCTAAACCTCATGTGTACGGAATGCAGTGAAGAGAACTGTGATTACTAATTGTTCTGTGCTCAGTAAACAAGGCCCTGCCTACGCAGCGTGGTGTTTGCTGGTGGGAAGAGGGTTGAACCAAGGTCCTGAGAAGCACTATACAGATGAGCTCTTCCCCCAGCTTCTATTTACTAGTCACAGAAGGAACGCTGGAGGCTGGAGAGATGGCTCAGTGCTAAGATCATATCCTGTTCTTGACAAGGACTTGAGTTCAGTTCCCAGCACCTGTGCCAGATAGCTCACCACTCCCTGTAACTCCAGGGGACCTAGACCTTCTGACCTGTGGGCACTAGCACTCAGGGACACAGGTACACATGTAAAGATGTTAGAAGGACACAGGTATAATATAGGTGTGGTGTAGTCCATTTGGGAGGCCAAGACAGGAGGATTCCGTGAGTTTGAGGCTGGCCACACTACACAGAGGGAAACCCTGCCTCCAGAAAGAAACATTTGGGCTCAAATGTTAAGATTCAGAGTTTTGTCTGGTTTGAGTTGCTGGGAATCAAAATGACCCCTAAAAGTTGTCAGCGACTTGTAGACTGTGAATCACAGTTCTTTCTATTATGTCCAGCCATGGGTTGTGGCAAATGGGTTAACTGTAAAGAGATAGCTAGAAGCTGAAGCTGTTGAGGTGTGAAATTGTCAGGAGAGAGACTTTAACAGAGCTGTGGCTCTGTTTAGTTCACATCTAGTTTGGGAGAAAATGAACTACTGTCCAGTAGAGACCATCTTCCATCTAAGTATGTGACACAGCAAAGAGCAGAAATCTTTTGAAGGCATGGGTCTTTCCTCTAGCCTTGGAGGAAAGAACAGATAATCAAATACATGCACCATTTTTAGTAAATTTGTCCTATCACTGCTAAAGCTTTTAAAAATTATCTTAGTAAAGTCTTGAGGTTTTAATGTTTCTTCTACTCAAAGGATGGCTTACGGAATTAACTTTAGTTGGGTCAGAAAGATGAACAACCTGTTTTCTTTACAAACGGGTTTATCAGCAGTCCACGTCCAGCTCAACATTAGCTCCAGCCATGCATCCTCTGGTATATGGAAGGTTCAGACTTGAATGTGGAACTTGGCTGTGGAAGGATTTAGCTGCTGTTTATTGTTTAACTAACTCTCTGGCCACGTGGTATTTGTCTAGCTGGTATCTTGTTGAGAGCAGATAGCCAAGCTTACTAAGGAGTGAATTTACAGAGTGACAGTTAAAAAATGACACCTCTGAGTTGGATGTGTGTGGCTCAGTGCTAGGACACCTGGCTTTGGCAACTATAAGGACCTGGATTTGAACCCAGCAACCCATCCACCCCACCCCCCGACCCCCACACACAGTAAGATGCCGCTTAACTGTTTAGTAGACCTTAACTGATCTTGAAGTCTCAGAAGGAAGTGAATCCCTAAAATGTGGTTGGATTGGGAACTTAGGATCAGAGTCTGACTGAATTCTCTAGTCTTCATTCTTAGAATCTGAGAATGACTTTACCATGACTTGGAAGCTGCTAGCATGAAGATAATTGCACTTCAGCTGCCCTCTTAGGGGCAAAGACTTTGCTCCCTATGCTTGCTTCCTTTCTGAAGCTCACAGGAGAAAGTTGCCCCTTTACAAATAAGATCTTTTGCCAAGAATGCCACTGCTGACCAGCTCAGTTGGCCTAGTGGCACTTCTAAAGAGCACTAAATAAAGAGCTTGCAGCTCCAGCTGGCCTGTATAAAGTCATTTTAGAAAATGGAATTGGGAATTTTATAACAGGGTTGGTTCAAAGAAAACAAGGAACAGGAAACCCTTCACCTATCACCTCATTCAAAGCCAGGGAGATACTCTCCCTTGTCATAGAAAAAGATGTGTTTGCTGGACCTGGAGCTGACCACACTGGCAGAGATGAGGAAGGGCTCAGGGGATGCTGGTCTGTCACCAGCTTCAGCCACATGCTTATGTCAGGAAAAGCTGTCTGTCATCCTACTGTACTGCAACTGGCTTTGGTCCTGGAAATGTTCCCGAGGGTGCATACAAAGATGCTGTGTGAGGCAGAGTGAGGTGAAAGGTTTCCTTTAGAGAGAGCAATCTTCCGTGGGATCCTCTGCAAGCCAGCAACACAAGCAAGGCCAACACTGAGGCTTGGAGAGTTTGGTGTAAACTGTTTCCTGGCTTTGGTTACCACACATTGTGTGTGCTAGGAACAGTGTCATACAGCCCAAACAAACCTAAAATTCTGTGGAGTCCAGGGTAGCTCAGACTTAAAATCTTCCTGGGTCAAACTTCCAAGTGCTAATATGGTTATTTTGCTTGCACAGATGTCTTTGTAGCACTTGTATGTCTGATGCCTGCAGAGGCCAAAAGAGGTCATCAGATCCGCCTTGAACTGGAGTTACAGACAGTTGTTAACCAACCACCATGTGGGTGCTTGGAATTGAACCAGGCCCTCTGAAGAGCAACCAGTGCTCTTAACCATTGAGCCACCTCTCCAGCCTTATTTTTTTGTTGTTTGAGACAGTCTTATGTAGCCCAGGCTGACCTTGAACTTAGTACATAGTCAAGGATGACCTTAAATGTCTGATTCTTTTGTCTCCTTCTCCCAAGTGTATAACCAGTAGTTTTGTCTGCTCCTGGCTGGTTGCACACATGCACCTGCCCAGGAGCTATCTCGGATCTGTGAATAGAAACACACACACACACACACACACACACACACACACACACACACACACAC
>JANHMN010000002.1:61044697-61062383 GCA_030674055.1 Rhabdomys pumilio
TCAGCTGTCAGGTGGGGCTCAGAACACGTATGTCAGCTGTCAGGTGGAATGCCAATACCACCATCTCAGAGCAAAGCAGGACTGCACTGCAATCCAGAAGTGATATGCAAGGCAGTTAGTTCTTCAAGTGTGAAAGCCTAGAAACAAAAATGTAGGCACATAGGCATCTAGTACCTAGAAATCATCTGGTTGGCTGAACAAAGCCATATATATATATATTATATATACTTCCATCAATTTTTAATCTAACTAACTAATTTTTTCTCTCTTTGAAATACTAGGGACCAAACCCAGGACCTCAAGCATGCTACGCAAGGACTCTACCGAGCCACGTCTCTAGCCCTCAGTGAGTTTTCAATTGAGGCTAGATGCCTTTTTGTATATTGCCTCCTACTTCTGAGCTAGCTCTGCTACTTCAGGTCTGCAACATGATTCCACTTCCTACACAAAGGTCCCTGAGCCCAGCAGTGGCGGTGCTCCAGTGACACAGTTGGTTAGTGCAGAGACCTTTGGTGGCCATCAGTGGTGCGGTGTAAGTATAGAGTGTTCAGGTAGAAATAAGGACACGGAGGATCTGCCTTGCCTCAGGACAGAAATGGGTGGGGGTACGGCAAAAACAAGAATTATGTTTACAGGTACGTTGCTAAAAAAAAAAAAATCAAATTATAAAATTTATCAGCTGTCATTGTTATAGCAACATTGTTATTTCAAACCAAGTTTAGCTTTGACAATCCTGATGAAATCTCTGAGAGTCCACCGTGTATGAAATCACAAATCTGCGCGTGTATTTTTACAGCAGTCTCGGAAGAACGAAGACCTCTTTGAAGCCCTTGAGCCCCATCCCCTTCTGTTCCAGCTGCCTCTATGCTGCAAATACCAGGAATCCCGAGAGCTGCCAATGTTCAGTCACCTTTACCCTGGCCTCCTTTCTAAGTCTGTCCCCGGGGTGGAAATGTGGAGATCTGCCTTAGTTTTGATGCTGAAGAAAAAAAAAAGAAGAAAAAGTTACACATAGAGTCTCATGAATCAAGTTTATCTTCACACATTCAAATAAAGCAGTGATGGAATATTTATGTGCGACCCAGATGGCAAGTCTACTCAGAAATTATTAATATTTTACTACATACAGAAAATGCAGCCACACACTGACCACATGATCCATTTGGAAGCCAGAACCTTACTTCCCTCACTTGTGGCTTGCTGTCTATAAGTGTTCACAGTTTAAAGTGATAACGGAAATACTTAAGTGCTATGCCTGCCGCCAGCCTCTGCCCTCACAGATGCTCACTGTTCTAAATTCAACACGGCCAGATTCAGGTGGTACTTTGTCACACTCTGCACTGAGTCAGAGCACCTAGGAGAAGTGAAGGTTACGTATTTCTGGAGTTCACACGATTACAAACTGTAAAAGCAAGTCTGCAAACAACGGTGACCTGGAGCCCACAGATTCCTTCCAGGTGCTCTAGCACCTTCGGTAAATATAAACGTGGCTTTAGAAACTTTTAAGGAGAGTGTGAAGAAATCACTGACTGTCACCTTGTGTTTGAATGGATTCCCTTAACACTGAGCAGCGGGAGTGAATCAACTTCAAAGTCTTTTTAGTAATCAAGAGATTTCAAGGTATGACCTATTTCCTAGCTAAGTCAAAAACCCTCAGCAAAGATAAAATACAAATCTTTCTACACTTGGGAGAATTCAGTGCAACCAAGAAACCACCTGAATGTGGTACGGGAAACATCCCTGAGCCACCTCACTTAGATTTTCTTTCTTTCTTTCTTTTTTTTTTTTTTAATTATTTCTCTCATGTGTAGGAATTAGGGGCTGCCCAGGCAGTCAATTGTCTCCATAATTGTTTAAGTTTTGGAAGCTATGTGTGGTGCTTCCTGTATACTCAGGCAATATTTAATTCCTTCTCGGATTTCTGACAGGGTGGAAGATTAGTTAATAGTTTCATAATCAAACTCAAGTTGTTTAGCATTGAGAGAAGTTACAGAGTAGAAGACGTGGTTTCAGATGGTGCTACAGGGTAAAATCTAAACACAATTCAGGGACAGAATCATAAATCTTTAAGTTAGGAATGATGGTAGAGTATCTAATTGACAATATGGTGGACTGGATGTTAATTGTATATCATACTTACTTTATAGTTTACATGATTGCTATGGTTTTGTTTAATTTATGCCTGAGAGAAGACGTTTTCTTTCTTTTTTTTTTTTTTTTTGGACAGAAAAGGTGAGAGGTAGGGGGTAGTCCTGATTCGAAGGTCCTGTTCCCCAACTGGCTCTTGATTGCTCAATGAAGATGCTAGTGGCCAATGAGCTGGGCAGAATAGGCAGGACTGTTCTTCAGCAGGTAGGCTAGCAGACTCGGGAGAGGAGAAAGAGATTTGCCATACTTCAGAGGGAGAAAAGGGCATCAGTCATGTGAGATCAGGGTGGAGTGACCACTGGCCACTTCCCTGACTGGGCCTGGGGTGGCAGACAGGAGGTTAGAAACATAACTAAGCTGAGGGCAGATTTAGAGTGCTGGTCTAGGAGTGAAGAGAAGGGCATGTGCGATAGCCGAGGAAGGCTTAGAAGATCCCGCCCACTGAGCTAAAGCAATAAAAAATAATCTACAGATCCAAGAGGACCTGGGTGGAGCTGGTAGCACTGTCCACCCAGAGCTTAAAGTGAAATAATAAAAACTATACACAACACTCATGTATGTAGGTGTTTTGTCTGTGCACCAAGTGTATGCCTGGTGCCTGAGGAGGTCCCAGGAAAGGGACTCAGATGCCCCAGGATTAGGGTTATAGATTGTGAGCCACCATTGGGTGTTAGGAATTGAACCAGGATCCTCTGGAAGAGCAACTAGTGCTCTTAACCACTGAGCCACCTCTCCAGGTCCACAAGAGTTTCAACTGGACAGACTCAGACCACTGCCCTTTCCAGACGTCACTGTTAGTTGATTCATCTATCCTGGACTCTGGACTACAAGACTGGTCCACAAGGTCAGATCCATTTTTTTCTTCCCTCTCTTTCAACAGGATCTACATAGTCCAGTCTTGTCTCCAACTGTCTAGGTAGCCAAGGGTGACCTTGAGCTCCTGATCTTCCTGCCTCTACCTCTGGAGTGCTGGAATTAAGGATGTAGACCCCCATGTCTGGTTATGGCTTTCATGAAAACATGACCTCAGAGCTGGCTGAAGCTGCAAAAAAAAAAAAAAAAAAAAAAAGCAAAGACCTTGTGGCACGTGGCACACCTGCTCTAATGATTTTCACACTGTTCCTTGTGGTCAATTTCATACTGATGTCTTTCCTCATGGGATACAGATGTTCTCAGGAGAAGCAGCAAATTATGACGTTAATGATGTCTTTGAATCAACAATAACAGCTTCTTTGTCAATCATTGCTCATTTTCTGTTTTTTTTGAGAGAGAGACGCTCTCTATGTTGTCCCATCTATTCTGAAACTAAATACGTAGAACAGCCTCATTCAAACTCACAGAACTCCATCTGCCTGTCTCCAGAGTGCTGGGATTAAGGCGTGGCCACCACACCCGGCTATTCCTGACTGACTCAGTGGTGGATGTGGTGCCGCCCTTCCTGAATTAGCTGATGCAGTCACTGCTCCTGCAGCTGCCACACTGGCTGCAGGCTGCAGGCGAGCACTGGGTGGAACTTAGATCGCCAAGGCTCCTTGCTCAATGTGCTTGTGACGAATTCCCCTTTTCAGAAGAGAGCCCACACTCCTCCTAACTGTTGGCCAAATCCCACCTGTCACATTCATTCCTCAGACCAAAAGGAAAGAGTTGGACAGAGATACACCTGCCCAAAAGCTGCAGGAGGCCAAAATAGTTTTAAAACTTTACTCCAGAGAGCTTCTGTCTAAATCATCATTATTGTCTGATCTCCAGGTGTCAACAATGCTGAGCGATTCCTTTCCACAACCCAGCTAACTCTAAAACCCTATTATACTCTAATTTTAGAGGATCAGTTCTGGCTGACACAATGACAGGGCTTTTAGAGTTCTGGCCTAGTACCCTTCAGCTTCACCTGACATGAAAGGAAGAACAAACTGTCTCAAAGACTCTCTGCAGCCGACTCACAAACCAGTCAGAGAGTGGGTGACTTGTTCTCATGAATGGCTTTCTTACAGGAGTTTGTTTTGTTGTGGGTACTAGGGGGTACCAGACCTAGGTTAGCACTGTCACAGAGACACATTCGCAGCCTCCGGGAAGGATCTCTTGTTGTTTACACTGTTATTATTTATTTCTCTGTGTGTGCTCATGTATGTGAGCAGGCCACAGAACACGTGTGAAGGTTAGCAGACAACTTTCAGGAGTTGGTTTTCTCTTTCCACCACCGGTTCCAAGGCCCGATCTCAGGTCTTAAAGCTTGCCAGCAAACACTTTGATCTGTCCAAGCCGTCTCACCGGCCCAAGACTAACTAGCACCTGTGACTTGGGGCAGAAGACAAAAGTGGAAGAATTCCTACTTTGTTTCCACACGCCGGTTCTTTCAAAGCCCTGGAGTATAAGTGTCAAGTACATTTGTGCAAGCATGGCTTCCCTATATGAGATAGCTCCACCCTTTCCATATTACCCATATCAGTAAGATGCCGTCATGCTGTTCTGTGTTACGGCTTACAGGCTCCAGACAAATATTTGAGATGTCTCTGGGAAGCTCCAGGACATGGTGGCCTGAGTTCACACTGGCTAGGTCATCATGTACGTCTGCACGAAGCTAAGATAAGAAGCCTGTGATGGATGCCTTGCATGAGATCAAGCTGAAAGTCACTAGCTTCCGGAAAGCCACCTCCCACAGATGAGGGGCTTTATCAGGTTTAATGCAAGTAAATCTGAAGACCTGTGGCTGAGACGTAGGTGATGTCCTGTCTGTGGTGTCAGAGAAGGCCCTGCACTCGTGTCTTCTACATGGCTACATTCTCTCCTGAATTATGCTCAGTAGTAAATCTTACACTCTACCCAAATAAAGCTTTGAATTTTTATATAAAAGACTGGAGAGATGTCAAACAAACTTTAGAAAATAAGGGAGTAATTCTTCTGCCTAAAGAGACCAGAGCAGATGTGAGAAAAACACATTTGTGTTGGGGGCTGGGGGGCAGGAAGCGTGTAGCCAAGACTTAGTCTCCAAAGTTTCCTCTGCCTCTCCCTGGCCCCAGGGATCCAGGATCCAGACAAGACTCTAGGGCAAAGCTCACTGTGGACAAGGCCACAGCCATAAGACTAAGTCCTGAAGACCTGAACACAGCTGTGGTGTCTGGACACTACTCGACCACATTCCTTATCAGCTAGTCAGAGTCCACACAAGTCTGGCCCAGCCCTGACCTGCTGAGGCAGAGAAACCCTGTATGAACTACTCTGAAACTAAGTACTTGTAACTTTAGCACCCTAACCAAGATTTTTCTTTTTTAAATAAGCAAAACAAGACAAGTTTGGGAGTTTATGCCTATAATCCCAACTCAGGAGGAAAAAGAACAAACAACAGCAACAAAAACTAAATAAATAAAAGAATAAGCAAAACAGCTGTGCCTAGAGACAGAGATCTGTCACCTAGGTCACCAGGGAACAGAGGCGGGTCTGTGATCACAAGGCCCGTGGGTTCAAGGTCAAGGTGAAGCCTGGGTAAGACTGTGAAAAAAGTGAACAAGAACTGGGTATACAGCTGGGGGAGAGCACTGGCCTGGCACATACAAGGCTCTAGGTTCAACTCTCATTAATGCATAAATAATACACCCCATACTTCACCTGGGAAAGAAAGCATGGTGTTTGTTTTTCCTCCTTCTAGCCTTTTCTGTTCAACATAATGATTTCCGTTTCTATCCATTTCCTGTGAACATTCAATCTCATCTTTTGTTACAGCTCAACAACATTTCGTGGTTTATGGACTGCATTTTCATCATATACTCGCCTACGGATGGGTATCGAGGCTGGTTACGGTCAGCAGTGCAGCAATAAACACGAATGTGTAAAATGTCTGTGCGATGTTCACTCAAGAGTCCTTCAGGAGCAGTACAGCTGAAAACGTTTTTAGGACCCTCTGTACCGATTCCTAGTTTTCCAGTGTAAGGATCACGGTTCAATCCCTGGCACCAAGAGAAAAGGAGTGTTGTAGACAAACCTAAGAGACTGAGCCTATGTGTTACTCCACGGACAATGCATAATTTATCACGCTGACTTGTTATCTAGTTAAGAAAAGGTTTATACCAACTGTGAAGAGACAATGAAAGGACTTAAGACTGTGGAGCAGGAAACAAGAATGCTCAAAATCAACACAACACAGTGTAAGGTGGGCCCTTTGTCTCTACACTTGCAAGTGTTTCTCACCTTTTTCATTAGTTCACTTCTGCTTGTAAACTGTGGCAGGTCTTCCACTTCAATCCCATCAGCCATTTCCATCACCTTGTCCAGAAGGTCTTTATTGTAACTGCACAATAAAAAGCAGTAAGGTAAAAACCGGGAAGACTCACTGTCACTGCTGGTTAGTAAGAAAGCGTAGTTATTAGACTGCAAATGCTACCCTAGAATACAGAACTGCTTGCTCACTGGTATGGTCACACTATGCCATCTGAGGTTTAAGCAATGCTCCTGCCTCAGCCTTCTCAGGAGCTGGGATACAGATGTGTACATACGTAGTTCTGTAAAGACTGATTTGATACTGCAGGGGAAACTACAGGTGCTCAGCATACAGGTTAACAAATAGTTCTTCCCACCTGTGAGTGCAGAGCTAGGCTTGAAGAATGCCAGTATAGTAGATGTTTCAAGAATTACAAAAACAGGGGCAGGAGCCATGGCTCGGCAGCCAAGAGAGCACTTGAGACTTTTACAGAGGACCTGGGTTCAGTTTCTACACGGCTGTTCATTTCAGGTCTCAGAGACCTGAGGACTTCTGCCCTCTGAGGACACTGGGTACACATTTGTTACATATCCATACATATAAAATAAAAATCTTTTTAAGAAATTACCAAAACAGGATTTTGGAGAGCTAACTTAGCAGTTAAGAGCACTTGCTCTCAGAGGACTCAGTTTAATTCCCACCATCCATGTCAGGTGGCTCACAACTACCTGCTGTCTTCTGGCCTCCAATGGCATGAGGCACTCATATGGTATAGGCATGTGTGGATAAAACGCCCACACATATAACACTTAAAATAGGTATGAATAAAAAAACTAAATTAAAATTACAGAAACAGGAGCACTATATACTTGGTGGAACATATTCATGGAAGAGATTTGAGAGCCAAAAATTGGATTATTTTTAAAACACATAGAACGTTGGTCTCATGAAAATAGCACCTTGTGTTCCTTTTGTTCAGTTCTCAGTCGTTTGTCTGAGCTTGGATCCTGTAAACTGGGATTTTAAAGGGCACCTAGAAGGGAGGAGGGAGGATGGGCCTGGGTGTGATGAGTGTGTCTGGCTCAACGTCCCCACATCCTGTCTGACAAATATCCCAAGATCTGAAACCAAGTAGCTTCAGTACTGGGGGTGAGGCCCAGTGATAGAGACTTTGGATGTAGAAGGGCCTGGGTTTTGTCCCTAGCACAAAAACCAAAAAGTAAACCAAGTGGTTTGGCCTGGAGGGGTCATGTGAGCAGCTAGACACTACAAAACTCAGGTCTGAATGAGGTCTCCTGTTCTAACACAACCTCAAGATACTCTAGAAGCCTGTAAGAGCTTGGAGCTGCATGCCTCTCGGTACATGGGTGCTTAGGTAGATGGTGTTCTAGGATTACCTGGGCTACGTAATAAACCAGAGGCCAGTCTCAGTAATAAAGGAAGACTGCCTTAAAAATTAAAAGTCACAAAGGAGTATAAAAATCTGGTGCCTTTTTCCAGGTGGAATATCTCAAGACAATATCTCTTGTCTTCCTGATGTGAATGCAATGGCCGGAGCAGGCCGGTTATTGGGACAGCAACAAGAAAGCATGGGTTACTTTCATAAGAGAGAAGCCAAGTGGAGGAAGGGGAGGACATTATATCCGCCTTATCGTGAAGCCCACCAACGGTGAGATATATCACATCCTTTTGCTAGGTGTCTTCATCTAGAGGGGGGGAGTCTGCACTTTTGTCATGTGGGTGATAGGAGCTAATGGACTTCAAACACACTCTGAAAAGGAAATTCTCTGGACTAATAAACAGTAATAAAAATGACCATTGCAATACAGCCGCCTTAGAGCACACCTGCACTGCACTCCCTATCATTTAGCTGCTGTAGTCATCACAACCACTCATTCACAAGAGAAAAGCGAGGCTCAGAGGAGAGATCTTTCCCGAGGGAATCAGTAGGAGGCGGGAGCCAGGTTCGGCGTGGAGCAGTGTATATGCCCAAGCTGAGGGTCAGCAGCTGGGGACAAGGTCAGCCAGCCGTCGGGGATCCGCACCTGCAACCCAGGAAGAGGTGGTTGGCCCAGACCATGGATAAGGACAGTAGCTGGTCCAGGCGGCCGCCGCCGTCGGGTGGGTCTCGGTAGTCAGGCAGGTGGCGCAGGATGAACTCCATGCGCGCTTTCCATTGCTTCTCACTCTCCGAGTAGGAACGGAACTGCTCGGCGAAGTCGGCGGCCTGACGCACGCCGGAAACTAGCTTCTCCACCGCGGAGGTGGCATCGCCACCCACCATGATTCCCGCTGCCGCAGCCGCTGCCGCCGCCGCCAAGGATCGCACCAGCCCGCCGCTTTCCCGATACGCCCCGCGCCGCCGCCGCACGGCTAGAGCGACCGCGGCTGAGCGCGAGTGCTCTGGAGGACTTACCTGGAGCGCCCTCGCGGGGCACGGAGGCCTAGTGCGGCCCCCTGCGTGTTAAAACTGTTGGGGATCTTGAGGCCCGCCAACGCCAACGTAGAGCTGGCAGCTAGCTGGGTGTCTGTTGGGAAGTCTACAATACCCTTTGTGCCCTAGGGTGTTCCCTAGGTATCTGTCTATCCACAGCCACACCTGAGGCTTGCCGTACATTCTGTGGATCTCCTTGGGGAGTGAGGTCCTCTCTTTTATGGATCCACTGTGGTCTCAACATCTTCACTGAGGTTGAGCTCTCCCTTCCTGCTGTATTCATCATCCATCCAGTCAGTACCTACAAAGCATTTTGTTTGGTGCCCAGGATGCCCCACTCCAAAGAACTTTGTGAGGAAGGTAGGCATTAGGGAAAGAATTGCCCAAGTAATAGGACATTGACAAGTTATAAAATTTAGAATACCACAAAGCTGAAGAAGCAAGGGACCGATCCAATCTTGGGGATGTGGAAATGGTGGTGGGAAACTGAAGACCAATCTCTTAAGTTCAACCTCTTGGACCCTCATGGTGGAAAGAGAGAACCAACTCCTGAAATTTTTCCTCTGACTTCTCCATGCAAGTTGTGGTACTTTGATGTACACACACACACACACCCAAGCAAATAAATAAATGTAAAAATATAAAATGTAAGGTAAGGTTGAGTCAGAAGAAAGCCTAGAATTCAGGATCTCCAGTTCTAGTGAAGGTGGTGAGTGGGCTTCAAGACAAGTATTTATCATATACTGTTTGCCATTGCAGACCACCCCTCTCCCCTAGGGTCTTACACTGCATAGCCCAGTCTGGCCTACAACTGCTTGCCTCCCTTCTGCAGCTTCTGTTGCAGTGTTAGGAATCCCGGCAGACAGAAATGCAATCCAATCCACAAATGCCAGAGCAGTAAGGATCAGCACCATGCTGAGTGACATCCCTTTCATTTCAGGAAGACATGGTACTGACATTCCAGCACCACGGAACATCTGAACCAAACATGAGAATCCAAAGTCAGAAACAGCTTTTTCCCAGCAGTCAGCATGTTAACTGGATAATGGCGACCAGCGCTGAGTCCCCGGGATGCAGATAGCATACCCTGAAGAGCTTATTGCAATGGCAGGTTCCCAAGTGAACCCCCAGATACCCAGAGTCAAGGTTCCTGGTAATTCTGATTCTAGCTTCAGCTGACCAGACTCTGAGAACATATGATGAACCAGGCACAGTGACAGACATCTTTCGTCCCAGCTACTTCATATGACAAGCCAGGAGAATTAGTTGAGCCTGGAAGTTTGTTGCCATCTTTATCACCAGAGAAAGAGCCTTGTTTCTTAAAAATACTTCGGAGGCTTCTCTGAGCTATATCCTTGGTCCCTTGGTTGTATACTGCAGTGATTGGTCCAGAAATGAGAACAGAGGGGCTGGAGAGATGGCTCCGCAGTTAAGAGCACCGGATGTTCTTCTAGAGGATCTGGGTTTGGTTCCCGGCACCTTCATGGAGGCTTACAGCCATCTATAACTACAGTTACTTTGTTTTGTTTTGTTTTGTTTTGTTTTAATAATACAGGCCACAAGCTTAAGATCCTTCTGCCTTAGCCTCCCCAGAGCTGGTATTTTAAGTGTGTTCCACCATGCTATTGAATTTTGATATAAATTTTAGCATCTCTTTGTTGACTTCTAGAGAAACAGATTGTTGATATTTCATACAGGATCAGGTCGACTATACAGATCAATTGGAGAATTAACATCTTCTCACTAGCGAATCTTCTAGTTCACAAACATGGCAATGTTGCATCTCTCCGTTTAGTCCGGCTTTTTGTGCATGAGCTTCTGTTCTGCTGTTTAGTTTACTTAACTTTTGAGATAGTGTCCCTTTCTGTGGTCCAGAGTGTCCTTGAAATCTCAGCCTTCCTGCCTTAGCTTCCTAAATGCTGTGATTACAGGTCCGCTGCTGCTGTGTATGGGGAGTGGTGTGTGCTTTTTAAAAAGCAGGTTCTTATGCAGCCCAGGATGGCCTCAAACTCCTTTTGGTAGCTGAGGCTGGCTTTGAAATACTGCTCCTTGGACCTGCACTTACCAAAGGCTAGGGTTGCAGGCATGAGCCAGTATATCTGGCTTTGTGGTTTGCTGTTTCTGTTTGTTTGCTTGCTTGCTTCTTTTGGATGTGAGTGAGTGTTATTAGTAAACATTAGCAGAATGTGGAAGTCAGCACAGGGGAAGCCTCGGAGTGAAGGGCCACCACTGGGCCAGGAGATCACCAATGGCGATGTACCTGACCCCACAGACACCAGAGATAAGCTGATTTTCAGCTACTATGACTTCAAATTCATCTGCATTAAATCTGATGAAGTCCCCGTTCTTCAGAAGATATAGATCTTCTGGAGGCCAGTTAACGTGAACCTGGCCTCTCCCAGGCCCTCAGACACATGCTCTTTATTTTGCATCTTGAAGCCGATAGACATGACGACTTGACTTGTGTGGACCTGTGTTCTGTGAGGGGGTTCTAAAAGGTGGCGGGCTTACAGGTCTGCAGCCTAGAGCACGGGTGGCTGAGCTCAGAGGCAAGTATATCCTTCAAACTCTATCTTGAAGGCCCTTGGGGCAACCCAAACAAGGTACAGGCTGCACACTCCCAAGGAGGCTGCTCCTTGCAGCCATTGCATCCAGGGCCCCAAGAGGAAAGAATCCTGGTCTTTTGGTGCAGAGGTCGTGTGTTTTTAGGTCCCATGGACCATGAGAGGACACCCATTTTCTATTTTGTTCTTTTTTTCTTTATTCCTTATATATCTTTTATACCATGTACTTCATTGTCTTTTCTTTTTAAATTCCAAGCATCCATTTACTCACTGGAAGCAATCAAAGTAAGGACAGCAGTACTGTGTTTCTCTCTTACATGATCTTTTTAAGCTCCTTTACATCAGTGAACAAAGCAGGCTTAACATGTCACTTAAGACAGTGTAGTGTTATCAGTTTGGGAAGAAACATCCTTAGTAACAAATACAAAATACGGAACCCTTCACAAATTTGCATGTCAGCCTTGCACAGGGGCCGTGCTAATCATGTCTGTATCATTCCGACTTCAGCAAGTGTGTTGCCCAAGTGAGCACATGCTTTCATGTTCTTTATACTTGAAATTTTACTATTCAAGTATCCTTTTAATCTCAACACTCAGAGTAGAAGCAGGTGGATCTCTGTGAGTTCAAGGCCAGCCTGATCTACAGAGGGAGTTCTAGGCCAGAAAGGGGTTTCTAGTAAGACCTTCTTCAAAAGCAAAACCAAAACGAAATAAAAACAGAAAAACCAAAACAAACAAACCCTCCTACTTCCTTTACCTGTTTACATTTTTATTTTAAAGACAGGGTCTTATGTAGCCCAAGCTAGCCTCTAACTCACTGTGTAGTCAAGGATGGCCTTGAACTATGCTGCCTCCACCTCCCAAGAGCTGGGGTGTCAGACGTGAACCACCACACGTGGCTATGTAGTCGGCCACTGAACTTTGGGCTTCAGTAGTTGTGGGTTTTGTTTTTTGTTTTTGTTTGGTTTGGTTGGTTGTTTGGTTTTCTTTCTTCTTCCTTTTTCTATTCCTTCTCTTTTTTTCTTCCTCTTTCTCCTAAGATTATTTTTTTGGAATAATCTTACAAATTCTTTGGATTGCAGACCTGAGCTAATTCTAGGAGGTGCATTAGGAGCAAATCTCTCTCTGTCATTTTGTTTATTGTTTGGGTTTGCCATTTGGTGGCATTTTGCACATAAGACTCTTCAGAATACAAAGTTTTGGATTTCATTTTTAAAAAAATGTTGTGTGTATGGGTGTTTGCTTGTGTGCGTGTCTGTGTACCTCATGCATGCCTAGGGCAGATGAGGGTATCAGATCCCTGAAGCTGGAGTTATAGATAGTTTTGAGCTGACATACTGGGAATCGAACCTGAGTCCTCCGTAAGTACAAGTGCTTTTAATTGCTGAGCTACCTCTCCAGACCATACAATTAAAACAAAAAAGATTTACTGCCAAATGTGGTTGGTGGTGTTCATCATTAATCCCAGCACTCAGGAGGCAGAGGCACACACATCTCTGTGAGTTTTAAGTCAGCCTGCTCTACATAGTGACTTACATGACAGCCAAAGCTACATACTGAGACCCTGCCTCAAAATAAAGTAAGCAAAAAATGCATTAGTTTATTTTTATGTGTGGGAGTGTTTTGTCTACACAAATGTAATTTGTGTAGTACTAATGTAAGTGTACTACCTGCCAAGCCTAGTGCCCATGGAAGCCAGACTTGGGCATCGGGTCCCCTGGAACTGGTGTTACAGGCAGTCTGAGTCACCATGTGGGTGATGGAGACTGAACTTGGGTCCACTGTGAGAGCAGCCAGTGCCAAGCATTCTCTCCACAGCCCCTGTGCTATTTTGTTTTGTTTTTGAGAAAAGGTCTTAGTATATAGCCTTGGCTAAACTGGAACTTGCATGTGCTGTGTAGACTAGGCTATCCTTGAACTTATTTCAGTCTTACTGTGTCTGCCTCCCCAGGTCTAGGATTGCAGGAAGGAAACACCATGCCTGGCTCTTTGTTGTTATTGTGTACCTGGTGACCTTGAACTTCTAAATCCTCCTGCCTCAGCTTCTCAAGTAGTATGATTACAGAAAAAAAAAATTTTTTTTGAGTTTTGTTTCTTTTGGGGACAAGGTCTCATGACATATCCCTGAGCGACTTAGAACTTACCATGTAAATCAAGCTGCCCTTAAACTCATAGAGAGACCCCTACCTCTGCCTCCTGAGAGCTGGGATTAACATGTTGGTATATAGCTGTCACACTTGAAGGTACATTGACTGTATGGAATCTTTGGCCCACATTTTCCTTCCTGTGAATGCCTTGTAGGTGTTGGCTCACTGCACCGTTCCTGGCAGAAGTTGATGCTGGCTGCTGAGTCTCTTTTGCTCTACCTGGATGGAAATTGTTGAATAGGTGATGTAAGGATCTCCTAATGTCTAAACTCCCATGCCCTTGAATGTCCAAAGCCTGGGGAATGAAATGGCAAGCCCAGAGGCTCACAGCTCCAAACCTTGATATTCTGGAGCCTATTGCTCCAGGCTTCAGCAGCCAGAGACTCTTCAGGTTGGAGGCTTACTGCGCTGGCTTTAACTACTAGTGGCACTGGCATATGGTTGCTATCGTAACCCTTGGCTGCCAACAGTGAGCAGGAGCAGCGGGCAGCAGCATTCAGCAGTAAGCAGCACCTGTTAGTGTGACAGCTCTGGACCTGGGATCCTCAGCTTCCACCGTGGCTCCTGTTTCCCAGCTCAAGCCTAGCGTGCAGACATTCTTGGGCCCTAAGGCTCAGCAGCTCTATGGAAGTTTTCCAGTGATTCTCGCCTTCCGGTCTTCATAGCCTCTGTCGTGTCTGCAACTTCTGCTCCTCACCCGGTGCTCTCTGCGACTCTTCTGTTGCCCTCTAACCCCTACTGTGGCTGCCACTGCAGAGACTGCCACCTTCTCAGCTGCTGCTGTCCTGTGGATGTCTCCACAGTCTTCTCCCAGCTCAGCTTGTTCCACTAATGAGAAAAATCAAAAGTAAGTGAGGAAGGCCACAAGATGGCTCAGCAGGCAAAGGGGCTTACCCCTTGGGTTTGGCCCCTGGAGTTTGATCCCCAGAATTCTACAGGGTCGTTCTCTGACTTCCACGTGTAAACACACACATACATGAACACACACACACACACACACACACACACACACACACACATTGTTTAAAATTTAAAAAGAGAAGTAATAGACTGGATGTGGTGGCACAGACCTTTAATCTCAGCATTTGGGAGGCAGAGGCAAGTGGATCTCTGTGGGTTTGAGGCCAGCATGGTCTACATAGTTCCAGGACAGCCAGAGCTGCATAGTGAGACCTTGTCCCCCCCAAAACAAACAAACAAACAAACAAACAATTTAAAAAAGAGAGAGAAAGCCTTTTAATAGACCTAATGTCACACCAGGGGGCAGCACAGAAGGGTGTCTTTTGACTTACTCAAAAGTACACTGAACAGCCTGTTTGCACTGCCAGAAGTGGGTAGACAAGGGTGTTTGCACTCTGGCATAATCCTTCATGAAAATGAAAGGCTGTATTTCCACCAGTCACAGCACACAGTCCAGATGAAAGAGCACATCTGTACCAATCACGAGCACTCTTCTGAACCACTACAGAAAGTGTTGACCCTCTAGGAAAGCATTGACCCCCAGCCTGGGTAAAAACAACTGAGAATTCACCAAGACTTGCCGTGGCAAAGAGTCTGGCTCAAGCTATCTGAAACAGAAGTATCTGGAACAGTGCCTTTTGGAGCTGGAGGAGTGCTTTGGCAGCAAGCAGCTGTGGTTGCAGTGTAGCTTTCTCAAGACATTCGTGAAGTGTTCAAAGCAGCCTGCTGGCATGAGGCTTGTCCAGCTGGCTGCCAAATAGGGGCTGCTTGGCTATCGAGCCTGGGCTCAGGGCAGCCTGGGCTCAGGGCAGCCTGGGCAGCTTCTAACAACTGTCAATTAGAGAGTCAAATCGCACCGACCACAAACGTCTTATTGAAACAAAGACAGAAAGAAAGAAAGAAAGAAAGAAAGAAAGAAAGAAAGAAAGAAAGAGAGAGAGAGAGGAAGGAAGGAAGAAAAGAAGGAAGAGAGGAAAAGGCATTCAAAAGGGAGCTAGTAATGAAAGCCTATCATTGCCATTAACAGTGCCTCAGTTAACAGTATGTAATGGAGGCTGGAGAGGTGGCTCAGCTGTTAAGAGCACTGACTGCTCTTCCAGAGGTCCTGAGTTCAATTCCCAGCAATCACATGGTGGTTCACAACCATCTGTGATGGGATCCGATCCTCTCTTCTGATGTGTCTGAAGACAGCTACAGTGTACTAATAGACTTAAAATAAATATTTAAAAAACAGTATGCAGTGCTTAGCTCCTGCCCTGCTGTGGCGCCCAGGAAGAGATGAGTTCCTCTGGTCTCCCTGAGTCGACAAGAACCATCCTCTGTTATACATGAAGGACACTGTTGGTTAATTTCTTATCCTTATGGTCAAAATACCCATCATAACCAGCTTGGAAAGAAGGTTTATTTTGGCGCGTGGGTCCCGAGAGCCACAGATCATCCACTATGGCAGGGACAGCCAAGCATAACACATGGGTTTTTGGCACGCAGTAGCGGCTTGTGGTGGTGGTGGTAGCCTTTAACATCTTGAGCAATCAAGAAACAGAGAGCTAAGGGCAGAGTCAAAAGCTAATGAAACCTTCAAAGGTCTACCTCTAGTGATCTATTTCTTTCAGTGAGACTCCTATTTCTTAGAGTCTCTTCAAAATAAGGTCAGCAGCTGGAAACAGAGAAGCACAGGCTAGCCCTATGTCCAACCCATAGTACTGGAAGAAATAAATAATGATAATAATGATGATGGCAACAGCAGTAATAGTAACTACCTCCACCACTGCCATCATCACCACCATCATCACCACCATCAACACCATCATCACCATCATCATCACCATCATCACCACCATTATCAAGAACTCTATGGTTCATAGTTTCAACGATATTTCCATGGACATGTAACGGGTGTTTTCCTCCTGACAAATTTGGTTTCTCTCCAATTCAAGAGAGAGTGTACACTTTCAAAGGTTTTACTATGCTTTAACGAATCCCATCAGAAACCTGATGCCAACATTTCCATATCTCTGGGCTGCAGCTTCCCTTTAATGCTGGTGAATGGCAGCAGTCACTGGCCTTACATTCTTGACTGTCCAGGACCATCAATGCTCTCTTGAGTAGTCTGTCTTCTCTTGGTGGCCCAGAGTTCCCAACATGGAAATGTGAGCATAGCTCATTTTTTGTCTATCCCTAGAACTTTCAACTCTTCAGTTTTCTGTTCTTTTGTGTGTGTGTTTTGGTTGTTTGGGGATGGCTTTCCTTTTAACTGTGTTGTTTTGACTTTTTTGCGACAGTCTGTTTTAGATATGTTTACTATTATGGTGATAAAACACCATGATCAAAGGCAAGTTGGGAGGAAAGGGCTTACTTGGTTCCCACTTCCAAATCACTGTTCATCACTGAAAAAAGCCAGGGCAGAAACCCGGAGGCAGGAGCTGATGCAGAGGCGGTGTAGCAGTGCTGCTTACTGGCTTTATCACCATGGCCTGCTCATCCTTCGTCCTTCTTTCCTCCCTCCCTCCCTTCCTTCCTTCCTTCCTTCCTTCCTGCCTTCCTTCCTTCTTTCCTTTCAAAGATTTATTTTTTTTATTTTATCTGCATTGGTATTTTACCATCATGTGTGTCTGCATTAGGGTGTTGGATCACCAGGAACTGGAGTTATAGACAGTTGTGAGCTGCCATGTGGGTGCTGGGAATTGAACCCAGGTCCTCTGGAAAAGCAGCCTTAACCGATGAGCCATCTCTCCAACCAATGTATTTTCTTATAGAACCCAGGACCTCCAGTTCAGGAATGGCATCACCCACAATGGGCTGGGCCCTCCCCCACCAACCACTAATGTAGAAAATGCCCTGCAGATGGATCCTATGGAGGCATTATCTCAACTGAGGCTCTCTCCTTTCAGATGACTCTAGTTTGTGTGTCAAGCTGACATAAGACCAGCACAGGGTTCATTGCAGCCCAGGTTGGCCTCACTCTTGCTCTGTAGCTCTTGATCCTCCTGCCCCCACCTCCCAACCACTACAGTGACGTGGGAGCCACTGTGACTGCTGGTTTGGGTTTGAGACTAGGTTGACTAGGTAGCTGTCTCAGTCATGCTCTACTGTTGTGAGGAGACGCCATAACCAAGGGAACTCTTATAGAGGAAAGCATGGAATTGGGGATGGCTTATAGTTTCAGAGGTATAGTCCATTATCATTTTATGAGAGAGAGAGAGAGAGAGAGAGAGAGAGAGAGAGAGAGAGAGAGAGAGAGA
>JANHMN010000002.1:61062393-61078776 GCA_030674055.1 Rhabdomys pumilio
AGAGAGAGAGAGAGAGAGAGAGAGAGAGAGAGAGAGAGAGAGAGAGACTAGAGTTGGCATGGGCTTTTGAAACCTTATATCCCACTCCCATTGACACACTTTCTCCAACATCCCCTAATCTTTTCAAATGGTGCCACTCTCCAGCGACTAAGAGTTCAAATTTATGAGCCTATGGAGACCACTCTTACTCAAACTACCATGGTAGCCCAAGTTGGCTTCAAAGTTGCGATCCCGAGTGTTTGTATTGCAGGTATGTGCCACCGTGCCCAGTTCTCTACACTGGGTTTAACCCATGTGAAGAGAAGGTAAACCAGTTAACAAAAGGCCCTGGAAATGGCTCATGGAAGCCTTCCGGTGAATACTGGGAGCATGGACCCCACAATTTCCAGACACACTCAGGAAGTAACTTTTATTTGCATGGTCTGCGTCATGTGGTCATGTGTCAAGGAGGGGGAAAGCCTACATAAAAGCTGAAAATGAATACACATTAAAAATACTAAATGATGGGCCAGCAAGATGGCTGGGTGGTAACTGCTTCAATGCCTGACCTGCATTTTATCTCCTAAACTCAAGGAAAAAGCTGGATGCAGTGGTAGGCATCTAATCTTGGCAGTCCTATGGTGAGAGAGGAGCAGAGGCAGAGGGATTACATGGGAGCTACTAGGTCTGCTAGCCCAGAATGTGCTGCCTAATGGCAGAAACAGTGAACGATCCTACCTCAACAAGGTGGAGGGCCAAAATGACTCCTGAAAGTTGTTTAATGCATGCTGTGGCGTTACCCATTCTCTCTCTCTCTCTCTCTCTCTCTCTCTCTCTCTCTCTCTCTCTCACACACACACACACACACACACACCACCACATACACAACAAATGAATAAAATAAACTAAACAAAAAATCAATAAATAAACTAATTAATTAATTAAAATTGCTATGTGAAGCTGCCTCCAGGATCTCGTTTTGGTCTTCAGTTGGCTCACCAGTCCTGATAATCTGTCAATGCATTCAGATGAGACACACAGAGCAAATAAGAGTACATTCTGGAGTAAAGTGAGGTCCTTGAGGGATAATGGACTGAACCTCTGAACCTGTAAGCCAGCCCCAATTAAATGTTGTCCTTATAAGAGTTGTCTTGGTCGTGGTGTCTGTTCACAGCAGTAAAACCCTAACTAAGACATACTACTTCTTAAAAATTTCTGGAATAAGCAGCTTTTCTGAGGGGTGCTTTCCTGTCTGGGTGATTGACAGTCCCATTTAAATGAACTTTTAAAAATATATTTTTAATAATAAATGTGGTCTATTTTATGTATATGAGAGTTTTACCTGCATGCATACGTATTTGTACACTGTGCCTAGTTCCCATATAGGCAATAAGAGAACATCAGATCCCTGGACCTAGAGACAGCTGTGAGCTACCATGTAATGTAGCTAGAGGGAATTGAACCCAGGTCCTCTGGGAGAGCAGCACACCCTGTTAACCACTTAGCCATCCTCCAGTTGTAGACTAAGATTAACTTCTCCAGCAGCCAGATTCTCTACCACAGAACTTTCCCAAGGACATGGAAAGCTGGTTTTTAGTCCACTGATGATAACTCTGCCTGCTACATCCTGTAAAACATTGTTTGCTTTCTTATAAGGTGCCATTTTCAGTATCACATCAGGCAGATATTTGCTTCAGCCTTTGCAAATACAAGCTTAACTGTCTCTCTGTTTCGTTAGACAAGTCTCCCTCCACCAGAACCTAACAAGGCTGTTCTTAGAAGACCAGTTTAGTGGCTGCTGCTGCTGCTTGCAGTGTTCATCTTGAAGATCACAAAGAGTGAAGCCGCTTTACTGTTCTGCTTGCCTGGGGCCATACCCAGGCAACTTCAGACTGAGTGCCTTATTTTAAGCACAGCATTGATGAACTGAAGTACTCAGATGGAGAAGGAAAAGTGAAGCTGGCTTACAAATGGGCAGAGGACCCCAGGAGAGGAGCTTTGAAGGGCTGCTCGTTCTCTATTGCTTTTCAAGACAAGTGTAGGGCTAGCGCATGCTCCATGAAGCCAGATTCTGTCTCTTTTTCTTCCGTTTTCTCTCTCTCTTTTCTCTTTTCCTTCCTTCCTTCCTTCCTTCTTTTTTTCTTTTGTTCGTTCTTTATTCCTTCCTTTCTGGTCATGGTGTTGAAAAGGCCTTCTGCATACTGAGTGGCTGTTCTGCTATTAGCTACCGTCCCCACTCCCTGAGTAGCTTATATCTTTATTTGTTTAATTTTTATTTATATTTATTTATTTATTTTTTGCAGAGGATGGGAAAGTTTGGTTGTTTGGTTGGTTTGGTTTTTAGAGAGAAGGTTTCCTCTGTAGACCAGGTTGGCCTCAAACTCAGAGATATGCTGCTTCTTCCCCTTGAATGCTGGTGTGTGTTACCTTGCCTGGCTTTTGTTTTGTGGCAAAATCTCTCCCTGTAGCAATGGCTGGCTTTGAACTCACTATTATCAGAAATGGGTCAGGGTCCAGAGAAAAGGACAACACTATCCAAACTATTTCAGCAAGACAAAAAGTGTTCCTTCCGCAGAAGCCCACAGGATAGTACTTAAGCAAGCCAGCACACCCAGAAAGGGCAGAGAGGGCAAGCACAGCTGGGCAGGGTCCCGCTCGATTTTATTACTAAAACAAAGAGCTCTGATTGGACAGAGCTCTGCCTCAGACTCTTCATGGTTGGCTAAAGACAACACATTCCACTTTACATCTCCCAAGCTATGTAACCCAGGTAGGTCTTGAACCAAAGGATAACCCCGTTTCAGCCTCTGTAATCGGTAGGACCACAGGTGAGCACCCACCCACACCCAGATCTCTCTTTAAATAGTACTCTAAGCAATTAGAGCTGTCTGAAAATACAAAAATAACACCTGTGTTGAATTTACCCCCCCCCACACACACACAGTAATCCCCCGCTTCCTCATTCCCCTTCTGCCCCATTCCTGGGAAGATTCAAATAAAGGGTTAACCTGCAGCTCTGTCATAAATTCATAATAGAAGTAGATAATCTAGGGGGCTAGAGAGAGGTCTGCATCGCCAGAGGACCTGGGTTTAGTTCCCAGCACCCCATGGCAGCTCACAGCTGTCTGTAACTCCCATTCCAGGAGATCTGACTCTTTCCAATCACATGTGATCAACATACATACATACATACATACATACATACATACATACATACATACATACACACATACACATAATTTTTTAAAATTAGCTTGGCGGTGGTGGCGCATGTGTTTACGTTCAGATCATTGAGTTCGAGGCCAGCCTGGCCTATAGAGTGAGTTCCAAGACAGTCAGGCCTACATAGAGAAATCCTGTCTTGAAAAACAAACCAAAACCAAAATCAAAATCAAAACCAATTAATATATAAACAAACAAACAAAGACAAACTCAGTCAACCCAGGGAGCTACACAAAGGGTAGTGTAGAAGATAAGCACTCAGGTGAGGGTAGACGATGGTTAGGTCATTGTGCCAACCCTATTTAGGTAGTGTTTACATTTTTTTAAAATCTCTAGAATAGATAGCTTTCCTCGGAAATACTTTCTTCTTCCCTTTCTTTCTTTCTTTCTCTCTCTCTCTTTCTTTCTTTCTTTTTCTTTTTTTGTGACATGATTTCTCTGTGTAGCCCTGGCTGTCTTGGAACTCACTCTGTAGATCAGGCTGGCCCTAAACTCATAGAGATCTGCCTGTCTCTGCTTCCTGAGTTCTGGGATTACAGGTATGAGCCACCACTGCTCAGCAGGGAATTTTTTTTTCTCTTCAGGAAATTGACAGGCCCATTTGTTTTAACTCCTTTTTAATTAATTAGTTCATTCATTCATTAATCAGGTGTGTGTGTGTGTGTGTGTGTGTGTGTGGCATGCACACAGAGTGCAAACACCCCAGTGTGTACATGGGCCTCAACTCCTAAGGGAGGAGACACAGGTATGTCTGTGTTCTAGACCAGAAAGCCTCCTGCTAGATTTTGATCTCCAATCTTTTGGGCTGTTCAGAATGTCACATCTCCACCTGGAACCAGAAACACAGCCCACACTCCCCTGTTTTGACCAGTAAGCAAGTCCTGCTGTTTTAGGCCTCGGGTTCGCCAGCAACCGACTGTAAACAAAGGACCCATCCTGAGACCTCCAGGCTGGCAACATCTGACTAGCTACCTGGCTCCACACATCCACAGAGATCATCTTTCTGGAGATGGACCTGGACCTTTACATATGTCAGGCAAGTGCTCCAGCACTGACATGAATGCTCAGCTCCTCTCTCTTGTTGATGGAATGTCAGCAGTGGCCCTTGTGGTAGGAGTTAATATTCCAGCCACAATCCCCAATCACCATCAGCGTGTGACTAGGAAGTGTGGTCAGTTTCTGTACAAATCTCCCAGACTGTGAGTATTTGCTACAGTGGAACTTTGCAGTTTGTCCTGACTGTGGGGCTAGTGAGGTATAGCCTGCTTTTACAGCCCCTGGAGTATCCAGTGGGGATACAGGGTGAGCATTAGGGATGCCACTCAGTGACAGACTGCTCTCTCCAAGTCTGTCCCTATCGCTACCCCATGCTCCTCCCCAAAGAGAACCACCCTTTCCTTCTTTCCTCTTTCTTTCTTTCTTTCTTTCTTTCTTTCTTTCTTTCTTTCTCTCTTCCTTCCTTCCTTCCTTCCTTCCTCTCTCTCTCTTTCTTTTTCCTTCCTTCCTTTTCTTTTCTTTCTTTCTTCTTTCCTTTCTTTCATTCTTCCTCTTCTCTTTTTGACAACAAGGTCTTACCATGTTGATCTCACCACATAGACCAGACTGGCCTCAAACTCACAGCTATCTGCCTAAGTCTGCCTCCTGAGTGCTGGGATTAAAGTCATTCACCATCAAGCTTGGCTCAGTCACATTTAATTTAGTTTAATTTTCTTTTTGCAAAAATAGAGTCTCATTGCATAGCTCTGGCTGTCTTGGAACTCTCTGTGTAGACCAGGCTGGCCTTGAACTCACAGAGATCCACTTGCCTCTGCCTCCCTAGTGCCAGGATTAAAGACATGCTTGGCTCAGTTAATTTAAAGTATGGAACATTTCACAGTCATTTCTCTGTATCATTTCAATTTAGTCTACATGGTGCTGAAACACAGTTAAACTTGAATTTCAGATAAGCAGCGATAATTTTTTTAGTGTAAGTAATATCCCAAGTGTATTTTATCTGGCAATGCTACCACATTTTCCAGTCAAGATTCAGGCTTTGAAAGAAAGAAAATAAACAGAGACAGAGATGTTGACGTAAAACAGTTCTCACCCCTCAAAGGGAACACAAGAGATTTTCCTCTGGGCCAAAATTGAGAGTCTATGGCCCCTGAATGGAGACCCGGGTTTCTCTGAGCAACAGAGGCCACCACAGAAGCACTTACAGGAACTTTTATGTCACAGAACAAAAGAAAGCTGCACATAGAAGCATTTATTGAATATGTGGATGGCGACATGGGGGGCAGGTCACAGCTTGCAGATGCTAGTTTTTTTGGTTGTTGTTGTTTTGTCTTTTTGAGGCAGGGTCTCACTCTGTAGCCTAGGCTGGCCTCCAATCGACAAGCCTGACTCAGCCTCTCTAGGGCTGGGGTTACAGACATGAGACACCACTTCTGGCCACAGATGTTATGTTGAAGCTACTGGTCTTCTCAGAAAACATTCCAAACATTTTTACTGGATAGTCAAAAGGATATTAGATTAGCTGGAGATAGGAGTGATAAAGGTCGATTAGGACTTCAGATAGCCCAAGATAATGTCAGCTCCTCACCAGCAACATTCCGGCTCTTCCCACTCACAGAGTCTAACCCGTCAATCTGCCTGCCAAAGTCCTAAGGTGGGTGTGGCTTTTTCAGAGAACATGAGTTCACACTGACAAGGTCAGCAGCACAAACAAACCAAAATAGAGATAATTAATTCACAACCATCTCTCTTTGCTCCTTGTTCTCCCCCTCAGAAAATTTATTAGAGTGACAGGGGAGGTGGGGATTGAACCCAAGACTTTGTGTTCATTGGGCGAGTATACAACCCCCAAGCTCTACCCCCCAGATCTTATTTTATATTAATTTTTAGTATAAAACTGACATTGTAGGCTACCTCTGTGGTAGAGTGTTTCCTTAGTGCACCCAAGGCCAGGCTTAATCTTGACCACTGGGTGGCAGAGAGTATAGAAAGAAAGTTAAAAAATATTTTTATGAAAATATTGAATACTTGCACAAAACATAGAAAGTTGAGCATCACTAAACAGCACGTGGTGGAACTGCAGTTCCCTGCCTCTCAACTCTGTCCTACCTCTGTTCCCCAGAGATACTGAAGTCAGCACTCTCAACCATCTCAAGTGTCTCCCTCTGCTTCAGCCTCTTCTTATTTCTAAATTCTGTGCTTAAATATAAAACAAAGCAAAACATCAAGTCTCTCCCTTTGTGGTCCTAATGGCCTGTAGACCAGGCTGGCCTCAAATTGTCAAGATCCACCCACCTGCACCTCAGAACGCTGGGATCAGGCAAGCATATCAACACACCTAGCTTTAGAACGCTTCTCTTAACACTGCTAGTTTGTTGGCCTAATAGTTTATAGGAGATGAGAATATTCACCCGGTTATTCTGCTTTTAAATTTTATTTTGCTGCCGAGCATTGAACCCAGGACAGAATCAGCCCAATCATCAAGTTACTATCGCAGCCCTGGTCTGTGCAATCTGTTTCCTTTTCGCCAGCCCTCCCACACCTCCCACACTGTTTCCTGCGGTCTTTGGTGAAGTCAATATTATGTTGTCAGCAGTGCTGACACCGTGACTGAGCCCAGCGACTTGTGTGTGCCAGTGGTGGGTTAAGTCACTAAGCTATGGTAGTCAAGCGTTATGCCAGGAAGCTACACTCCTAGTAATATCAGATTTCTGTTAACATGATCATGGCTATGTAAAACATGTTTTTAACCTTGTATATATTTTTCTTTAGAGTTTAGATGTGTTGATGTTACCGGTAGATAACATCTTTTTTGTTGCTTTTTGAGTTTTTGAAACAGTCTTGGTTTGTAGCCCTGGCCTTGAACTCTTTGTAATCCTCCTGCCCCAGCCTCCCAAGTGCTGGGATTAGAGGTATGTGCCACTAGGCCTGACTCATCTTTCCTTCCTTTAAAAAAATCTATTTATTTATTTGTTTGTTTGTTTATCTTTTATCTCTGTGTGTGTGTGTGTGTGTGCCCATGTGCATGTGAGTATGTATTGTGTGTGTGCATGCATGTGAGTGTATATGGTGTATGTGCACATGCATGTGAGTATGTATGTGTGTGAGTGAGTGAGCACATATGTCCTGTGGAGCAGACAAGGGCATCCAGTCCTCTAGAACTGCTATTACAGAGGGCTGGGAGCTGCCAAATGGGTTTTGGGAACTGGACCTGAGTCCTCAGAAAGAGCGTCCAGTGTTCTAACCACTGAGCCGTCTCTCCAGTCCTGCTTCACTTTGCTTCCTTCCTGTGCATGCCTGCTCTCTTTTTTCCTTTGAATTTGGGGCGCAGGTGTGTGAGCCACAAAGCTCACATCCAGTCAGAGGACAGTTACATGTGCCAGTCCTCACCTTACCTCATTTGAGACATTTCACTGTTGAGCACACCAGGCTGGCTGGCCTGTGAGCTTCCAGGCCGACTGTTTCCTGTCTCGCCATAGTTCTGGGATCAGAAAGATGCATGTCTGTCTTTGTGTGGATTCTAGGGACCTCAGAGCTGTACCCACTAGGTGCTCTGTTTCTCTCTCTATTCTCTTGGTGCCTTTCTGTTTTGAGGTGGAGCTCTCTTTGTAAGCCTGGCTATGCCGGATCTCATTGTGTTAACCAGGGTCCTTTTTTATTTTTTGGTTTTTCGAGACAGGGTTTCTCAGTGTAGCCCTGGCTGTCTTGGAACTCACTCTGTAGACCAGGCTGGCTTCGAACTCAGAAATCCGACTGCCTCTGACTCCCAAGTGCTGGGATTAAAGGCGTGCGCCACCACTGCCCGGCAGCCAGGGTCCTTTCTTCATCCCTGCTGTTTTGTGATAATGACCCTTGAGATGCCTGATTGTCTCTCTCTGAGGATTTCAGACCATGTTACAGTTTTCTTCCAGAATTTACAAGTTTTTCGTCAGTTGCCTCCACTGTTCACCCACAGGCACACACCCTGGCTCTCATGGCTGAGGTATTCCTGCAATGTCTGGGGATTCCAGCCCTGGCCACATTATAGGACTGTGGAGAGGAGATGACTGGATGGCTAGCATGCAGGGGTGGAGCTTGTCTGATGGGGAATTCTAGACAAGGGCAGTGATCCTAAGTTGGTGTTTCCTTTGGGGACTTCAAGTGTCTGTCCCCATAGGTGTTTCCTGGAGCCTGCTTGGTTCTACAGAAAAGGACTCTTTGGTCTACAGCCCGGAGGAGGCATGAGCCTGGAAAGGAGGAGGCGTGGGCCTAGCTGTCTAGGAGCAGGGTGAGGAAGAGGGACTGGAAGCTGAGCTTTCAGTATCTCTGCTGCTCTCATTCCCACCTCTACCCTCCTGCCCACCCCCACCCTCACTCCCACCCTCACTACACAGCACCTGGTATGCCGATCCAAGCTCCCTGGGGAGCAGAGAATTGTGTGGCCAGCCCGTCCCTTGCCCCGTGTTTTGTGTGGCCTTCTCAGCTTCCATCTGTCCCCTGCTCTCTACCACCCTCGAAGCTCGACCTGAGTCCTCCACAAACCCCACTGCCGGACGCAAGCCTCTGCTCCATCCTGTGCTGCAGTGGTAGTCACTACTGTGTCCCCTTCCTACATTCTAAGAGTGGGTTGACATCTTTGCCTCCATCTCCTTGTCTAGTCTCAAAACAATCATGTGGTTTGGTCCTCATTTGATCCTTCATAATTGCTTTTTAGTATGGTTTGAGGACAGAACAGTCAGAGTCACAGGGCACATTTCTGTTAAATTTAATTGAAAGCTTCTTTGTTTCTTTCTTTCTTCTTTCTTTCTTTCTTCCTTTTTTTCTTCTCTCTCTCATCTCTCTCTCTCTCTTTTTTTCTTTCTAAAACAAGGTTTTATACAGCCCATGATGACCTCAGACTTTCTCATGTAGCCAAGGATAACCTTGAAATCCTCATCAAACTCTTGCATCCACCTCCGTAGACCTGAACCACTCTGCCTTGTTTATGAGGTGCTGGAGATGCAGCCCTGGGCTTCATACTGAACAGCAGCAGAGCCACATCCCTGTCTCTCAGCCAGAGCTGCGACAGCCTCAGTTTGCACTCACTTTAAGGCCAACATTGTTAGGCCCTGCTGTACAGTAACTCTGCTCTCAGTCAGCAAAGCTTTTCCTTTCTTCTCTCTCTCTCTGTCTCCCTCTCCCTCCCCTCCTTCCCTTCTCCCCTCAAGGTCTCACTGCGTAGCTCACTGTCCAGGAACTCACTCTGTAGACCAGGCTGGCCTCAATCTCACGGAGCTCCACCTGCCTCTGCTTCCTGAGTGCTGGGATTAAATGCTGGCACCACCACACCCATCCTGTTGCAAAGCTTTCCTCTGATTCTTCTGAGCGAAGCTCAAACACTCACGGCAGTGGCTGCTGGTATTGGTAGAGCACAGGGCCTTCTGGACAACGCCAACAAAGCCCAACAATGGCTTCCACCTGGGAAGAGGAGGAACAGAGACCTTGAGAAGGACTTCAAAATGGTAGTAAGGTGAAGGCCCAGGTACTGTAGTCCCTTCCAGGTCCCTGCTCCTGCGCCTCGTCTGCCATGGGAGTCCCTTTGGTTGCTTGTCTCTAGAATTGTATAGAATTTTTTTTTCTATTTTTGACAGGATTTGTTCTTCAGCAAGGCTGACTTTGAACTCCCTGTATACGTAGGGCACACTGGCCTGGAATTCCAAGTCTTCCTGCCTCAGGCTCCCCAGTGATGACATCATTACAGGCATGCCGTGCTCAGCACAAGGGTATCTCATCAGTGGCTCCCTATGCATTGTGCTGAGGCTCAGAGTTTTGGGAACACCACTGCCTTGTATACCATGGTGTCTAGTGCAGCCTGGAGCCTAGAGAAGTCGAAGAGGGAGAGCTGTGTGCTGTCACAGGGAAAGGAGGCTGACATGCAGACCCCAGTTCAGGGCGATTGGAGGAGAGCGAGCAAAGTCAATGTCAAGGACACAACAATGTTGAGTGACCCAAGGCTTTTACAAGGCAGTCTGTGCTTCAAGAAAGTTCTGCTGGGCCAGAGGGTTCAGATGGGAAAGGTTGGATTAGCTGGGGCAATTAGATAAAGGGGTTCCCTGGCCAGACAGTTCATGGGGCTATTTTTGTTATTTTGTTTTGTTTTTTGAGACAGGGTTCCATGGAACTCTGGCTATCACAGAACTTGCTCTGTAGACCAGGCTGTCCTTGAACTCTTGAGATCCAACTGCCTCTACCTGGAATTAAAGGCATGCACCACCACCGCCTGATGCTCACAGGGCTTTTAAAGATCCAGATCCTGGGGCAGAGGATAGATAGCTCAGCTGGCAAAGTGTTTGCTGAAAGCAAGCATGGAGAGCCCTGGGGAGTCTGATTTCTAGTATCCATGTGAGAAAAGCCAGGCATGTAGGTGGGTAGTCGCTTATGAAGTGTGGGGAGGTGGAGTTAAGAGGATCCCTGGGGCTCCTGGCCTAACCAGTGAACCCAGAGAGAGAACCTGTCACAAAAACACGAGGTAGGTGGTTCCTGAGAATGGCACACCTCCATACACACAGGTACACACATGCATGTGTACATACATGTACTAGTGCATCCCCCTGACACCAGCACATATACATACACACACTGACACACAGACAGGAGGATCTGGATCCTAGCTTCTACCCTTTAGCCTTTCTTCCTCATCTGTTCTTTCTTCTTTTTTTACACATGCACACACACACATACACACACATACATAACACATACTCACATGCACACACATACACACATATACACACATTACACACACAGGCACATACACATATACACACATACATGCGCACACATACACACATTACACACACATATACACACATACACATATATACACACATACATACACACATACATGCACACATATATACACATATACACATATATACACATGCACACACATACACATATACACACAGCACACACATATACACATATATGCACACATACACATATACACACATCATACACACATGCACATATATACACATATACACACATACACACATATGCATATATGCACACACACATACATACACACATATACACACATTACACACACATACACACATGTACACATATACAGACACACATGCACACAAACACACACACACACACACACACACACACACACACACACACACAGACACCTTTGAGACAGGGTCTCACAACGTTTCCTTGACTGACCTGGAACTTGCTTTGTGGACCAGACTGACCTCTAACTCATGTAGGCCAGGATGGTCTCTAACTCACAGAGCGCTGCCTGTCTGTGCCTCCTGAGTTCTGACATTAAAGGCGCATACCACCACATCTGCCTGGCGCTCCTTTGAGATTTTCCTGCCTGTGGTCTGAAGATGAGACTAGGAATCTGCGTTTTTGAAACATCTCCTCTCAAACTCAGGAACTGACTCTGAAGGGAAGAGGGGTGCCTTTCCTGCATGAGAAGGTAGAAGGAAATCGTATGAGGGAGAAGATGATGAGGTGAGTGGGACACTGAGGAAGCCAAAGGGGACCTTGAATCTGTGGCACCTTTCCCACTCACTGTCATGAGTGTCTAGAGCTGAGGGAGGAGGTGATAGTTTGGCTCTCTGGAGTCCCTTGCACGTGGACACACACAGTCCTTATCCCCAGGAAGTAGTGAGGGTGGAAGCTCATCGCTCAGGCTCTGCAGCACAGCAGCTGGATTGCAGTGCTGTCTGTGTGTGAGTCACCTGTATGAACAGCAGACTCCTCCCCACACAATAGAAAGTCTACAAGCTGTTAGCTTCATCTGGCTTTTGGGAGGACTCTATGCAGTGGCACACTGGAGGCTGGACATGCTGCCTGACCCCTAGGGAACATCCTCCATGGGAGTGATAGGCTCAGTTTTGAGAAATGTGTTATGACAGAAGCCAGAGAGCCATGTCTGTGTTGTTCAGCACCAGGAGACAACTCCTCAGGAAAGCACGAACCCTCTCATTTGTTCTCCGCCTGTGTGGCTTTCCCTAGGTGTAAGTTTGGTGACTCCTCTGCCTTTGATTTCTAGGACTTGAAGAGAGATGACAGTCCCTTGCTGCTGCGTTTAATTGGTGAGAGGCACACAGACCCGGAATTATAATTATGACGTTTTAAATGTCAAGCTCTTCAAAAGTCTGCCTTTGCCCTTGCTGTCACCCTGAACCCAAACCCTGCCTCCCACACCCAGAGTGTGCCCCGAGTCTCTCAGCTAAGCTTCACCTGGGAAATCTGAGTGACAGGTGACGTGCAGGCAGCTGGAAGACGCACAGTAAACCGAGCCTACGATGAGCTCAGAAGAGGTGAGTTGATGATCTGCTATTTATAGCCCCACTAAGAGGCTCTGGCCGCCAGCTCCATGTGAGGCTGGGTGGAAATGATGCCTTTGCAGGCTGAAAGCACAAAATGAAATTGGTGATTCATGGGCAGCCGCCAGTTGAAATACAAACAGGCTCCTGCTTCTCCAGCTGCCCCCCCTCCATCCTTTCACACCCATCGGGAGTTCTGAGAAGAGTTGCAAGCCCGCTACAACCTAGGCTGTCTGTGTCTGGTTCTGTGCAGTACTGGAATGACTCTGCTGACCTCAGCCCCATCCCCTCCTAAGGCTGAGGCTGGAACCTGGGTTTAAATTAAGAGGTCATTCATCCAAGAGGGACAAGGCAAGGGAAACAGAGAGAAAGGCTCCTGTCTTCTGTCCCCCTCAGGTGACACAGGCTACAGAGCAGCTTCTGTAGACCCCTGTAATGTGGAACGTGCAGGCATATACCAAACCGTTCTCCAGTCCCACAGCCCAGAGCCTGTCACCTAAAAGAGCTGTTGTTTACTGCCCTTGATGACATCTCCCTCCCAGGCCAATGTCCTCTGGAGCCCCTCTCACACCTCCTCTCACCCAAGGTGAGGCTGCATCGGAGGATTCTCCTTCCCTGTAGCCAAGATGGCATTCAAAGGTCCAGGATAAGGAGTCATAAACCAAACCCAGAAGCCAGGTTGATCACCCAGAGCTAGGTGCAGAAGGCTGGACTTCTGGAGTTCAGCTCTCTGGAGGCTGAAGCCAGAGGAGAGCCATGCTTCGCAGGGCTAGAAGATGACCACGTTTCAAAGAAAAGTTGGAGGGCAGCAGTTAAGGGCAGTTGTTGTTCACACAGAGAATCTGAGTTCAATTCCCAGGATCCACATGTCAGCTCATAACCAGCCACAGCTCCAGTTCCAGGCTGTGCTGACCTCCACAGGCACCGGGTACTCACAGGTACACGCATGTATACAAGCAGAAAAAACTCATACACATAAAATAAAATAAAATAAAATAAAATAAAATAAAATAAAATAAAATAAAATAAAATGGTAAAATTTAAAAGCATTGAGAAAACCTGAGCTGCTGGGCAGGGGTGGCACATGCCTTTAGTCCTAGTACTTGGGAGGTAAGAGGCAAGAGGATCTCTGAATTCAAGGCCAACCTGGATAATAAGAACCCCTCCTCTACAAAAACCCCCCAAAAAATTAAAAAGAAAGAAAAAATAAAAAATAGACTTGAGCAACTAAAGTTTTGACTATCCATAATTTTTGTTGATTGTAGCTATAAGGTGAAAGTAAAATTTTTTATTTTTTATTTTTTTTCTTTTTCTCCTTCCTCATCCTCCCCTTTTCTTCTTCCTCCTTCTCCTTCTTTCTTCTTTATTATTTGAGACAGTTTTCCTGTATAGCCCTGGCTGTCCTGGAACTCATTCTGTAGACCAGGCTGGCTGGCTTTAGACTCAGAGACCGGCCTGCCTCTGACTCTGAGTGTTACGATTAAAGGTGTCACCATTCTGAGCTCTAACTTTTGTTTAGGAAAAAAAAATCCATTCTATCCCAACTACTCAAGAAGCTGAGGCAGGAAGATCGCAAGTTCAAGGCCAGACTGGACAGGTTAGTATGATTCTGTCAGTTTCTTCACTGAGACATTAGGAACAGCGGGAAACCTACCATACAGGGGGGTGATAAAGAAAAGACGATGCAACATCTGGGTTCGGGGCGCCAGCCCCATGGGAGGAGCATTGGCCACACAGACATGAGGACCTGAGTTTGAATCCCCAGGACCCAGATTAAAAACTGGGGTGACTGCATGTACCTGTAACCCAGAGCCATAAGGAGAGAGAGAGAGAGAGAGAGAGAGAGAGAGAGAGAGAGAGAGAGAGAGGAGGTTTATGGGGCTTGCTGGCTGTTGGTGTCACTGAAAAGAGCAAGCTACAGATTCGGGGGAGAGGAGAGCCAGTCTCAAGGGGATAAGCTAGAAAATGATCCAGAAGGGTACCTGATGCTGTCCTTTAGCCTCTGTGCATTTGAGCACACACAGAGACACATACACAGACACACACATAGGGACACATACATGAACACACACATACACATATAGGCACACATACAGACACTCACACAGAGACACATACACAGACATTCCCATTTGTGAGCTGGGAGTGTCTTGCACAGTGTCAGGCTTCATAATGAAACCTAGGGCCTCAGCAGAGACCTGAGCTCTATACCCATGCCAGGCTATCTAGCATTCTGGTCCTTTCTTGGTATGTCCTTGACTTTGCATAGGAACCAAGTCCCTCAGGGCCATCTCTTGTCTGGTGCTGGCAACCTGACTCTCCTGTTCCCCTGAGTCCTGGGTAGCTTCTACTGTTCACGCGAGCATTCCAGGTGCTCCCTCAGTTCTGTAGGCAACACAACAGCAGGCAGCAGAGGACCTACAGAGTGGCAGGGGGAGCCCACTCCACCTCTAGCTGGGTACACAGCACGAACTGCTGATTCATGGATGCTCGTGAGGCCTGGGCTGCTTGTACATCCTCTCATCTCCAGCTGTCGGCCGAAGCATAATTGTAGCTGTCACTTTGGCAGCAAGACGCTGTGATGTGTCCCTAATACAACTGCCTCTGCTCCACAGCTCTTGGGAGGTGGGAGGGATCTGCAGCTGCTCCCATGGAGAGCTGGAAATCAATCTGCATGAGATTTGTCCAGGTGCAGTCTCAGGGGCAGTGCGAGCCCCAGGGAGAGGCCCTGTGCTTGAACCAGCTGGGTGCTGCCTGCGTCAGCATCTTCCATAATGCAGTCCTGATGGCATCCATTAATGAGAGACAGTCTGCCATTGGAGGGAGGCATTTTTTGGCAGCTCTGAGGAGTTGGAAAGCAGCCTTTAGACAATGCATGAGTTGGACTCCAGGGTGAATGGACAGTTAGACAGTGGTGGAGGGAGATAGTGCCAGAGACGTAGCTGGGACGAAATTGAGAGGCAAGGAAGCTGAGGGCCAGACCTGCAGCTTGGACTGCATCCTGGAAGCAATTGAGAGCCTCTGGGGGCCTTATAGGAGGGAGTGAAGTGGTCAGATGATGTGGGGCGGGGGAGGGGGAGGTCTGAGCTCAAGCACTTGGGAGTGTCTGTGAGCATAAGACTCACCCTCCCCACACACTTGGCAGGAAGAAGCTCATACCTTTCTGGAGCACTGTTTCCTGAATTAGGAGGTGATGGAGGCTATGTGCTTGGTGGGCCATCACAGCAGGGATCCAGTCTCACGCCAGCAGAGAGAACAGGCCGGCAAGGGGAAGCTCTGGGTCCATACCCTCTTTCTTTTTTGCCTGCTTTGACCAGAAGGAGTTTGTGAACAAAGTACCTATGTTCGGAGATTCCAAATGTAGGTGGGGCTGCAACACACAAAGATGGAGCAAGGACACTGGGGCCGTGGGGTGGTCTCACTGCTGTGAGTAGACCTAACTTCTCAAGTTGCTACCCACAAGGAAAACAGCAGAGGGGCTGGGGATGTGGCTCGGTTGGTAGAATTCTTAGCTAGCATGCATGAAGCCCTGCACAAAGTGGACATGGACATCAAGAAGCTGGAGGATCGAAAGTTCAAAGTCACTGTTAACTACATAGGGACTCGGAGGCCAGCCTAGGCTACATGAGACCTTGTCATCAAAAACAAACAAACAAAAACATGAAAGGGGGATGTGGCTAGGAGATGGTTCAGCACTTAAGAATGTTTGCTGTCCCCTCAGAGGACCTGAGTTTGGTTCCCAGCACCCATATTGGCCGCTCACAACTGTGAGTCCAGCTCCAGAGGATTTGATGTCTGATCTGGCCTCCTTGGGCACATGCACCCATGTAAGCACCTGCACACAGGTGTGTACCTGCACACAGGTGTGTACCTGCACACA
>JANHMN010000002.1:61089591-61120480 GCA_030674055.1 Rhabdomys pumilio
TGTGTGTGTGTGTGTGTGTGTGTGTGTGTGTGTGTGTGTGTGTGTGTCCATCCAGTGCAGGGGCTGGAACCCAAGACCTCTTACAGGTAGATCAAGCTTTCTTTCATTGAGGTACTTCCCAGCCTCCTCCATTATTGTGAGGAGACATGCAAGACAGCTGGCTGAGGTAGAAAATGGCCTACCTAAAGGTCAGAGGTATCACAAAGGGTCCATCCACTTCAAGAACACTTTTAGGGTTCCCGCTGTGATTCAAGTGTGAACTATTACCCACAGGTTCATGTGTTTGCATACTTGGTCCCTGCAGGTAGTCCGAGCCTTGGAGGCTGTGGGACCTTTGGAGAAGGAGGCATGGTTGCTGGAGGTGAACCACTAAGAGTAAGACTTTGTGGGTTCTGATTCAACCTGTCTCCAGCCCAAATGCTCTGTTTCCTGGTCCAGCAACATGTGAGGGACCTAAGTCACACACTCTCAATGTCACAAACTCTACCATGCTTTCCCTATCAGGGTGGACAATCCCCTTTTAAAACATAAATCCAAATAAACCCTGCCTTCCTTCAGTTCTTCTGTGGGATACTCTGTCACAGGTCTGAGGAAGCCACCGCTCCTAAGAGTCAGAACAGGAAGTTCTCGTTCCAATAAACCAACAAGGGACATGAAAAGCAGAAGACCTGGGTGACAGGAAGAAAGAGATACAATGTTCATTATGCTGATGACAATGTTCTGGCCAGTTCCCACGCCTAGTCCTCATTCTGATGGAGGAAGTCTTGCAAAGAGGATTGGGTAGCTTAGAGGACAACACCTTGCTGTGCCAAGTCTGAGCTGCCCCCATCCACACAGACCACAATTCATCTTCGTTTCCCTCATGGCTGCTTAACACCTTGGAGTACCTTGGCCAGGTGATTCAAGTCGGTGGTGACTCATACCTTTAATTCCTTTGAGGCATAGGCAGGCAGATCTCTGAGTTCAAGATCAGCCTGGTCTACAGTGCTAGTTCCAGGACAGCCAGGGCTACACAGAGAAGCCCTATCTCAATAAATAGACAGACAGACAGACAGACAGACAGACAGACAGACAGACAGACAGACAGCAAAGATGAGTACCATCACTGTCAAATCATTGCCAAAACCCTAAAAGCAAACAGGGCATCATGGTACACAACCATGGTACACTTGGGAGGTAGAGGCAGGGAGGAGTAAGAATTCATGGCTCACCTGACTTACATGAGACTCTATTTCCATAACAACAATAAGAAACCAAACAAAGACCTCAAAAGCAGTTTTCAGAAATGTAAAAATCCATCTTAAATTTGGTTCTGGCGATTTGGCTTTTACAGAAGACACTTTGTTTCCCAGAACCCACATCTTAGATCACAACCACCTGGGACTCCAGCTCCAAGGCGTCTGATACCCTCTTCTGGCCCTCACAGGATCCAGGAGTGAAAATGGTGTGCAAACAAACATGCATACAAAATACCCAGATACATAGAATATGTGTTTAAAATAAATCTTAAATTCATATAATATTTCAAGAGATTCTATTTTAGTTTAATTTTTCGTTGGGGTAATGAAACACCCCAACAAAAAGCAATTTATGGGGTTTATTTCATCTCACAATCCCTGATTTTAGTCCTTTATTGTGGGGAAATCAAAGCAGGAACTTCAAACAGCTAGTCATATGGTATCCTCAAGAATACAGAAAAATGATGCACACACACACACACACACACACACACACACACGTGCACGCACATACACATGCACTGTATCCGGCTCAATTTTTCTACCCTTAGTTCAGAACCCTTTATCTAGGGAATGGTGCCACCCACGGTGGGTTGGGTCTTTCCATCTCAATTAACTTAGGTCAGTATTGCACAGATGTGCCCACAAGCTAATTCAATGTAGATAATTCCTTACTGAGACTTTTTTTCTTCTTAGATGACTCTAGGTTGTGTCAAGTTGACAGTGAAAGCTGACCATCACAGAGGCCCCTACAGCGAAAGCAGTCCTGAGAATGAGTAAAGTCGTAGCTTTCCATCCATGACTTCAGAACTACAAAACTACATTAATCAAAAAGAAAAAGTTGTCGACACAAAGACAGACATAACAAACCAGCACAGTGAAACAGAGCTCAAAAGGAACCTACATATGTGGTCAAATAATTGGGAAGGAGCAGCGTTGTTGTGGTTTTAGTGAGAAATACCCTCCATAAGCTCATGCATGTACCAGTTGGTTCCCGGTTAGTGGTGCTGTGCAGGAAGGCTACAGAACCTTTAGGGGTGCAGCCTTGCTGGAAGAAGTATATTAGCTCAGATGGGCTTTGAGGGTTGCTAGCCTTGTTCCAACCCCAACTTGCTTTTAGTGTGTGAATGTGTGTGCTCAGCCAGCTTCCGGCTCCTGCTGACAGCATCATCTAGTTCTCTGGAACTATAAGCCAAGATAATAAGCTGTCTTCCTTTAAACTGTGTCGGGTTAGGGTCTTTTAAAACAGCAACGGGAAATTGCTTACTGCAGGGACTTTGCTGTGTTCTCGTTGTTGCTGTTGTTGTTTTTAAGAGTCTCGCTCTAGCCCAGGCTGACTTAGAACTCATGGTGATCCTTCTGTCTCAGACATTCAGCGCTGGCAGTGCAGGTATGAGCCATTACATAATTCTGGTATCAAATATTTTTTGATAAGAATGACAAAAATCACTCAATGAAGAAAAGACAGACCTTTTGGCAAACAAAGCAAAATTGGACCCTTATCTTAAACTACATGCAAGTATTAACACAAAATGGATCCAAGGCCTAACAGGCTGGAAAGAAGGCCCAGTGGCTAAGTGCACTTTCTGCTTTTAGGACTAGAGTTCTCCTAGCATCTACATCGGGTAGCTCATGGTCACCTGTAACTTCAGGCCCAGGGAATCTGATGATTTTTCTGGCTTCCACGGACACCAGTATTCACATGGCACACACACAGAAACAGACAGACATACCCACATACAAATATATACATGAAAAAAATTTAAAAGTAGATATTTTTAAGGTGAAAATTGTCCTGGGGAGACAGTTCCGTAGGTCAAGGCTCTTGCTGCCAAGTCTCATGATTTGAGTTAAATTCTTAGAACCTCTATGGTGGCAGAACAAAACCAACTCCCTGAAATTGTCCTGTGAATGCCACTTATGTACATACACGATAAATAGATACTTAATTAAAAAATAATGGGGCGATGGTGGCGCACGCCTTTGATCCCAGCACTTGGGAGGCAGAGGCAGGTGGATTTCTGAGTTCGAGGCCAGCCTGGTCTACAGAGTGAGTTCCAGGACAGCCAGGGCTACACAGAGAAACCCTGTCTCGAAAAACAAAACAAAACAAAACAAAAAAAATAATAATGGTGATTTTCACTTTATGTACATTTTTGTCACACAAACCAGGGCACAAGGAACACAAATCCTTAAGCGTCCTTTGTAGGGCATTTACTCAGCTTCTTTAGAGATCATGGGGACAGACAGCCTGTGGCACTAGACTGCCAACAGTGTGAGGACTTTCACTTCCACACTGGACCACAGCCACTTCTTATGCCTGTCACTAACATGCTCTCCCATCCTTCATATCCAGCCATGGGCCTCTCCCACTTCCCCTAGAATGGGCTCTCCAGCTCTCCCTGATTCTGCTCGTGTCGGAGTGTCCATTCCCTTCTGGTTCACGAATCTTGTTCTTCTGTTCAGTACTTTCTCCTTCAGAGTCTTGAAGCTTCTTCTGTAAAGGAAGCAGAAGCCTACTGCAGATTCTCTGCCCATTATCTGTAAGACAAGTCTTCACTATTTGTTGAGACAGGGTCTCGGACTTACAATTTTGAAATTTTGGTTTCTTTTTTAAAAACACAGAAATAAGAATATGTTTTCATTTTTAATCTCAGGTGTGGGATACAGGGCTCCTTCAGATTGTCCACAGCAGCTGACTACAATTTGCCTCATGTTCTAGCAGGGGCATGATTTTTGCCAGTAGCAGATAGTTTCTGCAATTATGTAACATTTGGAATCCTGGGAAATTTTCAGAAGGTATATTAAATGTTAGGACTCCCGAGAGGTGAGTTGGTTGGTTGTTGTTAGTCATGGTTTGTTTAGTAGTCATGCACAAAGGAAAGAAGAAGAAAAGAGAAGAAAGATTAAAAAGAAAGAGGAGGAGAAGGAGGAGGAGGAGGGAGGGAGGGAAGAGGAGGAGGAGGAAATTAGATATCCTGATGGTGAAGGTCAAACTCACCCCAAGGAACTCAATGGCCCTAACAAGCAGGAAGTAGTCTAAGAATGAAGTCACCACTTTCCTTTCCATTCATTTTTCTCTGCTATCTAGCTTTAGGAGTGTTGAAAGGGTGGAAAAAGGGAAGAGAAAGGTGGAAGAAAGAAGAACCCATAGAGAAGCAAGCACTGGTCACAGAGTCTTACTATGCACCCTTCCTGGTGTTTACAGTTGGCACTGGCTAAGCACAATAGCAGGGATGAAGTAGGATCACGTGCAATTACTACTACTGTAGCCCCTGCGGAGCTTCAAGGGGTTGGGATCATGACAGATACAATGACTACTGCTGTGCGGCTTACTGAAGAACAATGGTTGGTGATTTTAGAACTGTTTGCCTTGAGCAGATAGAACTAGTTATAACTATACCTCAGAGTGACAGGACAATGACACAGGGCAGGCGAGAGATATCGTCAGGATATCCAGGATTACAGAGATTCGTATTATTCTGTAACCCCCTATTTTTAATAATAAACCTCCTTATTAATTTTTAATAAGATGACTGCTAGAACTATAGAGCCACTATGTACACCAGGCTGGCCTTGAATTCACAAGGATCTACCTGCTTCTGCCCTGGGAGATCTACTTCTAAAGGTCTGAGATGTCTGACAGAAAGTTCTCCAGCAAAATGGAAGGTGCACAGTAGGTGTCCAGTAGTCTCTGCACTTACTGTGACGACTTTCCTTCATATGAGCCTAGGATGATCCCATGGCCTCATCTGCCCTCACCCTTTGAGCTGCAGCTACAGCCTTCCCTACCATAAAACATTCTTGTCTACCTCAGGCCCTGCTGACCTACCTCATGGAGCATCAGAGAATTTAAAAAAACCTGAAGGGCTGGGTATGCAGCTCACTTGGTAGATTGCTTGCCTGGGGTGTACAAGGCCCTGGGTTCCACCCCCAGCTCCAACCAACCTGGTCATGGTGGTACAGCATGTACTCCCAGCACTAAGCAGGTGGAGACCTAAAGATTAAGGTTAAGGCCATTCTTTGCTATGTTAAGAATTTGAGACCTGGCTGGGCTACATAAGGTATGGTCTGAAGGAAAAGAAGGCAGCTTGAGAGATGACTGAGCAGTTACAAACATTGTCTGCTCTTCCAGAGAACCAGGGTTCAACTCCTAGCAATCACATGGTCGCTCACAACCACCTGTAACTGTAGCTCCAGGGGATCCAAGGTCCTATTCTACCATCTATGGCCATCGCATGGATACAGTGCACAGACATACATTCAGCCAAACACTCATACACAGTATTGTGGTTGTGTTTTTGTTTTGTTTTTTGTTTTTGTTTTTGGTTTTTTGAAACAGAGTTTCTGGGTAACTCTGGCTGTCCTGAAGACCTGGTCCTGTAGACCAGGCTAGCCTTGAACTCACAGAGATCCACCTGGGTCTGTCTCCCGAGTGCTGGAGTTAAAAGCTAGAGCCACCAAGCTCGACCACAATTTTTTTTAAATCTCAAAAACAAACAAACAAACAAAAAATCAAAAACAAAAGCAAGCAAACAAGAAAAACTCACAGAGATCTGCCTGCTTCTGCCTCCAGAGTTTTGGGATTAAAGGCCTATGCCACTACTGCCCAGCTCACCATGACTGGTTTTATCTGGTGTTAGGGAATCAAAACACAGAACTTTATTTTCTTATTTTAAATTTGTTACGTGTATGGATATTTTGCTCACATATATGTTTGTGTACCACATGTATGTCTTGTGCCCACAGAGGCCAGAAGAGAGCATCATATATCCTGAAACTGAAGTTATAGATGTTTATGGAATACCATGTGGGTGTTTGAAATTGAATCCAAAACCTAGGACTTTATGTAGGCTAAGTGAGTCCTCTACCAACGAAGCTATGTCTCCAGCCCCTTATTTTGTCTTGATGGTGACTATTAGACTCATAGAAGACTTCAAGAGAATATGAGGGTCTAGAGAGATGGTTCAGAATTTAAAAGTACTTCCTGTGTAATTATAAAAACCAGAGTTTGATCTCAGCATCTATGTAGCAAGCTTGCATGCCTGTAATCTTGGCAACAAGAGTCTAGAAACAACAAGATCACCAGGGCTTGCTAGCTTCCAGTCTATCTGAATAAACCCAAATCCTTGTTTATAGAGAGACTCTGCCTCAAAATAATAAATGGAGAATTACAGAGGAAGGCACTCAACACAGCCTTCTCTGTGTGGGCATACACTCACTCAGACACACACATATTATCTTAGCTACTGTTCTATTGCTGTGAAGAGACACCATGACCAAGGAAACATAAAAGAAAGCATTTAATTGGGAGCTTGCTTACAGCTTCAGAAAGTCCATTATCATCATGGCAGAGACTGTGGCAGTGTGTAGGCAGGCTTGGTGCTGAAGAAGTTGCTGAGAGCTACATCCTGATCTACAGGCAGCAGGTAGAGAGAAACACTGAGCCCAGCATGGGCTTTTGAAACCTCAAGTAGCAAGGTCTACTTCCAATGACACACCCCCTCCAACAGGGCCACACCTCCTAATCCTTCTAATCCTTCTCAAACAGTTCCACTTCATGGTGACTAAGAATTCAAATAGCTGAGCCTATGGGGGACATTCTCATTCAGACCACCACATATACCATACATACATATATACATTCATACAAAGATCTTTTAAAAAATAGAAATATGAGAGGCTGGGGTAAGAGTGATTGCTGCACAGGTATGCAGATCCCTTTGCTGAGCTTGGAAACCCATACGGAAAGCTGAGCTTAGCTACCTGTGCCCTGGGTAGAGGGGAGAGAGGAAAGGCAGAGACAGGATGTATGATCTCTGGAACTTACTGGCTGACAGCTAGCTGAAAAATAGCTACAAGTTCTGTGAGAGGTCTGTCTCAAGGGAATAAGACGGACCATAGAGGGGACACACAATGTTCTCTGGTCTCGGCATACATGCCTGGCATGTGCAAAACGCACACACACACACACACACACACACACACACACACACACACTTGTACAAGGAAGAATCAGAAGTTCAAGGTCATCCTTGGCTACATAGGGAGTTTGAGGCCAGCCTGTGCTACATGAGATTCAAACAAAACAAAAAGAAAGAAAGCTCCTGGAGAACTTCCTGCTATAATTGGAGCTCTGTTGCACACTGCCTTGTCTGCCCAGTGCTGAGGAAACCATGGGATGAGAGATGGGCAGGGGCCAAGGGCCTGAATGGCAGGCATACCTCTTGCATGACCACTATCAAGCGAGCCAACTCCTGGTGCCCAACATACTTAGACCCAGACAGCCTGTGCCAGGGTGTGTGGGTTGGAGGAGTCAGCACAGAAACTTCCTGCTCCAGGCACTTCAGGTCTGTACAGGTTCTCCATCCCACCTCTGGAGACTGCTCCCACATCAGAAGCCTCCCCTGGGTCCCCACCATAGGCTTCACAGGCGAGGTTCTTCCTCTGATTCTTCCAGAGGTGGGAGGCAGAAGGCAGAAGCTGTGATCCTCGAGCCAAACTTAAACCCTGGGAAATTACTTGCCCCAGGGCAAGCTTTCAGAAATCCTGGCAAAGAACTCAAGCCCCAGGGCCAGTAAGAATGGCTAGTCAGCAGGGTCTCTGGTATTAGGGTGAGGGGTGGGGACTTCTACACGTGGGTTAGGAACTGGAGGTTGACCCATGGGTTGAGGAACTCACACGTCTTCAGACCAATTGAGACTCTTAAAGCTCTCAGTCTTACCAAATTGACCTTCTTTCTCTTTTTCTTTCTTTCTTTTTTTCTTTTTTGACCAAGTCTTATGTATCCCAGGCTGATCTTAAAGTTGCTGTGAAGCACGGATGACCTAAGAATGGCCTTGAACTTCCTCCTGCTTTCACTTCCTGAATGCTTAGATTACAGGATGCACCACCATGTTCTATTTATGAGATACTGAGAATCAAACCCAGGGTTCCATGCAACCAGCCCTCTACCAACTAAGCTACATCCTTAAGCCCAAAGACCGACTTTATACGTACTCGGGGTCCTATTAGTGTAGTGGCTTTCATATATATATATATGAAATATATATATATATATATATATTTCCCTCTTTGCCCCTTGGAAAATACCAATTGATATTATATTGGCCCCTATCTAATGTCTGCTCCCCAGCAACCCTTAGGAAATTTCCCAGTCTTGGCTTCTCATGAGCTCCTGTCCCCAGGAAGCAGGATCTTATGACCAGTCTACTCAAGTTCCCTTCTCCACTTTCTTCAAAAAGACAGAAACCTCTGTGCCCTGCGCACTCAGCTTTCCAGGGCCTGGCTCACAGCCACGTGTGGTACCAGTCACTGTCTGCCAGAGAGTAAACGGAATCAGGCAGCCTAGCTTCCATTGCTGGGTGGAGGGAGCCAGGAAGAAAGGAAGCCCCCAAAGAAAAGGAGGCTCTCAGAAAACAAGAGGTCCTCAGGAAGGAGTTCCCAGGACCTGCAGTTGTTGGGTGACAAATAGTGTCCCTTGGAGCCTGAGGGATACCGTTCTCACCATAGAACTTGACTTTTGCTGAGCCCTGCAGAGTCAGGCTAGCCAAGGCCTGGGAGAATCTCTCACACACTGAGGAAAAAAAAAAACCCAAGGACTGAGACCTTGGGTCTCCGGTTCCCTTTGGCCCTTTGCCAAAGCTGTGTGGGTCCCCCGATCTCTTTTCAGAACTTTAGTTGCCACCTCTATTAAAATGGTGTCACAATTCCAAGAGTGCAAATGAAGTCAGTTTGATTCCCAAATATCCCTGTCCTCCACCTGTCATCTGTCCCAAAGCTCCCCTTCCTTTGCAAGCACGACAACCCTCATCTGTCACTCCGAAGGTAGCGAGCTGTGCATCCAGAGCTGGAGGGAGGGCTCAGAAGGAAAGAGCACTGGCTGCTCTTGTAGAGGACCTGGGCTCAGTTTTCAGTACCCACATGGCACCTCACAACCACCTGTAACTCAGACACCTCTTCTAACTTCCATAGGCCTGGCATGTGGTGTATCCATTCAAACAAAACACCCATCCATGCAAAATAAAATAAGAAAATGTTTTAAATATTTATGTTACATATCCTAGTGGTCTTAAGTGGTATTTATTGGAAAAAAAACTTTAAATAAATAAAAGAAGGCAGCTAAGAGTCCAGCATGCTATCCATCTCTCAAGGAGGATTCTACAGGGCCTCCAGATCGTTTCATAGGAGTCCTATAAACAGAGACCTCCAGACAGCTTCTTTACCATATTGTTCCCCATGCTATTTCTAGACAGTTCACTTCACCAAACCCCAAAGACATAAACACAAATGTTCCTTTACTGACAGGAGGCTGAGCTGTCACTGGTCCAAGCAGGGGCATTGCCATTCAGCCATGTCATCCTGTACTCCATGTGACACCTGTTTTCTCTTCCTTGTACAGCAGACCTGTTGATTGGCTTAGAGGAAGGGGGTGGGCAGAAAGGAGGGCTAGTGGGTCAGCCATGTAAATGGCCAGTAGGAGATCAGTAGTGAGTTAGCCAGGTACGTGACCACTAAGGATATCACTGCCCAGTAGGACTTATACAGAAATGGTCTTAAGGTGCAAGTCCACCAAACTTCTCAAGGAGGGAACTCTCTCCAGAAGCAAGGGATTCAGACAGGTCTCTAGGCCTTCATGAGATAGAGACAGGCTGATCAGAGGCTGAAGGCCTCTCTCACGTTTAAGGGAAATAGGCTGTTGGGTTTCCTATTAGACGCAGAAGCCAGGAGCTGGTAATAAATCAAGAACAGAAAAGTGATGTTAGTGCTTCAAACGAAATTTCCAAGCCCGGGAAACAATTGAGCATTAAAATCCATTGGAGGGAAAAAAAAATCTATTAAAACTTCAAGAGAAATGCTTTGCTATAAATTAGGTTTCTCTGCCAACTGGGATAATTCAATAATTTCCCCTTGACATTCTCAAGATTGCTCTTTGGGGGGGGATTATGATTCGCTGAAGTCAGGAGCAATTTGTTTCCAAAGAAAGACAAAGGTGGTGTGTGCCTGTAAGCCCAGCGGTAGGACGATGACAGGAGCTGGGGCTGCAGTTCAGCTGGTAGAGTCTTCCTTAGAGTGGACAGGACCTTGGGTTTGGTCCCCAGCAAAAATCAGGCATATGACTTAAGTCCTGTCACTGAGGAGGTGGAGGCCAGAGGATTGGAAGTACAAGGTCATTCTCATCCTTTAGTGAGTTTGAAGCCAGGCTGAGGCACATAAATCCTGTGCAAAACAATAATGTAGATAGGTAGGTAGGTAGATAGATAGATAGATAGATAGATAGATAGATAGATAGTAGATAGATAGATAGATAGTAGATAGATAGTAGATAGATAGTAGATAGATAGATAGTAGATAGTAGATAGATAGTAGATAGATAGTAGGTAGATAGTAGGTAGATAGTAGATAGATAAGATAGATGACAGACTCAACAAGGAGTGGAGGTGACAGGTGACAAGGCTTCTAATTCAGACTCCCATGGGTCAGTCCAGTTCTACAATAGAGAGATGTGTGTCACCTCCATCCAGAGTTGGCTAAAGCCACATTTTGACAACAAAGCAGCAAATGAGGGGATGGGAGAAGTCCTGTAGTCTTCCAGAATCTTCTAACACTTAAGGCAGTCTTAGTTTCCCAACTCTAAAACCTTACAGAACCAGGTCTGGCTCCAGGTCACAGTTTGCCTGAGATCCCTTCTTGACATTAGGGGTGTGCGGCTGTGGGCCCTTCCAATTTGCTTTTACTATGCAAAGCCCCTCCAGCAGCACAAGTCTCCTATCATGTGGAGCCTCCTCTCCAGCACTTAGAGATGCTGGTCTCTTACAAGGTCCAAAGCCAGCCTGTTGGGTAGAGTTGCTCTGGCCTCTAAGGTTGACTGAGATAGGAGGGAAGGATGGTACCCAGAGATCTTTCCCACAATGAGCCAGATCATCTTGCGCTAGCCTCCAAGACAACTGATGGGGGATGGGGTGGAGAGCCTGGAGGCTGCATGATCTGCACAGAACAGGGCTACAGAGACATCCAATGGAAAGCCCCAGCACCATGCCTGGCACAAGGAAGCTGGATTTACTAGTGTCTGTCTTTAGGACACAGGTTTCCTGAGCCTTTCCCAGTACCGGAAACCCATCCCATGTACTCTCTGCTCAAGTTCGCTTCTCTCTTCCCTCCTCTTCCTGGTCTTGGGAACTGACTTCTTCGAGAAACAACTGAGAAGAATACAGTTTGCCTACAAAGCTGGGCCAGTTGAAGGACAGCCACCCACATATGCTTGGTCAAAAGAGTCAGTGCTACAATCATTCCCTGGAAGGATGTTTGATATTGGAATTCTCTCATTTTGCAAAGGCCCTGGGAAGGAGGTGAAGTGATTTTTGCCTAAGATCATGCTTTTCTGAGAGGTTCTTTTATCTTAGACAGGGACCAGGTCAAACCATCTCAACCACAGAGTTGGGTCCCATCTCACAGTTTCCTTTTCCCTCCCCTCCTCAGATTTTCCCATGAGTCAGAGCCTCTCAGATCTGCAAATAGGGGTCACTGAGACCAAGGGACACACTGAGGCAGGGATGTATGGCAGAGAAAAGCAGTGGGCTCTCTTTCTGAGTTCTCTATTCTGTGGGTCTCCAGACATTAAGATCACAGGGCTTAACAGAAAGAGGTCAAAGGGGAAGGAAGTGGGAGAGTCTGGGAAAGTTTCCATCCACCCAGCTGTCAGAACCAGCCTTCACATTCACACAGACACTGCTTAGCTGAGAGCAGAGAGGGGCGGGGCCTGAGAGGTCAGCTACCTCTGCCTCTTTAAGTCACTTCTTCCCTGCACTGTTCCCTCCCTCACAGGGCATCCCGCTGTTGCCTTTTTGCATGGTTTGTTGTTTGTTTGTTTGTTTTGAGACAGGGTCTCTAACTGTAGCTTCAGCTGGCCTGGAGTTCTCTATGTAGACCAGGCTGGCCCTGAACTCATAGAGATCTGACTGCCTCAGCCTCCAAATGCTGGAATTAAAGGTGCCACCATGTCCTGTTACTCCATTGGTTTTTGCTTTTTGATCATTTGGAATTTAGGCTCTCTCTCTCTCTCTCTCTCTCTCTCTCTGTGTGTGTGTGTGTGTGTGTGTGTGTGTGTGTGTATGTGTGTGTGTGTGTGTGTGTGTTTCTTTCTCTCTGTGTGTGTCTCTCTATGTCTCTTTGTCCCTCTCACTATGTAGACCAGGCTAGCCTCATATTCACCTGCTTCTACCTACAGAGTGCTGGGATGAAAGGCCTGAACTAACACTACCTTTCTGTGGCATGGCCCTGGTCTTGACCCGACACCTGTAAAAGCTAATGGCTGCAGAATGGCCTGAGCTTGTTGCTGATCAAGATCTCAGGTCTCAAAGACTAATCTGAAAGCATTACAGAGCTGGGCACCAGAGTGGTAATTTCCTACAGGGGACCTAACCTAGCACCTACACGGTTCCCTCAGAGAAAGAAGGCTATGAGGAAACTCAAGAATGGGGCGTTTTTGCCGCTTGGGCAGGCTGTCAGCAAATGCCGCTGGACTAGAGAAATATATATTTGTGTGTGTGTGTGTGTGTGTGTGTGTGTGTGTGTATGCGCCCGCGCAGGCATGTAGCTTTGAATTTGTTTTTGTTTTTTCTTTTTTTTTTTAGAAAGAGTTTCTCTGTGTTTCTCTGATTATCCTACAACTTGCTCTGTAGACCAGGCTGGCCTGAAACTCAGAGATCCACCTGCCTGTGCTTCCCGAAAGCTGGAATCAAAGGCGAGTGCCACCACGCTGGTCAAGAATAATATTTTTTTAACAGAGTTAGCTCCCAAGCCCCGAGGATCTCCTGGTTTTGCCTTAGGGAGATAACACTGGGGTCACCCTCTATCACCTAGCATAGTATGACTTGGGACAGAGAAAGCTGATGCTTGGTTGCTTGGAAACTATAGTCCAGCCACTCAGTAGCTTGGCCTCTCTGTGTCTCAGTTTCCTTATCTCTAAAGGAAGGTTAAGCTATCCCAGAGAGTTCTCTCCACAAGTACCACCCTTTGTCAGTAACTTCACACAGAATGGAAAACCCTTGGGAAATGCAGGCTCCTCTGAGAAGCTGGGTGTGGCGGGCCGGCCTTCCCGGAGCAGAGGGGGCGGGGCGTCCAGAAAACCTCCCATTCCCCCCTCCCCACCCGGTCCTCTCCGACGCAGAGCTTCCTTGCTGCTGGCAGGAGCTGAGTCACCATGCAGGCTTGCCTGGTATCCTCGGCACTGGACTTCGTAGACCTGAAAGTCCCGAATCTATCCTCCAGGCTAATCCACTTTGCTCCAGGTGCCTCCAGGAATTCTGGAAATGCTCCTAGGGGCCCACGGGTTTGGGGTGTGGAGGAAGCAGAAAGCCTCATTCTCATCTGTCTAGAGAATTCCAGGAAGCCCATGGGAATCTCCCTGGCACCGCTGGGCACCGAGCCTATCTCTGCACCTCTTATCTCAGCTTTCCTTGGGGGCAAGCTCTGTCTCTACAGAACCCCCTTGAAATGCACCTGCCTCAGGGTTGGAAGTGCCGCTCCAGGCTTAGAGAAGGACTCCAAAAGAAAGGATGCTAGAAACAGATGAATATCAGAGTCTGCATGGGGAGGCCGGCGGCTAGGGCTCCCACTGGCCCCGCCTGTCCTCTCCCAGCCCCCAGGACTTCAGGGGAAGTGGTGGATGGGGGAGGGGAATCAGGCTGACAGATTCTGTAAACAGAGCCGGTTTGGGCCTCAGCCAAGGACTGGGTGTCCTGGCCCAGCTGGGTGTGAGGCCCATCCGTGGCTCTCCAGGACACCCCGCCCTGCCCAGCTGCCCGGGGGTGCCCGGCCCACAGCCAGCTCCAGCCAGGATGTGTCTGGGTTTTGGGAAATAGCCAGTTCCCTTCTGGGGAATGGGACTGAGCACTGCGGGAGGTGAGGTGGAAGGGGGCTTCTCTATAAGAAACGTCATTCATCTTTCATTTACACAGTATAATGTTCAGGAATTCAGGCAGCCTCGGTTCCCCGTTTTTCCCAGACACCAGTGCTGGATTGTCGCCCCACCCCTGTCCCCACCTTCAATCTCCTGTTTCTCTCCTCTGTCCTAGGTAGAGTCCTAGGTAGAAAAACCGACCAATGGATCTCCTGTTCTGAGAGAGCTCTTCAAGAAGCGGGCCCACCCCTGTAGGTTCTTGGCAAATGTAGTCTGCAGTGCCCATGACCTCAGACAGGTTCAGAAGGCAGAGGAAGCCCTGGAGAGGAAGGTTGGGGGTGGGGGGAGGCAAGCTTTTAGGGTGACTCAAACTACAGTGTGAGGAGAAGGGGGTTGTCCCTGGTGGTTATTTAAAAATCTCAGTACCCCGGTAGGTGAAGGCCACAGTGAGCAGGACAACTTGTATCCTCAAAGAGGATAGCAGTGTGTGGGTTCGCCACCCATCCACACCCACCCTACCCTCAGGGGGAGGAGAGGAGAGGATGACCAAGGGCTCCAATGCTGGCCACCGGACTTTACAGTGGGGATGGCTGCTAGGGGATCCATCCTACAGATAAATGATCTGTAGTTGGGAATGTACCTCGGTTGTTAGGACACTTACAGCAGGAGAGCCTGGGTTCAATCCCAGCACTGCATAAACTGGGCATAGTGACTCAAGCCAGCAGTCTCAACATCTGAGAGGCAGAGGCTGAGGGTCAGAAGTTCAAACCTATTCCTGAGCTACATCCTACTATGTGGAGAGTTTGAAGCCAGCACCGGTTATTGATTCTGTCTCAAAAACAAAACTAGTCAGAGACTGGTATGGGAGGCAGAGGCAAACTGATCTCTGTGAGTTCAAGGACAGCCTGGACTACATAGAGGGTTCCAGCCAGGGAAACCCAGTGAGAGTATCTTAAAATAAATAAATGAATAAACAAAACTAATGACCCACACCAACAGGCCATTACTACTGGTTTCCTCAGAGCCTTTGTTTAAGTCATTAACCTCTTTGCTCTCCAGGAGAGAGTTGAATGTCGAAAGCTCTTATGTTAGTTAGTTTTTGTTCCCTTAAGATGACCTGTACTTTTATGGGAAAAGGGATTCTCAATTGAGGAATAGCCTCCATCAGAATGGCTTATGGACATGTCTGTGAAACATTTTCATGATTACTAATTAATGTGGAAGGGCCCAGTCCACTGTGGACGGTGTCATCTCTATGCAGGTGGGTCTGTGTTTTATGAGAAAAGTAGCTGAGCCAGCCAGGTGGGAAGCAAACTACTAAGCAGCAGTCCTCGATGGTTTCTGCTTCTCTTCCTGTCTCTAAGTTCCTGTCTTGGTTTCCTTTGATGGTGGACTGTAAAATGTAAGATAAAATAATCTCTTTGCTGAACAAGTTGTTTTTGGTGGCTGTTTTGTCACAGCCACAGAAAAGCACAGAATAGCCTCCTCCCACCCTTAGAACTTGTTTGAGCCCCAATTTGTAAACGTGTCTTACTTGCTGGCTCTGGCCCAGATGGAATGAGTGAGTCTGTATTTGCAGGCACTGAGAACGCCAGACTCAATAGCTACCTCCTCCAAGGTGTGCCAGCCTGGGCAAAGCCTGGGCAAAGCTGATGGCTCTGATAGAATACTAAGAGAATGAGACTGGTAGGTGATCTATGTCTGTGATTCCAGCACGTGGGTAGCAGAGGCAAGAGGACCAGGAGTTGAAGAGCAACTTTGGCTACGTAGTGAATTTGAGGCCAACTTGGGCTACATGAGACCGTGACAGAGAAAGAGAGGGGGACGGGTAGACTTGGAAAAGTTCTAGGTCCTATACCCCAGTCAGTTTCCTTCTCAGATCCAGTGTTCAATTCAGCATCCTTGGCTCTCAGTTTTCTGCTTGTTGGGGAACTGGTGGCCTGAGCAGATACATACTAATAGGAGGTTGTATATTGTGGCAGGGGGTGTGGCTTGAGACTGAATTTAGAGTTGATTCTTCTACCAAGACATAGGCCAGCTACACCCTGCAAGGCTACACATATAAATCCATACAAACCATGGGCCAAAGCTGACCTCTGATAAGGAGCTCTCTTTACTTCAGTAAGGCAGCTGGAGTTACATTGTCCAGGGATTCCTTAACAAGACAGGGTAACACCACTAAGACCTGTGCCTCCCCTGGGGTGGAGGGGGGGGGAGGCAAAGGATGGCTAGACAAGCTGCAGAGAAAAGAAAGTGAAGACTTGAGTTACCCCCAAAGCATCTCTTGGGGGTCCTGGGGGTAGTGCCCAGAGCACCGGGTAAGGGGCTGTAGAATAGACACTTAAGCAGGTAATAAGTGTGTGTATATGGGAAGGGGGGCCATGGTCAGTCTTCACTGTCAACATGTCTGAATTTGGAATACCCTTGGGTATATCTTTGAGGCAGCTTCTAGGAGTGTTTAACTGATGAGAAAAGACCAACTGAAGTGTTTGGAATGAGAATGGTTCCCATAAACCCATGTATGTGAATGCTTGACCCCCACCCACTGCAGTTGGTGGAAATGATTGGGAAGGATTAGGAGGTGTGGCCTTGTTGGAGGAGGTGTGTCACCGGGAGTGAACTTTGAGGTTTCAAAAGCCTCCATCATTCCCAATAGGCCTCTTGCTCTCTCTACCTCATGCTTGTGGATCTGATGTAAGCTCTTAGCTGCTGCTCCAGCACCGTGCTGACCTGTCTGCTGCCATGCTCCCTGTGACAGTGACCATGGAACTGTGAGCCTCCATATTAAATGCTATTTTTTACAAGTTGCCTTAAATGTGTTGTTTTCTCCTGGCAATAGAAAAGTAACTACACACACACACACACACACACACACACACACACACACACACCTCTATCGTGGCTGAATAAAGAGTGAAGATGGAGAGAGTGAGGGAGGCTTGGACACGTGGCTCTTTCTGCCTTCTGCCTTTGGATACAATGTGACCAGCTGACTTGAACATATCTTTCTGCAGTCTGCCTTTAGATACAATGTAACCAGGTGTCTTGCATTATCTCCTCCATCATGGACTGTATTCCCCTCAAACTGTGAGTTGAAATAAATCCATCCTTAGGTTACTTCTAAAGGTATGTTGTCATAGCAACTAAAGGAAAGTAGTAAAGGACATGAGACATATGAGCTGCCATGTTGCTGGGTCGCCTCCTCCTCCTCGGCTTAAGAAGCATTGAGTGCTCCTTCGACCCCTGCCAAACTTGAAAGTTGCTCTTGGAATCCATAAACTTCAATCTAGCAATGCTTCCTGACATTAAGAAGAAAGGGGCTAGTGGGAGTGGACATCGTGAGGGAAAGGGGTCCAAGGTCAGGTTGGATGTGGTTTTTTTCAGGTGGTTCCATTTCAGTGGCAGGTGACTGGCCAGTGTCAGGGAAAAGGGCTGATGAGATGAGCTAAGGATACTACAGTGTCTTTTATGGCAGAATAAACACCTCTGCTTTCATTCATTCCCATTTGCCTCTGTGGCCAGCACAGCCTCTAGCATGCTCTCTTTCTCTGTGTCTTCCCTTCTGGTTTGCCTGCAGCTTCCCATCAGCCCAGGGTAGCTTTGACTGAGGTCACAAGAGACCTGGCTCAATTGCCTTGTTGTGGTAGTTTCTGGTTTTTTGAGACAGGATATCTTTATGTTGCTCCAACTGGCCTTGAACCTACGTTGATCTGAGACTTGCAAGAATCCTCTTGTCTCTGCCTCGAGTGCTGGGATTAAAGGCATATATACCACCTCACCTGGCATGGTTGCTTTTTAAAATAACAGCTCAGAAGGCCAGACCATTGGCTCAGTGGTTACAAACACTAGGAGGCTCACAACAATCTGTAACCAGGATTTAGATTCTTTGGAACTGGAGTTACAGGTAATTGTGAGCCACCACATGGGTGCTGGGATTGAACCCAAGTCCTTTTCGGCAACAAGTAGTCTCAAGTATTCTAAGCTATCTCTCCATCACCAAAGCTAGTCTTTAAAAAAAAAAAAAACACAACCAAGTACAACTTTCAAAAAATATTTTTATGTGTGTATGTTTGTCAGTGTGCCAGCCTGGAGTACATAGTAAAACACTACCTCAGAAGATTGTTTTGAAAAGGAAAAGAAAAATATTCACCCTTTTTCATGGCCAAATAATATTTCTATTCTTTTATGTAGATATACCACATTTTATTTTTCATGGATGTTCAGAATTTTTATACTTTTTGGACATCGTCAGTACTGCTGCTGTGAACACCCGTGGGTTAATTGTTGGGTGGACATGCTTTCACTTCCCTTTAACATGCGCCTGGGAGAACTGCAGGGTCATACAGGAACTCAGGGTTAACTGTGGTTAACCTCTGTTAACTGCTTTCTCATGCAGCTAGAGCATGTTTCATTCCTGCAGCCACGAGGGAGGATTCCAATTCCTCTCCACATCCCTGCCAATATTTGTCACTGTCTGTCCTTTTGAGTGCAGCACCATCATAAATGGAGTCATATCTCATTATGGTTTATGTTTCCCTGATGATTAATGATATTTTGTGTGTAGAGAGTTGAATCCAGACCTCCCATATTGCTAGCTGAGAAGTCTACCACCAAGCTATAGCCCCAAACCTCATTAACTATTTTTTACATCTTCTTTGAAGAAACGTCAGCATCGCTCTTTAACCCAGGCTGGCCTCAGACTTGAGGCCATCCTCCTACCTTAGCTGATCACATGCTGGATCTGAATATGAACAATATCAGTGCAGCCTCCCGTAAGACTTTCTCATACAGATGTGCTCTGTGAGTGTTTCTGGTTGTCCTAAATCTTCATTTTTAGTTTCAAATTATTATTTTAAGTGTGAGTGTTTTGCCTGCATGTATGCCTGACAGAAGGGATCAGATCCTCTGGGACTAGAGTTATAGATGGTTGTGAGCTGCCTTGTGTGTGCTTGAACTTAAAACTAGGTCCTCTCTGGAAGAGCAACTGGTGCCCTTAACCACTGGGCCATCTCTCCAGCTCCAGCTGCCCTTCTTGTTGTTTGGTTTTGGCTCAGTGTGTGTGTGTGTGTGTGTGTGTGTGTGTGTGTGTGTGAGTACCATGTGTATTTGCATGTATATTGGGTACACACACACGTACAAGTGGTATGGAACACAAATTCCATTGCTTTAAAAGTTCAAACTCTCTTAACTGTGGACTCCTATAAATAAAACAACAGATTTCATACTTTTTATTCCAAAAAGGAAGCATCAGGGCATAGGGGCAATCACATCAAAACCGTAATGGTCAATCTTGACTGTTACCTTGATTAGATCTGGAATCAGCTAAGAGATTTACCCCTGGGTGGATCCCAGAGGATACTTCCTGGAAGGACTAACTGAGAGACACTCCTAAAAGTAGGCGCCTTCGGTTGGTAGCACCCCAAATACACAGAAGTCTGAGAGGATATCAGTGTTGCTGATGCCTGCCTATGTTTGTTCTTTGCTGGTGAGTAGATCCATGCCGCCGCCGCCACCGCCTCCGCCTCCGCCGCTGCTGCTATCCTTCACTAACATCAGAACCCATTTTTTTCATCTTTCCAACATGGACTGAAGTCCTCTGCAGGAATCCAAAGCCTTCAGTACTAAACTGAGAGCACTGAGGCCTCCAGCGTTGGATTCTGTGCAGCCAACATGCAGGCAGCATTGAATAAGTCAATCGTGCATGACTATTCTTGAGCCAAGTAAACTCCATCTTGTGAGTTCAGCTGTAAAAGGATTACATTAATTAGGCTCCTTGATTGTTTACAGTCCCTTACTGGGGGCTGGAGAGTGTTACAAGACCCTCACCTGAGTGTCTAGATACTCCCTGCTATGCATTGTGTGGAACTCTGCCTTAATTGTATGTGTCCTCAGTGAGGGGCTAGAGAATATGGGCAGGGAAGACTAGGGGAGTGGCTATGGGGAAGCCCTCATCCCTCCTGGGCAAAGGCTTTGCATGTACAGCCTGTTCCCACATCCCTGAAAGTAAGCCCTCACCTATGCTTGGCGAAGAAGCACAATAAACACATAGGTTCCCTAGAGTGAACTTTGACAGAAGCATGTCTCAGTTTGTCACTGAGACCTGTCTTAGTTCCTTTTTTTTATTGTGAGGATAAAATAACACAACCAGGTCAACTTTTCGAAGAGTTTATTGGGGACTTAGAGTCTCAGAGGGTGAGTCCATAACCATCACGGCGGGGAGCCTGGCAACAGGCAGACCGACGCCCTGCTGGAGCAGTAGCTGAAAGCTCACATCCGATCCAAAAGTTGCAGGTAGAAAAAGAGGCAGGGACAGGCAACTGGGAAAAACCTGCACTACTGAAACTCCAAAGCACCCTCATCCCACTCCATGACACACATCCTCTAATAAAGCCGGGTCTCCTTATCTTCCCCAAACAGTTCTCCAACTGAGGATCAAGTATTCAAACATATGAACCTGTAGGGGCCGCTCTCATTGAATCCCCCTGGGACCTTAGGAGGAGAGGTGCACCTTGCTTTCCGTTCCCCCTGGAAAGGGTTGGAGCGACTCCTGTCCATGCCTCCGACTCGCCCTATCAGTTCTGTTTCTCTAGAGAACACCGATCCAACATGACAAGAAGCTGACCAGGGATCTTTTCTGGAGTCTCAGCTTTACTTCATTGATCTGTCTGTCTAAGCCTTGTACCAGGAGTGCGTGGGCCTGGTTGTTGGAGTCTTGAGTCAGTTTTGAAATGAAAAGCATGAGACCTTGATTTTTTTTTTTTGCATTTTCATACAAATAATAGGACCATTTTAATATCAGTTTTTACAAATAAAAATCAAATTAGAATTTGATACGATTGCACTGAACCCGTGCATCGACTTAGAAAGCACTGTGATCTCAACATTAAATCCTGTTTGTAAATTTATATACTTTACTTATGTATATGTTTGTGTGTGTGCATGTGTATGCAGGTACCCACAGAGGCCTGAAGAGGGTACAGGGTCCCTTGGAGCTGGATGAATTGTAAGTGGTCAAACATGGATCCTGGGACCCAAACTTAGGTTCCCTACAAGAACAGCAAGTGCTCACAACCTCTGAGCTATTTCTGCAGCCCTCTTTTTTTTTTTTTTTAACGGAGTCCCACTATGTAACCTTAGCTGACCTGGACTCACCAAGTAGACCAGGCTGGCCTCAGACTCACAAAGATCCACTTGCCTCTGACTCCTGAATGTTGGGACCAAAAGAAAAGTGTGCACCACCTCACCCAGCTAAATATTTCTTATTCTTTAAAAGTGTCCTACATTTACACAATGTAATGAGTATTGGTTGTATCCATCCACCACTATCTCCTCTAGCTCCCACCTCACCTTCCTCCTGTCTCCATGTCCTTTCCCTTTTATTGTTATAATTAACCTGATGTGATCCAGTTAGCGCTGCCCATATGTACATGGGTATATGGCCATCCACTGGGGCATCACAGACTACTCTCAACTGTGTTCCCATCAGAGGGTGACACTTCCTTCTTCGGCAGCCATCAACTGTGGATAGCTCTTCCAGTAGGGATGGGGCCTTCCTTCAGCTCCTGCGCCCTGGGATTGTGACTAGCTTGCTTGACCTCGTGCAGGTCATCGCAGGTGCTGTGACCTGACACGTGCAGCAGCCACATGTGCCAGAAGTCATCTCTCACAGCTCTCCAGAACCATTGCGCCGCGATCACACCCATGAGCACAGCTTGCCAGCAGCTCAGCATTGCAGCATGCAGGGTCCAGCGCCGGGTCAATGCGAAGGCTCAAAACTGGTTAAAGAATAAATGACTTGGAGAGCTCAGCTGTATGTATTGGGTCATGGGTATCAAACTCCACCATCCAAGGTTCAGAAACTTCAGGGAGGATCAGGCCCAGTGGGTGGGGAGGAGAGGGAGGAAACAAAGGTATAGTTAACATTGAAATTTTACATAATTATGCTACAAAAAATAATCACTGTTCATATTTGAGTATATTCCTGGGTTTTTTTCCTGTTCTTATGTGTATGTTAAAATACTAACACTGGCCTCGTAAGAAGTCCAGTGTGCTAGTTTGCTTTGAATGTTTGATTTATAATCTGAATGGGATATCATTCATCCAATATACAGGGGATGGCAGTCAGGGTTTGATCTGAAAAAAAAAATGAGGTCAATGATTCAAATGCATTGCATGTATAAGTTTCTCAAATAATTAATAGAGATATTCTCTTTTTGTAAAACTCTGGGGTGAGGAGGGATGGAGAGATGTCTCGGTGATTAAGAGAATCTTAGCACCATATAAAGCAGGTGTGGTGGTGTACACCTGTGATGCCCAGCACTCGAGAAACAGAGGCAGGAGGTTATGTTCAATACCTTCCTTGAATGTTCATCAAGTCCAGGGGCAACCTGGGATACAGGAGACCTTACATCAACTAATTAACTAGCTGTTAGCATAAAATTTAAAAGGTAAAACTTAAGGTTAGTATTACCTTGGTATCAAAGCCAGATCCCCTCCCCCCAAAAAAATACTACACAGAGAAGAAACTAACAACTAATGTCTCATAGCAAAATCAATATTAATGTTATCAGCAAGGGCCCTTGAAATGATTCAGTGGGTAAAGGGGCTTGCTGCCAAGCCTCTGATTCTGGGTTCAATTCCTGATAACCACATGGAAGGAGAGAACCAATCCTGCAAGTTGAATTGTGTGACCCCCACATGTGTACCATGATGAACAAACACCCACCCCACGCCCACAATAAATAAAGGTAAAATATTTTTTAAATCCTCAACAAAAGTCAAAGAAAACAAATCAATTTTGTTAGATGACTTTCATGTACAAGGACCATACTTCATGAACACCACTCTGTGATTTAGAGCTGTGTAGGTATGATTTGAAAATATTTTAAGAGATTTTAAAATTATGGTATGTACCTCCTATTTCCTTGTGGTGAATTAAAGTAATAGCTGAGGTTTATGTGCATAATTCAGGATCACGTGGTGATTTCCCAATGGTTATGGGGTATTACATTGGACGTAATGATTTACTGTATATCTAGCTCACCTAAAATTTATCATTATTATATATTATGCTTTAATGACTATCCTTCCAATTGTTTCTTAGAAGTGACTCATTATTTCCCAAGAATCATTTCCTTAAGATTGATTCCTAGAAGTGAGTGATTAGGTCAAAGGGGAGACGTCAACATTGGCAAGATTCACCGGCAACGGCTCCTGAGTGGCTCAGTGAGAAAAGCTCGCAGCTTGAGCATGAGGGCCTCCAGCACCCATGTAAAAGCCATGTGCGGTCCTCTGCATGCCACACCCCCTGCTCCTGGTGCCTGTAACCTCAGAGCTGGGGTTGGGGTGTCAGGGTGGAACAATGACAGCAAGTTTGCTGGGGTTTGCTGGCTTCCAGCCTAGCTGAAAACAGAGAGCTCTGGATTCAGTGAGAGACTCTTTCCTAAGGGAATAAGGTAGAAAACGACAGAGGACTCACAGCGTCCTGCTCTGGTCTTAGTACATGGGCATCCCCCACCCTTAGACCCCACATGCTCATGTTCAAAACCAGCACACACAGGGGTACACACACACATGCGTGCTCTCGCACAAGCACATACACATACACACACGTATACACGCTGACACACGCGTGCGCACCTGCACATGCGTGTACACACACACACACACACACACACACACACACACACACACAGCTTCTTCAAGTACACTTCTAATTTTCTCCTACAGCTTCAGCAACACTGTGAATAATGATGTTGAAAGAAAATTCTTGCTGGGACAGGCCCACTCAAGAAAAGTAGAGTTTTTGATCTAGACGGTGGTGGCACATGCCTTTAATTCCAACAATGAAAGTAAAATCTGTAGCATACATGTGTACTTGGCACTGCTTAAAAGTCACACACCAAAGATGCAGTTCAGGGAGTTTTACTCAAATGAACTAGAAAACTGAAATAATAAACGTGAGGCAAGCGGGTTTTGTTGTTGTTGCTGCTGTTGCTCTTGCTGTTGTTGTTTTGGGACAGTCTCACGTAGCTCATGTAGCTCAGACTGGCCTTGAACCCGCTAATAGTCAAGAATGACTTTGAACTTCCATCCTCCTGCCTCCACAGAGACAGTTCTGGGACTGGGGTGTGCACCACTGCACCCAGTTTATGCAGTGCTAGGGACCAATGACCAGACTTTGTGCATTCGAGGCAGGTACTCCAGTAACTGAGCTCCAGTTTCAGCCTTTTTACTTTGGAGACAGGGTCTGCTGTGGCCTAGGCTCCTCTCAAACTTGATACATGGCCAAGCATGACTTTGAACTCCTAATCTTTTTTTTTGTTTGTTTGTTTTGGGTTTTTGTTTGTTTGTTTGTTTTGTTTTGTTTTTTGTTTTTTGAGACAGGGTTTCTCTGTGTTGCCCTGGCTGTCCTGGAACTCACTCTGTAGACCAGGCTGGCCTCGAACTCAGAAATCCACCTGTCTCTGCCTCCCAAGTGCTGGGATTAAAGTCGTGCTCCACCACCGCCCGGCTGAACTCCTAATCTTTCTGCTCCCACCTCCCAAGTGCTGTGAATACAGGGGTGAGCCACCAAGCCTGACTGTTCAAGAGAAAAAATAATTAAATAAAAGCCAAGCATATAACAGACAGAATTTTTTATATTACTAAGTTTTGTTCATCAATTTTTTTAAAAAAAAATTGTGCTGAAAACTGAACCTACAATCTTGGGCATATTAAAAACAGTGTGCTCTTCTACTGTATGTGGTGGCTCATGCTATCCCATACATGATCCCAGCATGGGAGACCAAAGCAAGAAATGTGCCATGAGTTTGAGGCTAGTCAGATCTACAGTCTGAGTTTCAGGCCAGCCTGGGCTACAGAGTAAGACTTTCCTTACTTAAACAAAACAAAAACTACCGTACTAAAAAATCAAACCCCAGCAAGACTTTGGATTAATAACACCCTGATGAGGCTATTAATTAAAAATAAACAGCTAGGCAGGCAGTAGTGGTGCATATTTTTAATCGCAGCATGCGAGAGACAGAGGCAGGAAGATCTCTGAGTTTGAGAAAAATCCTGTCTCAAAGAAGAAGAGGAGGAAGAAGAGAAAGAAGAAGGAGAAGAAGGAGGAAGAGGAGGGGGAGGAGGAGTAAGAAAAAGAGGAGGAGGAGGAGAAATAGCTATGAGGAATGAAGAAGGGCCATTATAGGAGTTCCCGTGCACATTTTAAAGATACCGAGAGTGAAGCTGGGGAGACAGATCTGTGGATGAAGCACCTGCCAGCAAGCATTGAGCTTGGATCACGGCACCACACATGACTGGACCAGCAAGCACTGATTTTAATGAGAGGACTTGTCTCAAAAGATAAGATATAGAATGAAAGAAAGATACCCAGTTTGACCTCTGGCCTCCACATGAGTGCACACAATATGTACTCTCAGAGATACATACACACGCAAGCATGCGCATACACATACCACAAAGACAATGTAAGTAAAATAAAGCCCAGAGCCAACATACCAAGAGGATGTTATGAGTAGCTTAATGTCAACAACTATGAAAGGCGTAGATGAAATGGAAAATTCCTAGAAATAACGAATTATCAAATGACTCATGAAGATGTGGAAAACCACAATATCCTATAAATCCTGTAGATTCAAACAGCAATTATGAATCTGTTGTGGGGTATGGAGATACACACATGTAATCCCAGCTTGTGAGAACGTGAGAGATGAACCCCGGGAGATCAAAGACTCAAGGCCAGAGCCTGTAAGATATCTTGCCTCCAAACCTGGATTTAATCACTGGGACCCACAAGATGGAAAGAAAAACAGTCTCTCCCACATGTTGTCTTCTGCCTTCCACATGCATGCTCTGGCATGTTCACTGTGCTATCTAATTATTAGATATTTAGATTTTTTAAAATCCAACTTAACTATATAGGACGTTTGAGACCAGCTTAAACTACATGAGACTCCATCAAAAAGAAAAAAGAGAAGAAAGAAGTAAAGAAAGAAAAATGAAAAAGGTAGGAGGGAAGGACAGGGAGAGGGAGAGAGGGAGAGAGGAAGAAAGAGAGAGACAAGAAAGAGAGAGACAAGGGAGGAAAGGGCTGCTGGTAGATGTACGTTGGTGGGTGCTTTGCCTGGCACACATGAGGCCCTGGGTTCAACCCCCATCACCGCATTAAACAGGCACAGTAGTGAAGTGGAAACCTAAGGGTTCTTTGAAAAGTCAGTTGTGTTGGATGGTGTTTTGCTGGGGCAAGCACGTCAAGAAACATTTCGCTGAAGCAGACATAAGTGAGAGGATGTTCTGCTAAAGCAAGCAAATGAAAGGACATGTGACGAAGGATTCTTCACTAACAATGCACCTGTATTAGTCTGCCTTACACTGTGTAGACAAGCTCCGTTTGTCGGGACTCCATAGAGAGAAACGTACCAAAAAACTTCTGGTGGTGTGCTGCTTGCTGCTTGTGCAGACTTGAGCTGATTGTCGGAATGATGTCAGCTGAGACAGACTCACATGCTGAGGCAAGACCAGTGGAGGACATCCCATTTTTGGAGGGAGTATAAAAAGGACTCCACGGCCAGTGACTGAGGCTAAGCTGTTTGCTTACAGAGCTAGGGTACAACGCTTGTTGGTCTCGCGTCTTTGCCGATCTTCACTTCACTGAGAGACACAGCTGAGAACTTTTCCTGGAGTTCCTGGTGATCCAAATCCCTCCTGTTGATTCCTGTTGATTTGGCTGAGGCCTGATTGTTCCTGCTAGGTCGTGCCACATCTGCCACTATCCAGACACTATTGAACTGGACGGCTGGTGTATCTGTGAAGTGTTTGCCTTCACAGTGGATCAAGCCGCTGCTGCTGACCTGTGAACTGAACTGCTGATTTCCTGACAAAGCAGATAGGAGTTGTTCCGAAGAACCTTTCTAAACAGGTCCACTTCCCTCCCCTGCATCCTTTCTTCTGAACTACTTCTGGCTGGTAGTTGGCTAGAAGGGAGGTTAAAGCATTTTAAAACCATCATTAAAAGTAGGTTTTGAAAAAATAAAAGTTACACAGTTGTACATGTCTGCATCACAGCCTCAGGAGGTGAAGGCAGGAGGGTCAGAAGTTCAAGCTCATCATTGGTCACAAAGCAAGTTTTAAGGCAGCCTTGACTGCATTGAACCCATTTTTAAAATAAAAAGTCTTCCCAGGAAGAAGACTACAAATTCAGATAGGGTTACCTTTTGCGTTATGTTGAGTATTCAAGGGGAAAATATTTCATGATTGCACTTTTTCTGAAAGTTTAGGCATTTCCATCTGAAGAACAGAAGGCATCCTTAACTCACCTTATAGAGTCAGCATTGGCCCTGACTCCAGTCTGAAAATCAATAAGGGAGACTTAAAGGCCAGTCTTGTTTATGAACACAGCTATAAAATCCCCAAACAAGTTTAATGATCAGAATTTACCAGACATAAAGGGATACTCAGAGAGGACTGACCACCAAGTCATATTTGCATTAGGAATGTAAAGTTTGGTTAATGTTCAAAAAGCAGTCTGTGTAAATTGATCAGGACAGACTTCAAAAAGAAAAAATTAGGCTGGTTATCTCAATGGAGACAGAGAAAGTACCAGCCACAATCCAGCACTGATTGGATTAAATGGGTGAGTAATTTTAAAAAGTATTTTGCCAAAACAGAAATGGAAAGAAATGTCCTTAATCTTATAAAGACTGTCTTTAGGGGATGGAGAGATGGCTCAGCAGGAGAGAGAGAGAAAGAGAGAGAGAGAGAGAGAGAGAGAGAGAGAGAGATCATTAATTCCAGACTGCCACAACAGTTTTTGGAACTTACATTTTTTAAATATATTTTTGTTTTGTTTGAGACAGAGTCTCTCTCTATATCCCTGGCTGTCTTGGAACTCACTATGTAGATCAGACTGGCTTTGAACTCTCAGAGAACCACCTATCTCTGCCTCTTAAATGCTGAGATTAAAGGCTTGTGTTGTTATGCTCAGCCCCCTTTTACCCGTTTTTTATGTCTATGTTTGTGCCTAAGTGTACTATGTACATGCCTAGTACCTAAGGAGGTCAGAGGAGGGCATCTGCTCCCCTGGATAATTCTTGAAATTTTACATTTATTTACTCTTGGGACAGGGGGCCGGTGGGTAAGGTGGGTGCATGCACCATGCCCTGAATGTGGAGGTCAGAGGACAACTCGAAGGACTTGGTTGGCTCCTTCTACCATGCATATCCCCAGGATCAAACTCAGGTCACCAGGTCTGATGCCAAATATCTAACCCTCTGCACTAGCCTAGTTTTTAATTTTGATAAAATCCAACCTATCAATTGTTATAATTTGTATTCTTCGAATTCTCTTTAAGAAGATTGATAGTTTCAGTTCATAAATGGAGGCTGATGACTGGTATGGAGCTCATGTGGCAGCCGAGAGCGGATCAATTGTGTTTCAAGCTGAGAAACTAGCCCCGGCATTGTGTGTTGGCAAAGTCAATCCATGATTTAGCAGTTTAGCAGTTTCTGCTAAAAGTCAATAGGTAATGGGCTGCAAAGGAGTGACTCCATGACAGTACCACAATTTTTGTGAATTTTTATTTATCCGTGTGTTCTGCAGTGTGCGGGTATGTGCACCATGTGCATGCAGGGTGCCTGTGGAAGCCAGAGGAGGGCGCCAGATCCCCTGGAGCTGGAGTTGCAAGCTGAGCTTGTGAGCCACTGGGTATGAATGCTGGGAATTGAACACTGTTTCTCTGAAAGAGCAATACAGAGTCTCATATAATCCAGGCTCACCTCAAACTTGCTAGGTTGTTAAGAGTGACCTTGAACTCCTGATGCTCCTGCCTCTACCTCCTGAGTGCTGGGATTACAGGTGTGCACCACGCCCAGTTTTATTTAGTGATGAGAATCCAACCCAAGGCTTTACGTGTGCAGGTCAAGAGTTCTGCCAGCTGAGCTGCATCTCCAGCTGAACACTGGCTTTTAAATGCATCTGCACATTTTGAAAACCTCGATTTATTTTGTCCTAATCATTTAACCCATTGTGCCCCCCCAAGTCCCAAATTGCACCCTTTAATCTCTGTATTTTGAGGACAAACTTTATTGCATGCAGACAAACAAATGTGGTATTGTCGTGCACAAGTCTACTTCTGGGCAATTCTCTCTCACTGTGGTATTTGTGGTTTAGTATCAGTATAGGCTCTGTGAAGAGTTTAGTGGTAGAATACGGGATTAACGTGGCCAAGGATCTGGGTTCATCCCCATCCCCAAAGAAATAAATTCTCTACCTGAAGGAGCCAGAGCCACATCTGCTCTTAGGGTCTGTTTCAGACCCCACTCCACCTTCAACAGGCTTGAAGAACTCTCTCCTCTCTGCCTGGCACCCATCCCACGCCTCCATCCCGTGCTTCTGTTCCTCTTGCTTTGTCCTGGCCCTGTGAATTCTCACCTGAGACTCAAACACCTCTGTCCTCTATCAGCTCAGGGACTCACAGTCCTTCTCAGACTACGTTTCCCATCCCCCTTTTCTCACAGCTCTCTGAATCCAAGATAAACCCCACTCCTAGATTCTCAGCCACATTTCTGATGGTCCCTATCACTTTCCTGTTCCAACAGGAAACAGCCTCTAAGGACTTGTGCGCCCCTCTGGAGTAATCTGTGTACCCCTTAGGTGTAGGCATGGGGAAGTTCAATTCTGAGGGGTTTTTCCCCACACAGAGAGGTACTAGTATGTTGTGAAATTTGTGCTTTTGGTTTTTTTTTTTTTAATTTGAAAATGCTCTTATTATATAATCCAAACTTGTCCAAGAGCCTCCTGCCTCAGCATTCCCAGGGCTGAGATTACCGCAGAAGCTGTTAAATCCAGCTCGCTGTGTTTTCTGGCATTACTCCCTGTTTATTCTCCTGCTTAGAGACCAAAGACAGGATAGGGAGGAGGCTCAGCAGATAAAAGCATTTGCTGATCTGACAACACGAGTTTAGTCCCAGAGGCCATGTGAAAGGCTGGATACGATTGGGTATGCACCGCCCATCTGTATCCCAGAATTCCACGGGTGAGATGAGAGGCTGAAACGGGAGACTCCTCAGACTCCGACAGGCCCACCAGCCTCATGTCAGCTGCAGGAACAAGGGAGAGACCCTGCCTCAAACACAAGGTGGAAGATGAGAAAAGCATCTTCAGAAAATTTTCCTCTGACTTCTGTACTTACACAGTAGCACAGGAGAACCTGCACTCATACAGGTACACAATTAATTAAACAATAGTGATGTCGGGGGCAGGGGCTATAGAATATCTCATTGGTAAAATGGTAAAGAGATTGACTCATATGCACAGACCCCAAGTTTGATCCCCAGCAAAGTGAGAAAGATCAATGGTTGAACGTCAGCAGAGGTTCAGCTTTCACATAGGCTTCAGGTCTCTTGTAGCCTAGGCTAGCCTCAAATTTACTCTGTAGCTGAAACTTGCCTCTAAGTCCTGATCCATTTTACCACCCACCACCTCCTCCCTCCTGAGATTACAGGTTTGTGAGCCTGTACTGGGGTGGATTTTTGTTGTTGTTTATTGTTTTTGAAACAGAGTCTTAATATTAGCTCTGGCTGGTCTAGAAGTCACTATATAGTCTAGACTGGCCTGTAACTCACAGAGAACCCCCTGAGTGCTGGGATTAAAGACATGTGCCCCTATATCTTTAATTTTTGATTCCAGCATTCAAGTACACAAATCTCTCTCTCTCTCTCTCTCTCTCTCTCTCTCTCTCTCTCTCTCT